>CM035093.1:53709391-54909391 GCA_020205505.1 Panax japonicus
TTACTGTAGCAATAATTGAACAAAAATGAGTGACTCTCCCATAAGCATCAATAATCAATACCTTGTGCTACTATGCAACACGCGTATTAATGTACTTTTACTACCGAGTAGTTCATAAGTTTTAACGGTAAAAACTTCCGCCGTTATTTTCATAAAGATATTTTTGTCGTTTTCTCAATCCGACAATAAGTCCGTTGTGGGGTCCACCAATGATTGTGTCGTTGTACGAATATTCCCCGGCAAATCGAATATTATATAATAACTTGCATACTTTTAAAAACTTATAAATATTACCCACAACTATAACATTATCTCAAATCCACACCATAATTTTGAAAAAAATATTTTGAGATATTTAAATCTTTATTCATAAAATTTGGGTCTCACAATCTCCCCTCCTTATGAAATTTCGTCCTCGAAATTTACGTATGTACCTGGTATGTCGAAAAGGTGAGGATACATTGACTTCATTTCAGATTCTAACTCTTGAGGTATAACCTTTGAGTGTTGAATACGATCCTTCTTATCCAAGATTTTAAAACGTATTTCCTCATACGTTAAATCTTCTGATATCTCGTCTAGTTCTAATTTAATAACATGGTTCGGGTCATCCACATATTTATGTAACATCGATACGTAAAAAATGTTATGAACACGCGACATACTTGGCGGTAAAACGAGTCTATAGGCTAAAGTTCCTACTCGATCAAGGATTTCAAATGGGCCAATAAAATTAAGGGTTGAGATAACGCCTTTTTGAATCTTCTTCTTCACATTCATCAAATTCGAGTGTGTAGCTTGAGCGGCTTTAACTTTATCGATTATAGTCGATTCTACTCATATATTCGTTACCTTCACGTGGGTTCGTATATTCGTACTCGTAAACGCATACGATCTTCTACTCAACGTGTCAGCTACCATGTTTGCTCTTCCACGATGGTATTGAATGGTACGATCGTAATCTTCAACAACTCGAACCAACGTCTTTAGCGCATAATACGTTCATTTTGGGTAAAGAAATACTTTAGGGTTTTAGAAATGGGTTTTGTACCGAGGTTAATATAAAATTCGCTTTCACGCTCTAGGGTAGGTCAAGAAGTCTTCAGGGAAAACGTCAAGAAATTTATTAACGATAGAAATATCATTCAAAATGTTACTCTCATCCCAAGACTTTGATAACACGTCACATTGATACCTATCAACTTGCCACCGTTATTCACGATGTTGGCTACGGAAAGTCTGGCTTCGGTGCATTCCACACAAGAAAGTCACTAGCGAAAGGCTCGAGGCTCTTTACTTATGACTTGATATGATAATGATTGACTTTAGTGGTTTGGTTGCTTGAATTCGCATAATAGGTTGATTAGGAATATGAAAGCTAACAACCTTACAAAAAGCTTGATGAGTAGTTAACCAATCAATTCCTAAAATCACATCAAAGGCATGTATTTTCAAAGAGATAAGATCGATAGGTAACGTGAAAGTTTCGATTTGAATCAACAAGGTTTATAAATAGTGGAGGTAACGAATGTTTCTACTAACAAAGTTTCAACCATTAAGTCAAAGTCTAACTTCTCTAGGGTCAAATTTAAACATTGACCGCAAGCAAGAGAGATAAAAGAATGGGTAGAACCGGTATCTAATAAGGTATAGACTTCGCAAGAATTAATAATTAACTAACCCATGCTAACTTCGTTCGGGTTACTCGCTTTTTGAGAAGTCACAAAAAATGCTCTCCCTGAAACCACCGACTTTGTTTTGTCCGCATCCGCCTTTGGTGCCACCGTCCTAGCTGGACTTGATTTCACTACATGACAAAATAAGATGTGTGACCGTCTTTTCCACAACTAAAACATACCTTGGAAGGCTGTGGATAGTTTGGTCTGATATGTCCCTCCCCTCCGTATTTGAAGTATATGATAGGTGGTCGTTCTCCTTCCTTAACAACGGGTGCTGATGCTGACATCTTTCCATCATTGTTGAATCTCATCTTCTTAAAATGTCCATTCTTATTATATTTTGGCCATGATTACCACCGAAGTGGTTACCATTTCTGTCATGTTGATTCCCTCCACGCTTATTGTCATCACTTCGATGACTGTTATCACTAGTATTATCATTTTGCCGGCTGCTCTCTTTTAGTTGGGTTGACTCATTATCGTGCTCCAATAATTGAGCCCTATTAACAACATCTGAATACAAACACAGTTTATGAGAGATAAGATATTGACGTATCTCGGGTTTCAAACCTCTTAGAAACATTCATGTCATTCTCTCCTCATTATCAACCAAATGGGACGCAAATCGGGACAACTCGGCAAACTTGGCTTCGTACTGCAACATGGTCATGTTGTTTTGCTCCAGCTTGATGAACTCTACCTCTTTCATGTGACGAATACTTTCAAGAAAGTACTTGTCGTTGAACAATTCTTGGAACTTCTCCCAAGTCATCTTCAGTGCGGCAGGTTGAGTACGCTTTACAGATTCCCACCAGTAATCTGCCTCTGCTCGCAACATGAAGGTGGCAAACGGAACCTTTTTCTCCTCGGAGTATCCCAAGACATCAAATATCTTGCAGATCTGCTTTATCCACGTCTTTGCCTTATGTGGTTTTGACTCTCCAAAAAACTCTGGTGGTCCCAGTTCCTTGAACTACTTAGCGGTTGTTGATCGATTTCACAATCAATGAATACGTGCAAGTATACACGGTCAACAAGTAATAAAGTGAAAGTATAGTATCGTTCCCACGAGGAATTATTTAATAAAAATCACCAAGTACTAATTCTTAATCAAACTAATTTTATTTAAACAATCTCAAATTGTGATTTTTCTAATTAACAAAACTAAATTAAAACAATTAAAAGAGATTATTCTAAAAGAAAGTAAATAAACAAAACTAAGATTTGATTAAATTCAGATAAATAAGGATTAAGACTTCAATATCCCCAATTATGAACTATAAATCAATTATTCAATTATCCCAATTATTATGCCTACTGAATTGTTAACAGGAATTCTCAAATGCCAAAAGCCCTTTCTCAAGTGATCATTTGCCTTCTATTTAACCCAGATTAATTTTGCTATATCTCTATGCAAAACAATTGAATTAAACGTGTTACAACCCCAATTCCTTATGTGTTACATGCGACAAATAGATATTCTCATTCTATTCACAAACCTACTTATTCACTGTGCAAATAACTAAGTCACATGTCACCATGCCCAGTTTTAACCCTAGAATTCCTCTCTCAATTCCTTCTAGAGTAACAAGGTAATTATTGATCAGATAATTAATCAATAAGCTCAAAGCAAGATGAACAATTCATTTCAACATAAATAATTGGAATAAATCAAATAATCAATTCATAATCATAAAAAGTTCAATTGAAATCTTAATGAAAGAGTTAGTTCATAATTAATGAATTAAAATCAAGAATCCACAATTGAATAGACATTAAAAGATAAAAGTATGACAAGAGAAGAGAATAGAATCTGTTGTCAGCAAATCTGATGCTCCTCTCTTGCTCTTGCTCTTGATCTTCAATGGTCTCCAAGTTGCTTCAATCTTCAAAACTAATAAGAACTAGGGTTATGTTCTAATCTAATGGAGTGAATCTCTAGTCTAATCTATGTAATCTCCCTTTATTTTATGCCTTACATCAAGTATTTATAGGTTACAAGTCCAATTTTTAGCTTAGGAACAAACTCAATTCAATTTGGAGTAAAAAAGATGTTAAAATTCGCTCAAAAACGCGTCCAGGCCATCACTAAGCCCTTCCCCAGTGCCCCAGCGCTGGGCTTGATGCTCAAACACTGCTCCCCAGCGTCCCGGTGCTGGGCATAGGCCAAAAATGGGCGCCCCGGTGCTGCCCCATGTTTTGACATTCTCTGCTCCGACGTCCTCTGTTAAAACGGCTATAACCTTTGATCCGGGAAGAGTTACGTGGCCTTGCACCTATCAAATCGAAGATATCGACGAGATCTACAACTTTCATGCTTTGAGAATTGAGAAATTCTGGGCGGATGAAGGCTGAAATTGAGCTCGAAGTGACTGCTATGAAAATGACCACCCAAAATCATGACGTTCGACGTCCGTTGGTACAACGATCATAACTCTTGCATCCGAACTCCGATTGGAATGATTCAAAATATTCCGAAAAGCTAAGACGATGCTATTCAATGTAAGATAAGTTCCAAACTAGGAACATGAAGTAAACATGAAAGCCCAAATGATGTCCGGCTTGCTTTTCTTTGCGTTTTATTTGCTTTTCCTTACCAATAGTCGCTCACACCGCTCTCAAACGTATAACGTACAAAATGAACACAAAACACATGAAAAGTAACTAAGACACATAAATATAAGCAAATAATTCAAGTAAAAGATACCGGAGAAGTGTATATAAAATCCACTTATCAAATACCCCCAAACTTAAATTGTTGCTTGTCCCCAAGCAACACAACATAATGTAATGTAATGCAATAAAATGTAACTAATCTATATGCCTACGAATCTAGCAGTATTTGATAGAATCAAATCTATTCACTTAGCCTTAGAGAAATCAAGCAAACACGACAATACTTTATATCAAAACCAATCAACAATTTCCTAGTCAATCATCAAGTCTTAAACTGTTATTACTGGTATAGTGCGTGTGTATGCTCAACAACCATGCTAACTGATATAAAATCAAATTTAACACATAACAAGTCTCTTCGAAGGCATCATACAGTGTAAACTCAAGAAATCCAAAAACAAGCTAGATCCAACTAAAATCAAACAATTACCAATATCAAAGGTCAACATGGGATACTCATGCTTTATTTTCATCTACGGGGGCTTTTTGCTCTTTTTCTCGCTTTTTTCACTTTTTTTTATATACACATAGCTATGCAATGTCTTATTCCCTTAGGCTTTTCAATGCTACCTTAACGAGCTTTCGACCAATGACTCCCAGACCATTAAGACCTTAGGGCGCTAGGTGTAAAGACAATCCCCTCGGGCTTACTTACTCAAGTAACAAAGGCCACAAAACTAGACAAGCATGCCACGGTGTTTATTCATACCTTTTTTTTCTTTTTCTTTGTTTTCTTTTTTTTCTTTCTTCTTTTTTTTTATTTTTTTTATATAGCTTATATACCCCAAATATTCCCCCAAACTTAGGTTCTGATCTAACTTTAGTCATCACTACTTATTCTTGTCATTCTTTCATTCAAACTAGCATTATCATTTAGAGTCCCATTATGTATCAATTTAAACTCAATCAATCAACAAGTTGTTTTTACTGTGCTATCATTATTATACTAGTTTCAAACAGAAAAAGATTCAATTCATAACAAGAAATCACATCAAAGCTCTAATAGTCAGTATTTTACTTGTCTACCCAATTCCAATCTCATCATTGGCAAAAATAAACTTAACTATAACAAACCGCTGGACTTATGCAAAATGAACATAGTAACTAACTATTATTTTTGGATTTTTTAATTTTTGAATTTTTTTTATAATGAACCTAAACTATATTAACAACATATGCAAAATATAAAACTAAACATGAAATAAAGAACTAAACTAAACTTAGCAATTACAATGTCCTCATTGTAAGAATATGGCGATAAGTAGAAGAGAACTTCCCTGTAATCAGCTAAGGATGAGGTGCTGGTGACGATGGTAGCGACGATCATTTTCCTATCCATTGAACCTCCAATACATGCAATGAAGAGATACAACATGTATTAGATTATAAGAGAACTTACTAAGAAAATTAATTCCTATATACTAAATAAACTAGTAAATCATATAAATATAAAAATTCCTGGGTTACCTCCCAGTCAGCGCTTGATTATAGTCTTTCTGCCTGACTTTGTCTAGCGATGCTATCCAATTCCTCTTCGAAAGTGGAGGAACCCTCCATCCATCGGAAAAAATATAGCTTTTGGTAGGTTCCTATTTACGATAGCCATTGTATTAAAGTCTCCTAGCATGCTTTGGTTAGATAAGATCACATTAAAGAATGTCCAACATCTAGGTGTTTTTTCCATTGTGTCTATAAATAGATTCTGGCATTGAGGCTTGTCAGACACAAAAATCTCTTCTTCTATCTTCTCCAACTCATTGAAAGTTTGCATTTGCAGCCATTTTGGAATCCCATGATGTGGACATCTCCTAATCATATCCTTGAACCGTTCCCATGCCTCATACAGCCACTCTGAATCTTGTTGATTAAACGATGAAATGTCATTCCTCATTTTCGCCATTTTTGAATGCGAAAAGAACTTAGCCAAAAACTTATGTGCTAGGTCATCCCATGTTGTGATTGAACTTGTCGGTAACGAATGCAACCAACTCTTCGTCTTATCACGAAGTGTGAAAAGGAAGAGTCTTAATCTCACCGCATCATCTGAAACTCCATTGTATCTAAAAGTATCAAAAATCTCCAAAAAACTGACAAGATGGTCATCATTTGGTAGGCCTCCTAATTGAACTGAATCCAGGATCATTTGTATAGTACCTGACTTAATCTCAAAATTATTTGCATTTATTGTTGGCCCTCGAATACTTGAATGAATCTCTTTCACTTGTGGCATCGCATAATCCTTAAGAGATTTCTATTGTTCCTCCTCAGCTATTTTGTCTTGCTTTTCAAGTTCCTCTTTTGTTTCCTTAGTCAACATAAACAAATGGCGAAATCGTTTGTCAATATCGTCCTCATACAGTAACTGTAATAACCCGATATTTTCTATAAAAATAAATCAGAAATTTTGCGTATAATTTTTTTTATTTATTATTTTAAAAGAAAGGATATGTGAAAGATAATGTGTATGTATTTATGTGATGAATATAAAATATATTTATTACATGAATGATTATAAATAATTCTATTTTAGAATTATTGATCATTATAAAGTATATTCTTATAATAATTAGTTTTACAGTAGAAAATGTTTTTATTAATTATTTTACATGAAAATAAGATTATTATATTATTTAAATAGTATATAAAATAATTACAACATTATTATAATAACTATTTATTATATGAATTTATTTCAGATTAATTCAGTTAATTATTTAACTTAATTAATAATGTTATATATGGCAGATAAATCAGATATGGAATCCAAAACCTAATTTTGGACTTTGATCAAGGAATGAGAATAATAATATTATATTATTATTTATCACTATTATAAATGTGTATGTTATGTGTGTAATGTTAATGTGTGGAACAATTTTAATGTATTACGACCAAACCCTAATAATATTTTTATAAACCCTAATATTAGTCTGATAAACCCTAATTCTGGTTCTGGAATAAGGAATGATGATAATAATATAATATTAATTATATTTTGATTTTTTAGTGCTAAAAATATGTATTGTATGTATACATTGTTAATAATTGGTTTAGTAATTATGTTATGAGATTAATGACATTTACTATAATATTATTTTATTTCAGTGCCGTAAATATGTACTGTATATGTGTGGACTAATAATGTTGGTTAAATTATGTGTATAATGTCAAAACCTTAGTTTTAAGCTGTTAAACCCTAATTTAAAAGTCAGATGCCATCTTAAGACTGTTATGTAATCATGTTAATGTGGGTAATGACCAATATTAATGGTATTAACCCTAATTAAGGAGAATCTTTATTATTCAAAAACGTAAATATTTTTTTAGTATAAACCCTTATTATTTTTCTAAATTATAAACCCTAATTTGCTTATGGTAAACCCTAATTGCTAAATTAGGAAGTGTAATGCTAATTAGTGTCTCTTAAACCTAATTAGCAAAGTGCTAAGTGTGGGCCCATGTGCAAAATTAGGGTTCACATGACCTAATTGAATTAAGTGCACAATTAGGGTTCCACGGCCTCATTAAATGTGCAAATTGGAGTTCGCACAACCAAATTTAATAAAGACGAAAAAGTCAGAAATAAATGTGCTAGACCCGGGAGAAACCTCCACGCGTCCCAAGGCAGAAGACTCGTAGAGGCGGCTCGTTTTGGGAATTGATTGAGGGATTGGATTGGTGGCTAGAAGGACAGGGCAATATCGGCATTATTCTAATGACTAAAGGGTATTTCCAAAAATTCCCTGAAGGCAAGTGCCTTGGACATAACTATTCTTTCCAAAAAACCCTATAAAAACCCCTTCCATTCCATTGAGAATGGGACCTCTCTCCGGACACAAGACTCAGACTCTTTTGGTAACTTAAGGCTTGGATATTCCACCTAAAAGCACTAAAAGAGTTTGGGACACTCGCTCTTGACTTAAAGGACTCTTTTGGTAGCTTAAGGCTTGGATATTCCACCTAAAAGCACTAACAAGATTCGAACACTCTCTCAACTTGAAGAACTGAAGAAAGCTCTTGGAATCCCAATAACCCTAACACGGTTTTCGGATCCTAGGGGTTCTGCCACTGGTCGTTGGAGTAATCGCCCACCAGTCGTTCTCCCCTCTTCAATCAATCAATCTATTCTGTGCTCTTCTTGGATTTCTCTCCTCCTCAGCCAACACGAAACCCTAACCCTAGCAAGGTACGATTTTCTTGCCCACATTCTTTTGGAAACTCTGCTGGGGTGGTGTAGAATTCTTGAAGTGTATGCCCACAACTCGAAGTGGGAGAACTACAAGAAGAGTTGCTTCACCAACAAATAGCATTACCTCACCGGATCCAGTTCTAAGGCAAGCAACTCAAGCTTTCCAAAGCGCAAATCTGGATTTTGACCAACCACTTATTGAAGACGCTTCAAAAGGAAGTTCAACATCACCACATATGGCCAATCAACAACAAACCAACGTAGGAAGGCAAGGTGAGGATGCAAGTGGAGAGCAAGAAAATGTTGTGCAACTGGAGATGCTCAAGGCATTGAAGGAAGCACGAGAAGGACAAGAGATGATGAAGACCATGATGCTGGAAATGCAGAGGAAGCAAGAGGAAATGGGGAATTTCCGCCAGCAGTTGATGCAAATCCCTACCTTCAAGGCCATGTTCCCAGGAAGTTCGCAAAGAGAACAAGCAGGAGTGGAGGATAATAACAATGGGAGCAACAACAAAGAGAACCAGATTGTACCTCCAATGATGGAAAGTCAATCGGTTCCAATAATTAAATTAGAGCCCCAGAACAGTGGTGACATACCACAACCTATGTTGGAAGCAAGCCAACCTCAGACAAACATCATCCCAACTGCTCTCCCAGTATTTTCACAGGTACAGATGCCAACCGTCCCAATCCATGTCCAGCGAGTGAGCCAGCAACTGCCACTAGTGCCAGATTTGCACGATGTAAGTGTGCATCAACCATACACATCGCCTGTACAACAATATATCACAACACCCCATAGAGTTCATGCCACGAGCCAGTGCGTGACGAAGGATGATATGATCGATGTGATCAATCAACTTCGCGGGCAGACATCCCGACCCTCGGAGTTAGACTTTACTCCACCTTACCCGGCACACATTCGGAGGCAACCTTACCCGACAGGGTATATTGAGCATCCCCCACAATTTCCAAAATACAACGGAGAGAAAGGAAATGCCAGGGAACATATTGCCATGTTTGTAGAGTCGATGTCTCCGTGGCTAGGATATGATGAAGTGAACAACCATAACTTGTTGATGCGGGAATTCAACAAGAATTTGACGGATAGTGCCTTCAGTTGGTACTATAATTTGGAGAAGGGGTCAATCCATGATTGGGATGACCTAAAATTACAATTTTTAAGAAGTTTTTCTATGTGCAGAAATAGGTAACCATTGTAAAGCTCATGCGGTTTAAGCAGAAGCCGAATGAGGAGCTGTCAGATTATGTTGACAGGTTTAGGGCCCAAGCACAGAAGTATGTAGAACCAATTGAAGAAAAGAACTTGGTTAGCATATGCAACAATGGTGCTTTAAACTCCTTCAAGCCCCACCTCATTACCAAGGCGTGTGATTCATTTGCGACCCTCTCATCTTTTGCACAAGACTTGGGGGGAATCATGACATTCCCCACCAGTCATGCGATGGATACATGGAAGAGCAAGAGGACAGCAACTGTGGCTTTGGTGGATTCACAGTCAAAACCACAAGGGGGCAAGAGGGAGAAGAATGAGAAATTTGAATGAAGTAGATAAAAGCATGGGGACAAGTATACCACAATGCCAGTTCCGAAGGCTATAACATGTAGCGAGAAGGCGTTCAGGAGCCTGTACGAACAATGGGTCGAGCACGGAGTGGTGAAACCTTCAAGGCCCCGGTCGGTTATAACTGAAGAAATGAAAAGAAGATCAGACTTCTGCGTATACCACCAATACGCAGGGCATTCCACTATGGACTGTTACAGTCTACGGAGGATATACCATGAGAAATTAGCGGCAGGGAAGATTGAACTAGGAGAAGAAATGTGCAACACCATCACTCATGGTGCAGTCTCGGAAGTCAAGAACTCAAATATTGGCTCTGCGTACCATCGAACAAACTCTGAACTACAAATGAATTAAAAATCCACCCAAGATAGTGGTCCACCAAAAAATGGTGGTTTAAGTCCTCAGGAATATCCCTTGCCAAGTAAATTGGATGACCAAGGGAGGAGGCACAAGAATTAACAACTAAAAAAAACCACCTAAGATGGTGGTCCACTCTAAACGGTGGTCAAGTCCTCGTAGACTGCACTTGCCAAGAAATTGGATGACCTAAGTGACGAGGCACCCGATTTCAAGTCCTCGTAGACTCCACTTGCCAAGAAATTAGACGACCCAAGTGACGAGGCACCTGATTTCAAGTCCTCATAGACTGTACTTGCCAAAATATTAGACGACCCAAGTGATGAGGCACCCATTTTTAAGTCCTTGTAGACTGCATTTGCCAAGAAATTGGACGACCCAAGTGACGAGACACCCGAGTGTTACACTTTGTCATCAAAAGTGAATGAGGCACCTGACTATAAGCCCTTAGACCCAAAAAGTTATACTTTTAACTTTAATAAAAGTAATTGAGGCGCCTGAGTATAAGCCCTCAACCCCAAAAAAAAAGTTACACTATCTCTAAAAGTGGTGAACGTTATGCTTTCACAGAAAAAAGCAAGATTTATTATATGAAACGTTATGCTTTTCATTAAAAGCAATTTTATTATCAATAAATTGACAAACTTTCACTTATACTTGAACGTTTTTTTACAATTTCTTAAAAAAAAAAAAGCAAAGAAAATTATAGATTCAAGTGTTAGTATGTATGAAATAAATGTACATGATTTTCTGATACAGGAAATGAAAAGAACTACGAAAGTTCATGATCTAAAGGTCATGACCTGTTGGATTGAAGATAGAGGAATACCTAAAACTTGATCTTCGAGGCCCTCATCAGGTCTTCGAGGCCCTCAGCAGGTCTTCGAGGCTATAAGTAGATCTTCAAGGCTATTATCATGTCCTCGATGCTATCTGGCCTTCGAAGCTATCAGTAGGTCTTCGAGGCCCTCAGAAGGACTTCGAGGCCCTCAGCAGGTCTTCGAGGCTATCAGTAGATCTTCAAAGCTATTATCGGGTCTTCAATGCTATCAGGCCTTCGAAGCTATCAACAGGTCTTTGAGGCTATCAGCAGGTCCTCGAGGCTATGAGGACTTCGAAGCTATCAGGCCTTCAAGAGATGTTGGTTCTCAATGACTTCTTGATTCCAAACGAATTTTTTTTTCAAGAGATGGTAAAAAAAAAGATTAGATCAAAGATTTACAAAAATATCCCAGGAGAGCTCCTCTAAGGCCTGCCTTCTAGGGTCTGCTTCCTATAGAGGTTCCCTCTCCTAGGACTTTTTTTTTCGAGGATTTCAAAACATCAAGCCCCGCGAAGTGTTCAGACACTGTAATCAAGACTTTAACACTTATAATATTTTGCGCGATCATCTCACCAAAGGCGTGACTCACGCGCAGGGGGCAAATACTTACCGATAGATGGCATAGACATCCTCCAGAGTAAAGGTGCATTCACCCCAAGTAGTGATGAATATGTAGATAGAAGAACACCATGGTCCTATTGGATACGGATGTTCATACATAGCTGGATGTAAGAAGAATGTCAGCTATCCACATAATCAGCATTACCAAGTAGCTAGTCGATCCAATGTTGCTATTCTTGAAGATGGGTAGATGAATCAGATAAGAAGTCATCCCAACTTCCATAAGCCGTTGGATATAGAATCAAGCCTTCCTTCTAGGATGGAAAAAAGTTGTACGAGCATAAGTTTGGACTTGCTTCCAAAAGACGACGAAAAGGCCAAAGGAGGGGAGCCCTTTCCCAATCAATGAGAAATGGGGCCTCCTTGGTTGTCCCCAAGCCTGCAAAATGGTTAACAGGTCGTTGGATATAGAATCAAGCCTTCCTTCTATGATGGAGAAAAAGTTATACGGGCATAAGTTTGGACTTGCTTCCAAAAGATGACGAAAAGACCAAAGGAGGGAAGCCCTTTCCCAATCAATGAGAAAAGGGGCCTCCTTGGTTGTCCAAGAGTAAAGCTTCAAAACACCTGAAAAGGAGAAGAAACTATGTCAGAAAGATTGGGGAGTCCTGAAAAAGAAAAAAATAAAAATAAAAAAAATTGTAGGGTTCGGCCCCCTAAGGTTTCAGCCCCCTAGGGTTCGACCACCTAGGGTTCGACCATGATGACTCTGTAGGGCTCCTCACTAGCTTCGTTTTGATATATTATGGGCCTCAGAACTCTAAACGAGACAAAAGTTATGATCAAAATAGTAGTTGATCCTCCAAACCCCCCCAAGGTTCAGCCCCCTAAGGGTTTACCCCCCTAGGGTTTGGCCACCTAGGGTTCGACTATGATGACTTTGTAGGGCTCCTTGCTAGCTTCGTTTTGATATATTATGGGCCCCAAAACTCTAAACGATTCAAAAGTTATGATCAAAATAGTAGTTGATCCTCCAAAATCCCCTAGGGTTCGGCCACCTAGTGTTCGGCCATGATGACTCTATAGGGCTCCTCGCTAGCTTCGTTTTGATATATTATGGGCCCCGAAACTCTAAACGAGTCAAAAGTTATGATCAAAATAGTAACCGCTCTTCCAAAACCCCCCTAGGATTCGGCCCCCTAGGGTTCGGCCACCTAGGGTTCAGCCATGATGACTTTGTAGGGCTCCTCGCTAGATTCGTTTTTATATATTGTGGGTCTCGAAACTCCAAACAAGTGAAAAATTATGATCAAAATAGTAGTTGCTCCTCCAAAAAACTTCATTTTTTTCATTTAAACTTCATTTTTCCCATAGGGTTCGACCATGTTGCCTTAGGCCACCTAGGGTTAGGCCATGTTGGCTTGGGAGATGCATACATACGAATACATGTATAGTCCCAAAGTATGCTTGCAACGGAAATGGAAGCGACCACTCTTTTTCCATTAAGGGAAGGATTCAAGCTGATTTCCAAAAAGATAAGTATCTTTGAATTTATTTCTAAATGGAAACATATAAAAATATTATTTCCTAAATATAGAATAGATTTGATTTTTGATTTTATTTCCAACAAAGGGAAAATTCGAAATATATGTTTGATTTTCCTTCTTAATGATAATAAGGAAGGGTCTTATCTTCAAAATAAAATATAAAGAAGATTTAATTTTATTCCTAACAAAGGGTAATTTTTGAAAATGGATTATTTATATATATATATATATATATATATAAATAAAATCTTTTGCTTTCAAATAAAGAAAGATTTGATCTTATTTTCAAAATAAAATTAAGATTTGATCTTATTTCCAAAATAAAATTAAGATTTGATCTTATTTTCAAAATAAAATTATGATTTGATCATCTTTCCAAAATAAAATTTAGTTTTTATTTTATTTCAAAAATAAAATTATGATTTCATTTCATTTGGTAAAAAGGAAAGATTTGGTTTACGAAAAGAAGGATTTTATTAAATTAAATTTTATTTGGTAATATTTGATGATCTTCCTTGTCTTAATTTCCAGGAAAAAATAAGGAAGCAAATATTGGGCAAACTATGGAAAGATTTTCAGAAGATTTTTCAGTATGGAAGTATTCTTGCGCGATAGTCTATTTGGGAATGCGACTCTTGCGCAGGGGGCAAATGTGGGCCCATGTGCAAAATTAGGGTTCACATGACCTAATTGAATTAAATGTACAATTAGAGTTCCACGGCCTCATTAAATGTACAAATTGGGGTTCACATAACCAAATTTAATATAGACGGAAAAGTCAAAAATAAATGTGCTAGACCCGGGAGAAGCTTCCACGCGTCCCGAGGCAGAAGACTCGTGGAGGCGGCTCGTTTTAGGAATTGATTGAGGGATTGGATTGGTGGCTAGAAGGACGGGGCAATATGGGCATTATTCTAATGACTAAAGGGTATTTCCGAAAATTCCCTGAAGGCATGTGCCTTGCACATGACTATACTTTCCAGAAAACCCTATAAATACCCCTTCCATTGCATTGAGAAGGGGACCTCTCTCCGGACACAAGACTCAGGCTCTTTTGGTGACTTAAGGCTTGGATATTCCACCTAAAAGCACTAAAAGGGTTTAGGACATTCGCTCTTGACTCAAAGGACTCTTTTGGTAGCTTAAGGCTTGGATATTCCACCTAAAAGTACTAACAAGATTCGAACACTCTCAACTCGAAGAATTGAAGAAGCCTCTTGAAATCCCAATAACCCTAACACGGTTTTTGGATCCTAGGGGTTCTATCACGCGTCGTTGGAGTAATCGCCCACCTGTCGTTCTCCCCTCTTCAATCAATCAATCAATTTCGTGCTCTTCGTGGATTTCTCTCCTCCTCAGTCAACACGAAACTCTAACCCTTGCAAGGTACTATTTCCTTGCCCACACTAAGTAATTAAAAACCTAATTGATTATGAAACCTTAATTTGTAATTTTTAGAAACTAAAATATTTTATTTTATTTTATTTTATAAACCCTAAACTAGAAATTCTATAATTTTGTGCTAAACCTTAGGGTTAAACCCTAAGGGTTTGCTAAATGACCAAAGTGCCATTAAAATCACAAGTGTAATAACCATTTTGCCCTTTTTGCATATTTTATTAAGTTGCTTGTGTTATTTGCCAACACTTTAGTTGGTTACCAACTTTTGACTTCTTTGTGACTGAAATTAAATGCATACCAGCCATATATCTCAGCCACAAGCAATGTATTATAACATATATATATTAAAAGAGAGAGAGAAAGTGACATTTTCAAGCTCATTCATGCACAAACATCCAACCAATTCTCTCTCTCTCTCTTCAAACCCGCGAAAATTAAAAGTATACCAGTCCCATATTCAAGCCCCACTAACAAAATAACATATCTAGAAGCCCAGAATCATGAATTGATGCATAAAGGTATAAAACCCTCACTTATAATCTGACCCTTGATCGTGTGTTAGAGGTTAGAATTTTATGTTAAAAAGTGTTGTTTATAGTGTTATTAAGTGATCTGGGTTGATAGATGTTGGTCCATAACATCTATAAGCTCAGATCTAGTGTTTTTGCAAATCCAGAAAATTTTCATTGTGTTTTGACAACGAATGTCAGAGGCTGTAGATCTCATTATGTTGTGTGTTTTTGTTGTTTAAATGATTGAAATGGTAGTCCGATATGAGATATTTACAATGGAACTTGAATCAGGTCCATATCTGTTATGGATTAAAAGTTATAGGCTGTCAAAGTGGGTTGACCGGCTATTTCTGGGCAGCCTAGAATTGCCCAGAACGTCTGACAGTGTTTTTGCAGAGCTTTGATATTCCTTCTGTTAAGTGTTTTAATCATGTTCTTGCTATATACTTGTAGACGGACATTAGTACTACATATACATGCTTTTATATTACTCAGATACTTATCAGAATCGATTTGAGTGTTGGTCAAACATGAGTTGACGAAACTACTCAAGAATATTTCTGGAAAACCCAAAAATGTTCAAGAACAGTTCCGGGAAGGTACTTTGACTTGCTTTTATCTTGAAATTTGGTTGATGTTATATGTGTTTTATGTATTAGATCTCTTCATTTACATGTCATCTACACACTTAAAGTATTAGATCACATAAACCAGCCTTGTAGTGCATGATATAAAGCATCACAGTAGGACCCTTGAGTTTCTGGGAAACCCAGAACCTCAAGAGCACATTTGACAATAACTTCTGCAGCTTAGATCTTACATTGGATTGACGGTATGGCCTAGATAAAGGTTGGATCATGTAGTATTACATCAATACTACATGATCAATGTCTAAAATGGTCCAGAAGCTTTATGATCTTTTTAATATTGTTGGTCAAAGTAGTGCACTTGTTAACAGACAAGAATTTCTAGGCAGCTCAAGAACAGATTAAGAACACCTATAGCGACAGTTTCGTCGCAATAGGGCCCTTTAGTTACAAATATTTTCAGAAATTAATTATTTTAATTAAATAAATAGAAAAGAATAGTTTTAAATTATTAAAAATACAAAATAAATTCTCAAAAATTATTTTAATGTCTGAAAATTAGTTTTTAATTATTTTTAATATATTTTATAAATATTTAATATTTTTGAAATATTAAATATATTTAATTATAATATTAAATAAATTATTTAAAAATGATTATTATACTTAAAAAATCATTTAAAATTATATTATGTTATAAGAAAATATTTTAAGTTATATAACTTTTAATATTTTGTGATGAAATTTCATTAATTAATTAATATTAATGATATTTAAGTTATTTAATAAAGGTATTAAATAAATTATGAAAAATAGAATTAATGATTTAAAACTCATATAAAATGATTTAAAGATTATAAAAATATTTTATGTTATAAAATATAACTTTTGATATTTTATCATGAAAAATATTAATATTTTAATATTCATGATATTAGATTTATTTAATGTTTATATTAAATAAATTAGTTTAAAAATGATTTTAATGTTATAAAAATCATTTTAAATAAAAATAAAGTGTTTAAGAATATTTTAAGATATAAATATAACTTTTAATATTTAAAGGTTAATTTCATTATTAATTTAATATTAATGATATTTATTTAATAATAAATAGTTTAAAAATGGTTTTATTAATTTAAAAATTATTTAAAAATGATATAAATGAATTAAAAATATTTTAAGTTATAATTAATAACTTTTAATATTTTGATAAATAGTGCATTAATATTTTAATATTAATGGTAATTATGTAAAAATGATTTTAAATGTTTTAAATATCATTTAAAGGTAATATAAATACTTTAAAAGTATTTTAAGTTATTATAAATAACTTTAATATTTTGGCAATGATTTCATTAATAGTTTAATACTAATTAAATATTAATGAGAATAGAATTATTTGATATTTAAATCATTTTATAATGATTCTAGTGTTTGAGAAATTAGAATAAATTATTTTAATTGTTTAAAAATTATTTTCAGTAATTTAAAAATGTTATAACTATTATTTAAATAGTCTAAACAGATATTGAACTTCGATATAGAGTCTTAGACTCGATAATTGCTTGGTAAAGTCGTCGGTACGCCGACAGGTTTCAGAAATTAATTTGTACTTACACAATGTGTCTGTATATGTGTTTGTTTGGGATTCAATGACTGTGAAATATGTGTGACAATGTGATTAGGTTATGTGCTGACTGTAATAAGTAGTATTATGTGTTATGATATATGATTCTAATCGATAGAATGATCTTATTAATGATAGGTTTTGGTATAAAAGATAAAGCTAAGTTTTGTATTGTAAGCAGCAGACTAGGCAAGTATCCTACCTTTGCATTTTCTTTATACAATGGATATGAGTAAGAGAGTTTTAGAATTATATTATTATTGTGCTATATTATTAACCCTATTGTGATATATTCTATATTCGATCAATGTTTATCAACATGATGTTATATTATATAATTCATATATTTATTCTGTTAGTTAATTTCTAAATATGGTTATACAAGTGTCCGCACTTGGATAATCATTGAATTTAATCACATGTTGATATATATATATGTATATTATATATATATATATATATATATATATATATATATATATGTATATTTATATATAGTACGAATGTCATAAAAGCTGTCTAAACTATTTGATCTAGCTAGACACAGATTCAGAAATATCGTTGAATGTGATAAAATCCTATTGTATCCAATCAAATTTCTTTGGTTCGGATTCCTGACTAAGTATGAACATCTCGAACATGGGAAAATTTTTATGTGCCCAAGGCAGACAGAGTGAACGATAATATCGTTCTTAGAATGTAGTATTGATCAATACAGGGCCCATGGGATGTACACCCTCACGCCCGTGAGTTATGACAGTTTGCAGATGAAGTTTTGCTAAACCTATTCAAAAATTGAAAACAATGTTCATAGTATGTCACCTTAACCCTATATATATATTTGGTATGTAGTTTCAAAAACCTTGATATAGAAATAATATATGGTTATGATTGGTTCAATTTACTTCACAACTATTAATTCGTTGTAGAAGTGATGTACAGAGAAAATATTTAATTCTTTCAGCTAATTATATTTATAATTGTTATTACTTGCTGGGCACCCAAATGCTCATTCTTGCTTTAAATTTAAATGTTTTCAGCTAAGCGTGATCAACCGGAAGGTTCAGATAAGAACCAGTGAAAAGGAAAACAAACAGAATATGTTTAATGGTATCTTTTGTAATATTTAGACAATATATAGACCATGGTATTTATTATCTATCGTGTAATATATTGTAGTAAAGGTTGCGTACTTGGGATTAGACTCTGATAAATGTAAGTTAATGTTTGATATTCATATTATTGTTATTATTATTAGTATTATTCTGCTCATAGAAATGGTATCGTAAAGCACCGAGTTCAAGTTTCAAGTACCTAAATTTGGAGGCGTTACGTCTTGGTATCATAGCTTTAGGGTTAAAAACCTTAGATGGGTTAGACCTTAGGCTATAACCTTGGGACAGAGGGAAATGTTGAAAATACAAATGACTCATATAGAGTTTAAAAAGGAGATAAATTGAATAAATTCATCGTCAAATCAAATAAAAGATAATCTATATAAAACTATTATTTGTTGTGTGTATATGTTATGTGCTAATCAGGATAATTTATGTGTGTAGATGTCAAATAGAAAGAATTAGGATACCCTCATGTCGTAAAGAATAAGTCAACCTTCGTGACTGAGCCAATATCAAAACCAATAGCTGAAATAGAGGCTCACATTGAAAGCTACCTCAATGAGGTGGATATTGTGGAAAAGTGTAGTACCGAACCTAGAAACGATAAGTATAACTGATAGGTAACGTATAGTAAAGAATATGTGGTCAATGTCGAGTTCTTAAACTCATATGTTTGTGGTGAGTTCTTAAACTCACAATGTGTGGTAAGTTTGACGAACTAGGTATAGTTATGTGTGAATGGATTATCGAGGATAATGGGAATATATAGAATACTAGGAAATTGATCTTTAGTGAAGGCGTAAGAAATAGGTAGTATTAGTATTAGTTGAATATATATAATTCTATATTGTGTATATGATAAGTATGTATGTGAAAGGTAATATTTTCAACTTTTGTATAAGTTATGGCAGCGATTCCCAACTTTTGAGTCACAAAGGGATAACAGATATTTAAAGCAGTATGTGTTATGGTATATCAAGTGCTATGAATATAGATCTATATAGGATTAATAAAATATATTGGTATAAATATAGTAATTATTTATCTGAATACTGGTTAGTACAGTGACCCAAGTTTTCAAAATCTAATATTTTGAGTACATGACTATTTGAGTAGAAAATTTTGCGTTATATGCCGAACGGATACGATAAGGCTTTGAATGTAAGTTAATAAGGAACCATTTATGATTATGTCGCTAAGACAATAACAAAACCAAACGGACAGAAGAACTTGACAAAAAAGCTGGAAGACAACCAGACCTAATACAGAGTCTTGCGAATATGGACGATCAAGCTATACAGAACAGAATACGAGCCGCGGGAAAATTAGCCAGATAATCGAACGGCAAACGTCAAAGACTTCAAGGCAATCGTACTGCCAGGATTTAAAGGATCAACTGACTCGATAGGAGCATTTGTGATAGTTGGGATAACGGAGGGACAAAAGACAGCTTTTGCCACCTATATGATGAAAAAGGAAAGGAGATAAGGAAAGTTTGTATGTGATAAGTGTAGGCAGAAGGGACATGTCTCTCCCAAATGTCCCAATCCAGGAATGAATAGTGGGTGTTTTATTTGTGAATCAATGGAGCATAAGGTGAAAGACTATCCAAGAAGGAGAAAGGAGGCAAGGAATGCGAATACGGGAAAAATGCAGAAGGACCTTGGCGATAACGAGACCAACATCAACAAATATGTAACGCCCCAGAAAATTGAAACTTTTGTAAATACTTTTAATAATGAATAAAATAATATTATTTATTATTATTATGAGTTGATAAGATGAATGTCGTTCTATAACCTAGAAACGTTGGAACGTCATAGTATTTTAACTACGTGAGAGAATTAAATTGTTTGAATTTCTAAGAAGAAAAAAAAAGCTTTTCGAGAAATTTTCTAAAAAATACTATTCATCGTTTTATGCTCGAGAATTACTTTTGAACTTCCGAGAAATACGTAATGTTATAATATCAATGTGAGATAGGTTATGTAATAATAATCTAAGTATGGAAAATGTAATATTTCGCATGCGAACTTATTTTGAGAACGTTAGGAATTATAAGCGTTAAGAATAGAATGTATTGATTATATGATACGTAAGTATTATATGAGGTATTGAAAGCAAGTATGATACGAAGTATTATACGAGTATTTATGAAGAATGGAATTACGTATGTTATGAATTAGTATACGAGCTAGTATACGATAATTATAAGTGTAGTATATCTATGTCAAGGTTTTTAATTAAATGGAATGGACTTGTAGGATTGTTAGCATATTGGTAGAAGTCCAATAGAAAGTGATATACAAGCCCAAGTGTTTGTTAATCATGAGTCCAAACTAATGTAATGCAAGCCCAATAAGAATTAACTAGATTAATTAAGTAAGCCCAATGGGTTAGCCATGATCCATGGAGCAAACTAAGAGTGATATGGGTAGACTTGATGGGCAAGAACATTATGTGATGATCAAGCATAAGATAAGTGTTGTGTTGAGCAAGAAAAAGAAGTGACTAGCAAGTTTACTTAGTTGTAAAGTAAGGAATAGTAAGGAGGTTAGTAAGGACGTTAGTTAAGGAGGTGGGAGGTTATAATGACCATAATACCCTAACTTTGAGAGCTCTATAAATAGCAAGCTCACAATTCATTTGTTGCTTAATTAAATTTCATTCAACTTCTATCAAGATAAGTGCTTAAGTATTATAGAGAATAAGTTAAGAATAAGCCAAAACATCATTTGCTAGATTTTCAAAGAGAAGAGAAGTACTAGTCTTCAAGGGTAAGACTTTTGTCTAATTAATCTTCATCTCTATCATTGTAGGGTGATAAGAGAAGTGTAATTTAATGAACATGTATGCTAAGAACATATAAGAAGTGATTAATGAATGAACTTAAGCCGAATAAATTGTGAATAAGCAACTTGAACCTACATAAAGGTGATAAATTATGAAGAACTTGTCATATGATTGTCATATAATGTTAGTATGTTCAATATGGTATGAGAACATTGAGTAAAGGACTTAAGTCTATATTAAGTCATAAGAAATGGAATTCATGGTTTATAAGTTGATTAAGTCGTTAACTCATGAGAATAAGTTAAAACTTACTTTGATAATAAGTTGGTGTAATAAGTAACTTAAAATGTTCATATGATGATTAAAATCCTTTTAGAATGATAATCAAATCATTAGTAATGAGGTTTCGTCGGAATTCACACAATTGGACGATAATCGTCGAATTCGTGAAATTCTCTGAATGGAAGTCATATTTTGTGTCTGAACTCGAAACGTTGGTTTTCGATAGAGACAAGTCATATTTGGCATTATAGAGTTGCGGACTCCAAAATGACTGGATTCTAACTTAGAATGAAGGAACGAGAGTTGAACGTTCACAAACGTTTATCGTTTCGTTAAAAATGAACTAATAGGTGAAATTTTAGCAAACCAAGTCGAATAGATAATATTCTTGCATGAACGCATAGAGTATGTAATTTTTGAACCGTAGGCTTTTGAACGAGCCAATTCTGACATATAACGAAGAAGTTATGCGTCCAGGAGTTTCACGGAAATTTCAAAAGTTATAAATTTTCTAAGGCACAGAGTTGGCGCCGCGGAGCCAACCCAAGACCAAAAGATGGCACCGCAGCGCCGGACACAGTGTCTAAACCTACTAAACTTTTACGTCGCAGAGCGACATAAAGAGCAAGGACTCGTGCCGCAGCGCCGAGTCTAGGACTTGCATACTGTTAACTCGCGTCGCAGCGCGGCATAAAGAGTAAAGGGTTGCGCCGCAGCGCCAACCCTATGGTTTGGACAGTAATGATGGTTTACAAGTATAGCATGAAAAGTAACTCAATAATAATAAACTGAAGAACTTAATAAGGTACTGTAAGCTATTGTTAAACCTTATTTATGTTGTCTAAAGGTTGAAGATAAGTAATCAATCACGAATGTAACGAAAAGCCAGAACCAATAATAACAAATCTAAGTCAGGATTAAATTGAGATGAAGGGTAAAATATAGTAGTATACCTACTTGATTATGTATGACCTAATGTGGTACGTTATGTGATCATGTATTTTAGAGACTTAGAGACTTAAAGTGTACGTGTGATAAACAGTAAGCAGAAGCTAAAGGCAAGTATTCTAACCCTTGTTCCAGTTCAGTCTGGACTACCTTTGAAATTCATGTATTCTTTCGCATGAAGTCTTGTGTGATGAAGTCAAAGCCAATTCTTTCGCCTAGACTTATATTATGATTCTATCAAGCATGATTAATGTTTACCGAGTTATATTGGTGTGGTTTTCAAACGAAGACTAAGTATGCTAAAAAAATTTATTGTTTAACGATAGGAACATGAGGTTGCCACAACTTAAATGTATACACGTTTAATGAATGTAGTGTTGATCAACATAGAGTACTATAGGTTGATCACCTAGACGTGCTCGTAAGTAATGTCGAACTTACGGACTTAGTGTCGGGATGTCCTTTTCAAAAGAACTTATGAAATGCTCAAGGTCTTGGACCGGAATTGATGTTTTACTGAATATTATTGTTGTAAAACGTTTTGAATGAAAAGAAGTGCTATTTTGAATTATCGATAGTACTTCGTAACTATTTTTCAGTTATTGAAGATATACGAGTTCTATGTTTCAAGCATGTTGGTTATTAGAATTGTAGTACTTGCTGAGCTAGTCATGCTCACTCTTGCTTGAACAATATGAACACAGCTAAGATCGAATGGACCGAAGGCTCCGGCAAGGATAAAGGCAAGGCGAAGACGAACCCGTAGAATACTTATGTAATAGTATAGGGTGAATGATTGTAATATATTTGATATTATGACAAGAACAATGTATGGGTTATAAAGAACCTGGGGAAATGTAATATTATTTTGAATATATAAAAGACATATTCGTTTTTTTGAGACCTTTCAATTGAATGTATGTGTGAATGGTAGTACCGTGTAGCACCATCTGTCAGGTTGGAAGATACCCGAATTTGGGGGCGTCACAAAACAAACCAACGAAATCAACCGCAAGCGTCTTCAACATGACCGTTCAAGAAACTGTAGCAGTCGAGGATGCAACTCCAGGTATTATTCTAATCAATTTTATTTTCTTATATATGATTTTCATATATATATAGTATATTATTTTATAAATTTATTTGAAGGATGAAATTGAGTTCTATTAGAAATCAATTTTCCGTATAAGCAGATAGACAAGCTTTATGCTGAATAGTTAAAGATCAGTTCCATCAATTATGATCAAGACCTAATTGCAATGATACCCTGGTATGTATAGGTTTTAAAATGGTGATTCCGGGGACGTAATTATTATAAGGGATGGTGAATGTAATAACCCGATATTTTCTATATAAATAAATTAGAAATTTTGCGTATAAATTTATTTATTTATTTATTTATTATTTTAAAGGAAAGGATATGTGCAAGATAATGTGTATTTATTTATGTGATCAATATAAAATATATTTATTACATGAATGATTATAAATAATTCTATTTTAGAATTATTGATCATTATAAAGTATATTCTTATAATAATTAATTTTACAGTAGAAATATTTTTATTAATTATTTTACATGAAAATAAGATTATAATATTATTTAAATAATATATGAAATGATTACAATATTATTATAATAACTATTTTATTATATGAATTTATTTCAGATTAATTAAGTTAATTATTTAACTTAATTAATAATGTTATATATGGCAGATAAATCAGATATGGAATCCAAACCCTAATTTTAGACTTTGATCAAGGAATGAGAATAATAATATTATATTATTATTTATCACTGTTATAAATGTATATGTTATGTGTGTAATATTAATGTGTGGAACAATTTTAATGTATTACGACCAAACCCTAATAATATTTTTATAAACCCTAATATTAGTCTGATAAACCCTAATTCTAGTTCTGGAATAAGGAATGATGATAATAATATAATATTAATTATATTTTAATTTTTCAGTGCTATAAATATATACTGTATGTATACATTGTTAATAATTGGTTAATAATGGTGCAGTATTTGAAAACCCTAGTTTTGAAGTCAAATGAGACTTTAAAATTTGTCTAGTAATTATCTTATGTGATTAACGACATTTATTAAAATATTATTTTATTTCAGTGCCGTAAATATGTACTTTATATGTGTAGACTAATAATTTTGGTTAAATTATGTGTATAATGTCAAAACCCTAGTTTTAAGCTGTTAAACCCTAATTTAAAAGTCAAATGCTAGCTTAAGACAGTTATGTAATCATTTTAATGTGGGTAATGACCGATATTAATGGTATTAACCCTAATTAGGGAGAATCTTTATTATTCAAAACCCTAAATATTTTTTTAGTATAAACCCTTGTTATTTTTCTAAATTATAAATCCTAATTTACTTGTGGTAAACCCTAATCGCTAAATTGGGAAGTGTAATGCTAATTAGTGTCTCTTAAACCTAATTAGCAAAAAACCTAATTGATTATGAAACCTTAATTTGTAATTTTTAGAAACTAAAAATTTTTATTTTATTTTATTTTACAAACCCTAAACTAGAAATTCTATAAATTTGTGCTAAACCTTAGGGTTAAATCCTAAGGGTCAAACCCTAAAGATTTGCTAAATGACAAAAGTGCCATTAAAATCACAAGTGTAATGACCATTTTGCCCTTTTTGCAAATTTTATTAAGGTGCTTGTGTTATTTGCCAACACTTTAGTTGGTTACCAACTTTTGACTTCTTTGTGACTGAAATTAAATGCATACCAGCCATATATCTCAGCCACAAGCAATGTATTATAACATATATATATTAAAAGAGAGAGAGAAAGTGACATATTCAAGCTCATTCATGCACAAACATCCAACCAATTCTCTCTCTCTTCAAACCCACGAAAATTAAAAGTATACCAGTCCCATATTCAAGCCCCACTAACATAACAACAGATCTAGAAGCCCAGAATCACGAATTGATGCATAAAGGTATAAAACCCTCACTTATAATCTGACCCTTAATTGTGTGTTAGATGTTTGAATTTTATGTTAAAAAGTGTTGTTTATAGTGTTATTAAGTGATCTGAGTTGATAGATATTTGATCCACAACATCTATAAGCTCAGATCTAGTGTTTTTGCAAATCAAGAAAATTTTCATTTTGTGTTCTGCCAACGAATGTCAGAGGCTGTAGATCTCATTATGTTGTGTGTTTTTGTTGTTTAAATGTTTGAAATGGTAGTCTGATATGAGATATTTACAATGGAACTTGAATTAGGTCCATATATGTTATGGATTAAAAGTTATAAGCTGTCAAAGTGGGTTGACCGGCTGTTTCTGGGCAGCCCAGAACGTCTGACAGTGTTTTTGCAGAGCTTTGATCTTCCTTCTGTTAAGTGTTTTAATCATGTTCTTGCTATATACTTGTAGATGGACATTAGTACTACATATACATGCTTTTATATTACTCAGTTACTTATCAGAATCGATTTGAGTGTTGGTCAAACATGAGTTGACGAAACTACTCAAGAACATTCTGGAAAACCCAGAAATGTTCAAGAACAGTTCCGGGAAGGTACTTTGACTGGCTTTTATCTTGAAATTTGGTTGATGTTATATGTGTTTTATGTATTAGATCTCTTCATTCACATGTCATCTACACGCTTACAGTGTTAGATCACATAAACCAGCCTTGTAGTGTATGATATAAAGCATCACAGTAGGACCCTTGAGTTTCTGGGTAACCCAGAACCTCAAGAGCACGTTTGACAATAACTTCTGTAGCTTAGATCTTACATTGGATTGACGGTATGGCCTAGATAAAGGTTGGATCATGTAGTATTACATCAATACTACATGATCAATGTCTAAAATGGTCCAGAAGCTTTATGATCTTTTTAATATTGTTGGTCAAAGTAGTGCACTTGTTAACTGACAAGAATTTCTAGGCAGCTCAAGAACAGATTAAGAACACCTATAGCGACAGTTTCGTCGCTATAGGGCCCTTTAGTGACAAATATTTTTGGAAATTAATTATTTTAATTAAATAAATAGAAAAAAATAGTTTTATATTATTGAAAATATAAAATAAATTCTTAAAAATTATTTTAATGTCTGAAAATTAGTTTTTAATTATTTTTAATATATTTCATAAATATTTAATATTTTGAAATATTAAATATATTTAATTATAATATTAAATAAATTATTTAAAAATGATTTTTATACTTGAAAAATCATTTAAAATTATATTATGTTATAAGAAAATATTTTATGTTATATAACATTTAATATTTTGTGATGAAATTTCATTAATTAATTAATATTAATGATATTTAAGTTATTTAATAAAGGTATTAAATAAATTATGAAAAATGAATTAATGATTTAAAACTCATATAAAAATGATTTAAAGATTATAAAAATATTTTAAGTTACAAAATATAACTTTTGATATTTTGTCATGAAAAAATATTAATATTTTAATATTAATGATATTAGCTTTATTTAATTTTTATATTAAATAAATTATTTTAAAATTGATTTTAATGTTGTAAAAATCATTTTAAATAAAAATAAAGTGTTTAAGAATATTTGAAGTTATAAAATATAACTTGTAATATTTAAAGGATAATTTCATTATTAATTTAATATTAATGATATTAATTTAATAATAAATGATATTAAGTTTATTTAATAATTATATTAAATAAATAATTTAAAAATAGTTTTATTAATTTAAAAATCATTTAAAAAGGATATAAATGAATTAAAATATTTTAAGTTATAATTAATGACTTTTAATATTTTGATAAATAGTGCATTAATATTTTAATATTAATGGTAATTATGTAAAAATGATTTTTAAATATTTTCAAAATCATTTAAAGGTAATACAAATACTTTAAAAATATTTTAAGTTATTATAAATAACTTTAATATTTTGGCAATGATTTCATTAATAGTTTAAGACTAATTAAATATTAATGATAATAGAATTATTTGATATTTAAATCATTTTATAATGATTCCGGTGTTTAAAAAATTAAAATAAATTATTTTAATTGTTTAAAAATTATTGTTAGTCATTTAAAAATGTTATAACTATTATTTAAATAGTCTAAAGAGATATTGAACTTCGATATAGAGTCTTAGACTCGATAATTGCTCAGTAAAGCCATCGGTACGCCGACAGGTTTCAGAAATTATTCTGGACTTACATAATGTGTTTGTATATGTGTTTGTTTGTGATTCAATGACTGTGAAACATATGTGACAATGTGATTAGGTTATGTGATGACTGCAATAATTAGTATTATGTGTTATGATATATGATTCTAATCAATAGAATGATCTTATTAATGATAGATTGCGATATAAAAGATAAAACTAAGTTGTGTATTGTAAGCAGCAGACCAGGAAAGTATCCTACCTTTGCATTTCCTTTATGCAATAGATATGAGTAAGAAAGTTTTAGAATTATATTATTATTATGCTATATCATTAACCCTATTGTGATATATTCTATATCCGATCATTGTTTATCAACATAATGTTATATTATATAATTCATATATATATTATGTTCGTTAATTTCTAAATATGGTTAAACAAGTCTCCCCACTTGGATAATCATTGAATTTAATCACATGTTGATATATATATATATATATATATATATATATATATATATATATATTGCACCCCAGTATGAATGTAGTAAAATCCGTCTAAGCTATTTGATCCAGCTAGACACAGATTCAGAAATATCGTTGAATATGATAAAATCCTATTGTATCCAATCAAATTGCTTTGGTTCAGATTCCTGACTAAGTATGAATATCCCAAACATGGGAAAAATTTTATGTGCCCAAGGCAGACAGAGTGAACGATAATATCGTTCTTAGAATATAGTATTGATCAATACAGGGCCCATGGGATGTACACCCTCGCGGCCGTAAGTTATGACGCTTTGCAGATAAAGTTCTGCTAAACCTATTCAAAAATTGAAAACAATGTTCATAGTATGTCACCTTAACCCTATATATATATTCGGTATGTAGTTTCAAAAACCTTGATATAGAAATAATATATGGTTATGATTGGTTCAGTTTACTTCACAACTATTAATTCGTTGTAAAAGTGATGTACAAAGAAAATATTTAATTCTTTTAGCTAATTATATTTATAATTTTTATTACTTGCTGGGAACCCAAATGCTCATTTTTGCTTTAAATTTAAATATTTTCAGCTAAGCGTGATCAACTGGAAGGTTCAGACAAGAACAAGTGAAAAGAAAAGCAAACAGAATATGTTTAATGGTATCTTTTGTAATAGTTAGACAATATATAGACCATGGTATTTATTATCTATCATGTAATATATTGTAGTAAAGGTTGCGTACTTAGGATTAGACTCTGATAAATGTAAGTTATGTTTGATATTCATATTATTGTTATTATTATTAGTATTATTCTGCTCATAGAAATGGTATCGTAAAGCATCGAGTTCAGATTTCAAGTACCTGAATTTGGGGGCGTTACAGTAACAAATCACGTTGTTGAGACCGTGTTTACATACACCAAACAAGAGTACCTGAGACAAGAAACAAAATCCATAAAATTGAAATAAAAATCTAAATTAGGACTAACTGATGGAAATTAATATTTGAAATTAAAGCTATAAATTGCACCACGACAACAACGACAAAAACTTGATTGCCTAATTCTATATAACAATTTCACGGAAGTATACGTGATCGATTATGAAATATAGAGCAAGAAGAGTATCGTTCCTATGAATAGTGAATATAACTTTCAATTATTAACTATGCACCAGTTTAATTCTATTTAGACAAATGAATTCAATAGCTACTAAATAATCACTAAAATAATAAATATTAATTTTATGAATAAAAAAATTAAGGAATTCAATTTCTCCCGAATAATCTAGAAAATAATCATATTAATATTGCATTAAATTGATCAACTGGAATTGCCAACGAAAAATCACTAATAATTAATATAACCATTTTCCAAACAATTATATCGTATACCTATTATTATTAATTTCACTATATTCCTATAAGAAATAATAATAATAATAATAATAATAATAATAATAATAATAACAATAAATTCATGAAGATTCTTTTTCCAATAGTTGCTTCTGGTATCCAAGTATATGTCTATCTCGTCCACCAATTATCATTCATTCCTAGGAAGAATTACTAATCACAAGTTACTACATCCAGATCTTAATTTAGACTTCATTGTCAATTTTCATCTAAATCCATCCAATAATTTTTTATCAGACAATTATAACAAACATAACAATATATAATAAACAATCCTATTATATAACCAAATCAATGAATAATAGAAATAAATATTAAATTAAATCATTATTGCGACACCCCCAAATCTGGGTACCTCATTCCCACAAGATTTGGTGTTCGATTACCATTCATTCATATCTAACTACCCAAATATAATAAAATTTAAACCATAAATCCTCCCATTAAAAGGGTTACATCAATATATCAATATGTGAGACCCCAGATTTTATAAATAAAGATTTAAATTTCTAAAAATATTTTTTTGAAAATTATGGTGTGGATTTGATATAATTTTATAGTTGTGGGTAGTATTTATAAATTTTGCAAAGTATGCAAGTTGTCATATTATATTCGATTGGTCGGGAAATATTCTTTTTGTCGAAAAATGTATGTACGACGATACAATCATTGGTGGACCCCACAACAGAATTATTGTTGGATTGAGAAAACGACAAAAATATTTTATTGAAATAACGGCGTAAGTTTTACTGTTGATACTGTTGAACTACTCGGTAGTAAAAGTACAGTAATATGTGTGGTTGCATAGTAGCATACGGTATTGATTATTGAAGCTTATGTGAGAAGTCACTCAGTTATACTCAATTATTGCCACAGTAATTATTGCATCATATCTCTCATATTATTGATTCGATTATTGTCAGTATCATCTGCATTATATGTTATTTTATTAAATCAATAATTGAGACGATAAAGTTATTTATATTATTAAATTGCAATATTTACAATGTCTAGAAGTTCTGTCAAGGAGAGGTTTGGTCACCTAATTGCGCGCCAATAGGGAGAAATTCTTATTGAAAAGCCCCCTCTTTCCTGGGAACTACCTGGTTGTTAAATATTGTGAGTTATAATATTAATGATGAATAAGTTCTTGTTGATTAAAGATGAGTTTGATAGTTTCATTGTGTTGGAATTATTTATGTTAGTAGAAATCGACATCTATTCCGATGATAATTGATGTCTGGAGGTTATATTATTCAATCGGATATTCAGAACAGTTTTCATGTCAGAGTACTATTAACGAGTTACTATTCACGAGTTATTATTCTTGTGCTAATTTTTCAGTCCGTTGGATGAAATTATAATAGTAAAATCAATGTGGATCAGTTGATTTAAAGTTTTAATAGTAACTTGTCCCTTCGTAAATAGTAGTTGTCTCTTCAATATTACCAAGAGTCATTTTGACCCTTTGTTAAGACCAAGAGCCACTTTCAGTTTTTCTATAAATAGAAGCTCATTCCTTCATTATTTCTTACGAATTCATTGAAACTCTAGAGAGAGAAAATTATAGAGAGAAAATATATAGAGAGAAAGAAGAAGAGTATTCTGCTACTTCACTACTTCTATATCCAGTTTCTTTTACGGTAAAGGATATTATTTGTTGTACCTGTAAGGGGTGTTATTCTTTCTTATTCATGAAGAGAACTTCTGTTATTCTATTCTTATTTATTCTGTTGGAATAACCTATATACGCGGTATACCCTATACTTGGTGAAATCCTTATGTTATTCATTCTTCATTATTCTGTTGGAATAACCTGTATGCGCGGTTTACCCTATACTTGGTGGAATGACCTGTCTATGCGATTTACCCAATACTTGGTGATCTTCTTCTGTTATTCCATTCTTTATTATTATGTTGGAATAACCTGTTTATGTGAAGTACCGCTACTTGGTGAAATTCTTTTATTATTCCATTCTTTATTATTCTGTCAGAATATCCTCGGTGTGAATTTCACCTGACCTGGTTCCATATTTATTATTCTGCATTTATTATTTTATTGGGAATAACCTGTCTGTGCAGTCTCTATCGCATGCATGGTGAATCCTTCTGTTATTCCATTCTTTATTATTCTGTTAGAATAACATGTCCATGTGGATTGCCACATGCATGGTGAATGATCCTTTGTATTCATTCCTTATTAAATTGTGGAAAATATCTGTTTACGTTGATTATAATGAGAGTCGTAATAAAAGCATTGGATTGATGAAATTCATGGGTATATGAAGTATTAGTAAGTATTATGATGAGTTATGTTGGTTATTATGAGAAAACATGTAAGTTTCTTAGAAATCACAATGGGTTGAAAAATCAGATTTTGGTAAAAACGTAACATGAAATTCAATTGACCATATCTCCTATTATATTTTGAATTTTTGAGTGTGGTCAAGTCCTAGAGTTAGATATATGAGTTACCTAACTTATCCAAGTGGAATCACTAGAAAAGGTGTTATATATTTTCGTGTGGACTGATTTTAGAAAAGCTGCTGCCATGATTTTAGAGGGGCTATTTCGGCCATTTAAATTATGAAAAAATTTTGGCCTTTTGGGACATGATATATGGTATAAAATACCTCCTGTCCAAAAATGAGCTCATTCTGACTTAAAATGAGCAAGTTATGACCATTTTAATATTTAGGTTTTTTCGATGAAAAATGCTATAACTAGAGTTCTATAACTCCGATAACCATGAAATTTAAACTGGAAACTCACGTTAACATGTGTAAGATTCTGCGAAGATTTGGAAATTTTAGAGTTAACCTTGAGGTAGCTAATTTCTTAAAGAATTAATTAGAAATTGATTTTTGAAAAATCGTAAATGAATTTTAAAAATTCCGAGAAAATATATGTTCATTATGGGAACTATATTATGCTAAATCCCAGAAAAGAAATATTTTTGAGACTGATTTGGTATTTTTCATGAAAATAGTTTAGTTACGAACATACGAGTTAAATGTGTTATGTGAAGTAACAAAGTTGGAAGACAGGATTTTATGGCTTGGAAATCCTATATAAGGTATATGTAGATTGTTGATATGGAATTTGATCATTGGTGATGAAATCTTATGAGTATAACCTGTTTCAATGATTAAATGCATTATTTGGTAAAGTGTAAACAACTAAAATAAATTGTTTTTAAGTTTAAGAAGTGATTCAAATATTATTATGATATTAACAATATTCGATTATGAATTTATTATGTGATTGATAATATTTGGATAAAGTTAATGTCTTTAATATTTATCCTTGTTGATTAACTCTTATATCATTGTCATCATCCTCATGCTTATATATATGGTGATGAAAGTTATCTTTGGCTTACGTGCGAAGATGGGCTATTATTTGTTGTTGTATATTTTTGGCTTACGTGCAGAGATAAACTTGTTATGATTATGACCATGGATTATTCCGTATAGTTATGACCATTGATGATTTAATGAATATCATTGGCCCGTAGTGCAGGGATGATTCGATGATGTGGTTTATTTATTAAGATGAGTCTTAGCGATAAAAATTAATGAAAACCTTTTAAAACATAGAAGATAGTAGATTTTATTCTCTACTTGACTCTTCTAATGGATTGCTTATTCCACTGCGGTTAAACTTGATGTCTATTGTATTTTATCAGTTTAACATTGTTGAAGACTATTGATAATTTATTCTGCATTATCTTAGTCATAATATTTCTTACTGGGCTAGTTGAGCTCACCCTTTCTTTCACTGTTCTCTTCAGGAAATGAGAATATAGTTGGGACGAGTCGGGGAACAGAGTAATGGTCCAGATGATAGCATTAGTAGTCCTCACTATTCTGTTAAATAGTGTGACAATAAATGTAACGAGAACTGGATTTGAGTTTGTATACTGTCTATGAGGACTCCATTGAGAATGGATATTGTCTAGAAGGCAGTATTCTTGTTTAAACTCTCAGTTTATGTTTTTGTCGTATTTTACACGACAGCTGTATAGTTAAGTTTGTATTTGTATTTTGTACCATATATTTGGCGAACACAAGATGGGTGATGTATACCTAATTTTGGGGGTGCCACAAATAAGTATCCCAGGTTATCTAACCTTTAACATAAATCAAGTGCGAAAATAAAATAATTACATCACATCATTAAATATAAACTCTATCATCATGACAATAAATAAATTACAAGTCTTCATCACTTGCTCATTTTTTCTTTTCTTTTGCTAGTGGTAGGCTCATCGACCTTCTCAACCTTAGCTGCAATATTTATATTTATGCAAGAGTGAGCAAAACAAATGCTCACTTGAAATAGCAATGAATAACAATAGCATAATAAATGCCAATGAATAAGCTCATCAGAGTTGAATAATACTCTGTCAATGATAATCAAAAACTAGAACCAACATACAAAATGTAACTGAGGGTCACAAGACCACGAACTATGTCCAAGGTTACAAGTAATCTTGCAACTTTAACCTAAACAGTAATACTGTAGGGACTCCCCGTACTTAGGGTGATCAGCCCTTCGTACCATGTATTGTGCACAAACATTTAAATGCATTGCGTAAAATAACTCCCCTATAATATGGTTGTTCTTATTAGCTTTAGAGTACAAGTTCGCACCAAAGGAAGTTTGGTTTGGACAAGCTTCAAGGGTAATTTAGAGTTTCACGATCATCAACTAAAGGATTAGTTGAATCAACAAAATTTAGCAGCACTACGAGTGATCAATAACAATTTAATGTAAGAATCATAGGTGAACCAACTATACATTAAACTCATTCTTAGAAATAACTAAAAAAATATAAGCATTGAATAAAATAATAAACCTTGCCTGAACAATATTAAGCTAAGGCTATGATCTTGTCAAATAAGAAATTGAATTACTAAACATGCATTCACTGATAACAAGCTAAAAACAAAAACTTTCTTAACATGATAATAACTTGTGCAAAGTAAATGAAATAAGACAGCTCAATATTAGAGAAGTTTCATTCATTATAAAATAATGAAACTAAAAAAACTTGCTTAACTGTAAACAAGTTAGAATAAATCAACAATGATTAAAATTCAAAACTTGTTCGAATAAAGTTAGGGTTAGAGCTTGCTCAAATAAAGTTTAGGAACAAAGAACTTGCTCAATCAGAGTTTAGGGTAAGGAACTTGTCTCGTGCGTAAGCTATATATTACAACTCACATTCACCTAGACATATTATTAGAATCACAATATCTATTAGATATACAAACATCCACTTTCCCAAAATAGAACTTACTTTTAGTTAAACTCGTTACTTTAGGACAAGTTTTACTTTACACCATATGGCATTTCAGAAATCAAAAGTAAACACTTATTTACTAATTCATGTTTTCAATAAATCACAACATATCATTTCACAACTTACTAATTTTACCACTTTAGAATTACCAACAACATGATACAGATCTATTTTTGTCTCTTAATTACATGTTTATCACATTAATGTTTCATTATACTAGGTTCTGACGGGTTTCTAAGGTCTGCATAACCAGCAGGCATTACTGCCTCTGGTCTAGGTATGGCGCAGCTGCGCCATACTTAAACCTGGGACTGGCACAGCTGCGCCATACTTAAATATTGGACCGGCACAGCTACGCTGTTTCTGGCCTTGACACCAGCGCAGCTGCGCTGGTGCACAGACAGAAACTACGCAGTCTGTTTCCAGCACTCTGTTTAGCCCAACTATCACGAATTTCACCCACAAAACAGTAAATTAAACATACCCAATTGATACAAAACTCGTATATACATGGTTCCTCACATATATGATATCTTACAACAATTAAACAACAAATTCAATTAATTTAAATCCTTGAATTCCATGTTTATACCAAAAACTCCACTTTTGACATCCTTGACAAAAATCAACACTGACACCACAATTCTACACTAAATTAACTCATTCAAACTACGTTTTCTTCGTTTCTTACTGAATTAACATATTCAAGGCTCAATTTATATATTAGTTTACAAATTAACTAGCAAATTTGGTAATTTAACAAGCCATATATATGCATATAGTCACTGTAATTAGTTTCTTCCTTTTTAACGTAATTAGCACACTAAAATCTTGTCTAGATGCTAATTCTAACATCACAAATACACACAATACAATTAACACTTTATATAACAACAATTCATCCAATTTGAATTCACAGAAAATTAAAAACTCAGTGAACATCGAATATTCATATATATAACATTAAGGTTTTGGAAATATACCTTCAATTGCTTGGTAATCCTTGCTAACACATAGAGAATTGCTTGGAAACACAGAAACCCTCTCTCAAGTTTTCTCAAACTCTCTCTATTTCTTTGTATTCTTCTGCTCCTCTACTCTTAGGCCAATACCAAACCTTTTAAGTAAAATAAAACAGACGCACCAAAACGTATGAAACTGCTGTATAATTATTATAATAATTACATATCAGTTATAAAATACTTAATATATTTTATTTATATTTTTATTTATTTATTTTATATTATTTATTTAATTCAAAATTCAAAAGCCATAAAGCTTCGTTTGGTAAAAACACTTTAAAATAAGGATTTAATATCTTTAAGCCTTGTTTGTATATATCCATTTAAAACTACTTTAATTTATTTTAATAAACAATTTATACTATAGCTTATAGTCCCATAATATTTCTTTGGATTTCCATATCCATTCTTAGTTAAATAAACTAATTACAACATACTAAATAAATTTCCACTTAATCAAATATCTCAAAATTATATTCTCATTATAATTTTATTTAATAAATTCACATACCACTTTAAATTATTAAATTAAAATAGCAATATAGCACTTCATGTTATCTTTAATAACTCTCTAACTATTAAATTAAATTGGAGTATTATCTAATAAATTTATTTCACAAATCTCTAATAACAACAACCATATCAATAAAATATTTATTTAATTTAATAAATATTTTAAATTACAAATAAAATCTTGGATTGTTACAATTATCGGGTTCCATTGATTCCCTAATAAATAAATTAGTTAGTAACTAAAACTAAAAACAATAAAAAATATTATTCAAAGTCATTCCAAAATACAAAATATAAGAGTTAAAGAAGAAAGAATGAAACTTTATCGAAGCCTCTGCCTTCTTTCTCATCTCTTTCTTCTACCTTTGGAAAAATACTCTGAACCCCTTAAAACTACTACTACTATGTAAATAAAATGAATATTGATAATATCCCCTTCTACTAATAAAATAATGTAAATAAATATAAACATTAATTCTAATTATTAGTCTTTTATTAACTAATGACAATAAGTCTCGAATCCCATGCAAAATAGCGTAAATCAATCAGGTGTCAATCGTTTGGGAGTTTAAAACCTCATGAGTTCAAATACCATGTATCATCTTCTAAATAGAACTCAAATCATTTAATTAAACTTCCAATCCAGCCGAGCAAGTGGGCTCCACGTGCGCACATAAAAAGGGGCAGGAGCCGCGACTTTTTTCCTTGCAGGCTGCGGCCTCCAGCTTGGTTCTTTCAGGAGCCTCGACTTCCATCATTCTATCCATTTTCTACATTTTCCTTAGCCAATTTCTTGCATGTTCGTTCCTCCTGAAGTTAGCTACTCTAATTTCTTCTCGACAAACAATCATTTATTACCTATAGCTATATTAAGGCTAAACTAATAACATTTTGAATAATTTATAGTAACATAAGCGAAAATCCATTATCAGTACAAAACTACTAAAAATACTAATAAAATACCTGAGGTTAGACAAAATAATTAAGTAAAGAATACCAACTTTATAGATATAAAATCTAGTCATCAGTAACTAGTTTTTTTTTAAAAAAAATCCCTGTTTTGAGGTTTTCCCAAAATAAAACGTACCTGTTTTGTACCTGCTTTATATCCCAACACACAACAGTATATATAAACATCCATCCATCTTTATATTGCAACACATGCTATAGATATTATATATAAACATCCATCCATATGCAAACACATAAACCAACACAATATAAACTATATAAAGTAAGTATAAACCAATATGAACCTGAATAAATATATAAAAATGCCATCTTTAAGTAACATGCAGTCGTCCAAGGAATGAATATAAAAGTCTAAGACTTTAAATATATAGAAAACAAGCCTAGCTCTTCATGCATAATCGTCCAAATTAGTGCAGCCCTATAATTAACAAAAGAATAAAATATATTACATATATAGTATATATGTTGATACTAGTATGACTTATGCAAAGCAAAGTGAGGGAAAACTAAACAATAGGAATTATTTGAATAAAAGTAATTAAAACACAACACTATATATGTATATATAACTGATTAATTTGATTGTAATAAGTACTTAGATTACCTCATCGCCATCCTGATGTTGTGTTGTTGCCACCACTGCATCTGCTAACTCATCAGGACTCAGAGACTGTAGATGCCTGCTGTAAGACCCCAACTTATTATAAATGAAATTGAATTTTCTCTATTTATTATTTTGAAATAGTAAGGGTTGATTTGATTAATGTGATTAGTTATGGGTAAAATGCGTAAATATTTCAAATAAGCAAGTGATTATAAAATATTCATTATTGTCGGGGAATATTTGTTTGGTCGTGGAATATTCTTACTGTCGGGGAATATTCGTACGACGGCACAGCCTTGTGTGGGCCCCATAATGGAAAGCGATTGGATAAAGAAAATGACAAGTATAAGTTGTTTATAAATAACGGCGTAGTTGTTACCATTAATACTGTTAGAATACTCGGCCGTTAAAACACAGTAGCACACGGTATTGCACCAATTATTGATTCTTACGTAAGAAGGCACTACTCAATAATGGTTATAGTAATTACTGTTCAATATTTTATTTTACTAATTCAATAATTGCTACGTTGATATTTTATATTATTGTTGTTTTAATAATTGTCACTACACAATATTTTCCATTATCAGATCAATAATTCATATTATTTGAGTAATACTATTAGATAATATTATTGGTAATGTCTAGAAAGTTATGTCTAAGGAGAGGTTTGGTCACCTAATTGCGCGCCAGTAAGGAGAAATCCTTATTCGAAAGCCCCCTCTTTCCTGGGAACGGCCTAGTTGTCAGCATTGTGATTCTGTAATATTATTTGTGAATAATTAATTATTGATTTATATGATAAGAAAAATATATGTGGATATAGATAGAGAAAATTTTTAATGTGACAATTTTTGAAAATTGATATTTTATTTAAATATATTATTATATTATAATAATATAGTAATAATATATTATTATATTATAATAATATAGTAATGGTGATATTTTTACAATGAATGTGTGATATATGAATAAATGGGGAGGAAGGGTATTTTTATTAGAAAAAAATGTTTAAAACATGTTAAACATGTTTGTGGGCCCCATTTTGTGACTAAAATTGGATTATAGCCCGTAAAATTGTCCGTTTGTGGATTTCGGTCAACTTCTGCTTGGAATTTGGAAAACTTAAACTTACAAAGTTGTAGAGAATTGAATTTCTTATGGAATGGACATAGGATTCAAAATTGTCTGATAAAATGGCTATTTATTGTGAATTATTGAAGTTCCGGTATATCGGGTCTGAATTGATTTTTGGAGTTTTAAATGTTTTTGTTTAGAAAAATGTTTTTGTTATTTTTGGCACATGTGTGGCTGATGTTTTGGTTAAAAAGGTGGGCTAAGGAAAATTTATATAAATATATTAATATTTTATTAAATTTTCTACTTTGGTGTTCTAAGCATTTTCTTATAAATAGGGTGCTTAGGTTAGAATTGAAAATCACACCAGAAACAAATTTTCTCTCTCTTTCTCTCTCTATATTATCGAGCGTATTCTTGTGAGTATTTTGATACTTTAAGTGTTCATATACGGTGCAAGTTCCTTCAGCACTATATCCAGTATTTTAAGTCAGAAGTACTGTCTTTTAGAGGTAATGGATATTATTTTTTTAAAATGATATTATTTCTTCTAATATCATTATGCCGGGATATTGGTAAGATTTTTCTTGTAAAATTCTTGTCTTTTAGTGTCGAGGTTACTATTCATGTATACGACACTATTCACATATACGACACCATTCACGAATACAGTACTATTCACAGAAAAATTAAATTTTTGTTTTAGTCCAAAATATCTATTATGAATACTAGCTTTGATTGTATCCATGTTTTGATCATTCTTGAATTTTACTTCATTATGGTTATTTATGAAGTATTTTTGAACTTGGATTGTTTAAAGTACGAATCCTTGATATTTGTTCTTTTGTTTCACTAGATTCGTTTTTATTAAAATATTTTTCATCATCCTCAGTCCTAAATGATGATATTACTGAATATCTTTGACATGTAGTGCAAAGATGGTTGATTTTCTTATGAATATCTTTCGCCCGTAGTGCAAAGATGAACAGGTGTTGAGATGAACATGACCAACTGATGAATATCTTTGGCCTGTAGTGCAAAGATGAATATTTAATTCAAAATGTATATTGATTGATGTTACAGGGATAAAATATTGATGATGGACTTTTAAATTCATAGATAATAGTAGATTTCATTCTCTACGTAACTCTTCTATGAATTATTATTTCCGCTGCGAATATTGATCTGAAACTTGTTGTCTATTATATTCTCTCAGATTTTTCCCTGTTGAGGACTAACGATAATTTGTTCTATATTATCTTAGTCATAATATTCTTTACTGGGCTAGTTGAGCTCACCCTTTTTCTTTTTGTTCCATTTTTCTTCTCAGGAGGCGAGAATGTAGCGAGTACTAGTCGAGGTGTGGAATGATGGTTCTAGAAGTTGTTTTAGTAGTCCTCACTATTTAATTGTCTGTCATCGTCATTGTCCTTGGCCTTTGACGTAGTTCTTCTTCACATCTGACACCCTCTCCCACAATTCTTGATCAATCGATAAACGAGGGTTGCCTTCAGGATAACACTCGTTCATTAAGCTCTTATAAGAGTCCTTTCCGCAGGTTAACAATTAAATAGTTAAAATAAATATAAAATTCTACAGAATAAAGTAAAAATTTCTAAACAACATAGAGAATTATAAAAATATATTACCGTTATATAGACAGCCTCAAGCAGACCATCGCGGGTGGCTACGTACATATCATGCCAATGGATAGGCTGACCTTGAGATGAGCCTCCTACAAAATAAGGTCATCTCATATTAATATGTAAACATATGATATTTAAGATAACATAATTGTAAACATAAAAAATTAAACAAATAGGTTTTCTATTCATATGTACCCTGGCAGCAATATGCTATAACTGTGATATACTACAGCCCTTATAGGTGCCTTTTTTTTTCCTTCAGGTGCACCTGAGTCTCTGTTCAAGGAGGTTTTCTTGCGTCTCTTGACCTAACTCTAAGCTCTCCACTGGTCACACATGTCAGCCCATATGGGTTGCACGCACCACCAGGGGTTATGTTTATGCATGTACTGCTTACCGTGTCCTGAATGGTTGATCTCTACAATATGCAGGGCTTTTTATATTTCCTTATTCAAATTATCTTTGGTTCGGAAGGCACACTTCTACTAGAATAGTGTCTGAATCACTGATGCTTATGCGTCATCCCATTTATACCTTTTCTGCAAATAAAACAACAATAATAATATTAAATTGGTAATATTAACATAATACAACACTAATAAACAATATTAATTCATTAATTATATTATCTGTCAGAATTTAAAAAAATATACCTGAAATTCTGCCCAAACTGCATCCTTATGGGCGAGAGGTGTGCTCACCCACGTAATCATTGGCGTAAGCCAGTTCTGTAAGCATAATTGTGAAATGCATTTCACAATCTTGTTATCTTGAAAATCACTATAATATATACAATAATTTACATCAAAGATAAGTAATTTTATTATAATATTTAAAGCAAATTATATTAGTATATATATACAACAATGGAAATATAAAATTTTTATATATAAATGATGTTTAACATACATGTTGTGCAGAGGAAGACAAATTTTTATGAGAATTCGGTCATCCGGATAAGTCGGGGCCTTCGGCACATAATTAGGACCCCGACCCAAGCTGCGCTTTCTTTACATTGGTTCAGAAGACATCTATAAATAAAAATTTAGAGATGTTATTATGAGTTATATGACATTAAAGATTCAAATAAAATGACAATAATGACAGGTAATTGTATGAAAATAGTTAACTACCACAACTATAAATGAAAGGTACATAAATATGACAAGGATATAGAGAACATGCATATAAGTAATTGTATATAATACAAGTAAAACTAAACATACATTTTAATGAAAATCACTGTATGATTCAGAGTTATTTTGTATATGTATTAGAGATTTATAACCATCATTTTTAGATTAAGTGTTCGTCAATAACTCTTCATCCTCAATATCAATGTCATTTGGCACAAGTACTGACTCGGGATCCAATTCATCAGGTTCATCTCCGTCCTCTAACTAGATTAGTTCATTGTTGTCATCCACATTTATTATAGGAGATCTATGAAGAATCTCCTCTTAGTAGAACTCCCTGTCTACTAATTGGACATGAATGCGTGCAGGAGTATGAATTATAATTTGTCAATCTACAGGCGGTCTATCCCTTTTTCCTAATCGAAGTAAGAGTGTAGTATACTTGTACTGTTTAAGTTGGAAACACAAATGGTGCGTTGACTTACGTGGATCTGTGGAGGTTAATATCGACGATTATATGTCGATCGACACATATACCTTTTTTGAATCAAACCAACTACACTTGAATAAGTTAATATAACCCCCATAATTACCCTTGTACGATAACTTGATGATTTCCTCCAACTCCCCATAAAAGGCATGACCAAGCTCATTGTAACAATCTCCTTGAACATATGTCTTTGTATGAAATTCACAGTCATTTATTTTGTAATCATTGCAGCTGACTTGGTCCCTATCTTGGCCCATAACTAGGACTTGTAAATTTGGTAAATCGTTCCCTCATTAAGAGCCTACAAAAATTCTATTAAATTAAATGAATTCATAAATTAATACTATATATTTCGTGCTTAATTAACTTAACTTACTTTATCCTTAAGCCAAAGTGCAAAATTTTTTATCACGAATGAGTTGAATATCTTTATCAGTGATGTCGGGTCGATTTGCTTTTAATTTGTCATCGTATGATCTATACAATTTTATAAACATCAACATATATTAATATAAGATTGAAGGTTAAGATATATGCTTAATAAATATGAATTTTACATGTATACCTTTAAAATTCATCAATCGCCTCGCAATTGAGAAGAATGTAAGTGTGTGCAACATGTAATTCTTGTTCAAAGAGGAATATGTGTTTTCCTTTTCCATAAGCGAGACCCGGTAGGCCAAATAAAGAAGCCAACGTACCATTTAGTTCAACATTACCCCATCATCATGTCTTAGGACTCAATTGGCCTTTGTCAAGACTTCGTCGGGAAAATAATTCGAGACAAGTGTATATATCTCATTAAAACTGTATGCCTCATAAATCGACCCCTCGACATAGGCTATATTCTCCACCTTCCTCTTAAGGTTTCCCATCACCCTCTTGAAATGGTACATTCATCTATATTGAACTGGACCACCAATACGAGCTTCATAGGGTAGATGGATTTGCAAATGCTCCATGGAGTCAAAAAAATCAGGTGGGAATATTTTTTCAAGCTTACACGTGATCTCAATGATGTTATTCTCAAGTACAGACATGCCCTTTTCATTTAATGTTTTTGAACATATGTCTCTGAAGAAATGACTAAGATTAATCAAAGAATTTTATATTAGTTTATCAATCAGATCACGAAATGTTGTAGACATGAGTCTCTCCATGAACACATGGCAGTCATGACTCTTCATCCCTTACAATTTACCACTTGTAACACACCTTGCTATGTTTGATGGATATCTATCTGGTAGTTTCAGATACTTAATCCATGTTCACACATCTTCAACCTTCTTTTTGGACAATGTGTACCTTGCATTCGGTTTAACCATCTTACCATTAGGAGATTAATAAAGTTCTAATCTATGATGCTTACAATTATCTTTCATGTCCAACCATTCCTTATCATTATCTTTCTTCTTGCAAGTAACACTCATCACGGTGTTAAACACATTATCGAACGCATTCTTCTACATATGCGTAACATCTAGATTATGACGAAAAAAAATTGTAGACCAATAAGACAGTTCCCAAAAGATGCTTTCTCCGAACCTAATTTATGATATTCGCCAAAACCATTTATTATTCTTCAGGAAATAATCTTAGTGAATGGGATGATCGATAATCTCATCACACGGTCACGCATCTCCATCCCCGACAATCACGGTGCAGACATATCATTGTCTACTTTCTCTTTCTTGAAGCGTTCTCTATTTCTTCGAAATGGGTGATCTACCGACAAGAAACGACGATAAAAGTCAAACCAACAAGGATTATGTTTTTTTTGATAGATTGAAAGACTTTGTATGCTCCATATAATATGGACAAGCCAACTTCCCATGTGTACTCTATCCAGTTAACATACCATAAGTAGGGAAGTCACTTATAGTCCACATAACCGCTACCTTAAGGTTAAAATTTATTTTCGTGGAAACATTCAAAATATATACTTTATCCTCCCATAATAACTTCAACTCGTCTATAAGAGGTCTCAAGTAAACATCTTGGTTTTTCGAGGACTCTTGGGACCAGGAATCACGAGTGAAAGAAATAAGTATGACTGTTTCATACACATCCAAGGAGGAAAGTTGTACGAAGTAACAATCATAGGCCAATAGGAGTACGGAACAGCTGAGTGGCCGAACGAGTTGAAACCATCAGTGGACAATCCAAGCCTCACATTTCTAGGTTCCAATCCAAACGCAGGATGTGCTAAGTTAAAATCTTTCCAAGCCTGCCCATCTGCGGGATGGTTAAGTTTTTTATCTTTAGTTGCAGATTTTGCATGTTAAGTCATATGTTTAGTTGTTCTTGAAGAAATTTACAATCTTATGAATCGATGTGTAATTTGAAAATACCTTAAAATCTTAAAAGGTATATTTGTCTTTTTTTAGTCTCACCCTCTTTATTAGGCCTGAATAGATCATAACTGCAAAACATGCACCTTGTCTTCTGTTATTTTTCTTATAAAACAACATGCAATCGTCTAGACATGTTGTTTATAGATTTAGCAATCAATGAATTCGTGCGAGTATATACGGTCAACAAGTAATGAAGTGGAAGTAGAGTTGTCGATCTCACGAGGAATTAATTAACAAAAATCACCAAGTACTAACTCTTAACCAAATTAATTTTATTTAAACAAATGATTTAAGATTATGAATTAAAATATTTACTAAAACTAATACTAACTACCACTAGTTTAAAATCAGATTATAGAGATTTAAGATCACAATTTCACTTATTGATTCACTTAAATCAATAGACTTCTTATTAATTATGCTCACTATTTTGGATTGTTAATCAGGAACTCATTAATATTTATAACCACCTTCCGATGCATTAAAAACATATCAATCCAAATCCGCAGTTGATAGAATTGAATCAAACACCCTAATTAACTAATTCACTATATCTCTATGTGAATTACAATTAAAGAGGATTTAAAGCACATGTTCCCTTTTAGATTACATGTGGTGCGTAGGTATATCCCTATCTTAAACACAAATTATAAATTCCATTGCCATGCAAAAAACACAATCACATGCTAATATGATCAGATCAAAATCTATAATCCATCTCCCAATTCATATAGATTATCACGGTAATTGTTGATCAGACAATTAAACAATTAAGTACAAATCCTAATAGACCATCCCATAATAGATAACATTAATTAGTAGAGAAGCGTGCTAAAATAAGCTACACAATAAGATCCGTTGCAATCTTAAACAAGAGAATTAATTCATTATCATTGAATTAAAGTATAGAATCCACAATTGAATAAACATTAAAAAATAAAGATAAAAGTAGAAAAGTGAGAGTAAAATATATTTTCTGCAGTTTAGAAACTCCCTTATTGCTCCTGCTTTGAATCTTCAATGTTCTCCAAGTTGCTTCAATCTCCAATCTCTAATCTCAAAACTAGGGTTTAAGCTAATGAATATATCTAAAACTAAAAAAGTATATCTCTAATCTATTATGCCTCACATCATATATTTATAGATTACAAGTCAAATTCTAATCACAAAAGAAGTACAAACCAAATCTCCTTTAGATTTCCTGCCAAAATCGCCCAAACGTTGACTTTGACCTGACATAGCGCGACCGCACCATGTCTAGTATTGCCAACAACGTTGTCGCACCTAATAGCCTTTTAGTCCACTAAACTTTGGCAAGGTTGCGTTGTCGCGCCTTAATCCCCTTTGTAAATGGCCCTGCCGCGCCTTCTAGTCTTGAATCCCAGGTACACTCACGTGACCGTGTCATCTCCTATATAATTTTCGATGTTGTCGTGCCATCACACTAGAAAATTTAATATGCTTTCTTTGCTCAGTTATTTTCTATTCCATTGCTCTAATTTCCATCATATGTCATAATCCCTACACAACAAAGTAAAATATGCATGAACAAATCTCAAACACTTAAAAACTAAAAAAACGATTAAACTCAAACGCACCCGATTCATGGGTATTAAACTCACCCATCACATGCATTGATCTTTTGGTATCCAAGACCTAACTTTTTCACCATTTTCTTATAATATTAGTTAGTTATCGGATAATTTTTCACTATCAGGAAACATACTCTTAATGGCCTTCAAGAGCGACTCAAAACACTCATTGCTCATGTTGTGATCAACTTTGATGTTAAGTAATATCGCCATTGCAGACAATGCAGTGTGCTTGGTACAACCATGTCACAAACGGCTCGCTACCCTCGTCTAACAACTTAAAGAACACTTTAGTATTAGAATTCATAGGTTGCTCTCTACCTTGTTCCTAATCAAAATTCGGTCCTGCAATATCATGAATCATTTCATTCATACGATGGGTACTGTTGTCCGAATTGTGTACTTGTGGAATGCCATTATCTCTTCTCTGCCCATGTGCCCACCAACGTTCTTCATAATTTTTCATGAACCCAAAAAAAATATGATAGTATTCCATGTCTATGTCCTTATAATTTACATTCTTACACTTGAAACAAAAGGTATCTTATCTTGGTCTGACCATTCATACATTTCGGGTGACTATACGTATAATCCAAAAACACTTGGCCACCAGTTCTAAATTCAGTTGTAGCACCTATTTGGGCACTTGACTTTTGTCAGCTTATCCAACTACAGTCAAAATAGAGGTCCATGATACCATGGTACCTACTGCAAACAAAAAAATATTGTATTCTCCTTGTTAGAGATTTACAATTCAGCCCATTTCCATTTATGATGCTTATAAATGCTTATTCGGGAATAAAATGAGGATACATACCAAAAAAAAAAAATTACACGACATGAGTTCGATTACTCAAAGGCATGATATATTGTTGTGGATCTTAAATTAGAATGAGGTATGGTCTTATGTTATCCTACATATTTTAACTAACATTTGCATTAGCCTAATGACAATAGATTCCTACGGGTGGAATATGAATCATTGCATCATGCATGGTTTGCATATGCATTGGGATAAGTCTACATCATTTTTTACATATATGTAGGTATAATAAAAATATAGGCTTTGTTCAGTTACCCGACCAACAAAAAAAATTAGTCAGAGTCTCCCCTATAATATGGGCTATTCACATGCACAAGGGCATGCATATATGACTATTTGTAGACACCCAAGACACAACCCAAGAGAAATATATAAATTTCTAATATAATAAGACCAAAAATAATAACGAATAGATGCAAATGTAGTAAAAAGTATCAAAAAACCTATATACACTACAAGAAAAAGGCTCAACAACAAAAGAATATTTGTAGTGAACCACTATGTATCTTTCTATCAGGAGCTAATGTTTGTCAAATATACCTACGCAAGTATCCTAGAATCTTTAATGTTACTGCATAAACATCTGATCAAAACCAGTAGACAAATTTCCTCCCAAAGAATCAACAATTAAATAATTCTCATGATAACTAAAAAGTAAAATTAAATAAAGGATTCCACATGCAATCTAAAGTGCATGTGAATTCATAACTTGTTAGTATCTTTTGTACTATTGATCATTGCTTTAACATGGGAATCAAAAATGTCCATCACATGATAGTTTTTATTTTATCTTTGGCTTTCATTTGTTTAAATCTAGACGCTTAAATTGAGTAATCAATCTAGGTAGCAGCCAATTATTCGAATTGTTGGTCTCATTTTGCAACTGAATTTTAGTCCGACTCGATTGTTGAATTTCATGCAGGAATTTTAGCAACGGTACTTTTGCAATTGTTCATGTGAGAATTTTAGTCTGATTGTATTTTATTTTTGTTTTAACTAGTTTAAATTTGATGCTTAAACCAATCAAAAGTTTTTGCAAAAATTTTAGTAGTACAAGCAAAGCACACAAAACGTACCACATGATTTACAGGCTTTACACCTAACTTTTATTTGCTCTAAAAGTACAAAGAATATAATCTGGATAAGTATTTCCAAAATCAACAGCTCTAGCAAAAATGCAAAATTTCACTGGCATTACAAAATTAAAATCAATTATCACAAGATCATTAAAACAATTCACTTATATGTATCTAAATGAATACATACATACACGTAAAATCAAACCAAAAAACAAGTAAAGAACAAAATTTGAGATATTCAGAAACCAAATCTACCATTCACAAAGTAAAAATCTTTCAAAACGAATACAAATCTCACTTGATTTTGCTTGAGGGAGCTTGCAATAGAGGTGAAGGAAATAGATGAAGCGGCGACGGCATGGGCGGCGTCCCTCTCTTCCTCTTATTCTCCCTCTTCTCCTTTTCTTTTCTTACTTTTTTTTTGTCGACCGTCAGGTTCCTGATACGATAGGATCAACGACTGCTTTCTACTGTCGCATGCGGTTGCTGATATGTAAATATATGGATGTATTAGCGACCGCTCTACAATCGCAATAAGGTTTTCCACCCCACTTTTTCGCCAATTTTTTGGAGGGAAATACTATGATCAGCGATCGCAAAGCGGTCGCTAAAATCAATAGCGACTAAATTAACATGTGGTCACTAATATCGGTTGTTGTTACTAGTATTAGCAACTGAGAATTGCGGTTGCATATATCCTTGGTCGCTGTTGGGGCTTTTTCTTGTAGTGAGATTTTACTCTCATTTGATTTCTTGATTTCTCCTTTTTAATTCTTGTTTATACAAGTTTAATCCATCAAAACAAGCATAACATGTCTTATTTCCTTAAAAGTCATAAACTTCATAAAATTTAATAACTATATATGAAAATCAAAGTATTAATCAAGGTTTAAATATATACATTTCTTAATTTCTTCTTCTTCTTTATGCAAAACCCCCCTGCTTTACATTAGGCTTAACTATTTATCTAACAATGGTCAACAACCCCCTTTTTATTTTATTTTTTCTTTTCCCCACCTTCTCCTCTTTTTATTTCACATTTTCCTCGCCTTTTCCTCCACATTCATCAGATCTTTCCTCCTCCTCTTCAAACTTCAGCAGCCCACTCACACCAATAATGTTAATTACATATCTCCTTATTTCTTCAACCAAGTGGGTACAAATGATGTACTCCCTTCCGTTCTTTAATAGGGTTTGGGGGGGTTCGGTGCATTTGTACCGGACTAATGTCCGGTGCACTGTGTTTTTTTTAATCACAATTATGAGAAAAAAAATAAAAAATAATAGAGCAAGTTTAAATAAAAAACTGTAAAAGGAAGTACATTTTTTATTACAAAAACACCGTAAGCTGTTTACAATGTTTTTGTAATAAAAAATGTACTTCCTTTTACAGTTTTTTATTCAAATTTGCTCTATTATTTTTTATTTTTTTTCCTCATAATTGTGGTTAAAAAAACAGGTAGTATCGGACGTACCGGTCGCTAAGGCACCGGACGCCCCCCCCCCCCCCCCCCAATTATCTTTAATATAGGTCATTTTAGAGTTGTGCGCAGGTATTAAGGAAATGATTGTAAAACATTAAATATACTATCAATTGTCTATATTGTCCTTGTATTGGAAAAAAAGAATTGTTATTTACTAGGCAAAGAATAATGAGAGAACTAAAGTTATATTTATTACTTGGGGTAATATTAGAAACTAAACAATTAATGCTTACTTGAAATTCTCAAACGAATTATATTTTGGAAACAAAAATATTTCTTTAAAATGACTTGCATTAAGGAACGGAGGGAGTACTATGGAAGGAAAATAAATAAATGAGAATTACTCCCCCACCACAACTTCTTTTACCATTTAGCATCAAAAATAGCCGCCACTCTTCTTCAATTAAACGATTGTTTCATTATTTAAAATTTCAGGATATTATAATATTAAACTTTAAATTTATGTGAATTTATTTAATTTTAGTTGATACATTATTATAATTGTATAGTATAGAACAAAAACTATTAATTATAAAATTTATTTCATTCTAAATTTTTATAAATCATATCAATTTTGAAGTTTAATATGTCGTCGTTTGTTCTTAAAAATCAAATAATATATCTAATTTTGGAATGAATGAAGTATTACACAAGCAAAAAAACATCAATATTCCCTAGGGAAGTCAATTTAAATCGAAACCGGTTGCACCTCATCAAATCAACTGGTTTTTATTTGAATCGTTGGCATCACCGGAGTCATTTTGGTGTAAAAAATGTTAAATCAGGACCGGTACAGTGCAATATTTGCCTTTGAACATATTATATATAATTATAGAGTTACTACCGCTCTTTGAACTGGCAGTATATCTATATTTTATTATATCAATATATATATATATATATATATGTAATACCCGAAAAATAATAATAATGTTAAATAATAAAAAAAAAAAAATTACCTTGTTTTAAAATATATTTATTGGATATCATTTAATTGAGTCAAATAATCATTTAATTTTTATGGGCTGATGTAATAATAAGTGATGGGTAAATCAAATTGATAATATTGGGCTTTAAAATTAAGTGGGTCAAATTTAGAATTGAGTATTTTTTTTCTTATTAAAATTAGGAGAGTTAATAAGACATGTTAATAAATAAATATTAAAACCTAATCTTCCTTGTATACGTCTAATACATATTGAGGGAAAAGAAGAAGAGAAGCGCCGCCGCTTATTGTATCAGGTTTGTTGTTGTTTTTTTTTCTTTCTTTTGCTGCTTTCGGCTATATGATTTTTGTGGGATTGGATTTGTAGACATGAATAGGGTGGCAGTCAAAGTTCTAATGTTACTTTTACTATTTCTAGCGTTATATATATATATATATATATAAGATTGGCTGTAGGTGTTAATATATATATATATATAGGCATATTAACAAGTTATTGCTTAATTACATTATATATACATATAGCATATTAAGAGATTTCAAGCCTGCAGCAACGCTGCAGGCGATGGTTTCAATTTTTATTTTATTATATATATATATATATATATATATATATATATATATATATATATTATATTTTAATAAATATTTAGCCATTAAATTTATAATTCGAAATTGGTAAATCAAATTGAAGTTATGTTTATTAATTTAAACTAATTAATTTTGCCAACTTAGTTATAAAAGTTTTTAATAATAAAATTAATAGTATTATGTTATTAATGATTGGATTATAATAAAACTTTATTAAATTATTTAAATTGCCCGGAGAGAGTCTAAACGAGTTAAATTTGGAGTATAAATTTTGGGTATTACATTGCTTAATCCAAGTACGGATTCCGTACTTTTTCGGCGAGACTCATTTATTTTTAATTCGTTCGTTTCGTTATTCGTTTCGAAAATTAGTATTGTCTCTCATAATTATTCCTTGTCAATTTATTGTGATAAATTTATTTTGGCGTTGTATTAGAACTCACATTGTACTCTTTAGACTAGTGTGTCATGTCTAAATTTTATTTTTATATTTATAGTGATGTACATGTTAGAATATTAGAGACTTGTGTTGACGATTCGTTCGATTTAACATGTACATGTTAGAACCCTTTGTGTTGATATTTTGTCGCATGTGTTGCGACATTATATTTTGTTAGAATACCGTAGGGTATACCTGAGCTATAACCACCTGTGGGGGTACCACAGGCATGTCCTCTTGGCACCGAGGCATGACACCTTCCGTGGCGGTGTGATCAGTCCACGGCGTCTCCGTTTTGTGCTCCGGTGGGAGTTGGCCATTTGGTGTTTTGTTGTGGGAGGCGTATGGGTCGACCCTAGTTTTCTGTTCTGTTCTGTTCTGCGGATTGGTGATGTTTGTGCCAAACACACCTTCCGATTTACACGCATCTGGATTGCGCAGTCCGATGTGTGATTGCCTGTGTGGCATTATTTTGATTGCCTGTGTGGCATTATTTGACTTGCCTGTGTGGCAAGGTATATTACTATTTATTCAAAGCTCGGTATGAAATAACACCCATCCATTTGATTCAGCCTATTATTTCGTTGTGTAGTTTTGTTCGTTTCATTTCATTTAATTGAGTTAGTTATTTCGGTTCATTATTTGTATTCTTTATCCGTACTGGGCATTTGGCTCATGCTGTGTTTTTCTTCCGGCAGGTAATCAGGGGGATCAAGGGCAAGTGTGACGAGAGCTTCCTTTAATCCAATGGTTTAGAAATGTTTTGTTTAGGCTTGATATGTCAACTATTTAGAATTGTAATAATTATTTTAGATTGTGGATTAAGCCAGTGTGGCATTTATTATGGTTTGTCTTATGACATTGAATTATTATGAGATTATTCTTTTGTGGCTTTAAGCCTTGATATTAAATTCATCAGTTTTGTTATGTTTTGAGTAACCTCTCTTTCTATTTTGGGAAGGGGGTGTTACAGAGTTGGTATCAAAGCTTAGGTTCTTTCTTGTAGAAAACCTATTTAGGTTTGACCTGTGAGTTATGGGTAGACTTCTGGGTTAGGTTTTTGTTCTGTTTGATTTTCTGTTCAGCTATTATATCAGCTATATTCGAATCTGTCTCTAATCTGCTTGTTATCTATTCGTTGATCTCTTTGTTAGATGGCTCGTAGATCCGCTAGAGTTGCTGGGAGGCGAGGTAACAACAGGGGAAGAGGTGAAGGTCGGTCCAATGAGCAACCTAATGATCAGATTAATGCTCAGTTGGCTACCTTGGTAAATCAGGCTGTGAATCAGGCGTTACCTCAGTTGGTGGCGCAGGTTGTACAGGCAATGCAGCAGCCGCCACCAGAAATTCCTGAACAGGAGAACCCGAGAAATAATGTTCCACATGCAAACGAAGAGGAAGTGAATACAGATGGTATTGATCAGCAGGTGGTTCCAATGTATGTGTGGTTGGAAAGGTTTCAAAAGCAGAAACCACAGGCATTCAGTTCAGCTCCAACTCCAATTGATGCAGAGAATTGGATTGCCCATTTAGAGAAGATTTTTGATGTGTTGGGGTGCTCGGATAATCAGAAAGTGTTACTTGCTGCTTATAAGCTGGAAGGGGATGCACAGAGGTGGTGGAAAGCGATGAAAACAACAAAGGGTGATGGTTATGTTGAAACACTTGGTTGGGCTGAGTTTTGTGAGGTCTTTTATCAGCAGTACTTTCCAGCTGCTGATAAAGAGGCCTATGCCAGAGAGTATCTGTCTATTCGACAGAAAGATGATGAGTCCATCACGGAGTTCATGACGAGGTTCACTAGGTTGGCAGGATTTGCTGGAACCTCGGCAGGGACCACAGCAGAACAGGCAGAGAAATTCAAGTGGAGGATCCATTACAGGTATCGGCAGCATCTCATTAATACCAAGTTCGCAGACGTGTCAGCAGTGGCCAATGCGGCCAAGAATATTGAGATGGAGAGACAGGACTTTCGGTCTTCTAAACCGGAAGGGAGTCGAAAGAGGGACAGAGATGACCAGCAGGGTCAAGCTTCGGGTCAGCATGGAAGAAATCAAGGTGGTCAGTGGAACAGGAATCGTGGTGTTCAGCAGGGGCAGTGGCGTGGTCAGAATCAGAACAGGGGTTATCAGCAGATGCCTCAGCAAGGGCAGAATCGTCAGCTTCAGCTACCTTGGTATGGACAAAATCGTCAGCAGGGACAGAATCGTCCGCAGAGGCAAAATCAGGGTCGTTATCCGGGACCAGCTGGTGGGGGTAACCCGAATCTTATTCCGATAGCTCCTTGTGCTATTTGTGGGGCTATTCATCCGGGGAGGCAGTGTCACAGACTCACAGGTGCATGCTTCTTGTGTGGACAGATGGGTCATATTGCTAGGGATTGTACCGGTCCACGCGGAAATGGTGGAGGTGGTGATAATGGTGGCAATGGAGGTCAGCGTCAGGGTGGTCGAGTCTTTGCTTTGACGTATAACCAGGCGGCAGGTGCACCAGGTACTGTTTCTGGTACTCTTTTAGTTGGCAATCGTGAGGCGTCTATTTTATTTGATACGGGTTCTACTCATTCTGTTGTTGCTCAGTCTTTTATTCGGCACCTGGGTGTGCCATCTCAGTTATTAGATTCTGTTATGTCTATTTCTACCCCGATGGGGACTTCTGTAGTTATTTCTGATTTGTATCGAGGATGTCCGATCAGTTTTGGGGATAAGATTCGTAGCGTTAATCTCCTTCCGATGTGTATGCACGATTTCGATATCATTCTTGGGATGGACTGGTTAGATAAGCACCAGGCCACTATAGATTGTCAGGCGAAGAAGGTTATATTTGGAGATGTGAAGTCTCCAGAATTCGTATATCAGGGTTCTCAGCCGAGTAGAATGGTGAAGTTAATTTCGGCCTTGAAGGCTGGAAAGTTGGTGGCAAAGGGTTGTGATGGGTATTTGGCGTTTGTGAAGGATACCTCTAAGGGTGAGTCTCTTATTGAGGATGTTCCAATTGTTCGTGATTTTTCTGATGTGTTCCCTGAGGAGTTGTCAGGTTTGCCACCGCAGCGGGAAGTGGAGTTTGCTATTGAACTTGTTCCTGGTGCGGAGCCTATCTCTAAGGCGCCGTATCGGATGGCACCATTGGAGTTGCAAGAGTTGAAGGAACAGTTGCAAGAATTGTTGGATCGTGGTGTAATTCGCCCGAGTGTTTCGCCATGGGGTGCTCCGGTCTTGTTTGTTAAGAAGAAGGATGGGTCTATGAGATTGTGTATAGACTACAGGGAGTTGAACAAGATCACCATCAGGAATCGGTATCCATTGCCGAGGATTGATGACTTGTTTGACCAACTTCAGGGAGCAAAGTATTTTTCGAAGATAGACTTGAGGTCGGGATATCATCAGTTGAGGGTGAGGGATGAGGATATCCCTAAGACGGCTTTTCGTACCCGATATGGGCATTACGAGTTTCTGGTGATGCCATTCGGTGTGACTAACGCTCCGGCGGTGTTTATGGATTTAATGAATCGGGTGTTCAGTGGTACCTGGACCAATTTGTCATTGTCTTTATTGATGACATTTTGGTTTACTCCAAGTCTAAGGAAGAACATGAGGAACATCTTCGCACAGTGTTGAAAATTTTGCAGAAAGAGAAATTGTATGCTAAATTCTCTAAATGCGAGTTTTGGTTGGAGCAGGTCGCATTTTTGGGACATGTTGTTTCTGCTGAAGGCATTAAAGTGGATCCTGCGAAGGTTGAGGCTATCACTAAATGGCCGAGACCTACTTCAGTGACGGAGATTAGGAGTTTCTTGGGTTTGGCAGGGTATTATAGGCGGTTTGTGGAAGGATTTTCTTTACTTGCCTTACCATTGACCCAGTTGATGAGAAAGGGCACGAAGTTTGTGTGGAATGAGGAGCGCGAGAAAAGTTTTGAAGAATTGAAGAAACGGCTTGTGACAGCTCCTATACTTGCATTGCCGTCGGGGACTGGAGGTTACCAGATTTATAGTGATGCTTCTAAGAAGGGTTTGGGGTGTGTTTTGATGCAACACGGTAAGGTGATTGCTTATGCTTTTAGGCAGCTTAAACCTTACGAGGTGAATTACCCCACACATGATTTGGAGTTGGCAGCGGTGATCTTTGCCCTAAAGATTTGGAGACATTATTTGTATGGAGAGACTTGTGATATCTTCACCGATCACAAAAGTCTTAAATACATTTTCACTCAGAAGGAGCTCAATATGAGGCAGAGGCGTTGGTTGGAGCTTCTAAAAGATTATGATGCGAGGATTCAGTATCACCCAGGGAAGGCAAATGTGGTTGCAGATGCTCTTAGCCGAAAGAGTTCAGGGAATGTAGCTGCCCTTATTACGCAACCTCAGCTTATTTCGGATATGGAGCGGATTGAGTTGGAGTTGTATGTACGAGGTTCAGATGGACATTTGGCGGGTATGAGAGTGGAGCCCTCTCTTATCTCGCGGGTCAAAGAAGCTCAAAAGGAAGATGGGGAGTTGTGGAGTATGACGCAGAATTTAGAGGAGGGCAAGCAGTCCGAGTTTCGTATTGATGACCATGGTGTGATTTGGTTGGGTGAGCGGTTGTGTGTACCGTCAGACCCAATCATTCGTGAGGCTGTGCTGGCTGAGGCTCATAGTTCGCCATTTTCAATTCATCCAGGTTCTACGAAGATGTATAGAGATTTGAAGAAGAATTTTTGGTGGAATGGGATGAAACGAGACGTGGCTGAATATGTTGGAAAGTGCCTCACTTGTCAACAAGTGAAGATAGAACATCAGCGAGCTAGTGGGTTGTTGCAACAGTTAGACATTCCAGTGTGGAAGTGGGAGGATATCACGATGGATTTTGTGACTGGGTTGCCGAAGACTTTCAGGAAGAATGATGCCATATGGGTAGTGGTGGACCGGTTGACCAAATCGGCACACTTTTTGGCGATCCATGAGGGTTACTCGGTGGATAGGTTGGCATATATCTTTCAGCAGGAGATTGTTAGACTTCATGGTACTCCGGTGTCTATTGTTTCAGATCGGGACCCACGATTCACTTCACGGTTCTGGAAAGGGTTTCAACGAGCTTGGGGCACTCGGCTCAACTTCAGTACTTCTTTCCATCCACAAACTGATGGTCAATCCGAACGGACTATTCAGACATTAGAGGACATGTTGAGGTCTTATGCACTTGAGTGGTCGGGTAATTGGGATGATTACTTGAGCCTAGTTGAGTTTTCATATAACAACAGCTGGCATGCAAGTATTGGAATGGCTCCTTTTGAGGCATTGTATGGTAGAAAGTGTCGGGCACCAACTTGTTGGGATCAGGTTGGCGAAAGGGCCATAGAAGGGCCTGAGTTAGTTCAGATCACTACGGAAAAGGTAGCGGTGGCTAAGGAGAAATTGAAGTCGGCTCGATCACGGCAGAAGAGTTATGCTGATAAGCATAGGAGGACTTTAGAGTTTGAACCTGGCGAGCATGTGTTTCTAAAAGTTTCTCCTTGGAAGGGCATTCGGCGATTTGGCTTGAAAGGAAAACTTAGTCCGCGTTATATTGGACCATTTGAGATTCTGGAGAGGATTGGTGAGGTTGCATATCGGTTAGCTTTGCCTCCACAGCTAGCTCATGTGCACAATGTGTTCCATGTGTCGGTATTGAGAAGTTATCATTATCATCCGTTGCACGTGGTGCAATATCCATTCGATAAGATTCGGGAGGATCTTACTTGTGATGAGCAAGCTGAGGCGATTTTGGATCGTCAAGAAAGGATCATGAGGAGAAAGACTATTCCGTTTGTTAAGGTTTTGTGGAAGAATCATTCGGAGCGGGAAGCCACTTGGGAGATGGAGGAGTCTATTCGAGCGGAGTATCCGCATCTCTTTGAAAATTAGGTACGTCCCATTCTTTTGATTTCAGGGACGGAATCCTTTTTAAGGGGTAGGTGATGTAATACCCGAAAAATAATAATAATGTTAAATAATAAAAAAAAAAATTACCTTGTTTTAAAATATATTTATTGGATATCATTTAATTGAGTCAAATAATCATTTAATTTTTATGGGCTGATGTAATAATAAGTGATGGGTAAATCAAATTGATAATATTGGGCTTTAAAATTAAGTGGGTCAAATTTAGAATTGAGTATTTTTTTTTCTTATTAAAATTAGGAGAGTTAATAAGACATGTTAATAAATAAATATTAAAACCTAATCTTCCTTGTATACGTCTAATACATATTGAGGGAAAAGAAGAAGAGAAGCGCCGCCGCTTATTGTATCAGGTTTGTTGTTGTTTTTTTTTCTTTCTTTTGCTGCTTTCGGCTATATGATTTTTGTGGGATTGGATTTGTAGACATGAATAGGGTGGCAGTCAAAGTTCTAATGTTACTTTTACTATTTCTAGCGTTATATATATATATATATATATATATATATATATATATATATATATATATATATATATATATATATATATATATAAGATTGGCTGTAGGTGTTAATATATATATATATATAGGCATATTAACAAGTTATTGCTTAATTACATTATATATACATATAGCATATTAAGAGATTTCAAGCCTGCAGCAACGCTGCAGGCGATGGTTTCAATTTTTATTTTATTATATATATATATATATATATATATATATATATATATATATATATTATATTTTAATAAATATTTAGCCATTAAATTTATAATTCGAAATTGGTAAATCAAATTGAAGTTATGTTTATTAATTTAAACTAATTAATTTTGCCAACTTAGTTATAAAAGTTTTTAATAATAAAATTAATAGTATTATGTTATTAATGATTGGATTGTAATAAAACTTTATTAAATTATTTAGATTGCCCGGAGAGAGTCTAAACGAGTTAAATTTGGAGTATAAATTTTGGGTATTACATTGCTTAATCCAGGTACGGATTCCGTACTTTTTCGGCGAGACTCATTTATTTTTAATTCGTTCGTTTCGTTATTCGTTTCGAAAATTAGTATTGTCTCTCATAATTATTCCTTGTCAATTTATTGTGATAAATTTATTTTGGCGTTGTATTAGAACTCACATTGTACTCTTTAGACTAGTGTGTCATGTCTAAATTTTATTTTTATATTTATAGTGATGTACATGTTAGAATATTAGAGACTTGTGTTGACGATTCGTTCGATTTAACATGTACATGTTAGAACCCTTTGTGTTGATATTTTGTCGCATGTGTTGCGACATTATATTTTGTTAGAATACCGTAGGGTATACCTGAGCTATAACCACCTGTGGGGGTACCACAGGCATGTCCTCTTGGCACCGAGGCATGACACCTTCCGTGGCGGTGTGATCAGTCCACGGCGTCTCCGTTTTGTGCTCCGGTGGGAGTTGGCCATTTGGTGTTTTGTTGTGGGAGGCGTATGGGTCGACCCTAGTTTTCTGTTCTGTTCTGTTCTGCGGATTGGTGATGTTTGTGCCAAACACACCTTCCGATTTACACGCATCTGGATTGCGCAGTCCGATGTGTGATTGCCTGTGTGGCATTATTTTGATTGCCTGTGTGGCATTATTTGACTTGCCTGTGTGGCAAGGTATATTACTATTTATTCAAAGCTCGGTATGAAATAACACCCATCCATTTGATTCAGCCTATTATTTCGTTGTGTAGTTTTGTTCGTTTCATTTCATTTAATTGAGTTAGTTATTTCGGTTCATTATTTGTATTCTTTATCCGTACTGGGCATTTGGCTCATGCTGTGTTTTTCTTCCGGCAGGTAATCAGGGGGATCAAGGGCAAGTGTGACGAGAGCTTCCTTTAATCCAATGGTTTAGAAATGTTTTGTTTAGGCTTGATATGTCAACTATTTAGAATTGTAATAATTATTTTAGATTGTGGATTAAGCCAGTGTGGCATTTATTATGGTTTGTCTTATGACATTGAATTATTATGAGATTATTCTTTTGTGGCTTTAAGCCTTGATATTAAATTCATCAGTTTTGTTATATTTTGAGTAACCTCTCTTTCTATTTTGGGAAGGGGGTGTTACAATATATATATATATATATATATATATATATATATATATATATATATATATATATATATATATATATATATATACAGCACAGCCCCTAATTTGAAATCAATTGAAATGATGACATCATCAATTAGAAAAATCGTTGAGTTCACTCTTAATTAATTAAGTGAGTTAACTCACTTAATTTGATAACTCATCTATTCTTCTATTCTTATATATAAATACACATAAATGATGATACACATAAATAATTTTTTTATTTTTATTTTCTCTTCAATAACAAAATATAAATACACATAATCAAATCAATTGCAAAAATCAAACAATAATGAAAAATCAAACAATAAGAACGAAAAAAAGTCTTAACAATAAAAATGAAAAAAAAAAACTAAAGGAGAAAAATGGTCCTACAATCAATATATCAATATAAATACAACACAAGCAATTGATTTCAATCAATTGAAATCAATGCAATTGATTTCAATCAAATGAAATCAATTAAAATTAATTTATAACTTTATTTTCAAATCTTCCAAATTTCAAATCAATTTATCATTAACTCAATCAATTTTAAATACATGTGAAAATATTAGTTCCCAAATTAGTAATATAATTAATGATTTATTTAACTGATCAAAATAGATATAAATTTTAATATATATTTTTTAAAATTTAATAAAAAATTAATTACTATTTAATGTGAGGGTAGTATAAAAATTAAGTAATTAATATTTTTTAAAATTAACAATTAACAAATACTAATAAATAAATAAAATTTAGTTTTTAAAATTTAGTTAAAAATGAATGAAGATGGTAGTACCATAAAACGGATAAAAAATATTGACCAATCATCTTTCCATTCAAAATTTAATAAAAAATTAATTACTATTTAATGTGAGGGTAGTATAAAAATTAAGTAATTAATATTTTTTAAAATTAACAATTAACAAATACTAATAAATAAATAACTTTTAGTCTTTAAAATTTAGTTAAAAAGGAATGAAGAGTGTAGTACCATAATATGGATAAAAAATATTGACCATTCATCTTCCCATATAAATACAACACAAGCAATTGATTTCAATCAATTGAAATCAATGCAATTGATTTCAATCAAATGAAATCAATTAAAATCAATTTATAACTTTATTTTCAAATCTTCCAAATTTCAAATCAATTTATCCTTAACTCAATCAATTTATATATTGTATTATTATATATATATATATATATAAATACAGCACAGCCCCTTAACTCAATCAATTGAAATCAATTTGACAATCATTTTCAAATCAATTAATCAATCTGAATCAATTTATCTTTAACTCAATCAATTTCAAATCAATTAATCAATTTGCCTATCCTTAACTCAATCAATTCAATTGAAATCAATTTGACAATCAATTTCAAATCAATTAATCAATCTGACTTCCAAATTTTAAATCAATTTATACTTAACTCAATCAATTTCAAATCAATTAATCAATTTGTCAATCCTTAACTCAATCAATTTCAAATCAATTGAAATCGATTTGATTTTTAACAGAGTTAGTCATACATGTAAGTTATGAAAAGGAAGAGTCATGAACATTAACATTTAAAATTTATTTATTAACATTCATGAACATTAGTCATACATGTAAGTTATGAAAAGGAAGAGTCATGAACATTAAGATTTAAAATATATTTATTAACATTCATGAACATTTAAAACATCATTAAAAAAATAATTAAAAATCTGGAAAAGGAAGAGTCATGAACATTAAAAAAATCTTTAATAAAATCATTAAGTATATGACTTCTCACTAAACAGTTACAAATGAAAATTTAAATACATTTAATAAAAATACTACTTATCATAGTACTTCACCCTATAAAAACCTCATACTACACACAAAAGTACTCTACATCTACATTTGTTTCACTTTATATGTAAGCCTTGTCAATAAAAAATGGTATTTGTGCATCTACTATTCAGTTTAATTTCAGGTTACTATTGGCACATATTGTACATTACTTAGGCATATTGGATTTCTTTTTTATTCTAGAGATTGTGCAGAAGAGGTTTCTTTGGGGTGAGGCTGCTGCAGATGATGATGATGGAATTGAGGATGATGATGATTTGTCTTCAGAGTCATAGAGATGATTATACAATAAATGTCATATTAACAAGAAAGTGAGATGTGATCAATTTGAGCACTGGATAAATTGTCAACACTGCAACTATATTGCTTGATGAAGAGGTAGTATTCTAAATTTTATATTACTTCATAAATAAATATTACCAAGAATTAAAAGTTGTTATCTTATAAATAGATTATTTATCTTATATATATTATGTGCAGGATAATCACATGATGCTCATTTTGAGATTCAACCAACGAGCACAATACATCAAAAGATTGAACGAAGACAACGCATACATTATCAAAAGATTTTACATGTAGATATAAAAATAATGTATTATAAAAAAATATTCTTCTCATTGTAATTTTAATAAATTATATAATTTGTTATTCAAACTAGCCCGTGCGTTGCACGGACTACCAACTAGTTATATATAATTATAGAGTTACTCAAACATATCTATTTTTTTATTTTTGCAAATCAAATGTTAATTTATAAATATTTTTATGTATAGTTGATATATATATATATATATATATATATATATATATTAAAACTATAATAATTTTAAAATTATAACAATGTTATTTTAATTTTAATTAAACATATATTCTTGTATTGTTAATATATTTTTTGAGCTATTTTAATGAATATTATTATAATATGAGATGTAAAAATATTAAATTAATTTAATAAAAAATAAGTCAAAAACATTATTTAATTTGGACTGGTGCAAGTTGATGCGGTGCAATTCAAAATATAAATCGAGCGATGTGATTTTAGTATAGAGGTGTCGGTGTGGTGCGGTCCGGTTTAAGATCTTTTAAGATCCATGCTGTTTCAAAAAACTAAAAAAGGGGAACCGCGCCATGATATGATCCCTAATATTCCCATGTCAAGATAAAATGAAAACGAAAACACATTGTACAAATTTCAAGGTCATCCATGGATGTTAATTGGACCCCAAAAACCAAAGGAGAGACCAACATCTCATGGCACATGAGTAATTAATATTACAATTAGGACATGTACATTTGATTATTAGGCCAGTTCAAAGAAGTGCCAAAACAACAACAGTATCAGCAGGAGAAGCTATGAATTCCTAATTTCCTATTATTGTTTTTTTTAGCAACCAACAAAAAGAAAATGGTTTCTACCCTACTACAACAATAGGCATTAATTCTCCCCATCCCTCTGTGCTGCTAATTTCTGCATCACTTAATTTGGTCCTTGCTTTGACAATAGGAATAGGTCCCAGAAACAGAATAAATTCTACACTGTTCTGGCACGAGTTGGGAATTTGGTATGAATCCTAGTGACAGCTATGGCCTATGTGTGTGTACACACCATCGACTAATATAAGGTATTGAATTGACCAACATTTATTTTTTTGATAATGTGGAGTATCCGATCCGTAGGCCGACTAATCTTCCAAGTCCGGACCAGTGTGAATTTGGTAACCTGCTTATGCAAGGCGGTTTGTTCGAAACCTAAGATGACCAGTATTTTTGCCCTATTTTAATATGACAGTTTTGAGTTTGAAATGTTTCAAATTGTTTTGAAATATTTACGAACCAACGAACGGTGATAACATAACATTATAAAGGCGGGAACAAATAGTCTTACAACCTGCTTATTGTCTCAAAATAAGGATCCAACGTGAGATTTAAAAGTCACGTGACCTAAATCTTAACGTATGTCGGACCTCATGGTCTCTTCTTAACAAAGCTTTAACCTGTCAACTGATTTCCCTGTTTTTGGGCCTTGGATGTCCTCAGTTTATTCCAATCCCACCAGTAGTACTGATATAAAGTGGAGCCAACAACATAAAAATATATATTGACTCAATGTTATGTCCCATCCTATTTCAAATTTATAAAGATAAAACAAAGTAACAAAGGAAGAATGTAAAAACAATGAGACAGAATTGCTAGTATCCAACATTAACTAGATTGGGCCCCCTCAAAGGGTGACAAATGTACTATGTGAGGAGAAAGGGAGACTACTCTTTGATGTCCTAATTAAAACATACACAAATCTATGTCGTATGGAATGTTTTTTATATTCTAGATAATGTCTTTATTTATATTAACTTGGGCTCCCTTGGGCATCCTGTCTAGACCTGACACCTGGACTGATGGCAGTAATTATATTATGAAAAAGTCTAGGGGGCCGTGGGTGGCGACCGGGCTTGACAACCGGTTCAAATTTTTTTATTTTTTTAAAAATATCTCCCAAATAATTTATAAGATTTATTAGAACTGGAATTTTTACAAAAAAAAATATATTTTGGATGTCATTTGGACATGCAAAACACTTTTTTCTGTAAAAATTTCAATTCCAATAAATCTTATAAATTATTTGGGAGACATTTTAAAAAAAAATTGGACTGGTCGCCATATCCGGTCGCCCCAGAATCACTCTTATATTATTTGCTCAACCTCTGCATACTTCCTTAAAGGTTATGTTCATTTGTGAGGATACTTGGGATAGAATTATTAATCCTAAGTGTATTGTTTGTTTTCAAATTAAGATTTAGAATTATTAATCTAGGAATTATAAAATGACTTAATAGTCTTTAGATTATAATTATAATTCCGGGATTATAATCCTAGGATTAATAGTCTTGTAATTATAATATCTTAAATAATAATCCCGATATTATAATCCTTGCAAACAAACATAGCCTAAGAGAATTGTGTTGTTACAAATTCCAGTAGTTAGACCATACCACTATACTTCATAGCCATGAAATTTGTTTTGCAACATTTCTTTAGGTGATGAAGCTGGTACTCCCAGGTTATGTTTGTTTGTAATGATTATAATATCGGGAGTATAATCTAAATCGGAATTATAATCCCAAGACTATTAATCCTAGGGTTATGTTTGTTTGCAAGTATTATAATTCATGAGATTATAATCCCAAGACTATTAATTTTAGGATTATAATTCCGGGATTATAATTATAATGTCAAAACTATTAAGTCATTTTATAATCCCGAGACTAATAGTTCAGAATCTAAATTTGAAAACAAACATGACACTTGGGATTAATAGTCTTATCATAAGTATAATCCTTGCAAACAAACATAACCTAGGATTACAATCCCGGGATTATAATATAATATCAAGACTATTAAGACATTTTATAATCCCGAGACTAATTCTAAGTCTAAATTTGAAAATAAACAAGACACTTGGGATTAATAATCATATTTCAAGTACAATCCTTGCAAACAATTATATCCTTAGAGTTTAATTGTGTATGATATAGCCATATTACATAATTGGGAAGTGCGTGATTGATGTTAGGTACGTGGAACAAACCTAACAGCAATTAGGAATCCAAGTCAAGACTATTATGCTATTATAATGTCATGACTATTAAGCTATTAGGAATCCAAGTTGAAAAAGGATTTACTTGTTAGATTGGTTGATAACCAAGATAAGGAGATGTGATCCCTAATTTGATTAGAAGAATAAATTGTTTATAATCCATAATATGAATGGATTAGGAAGATTACTATAAATAAAGCTATGATGGAGTCTTATTTTACACATAAGAGAAGCTTGGTAGCAAGAATGTATCAAAAGAATAAATTGAGAGGATTACAGTTTGTTGTTCGTAGGTATCCGTCGTCATCTCCGTTCAATTTAAAGCTTGACGACTTTATTACTTGGGATATTTTTTGGGTGGTGAAGTTAATTAGGTTTCTCAACCTAATTAAAATTAAATTTGTATTCTCTTAATTTATTGTGCAACCTCAAGTTTTAGGGCATAAAACTTGGGAGGATTTTTGTAAGCCCATTATTAGTGATATAGTGGATATTCGAAGTTTGACCTGTGGTTTTTTACCTCTTAGTTTTAGAGGATTTTTCACGTAAATTTGTTATCTTGCCTGTGGATGATTATTTGTTATTTTCGTTCTCATAATTGGTTTTGTCGATTTCATATTCAATTGCACAAAGATGGAAAAGTAATTCTTAGGATTGAGATATTTTTTTAGGCGTACTTTTCCTAACAGTGATATCAAGAGCTTGTTTATTTTTGTGGTTTTATTGTGTGAATTACATGGAGGATGGGACAGTAGGTTGCATGATTAATCTCAAGGCTACAAATTATGCAATTTAGAAGCCAAAAAATGAGGATTTGCTTTATTGCAAGGATTTGTACGAGCCATTTGAGAACGATGGAGTTAAGCTCACAAACAAGAGTGACGTGCATTGGAACAAGATGAATAGGAAGACTATTAGTCTGATCAGATCATGGATTGATCAAAGTGTGTTTCATCATGTTGCCACACGGGAACTAAAGCCTATGCTCTCTGGCAAAAATTGAAGTCCATGTATGAAAGGAAGATGACGCAAAATAAAGGTTTTTTGATTAGGAAGCTTGTGAATTCTAAATTCAAGGATGGAAACTTCGTTGCAGAATTCTTGAGTGATTTTCAGAGTTTGATAAATCAGTTGAGTATGATTAAGATGGTAATTGACAATGAGATGTAGGTTTTGTTGTTGTTGAGCTCTTTGCCTGATAGTTGGGAGACGTTGGTTGTATCGTTGAGTAACTCTGCTCCTAATGGCAAGCTAAATATGGATACAGGCAATGATAGTTTGTTTAATGAGGACTAGAGATGAAGATATACCATGATGATTAGTGCTGGGTCACAATTTTTTTTCCCACAGAGTAGGGGCAAAAACAAAGGCAAAAACAAAGGGAGAAACTCTCTAGAAGATAACAAATCCAAGGGAAGGTGTCAAGATATAAAAAAGAAGTGATTTTTTTTCATTGCTAGAAGTCGGTACACTTAAGACGAGAGTGCATATTTTTAAAGAATGAGTAATCTAAGGAAAAAGATGACGATAAAAGATTCAATTATGTATCTATCCGACGTTGATGTAGCTATTGTTTGGGATGATAAAACCAAGTGACATGTTAATGATTGGATTATTGATTCGGGTGCTTCGTTTCATGCTACTTCGCGTGGTGAGATATTCACATCATACACTAGTGGTGATTTTGGCTATGTACGGATGGGAAACAGAAGTGCATCAAATATTATATGCATTGAAGATATTTGTTTGGAAACTAACAGTGGTTACAAGTTGATGCTGAAAGAAGTCAGGCATGTTACAGATATTCGTCTTAATTTGACCTCTACTGGTAAAATTGATGAGAATGGTTATAAAAGTTACTTTGGTGAAGGTCAGTGGAAGCTTACCAAAGGGTCTCTAGTGGTGACTAGAGGTAAGAAGGTAGACACTCTTTACACGATGTGGGTGCATGTGAGAGGTGTTGAAGATGGGGGAGTTATACGGAAAAATTTGTGGTACAAAGCCGTGCGAGATGGGAAAAAAGCCTTGAATGAGAACCAGAAGATGAAAGCTTGTAAGACCCCAACTTATTATAAATAAAATAAAATTTCCTCTATTTATTATCTTGAAATAATAAGGAATTAATTTGATATAATACTTTGGTTATGGGTGAAATGTGCAAATTTTACAAAATAAGCAAGTGGTTATAAAATATTCATTTTTGTCGGGGAATATTCGTTTGGTCGTAGAATATTCTTGTTGTCGGGAAATATTCGTACGACGGCGCAACTATTCGTGGGCCTCATAACAGAATAACTATCAGATGAAGAAAACGACAAAGTTTGAGTTTTTATAAATAACGGCGTAATTGTTACCGTTAATACTGTTGGATTACTTGGTGGTTAAAATACAGTAATACGCGTGGTTGCACAGTAGCACACGGTATTGCACAGTATTGTTGAATTATTGATTCTTACATAAGAAGGCACTACTCAATAATTGTTACAGTGATTACTGTTCAGTATTTTATTTTATTGATTCAATAATTGCTGCGTTGATATTTTATATTATTGTTATTTCAATAATTGTCATTGCATAGTATTTCCCATTATCAAATCAATAATTCATATTATTTGAATAATATTATTAGATAGCAATATTGGCAATGTCTAGAAAGTTCTGTCAATGAGAGGTTTGGTCACCTAATTGCGTGTTAGTAAGGAGAAATCCTTATCGAAAAGCCCACTCTTTCCCGGGAACGGTCTGATTGTCATAAATGTGATTCTGTAATATTATTTGTGAATAATTAATTATTGATTTATATGATAAGAAAATATTTATTTTATGTGGATATAAGGAAGGAAATTAGTATGAAATATTTGTTGGAAGTTTGGCAATTATTTTCTCCGATAAAATATTCATTCAAATATATTATAATAATATATTAAATAATATTAATATATATATATATATATATATATATATATATATATATATATATATATATATATATATATATATATATATATATGCATGTGATAAAAAGGGGTGGATATGAATTAAATTCTAGCATGCTTCTCTAAGTTGGCGGGCGGAAGAATTTTCTTGTATACTTATGCTTTATCTTTTGGTGAATTAATGGCTACATCATATTTTCTGCATTTCATGCAAAGCATTTCCAAGAGTGGGCCCTCAAAATGAGCAATTCATTTCAAACTCTTCCTGCAAAGCTCTTTCTAAGTTAGTGGGCAAATTCTCCTGCAAACAAGTTGCCAAATTATGGGCCCAACTATTGAAAAATTGAAAAGTTAGGCAAGCATAGTTAGGCATGGAAGAAAAAAATGCAAATGCTTTGATTTTTCTTCCGTGCGCTGCACTATAAATAGGGGTAATCCCTCCATCCTAAAATCACACCACTACAATATCTGAAATTCTTATTCTAAAGTATTGTTAGTATTTTTCTTGGGTATAAGGATACTTTGAGCGTAGTTTTTCTGCAAGATTTTCTCCAGTCAAATCCATTTTTTACTCAGGTAAAGGATATTATTTTATAGCAATACTCGTGAGAAATATTATTTTCTTTCATACTCCATATTATGTAAGCGATATTATTTCATCTCGTATTTTTGAATTTGAACTTACTATGGTAAGTATTGCTTCTATAATTCCTGAAATGATTAGAAATTTCGCTTCATCTAATATCATTTCATAGGAATATTGATTTGAACTTTTTAATCAAATTTGGAACTTTTCATGACTGAGTACTGTTCACGGGTACTGTTCACGGGCACTATTCACTGGTGCTGTTCATAGTTACTGTTCACGGGTATTGTTCACGGGTACTGTTCATAAAAAAATATTTCTTTTCCTTTCAATATATCTGTTGTTACCCTTATTCTTGAAATTGAATCCATGTTTTAATCTTCACTATGGATTATTATGGAACATTTTTAAACTTGAATTATCTAAAGTACGAATCCCTAATTTTTGTCCTTTTGTCTCACTGGATTCGTTCTCTAAAATGTTTTTCATCATCCTCAGTCTTTAATGGTGATAATTGATGAATATCTTTGGCCTGTAGTGCAAAGATGAATGATTACCTGATGAATATCTTTGGCCCGTAGTGCAAAGATGAACAGGTGTTGAGATGAACATGACCAACTGGTGATACAAATGAATATCTTTGGCCGTAGTGCAAAGATGAATAATTGATACAAGATGTATATTGATTGATTTTACAAGGATAAAATATTGATGATGGATTTTTAAATTCTTCGATGATAGTAGATTTCATTCTCTACTTAACTCTTATAATGAATTGTTATTTCCGCTGCGAATATTGATCTAAAATTGGTTGTCCATTATATTTTATCTGATTTGTTGTAGTCTAACGATAAATTGTTGTTCTTTATCTTAGTCATAATATTCTTTATTAGGTTAGTTGAGCTCATCCTTTTCCTTTTTGTTCCATTTTTCTTCTCAGGAAACGAGAACATAGCGGGAACTAGTCGGGGTAAAGAGTGATGGTCCTAGACAGTTGTTTTAGCAGTCCTCACTATTTTTGTAAAATAGTGTATCAATAAATGTAATGAGAACTTATTTGAGTGTGGATATTGTCTAGAAGATAATATTTGTATTTAAACTCACAGCATGTGTGTTGTCGTATTTCGCACGACAATTGTAATAATAAAAGTTGTAGTTATTTCTGTACCATGTATTTGGCGACTCAAAATGGGTGATGTATACCAATTTTGGGGGCGTCACAAAGCTCTTCGCTTTAAATGGGTACCAAAAGTGAAGAAGGAAAGTGATAGCTCGCGGCTAGGGTACAAAGTGGTTGTGAATGAATTTGGCAAGAAAAAATCTGTCAAGTTTGAGTTAGATCCCCCTATTGAGAAGAACCATGCCGATGAGACAAAGACGAACATAAAGATAGTTGAAAATTCCAAGAAGCTTGAGTTGAGCCAATATTTCGTTGGAATTAACTCTGAGTAAGGACTTGTGGTTGATGATCCCTCCTTTCATGGGTTCGAAGGGGGAAATTGTTAGGTATGGGTCCTCACCCATGAAAGGAATCCAAGTTGGAATTAAATTAAAGGAAGCTTACTAATTAGTAAAAGTGCTATTGGAATCCAAGTTGAAAAAGGATTTACTTGTTAGATTGGTTGGTGACCAAGACAAGGAGATGTGATCCTTAATTTAATTAGGAGAATAAATTATTTCTAATCCATAATATGAATGGATTTGGAAGAGTACTATAACAAATAAAAATAACTTTTAGAATTCAATATAAATAATAAACAAACTTTTTGAAAATAATCTTTTCTTATTTGATAACAATAGTCAATATATACATTCAAAACCAAAATCAATAATCACAAAACATAATTCGAAAATGATTTCAGTATGTTCAATAAATAATTTCAATATGTTCAATATATTCAATGTATCTTTTAATCCACAGCCCCGATGACTAAAGTTACAACAAATCTGTAACACGACCCAATGGTTCGATAATGTCAATGATACGCTCCCTACTAAGGTATCTTATCATACACGCGCCCCAAAAATAGACCCCTCGAATGGTATCTAAAGGTGTGCACCTTAGTAGGTCCTAAACTATTCCGAAATTAATGTAAACATTAACAGGTTTTGTACATAGTCGGACTGAGATTTCTAAAAATATTTTTTCAGTATTTTCGATATTCAAAATTATACTTATCTCACAATTCAATATCACATAATATCATTATCTAAATCAAAATTCTATTTTGATACTTGATCCGAGTTTTTAACAAAATACAAGTGTAACATTTTCATTCAAATGGAAGCCTTAAATAAAGTATAAATCTTTTTGAAACAATACATTTAGGCATCCGAATAATTACTAAAGCATACATAATTATAAATGAAAATTTCAAAATACTAAATAGCTCAAAAAGTCACTTACCTCGATATCACTGAACACAATTTTAATAGTCGAATAATTTCATAAATATAAATTTAAAACAAATAAATATTATAAGATATAATTTAATATTTAATCCTTTTTCAATATTTAATCCTTTTTCAAACAAATATTACAATTATGCCAAAATAATAATCTAAATAAACAATAATAATTACAGGCAATAATGTTATTCCAAAACTATTAATTAATAAACTAAATACAAAGCAATAATTAAAGCTACAAAATAACAACAATGCAAAATACTAATTTCTAACAAAATATACCAAACTAGCAAACTAAATACAATATTTAAAATAATAACAATACAGAAAATTACTTAAGAAACATATCTGAAAATATGAATTCCACAAACTACCTACACACTCGAAGCCGAAATTTAACTAAGAAGGTTTTTATAAAAAACCTCGCACAACAAAATATTTCTCAAAATTGGAGGCCTTATTGTTGGTGAATGAAACAAAAGGGTCAAGCCCTTCTATTTATAGACTAAGAAAAGGGGTAAAGTTTTCAAATTAGTGTTACATTACCTCCCCCTTGAAAAAAATTTGGTCCTCCAAATTTTCAAATCATAAAAAAAATAACACAAATATTATATGTTAAAAAAATATTATATTTAATTATTAAGCACAGATAACAAAAGTTTTACATACCTTAATACTAGTTACCTAAAAGTTGAAACATGTGTCCTCGAGTTAGCCTTGGACTTGATATGTTTATTTCCTCCTTCCTTGTATCTCCTTTTTGTGGAGGGTTCTTGGGACATTACACAATTTTATGACCTAACTCTCCACAATGAAAGCATACACCCGTGTTCCAATGGCATTCTTTGTCTAGGTGGTTCCTACCACATCTCCCACATTTCAATTTATCCTCTTGGTTTACTTGATTTCCTTGAAATCTACCATTTTGGGTATTTACTTGATTTCCCTGAAATCTACCATTTTAGGTATTTATCTTTTTCGCAGGTCTCCCATGGATCGACTCTTCCCCAGAAGGTTCCTCTCTCTTTAGATTGGCATTCTTCCCATTTTCAATCTCTATTAGGCCCTTCCCAATAACCAATGCCTTACGGAGCACAACATCATATGTAGGTAGCTCAAAAGATGCAACGTCATGCCTTATGTCGACCCGTAACTCGTCCTCTAACCTACGGGCTTTCGCCACCTCATCTGGTACTAAGGTAGATACGTACTTAACGAGCTTCGCAAACTAGGCTTCATATTCAGCAATTGTCTTGTTCTCTTGTTATAGCCTAATGAATTCCCTCTCTTTTTATGCTCGAATCGTTCTAGGAAAGTACTTATTGGTAAATGCCTCTTTGAACATGGTCCAAGTGTAGGGTTCAGGATCCCCCTCTTCAGAATTTCCCTCTTGTTCCTTTTCTCCATAAGCCACCAATCATAACCTCCACCCTAAAGTTGGTAAACCGCCAATGTCACCTTATTAGTTTTAGTACTCCCTAGAAAATCAAATGTCTTCTCCATTTCTTGAATCCACCTTTCAATGATAGCAGGATCCGTAGCTTCTTCAAAGATTGGCGGATTCAATCGCTTGAATTTTGCTACTATACTACGTTGACCAGACTATTGATTTTGTACTAGCTGCGCTAAGGTATCCACTAGCTGAGCAATACCATCAGCGCCACTATCGTTGTTAGTAGGGTTTTTTCTTCTAGAAGGCATTTTCTACACAATAAAACAATCCCCACTATACAAAACTAGTATCAAAACATATATCAAAATGAAATGTAAAATATCCAAGTTTATTTAATAAACAAAATACTATTTTATGAAAATTCACGTTCAAAAAGCAAACTGACAACTAACAAGACAATAAAAATATTTTTCACCTTATTTTATCTCACACTTTAAATTCTTAAATTTAATCAAGACTATACCCACAGTTAATTCCTATAATCACTCCCTAGGAAATGTGTAAGTTTTTCAACCAAACACACTTTGAGGGCCACCGCTTTGATATCATCTTTGTAACACCCCGAACCCGCTACATGTCTGGAGTGCCACACTATGCAAGCCCAAAGACACGCAAGGCAATAATATTAATAGTGCAGCATAAACGAAAACACAATAATGACATTAACTTGAAACCAAACAGTCTTTCATTATTAAAATTACACCAAGATTCAACAACTAAATACCAAAAATATAACTTTAGAGACACAACTCCATTAAACAAAAGTCTTATCATAATTTTAAAATATTCTTAAACTTCTTAAACAAAAATATCTTCCGATCATCCATAAAAGTGTCACAATACTCGGCTCTTAACAAGTATCTTGTAAAAATTATGTCAGGGTAAGTGATGAAGCCCAAAAAATGACAACCTTTACTATTTAGGTGGATCAAGTACAATTTGCAAGACAAAATAACTTTTAGAATTCAATATAAACAATAAAAATACTTTTCAAAAATAATCTTTTCTTGTTTGATAACAATAGTCAATATATACATTCAAAACCAAAATCAATAATCACAAAACATAATTCGAAAACGATTTCAATATGTTCAATAAATAATTTCAATATGTTCAATATATTCAATGTATCTTTTAATACAGCCCCGGTGACTAAGGTTACAGCAACCTTGTAACACGACCCAATGGTTCGATAATGCCAATGATACGCCCCCTACTAAGGTGTCTTATCATGCACACGTCCCGAAAAGAACCTCCGAAGGGTATCTAAAGGTGTGCGCCTTAGTAGGTCCTAAACTGTTCCGGAACTAGCGTAAACACTAACAGGTTTTATATATAGTCGAACTGAGGTTTCTAAAAATACTTTCTCAATATTTTCGATATTCAAAATTATACTTATTTCACAGTTCAATATCACATAATATCATTATCTAAATCAAAATTCTATTTTGATACTTGATCCGGGTTTTTAACAAAATACAAGTGTAACATTTTCATTTAAATGGAAGCCTTAAATAAAGTATAATAATTTTTAAAACAATACATTTTGGTATTCTAATAATTACTAAAGCATACATAATTATAAACAAAAATTTCAAAATACTAAATAGCTCAAAAAGTCACTTACCTCGATATCGTTTAACACAATTTTAATAGCCGAATAATTTCCTAAATATAAATTTAAAACAAATAAATATTATAAGGATATAATTTAATATTTAATCCTTTTTCAATATTAATTTAATCCTTTTTCAAACAAATATTACAATTATGCCAAAATAATAATATAAATACACAATAATAATTAAAGGCAATAATGTTATTCCAAAATTATTAATTAATAAACTAAATACAAAGTAATAATTAAAGCTGCAAAATAACAACAATGCAAAATATACCAAAATATTAAAGTAAATAGAATATTTAAAATAATAACAATACAGAAAATTACTTAAGAAACATACCAAAAAATACGAATTCCACAAACTGCCTATGCACTCGAAGCCAAAGTTTAACTAAGAAGGTTTTTATAAAAAAAACCCTCCCACAACAAAGTCTTTCTCAAAATTGAAAGCCTTATTGTTGGTGAATGAAACAAAAGGGTCAAACTCTGTTGGGATATTTCACTTGAATCCAACATCAAATAAATTCACGTAGAAGGGTTATTAAATATGGTGGAGTCTCAACCTAATAGGTTAACCTTTTAGGTAAAGAGGTGATCCAACATGCTTATTGGGCCATTCTACACAGGTGTACGCTGCACATGCGATAAATTGATGTGAGATGGATCGCACAATTCCGCTACAAATGGTATCAGACCGTATCAGGTTAACACTATAGGGTGGAGCATTCGCAGGCCTCGTGTTACTCAATCCGCGCGGTGGAGCAAATAGAGTTGAGTCAAATGGAGCACAATATTATCACTTATGCGTTTGGCACCACACGAGTTACTCAATCCGCGCGGTGGAGCAAATAAAGTTGAGTTAAATGGAGCATAATATTATCACTTATGCGTTTGGCACCACGCAGTGAAGTATGATTTGAGTCTCAAAGAAGGTGTACTTGATGGTAACTACCCTAGTATGATACTTGTTGTCAGACCCCAACTTTTATGAATAAAGAATAATTTTCTTAAAATATATTTTTGAATATTATGGTGTGGATTTGATATAATGTTATAGTTGTGGGTAATATTTACAAATTTTGCAAAGTAAGTAAGTGGTTATATAATATTCGATTGGTCGGGGAATATTCGTTTTAATAGGGAATATTCATACGATGGCACAATCATTGGTGGACCCCACAACAGAAGTATTGTCATAGTTAGAAAATGACAGAATTATCATTTTATAAAAATAACGGCGAAAGGTTTACAGTTAAAACTGTTGAACTATCCGGTAGTAAAAGTACAGTAATACGCGTGGTTGCATAGTAGCACGCGGTATTGATTATTGATGCTTACGTGAGAAGTCACTCAGTTATACTCAATTATTGCTACAGTAATTATTGCATCATATCTCTCATATTATTAATTCAATTATTGTCACAGTATCATCTGCATAATATGTTATATTATTAAATCAATAATTGAGATGACAAAGTTATTCATATTATTAAATTATAATATTTACAATGTCTAGAAGTTCTGTCAAGGAGAGGTTTGGTCATCTAATTGCGCGCCAATAAGGAGAAATCCTTATCGGAAAGCCCCCTCTTTCCTGGGAATGACCTGGTTGTTAAATATTGTGAGTTTATAATATTAATGATGAATAAGTTCGTGTTAATTAAAGATAAAATTGATAGTTCCATTGTGTTGGAATTATTAGTGTTAGTGGAAATCGACATTTATTTCGATATTAATTGATGTCTGGAAGTTATACTGACCAGTCTGGTAATTAATCGAATAAATGAGCAATTAATTGCTATTAAATCACATGATTATAACTATTTGTTCACATGGGTGTACTATTGATTCACATTCTTGTACTATTAGGGGAGTTAGTGCAAGATTGATAATATTTGCATGACTAAGTTAAAGATGGAGGTACTATACTGTAATTTATATTTTCACATGATTATAACTATTGATTCATATGATTGAACTATTGATTCACATTATTTACTATCAGGGGAGGTGGTACAAGTTTGATAATACTTGCAGGACTAAATTAAAAATGAAGAAAAATAGGAAGGTATTATACTATAATATTTCGAGCCCCAAAACGTGCAATTATTGAAACTATATTTTTCTATAAATAGAAGCTCATTCTTCCTTCATTTCTCACCAATTCACAAAAGTTATAGAGCAATTATTATAGAGAGAAATTATAGAGAGAAATAAGAAGAAAAGTCTGCTACCTTACTATTCTAGTATCTAGTTTTTTCTAAGGTAAGGGGTATTATTCTTTCGTATTCATGAAGAGAGTTATTTTTTTTAATACTCGTAAGGGTTGTTATTCCATTCTTTATTATTATGTTGGAATAACCTGTCTATGCGAAGTACCGCATACATGGTGAAATTCTTCTGTTATTCCATTATTTATTATTCTGTTGGAATAACCTGTCTATGCGGTCTATCGCATGCCTGGTGAATTTTATTTTTATTCCATTCTTTATTATTCTGTTGGAATATTCTGTCTGTGCGGATTACGTATGACCTAGGTTTTCATTCTTTATTATTCTGTTGGAATATCCTGTCTGTGCGGGTTACGCATGACCTGGTTCCATTCTTTATTATTTTGTTGGAATAACCTATATGTGCGGATTATGCACGCCTGGTGAATTCTTCTGTTATTCCATTATTTATTATTCTGTTAGAATAACCTGTCTATATGGATTACCGCATGCATGGTGAATGATCCTTCGTATTCATTCCTTATTAAATAGTAGAAATGATCGGTCAACGTGGATTACCGCATGGACGGAAAAAATCCATTTGTGGTTTTATATATTCTATTATACTCAGTTGGTTAAAGTTTTGGCTTCTATACTCCATGAAATTAGTGGAATATCCTTGATATTTGTGCTTCATCCAGTATCTTTTCATGGAAATATTCTTCTGAGCATTCTTGAATTTTACTCCACAAAGAAGTATCATTTTGACAATTTGGACGTTATTGATTTCTTGATAAATTAAAATTATAAATATTTAAAAATTTATCCTTGAACTTGTTTTATTGAATTATTATGTCATTGTCATCATCCTCATTCTTATATTGTGATGAAAGTCATATTTGGTTTACGTGCATAGATGGACTTGGAATGATTATGACCAGGGATTATTCGGTATAATCATGACCGTAATGTGATGAATGATGTGGTAAAAGTCCTCATTGACATGTAGTTCATTGATGGACAGTTGTTGCTTTGATTATGACCAGGGATTGTTCGGTATAGTTATGACCATTGATGATTACATGAATATCCTTGGCCATGATGCAATGATAATTCAATTTTATTTATTAAGCTGAGTCTCAGCGATAAAGTTGATGAAAAACTTTTTAAATCATAAAAGATAGTAGATTTTATGCTCTACTTGACTCTTCTAATGGATTGCTTGTTCCGCTGTAGTTAAACTTGTTGTCTATTATATTCTATCAGTTTAACATTATTGAAGGCTAATGATAATTTATTCTGCATTATCTTAGTCATAATATTTCTTACTAGGCTAGTTGAGCTCACCCTTCCTTTCACTGTTCTCTTCAGGAATTGAAAACGTAGCCGGGACTAGTCAGGGAACGGAGTGACGGTCCAGATGATAGCATTAGTAGTCCTCACTATTCTGTTAAATAGTGTGATAATAAATGTAATGAGGACTCCATTGAGTGTGGATATTGTCTTGATGGCAATATTCTTATTAAAACTCTTAGATTATGTTTTGTTGTATTTTACACGACTGTTGTATAATTAAGTTGTATTTGAATTTTGTACCATGTATTTGGCGACTCAAGATGGGTGATGTATACCTGTTTTGGGGGTGCCACAGTTGGTATCAAAGCTTAGGGATATGATCCCTGGCTGAGATGTGAGACAAGAACTATGAGGGGAGAGACGAGTAATTCCTTCTCTACTATGACCTACCTAAGTTTATTTGGTACTTAATTGGTCGGCCAGAGTATAGGGATAATATGTGATATGTTAATTAACCCTTGTTTTGTGGCAGTATTTGAAAATGGCATACGAAAATGTTGAGATAAGCAATGAAGCACATGAGACCGTTGAGTCACCACAGATTAATACCCGCGATAATGTGCAACAGGAAGACAATAATCCTCAGGTAAACAACAACGATTAAATGATGAACGATGGGATGTTCAGAGGTTTTATGCAATTCATGCAACATTAGGTGAGGGCAGCTCCTATCCAAAATGCAGGTGGAAACATTGACAACTCTCGGACGGTCACCGCTAAACAGTTCAAGGAGCTGGGACCACCAGAGTTTTTTGAAAAGCCAAAACCACGTAAGGTGGAGACGTGGATAAAGCAGATCAACAAGATATTTGATGTCTTGGGATGCTCCAAGGAGAAAAAGGTTCCCTTTGCCACCTTCATGTTGCGAGCATAGGCAGATTACTGGTGGGAATATGTAAAGCGTACTCAACCTGCCGCACTCAACATGTCTTGGGAGAAGTTCCAAGAGCTGTTCAACGACAAGTGCTTTCCTGAAAGTATTCGTCACATGAAAGAGGTAGAGTTCATCAAGCTTGAGTAAAACAATATGACCGTGGCGCAGTACGAAGCTAAGTTTGATGAGTTATCTCGGTTTGCATCCCACTTGGTTGATAATGAGGAGAGAATGACGCGGATGTTTCTAAGAGGTTTGAAACCCGAGATACGTCAATACATAATTTCTCACAAACTGTGTTTGTATTCAGATGTTGTGAATAGGGCTCAGTTATTAGAGCGCGATAATGAGTCAACCCAACCAAGAGAGAGCAGTCGACAAGTCGATAACACCAGCGATAGCAGTCATCGAAGCGGTGACAACAAACTGGGAGGGAATCAACATGCCAGAAATGGTAATCACTTCGGTGGTAATCATGGCCATGACAATAAGAGTGGACATTTTAAGAAGAGGAGATTCAACAATGATGGAAAGACGTCAGCACCAGCACCAGCACCTGTTGTTAAGGAAGGAGAACGACCGCCGGTCGTATGTTACAAATGTGGAGGGGAAGGACACATCAGTTCAATCTGTGCGATGCAGTCCAAAGCGTGTTATAATTATGGAAAAGAAGGTCACCTAGCCCGATTTTGTCGTGCACCAAAGTCAAGTCTAGCTGGGATGGAGGCATCAAAGGGTGTCCCAAACAAGACAAAATCGGTAGTTCAAGGGAGAGCGTTTGTCGTAACCTCCCAAAAAGTAAGGAATCCGAATGAGGTGATCACGGGTAAGCTAATCATAAACTCTAGTGAAGTTTATACTTTATTTGATACCGGTTCTACCCATTCTTTCATTTCTCCTACTTACGATCAACGTTTAAATTTGACTTCGGAGAAATTAGACTTTGACTTATCTGTTGAAACTCCGTTGGGAGAAACCTTCATTACATCCACTGTTTATAAGTCTTGTTTGATTCAAATTGGTAATCGCACGTTACCTGTCGATCTTATTTCCTTAAAAATACTTGCATTTGATGTGATTTTAGGGATTAATTGGTTAACTACTCACCATGCTAAAATCGATTATTTTCGTAAGGTTGTTAGCTTTCATATTCCTAACCAACCTATTATCCGAATTCAAGCAACCAAACCACTAAAATCAATCATTGTCATAGCAAGTCATAAAGCTATTGGTTTATTGAAAAACGGATGTAAATCTTTCTTAGCCCATGTCACGGATTTAAATAAAGATATGTCAGATTTGAATGATATTTCTATTGTTAATAAATTTCCTTACGTATTCCCTAAAGAACTTCCTGGCCTACCCTTAGAGCGTGAAATTGAATTTTGTATCAACCTTGAATTCAGTACAAAACCCATTTTCAAAATCCCATATCGAATGGCTCCTATTAAACTTCAGGAGTTAAAACCCCAACTATAAAAATTGTTAGACATCGGTTTCATTCATCCTAGTACGTCTCTTTGGGGTGCTCCTGTTCTATTCGTAAAGAAGAAAGATGGAAGTATGCGACTTTGTATTGATTATCGGGAGTTGAATCATGTCACCATCAAAAATAGGTACCCGTTGCCTCGCATTGATGACCTGTTTGACCAGTTGCAAGGAGCCAAATTCTTTTCAAAGATTGATCTTCGTTCTAGATATCATCAGTTGAAAATTAAAACTGATGACATTCCAAAGACTACTTTCAAAACTTGGTACAGGCATTATGAATTCCTAGTCATGTCTTTTGGATTGACTAATGCTCCTGCTGCCTTCATGGACATGATGAACTGAGTATTCAAGGAATATTTGGATCACTTTGTGGTCGTCTTTATTGATGACATCCTCATATACTCCAAAACCCGTGAAGACCATGAGCAACACTTGAGGCTGATACTCCAAAAGCTTCATGAAAACAAGCTATATGCCAAGTTGAAGAAATGCGAGTTCTGGCTTGAGGAAGTTGCATTCCTTGGGCACGTAATCTCAAATCACGGAATATCTATTGACCCAGCAAAGATTGAAGCAATTCAAAGCTGGGAGCAACCCAAGTCAGTGACCGAAGTACGTAGCTTTCTCGGCTTAGCTGGTTATTATCGGAGATTCGTAGAAGGGTTTTCTCAAATATCTACTCCATTAACTCAACTGACTCGAAAAGATACAAAATTTGGTTGGAGCGAGGAATGTGAAAAGAGTTTTCAAGAACTCAAGAGGAGACTCATTTCAGCACCTATTCTGACAATACCAACTGGCTCGGAGGGATTTGTCATCTACAGTGATGCTTCAGGAAAAGGGTTAGGATGTTTTCTCATGCAACATAGAAAAATCATAGTCTATGCCTCACAATAACTCAAAGAATATGAGAGGAATTATCTTACTCATGATCTAGAGTTGGCAGTAGTCGTTTTTGCGCTTAAAATTTGGAAGCATTGTCTGTATGGAGAGATGGTGGAGATTTATACGGATCATAAAAGCCTAAAATATTTCTTCACTCAAAAGGAACTCAACATGCGGCGAAGATGATGGCTTGAGCTGTTGAAAGATTATAATCATACCATCCAATACCACCTTGGAAAAGCGAACGTGGTAGCCGACGCATTAAGTAGAAGATCATATGCGGGTACGAGTGCGATATTGTCAACAGTAAAGGCCCATTTTGTATGACTTACAAAGGATGGAGATAGAGTTAAAGACTCCAGGGACCCATATGATGATGACGAATATACGAGTAGAACAGACTTTAATTGATAAAGTTAAAGCTGCTCAAGCTACAGACCTGGAGCTGATGTGTATGAGGAAGAAAGTACATGAAGGCGCTATTCCGGAAGTAAGAATCAATGAAGAAGGAATACTTTGAGTCAACTCCAGACTTTGTGTTCCTAATGATTCTGACTTGAAGTATAAAATCATGATGGAGGCACACAACACACCGTTTGTAATCCATCCTGAGAGTACCAAAATGTATCGTGATCTTCGACTTACATTTTGGTGGAGCAATATGAAGAGAGAGATAGCGGGGTTTATCTCAAGGTGTCTAACTTGTCAACGAGTCAAGGCAGAGCATCAAGTGCCAAAAGGTCCATTACAACCACTTGAAATTCTAGAATGGAAGTGGGAACACATTACCATGGATTTCGTTACTGGTCTTCCCAAGGTTTCTCAAGGCATAGATGCGATTTGGGTCATTGTTGATAGATTGACCAAGTCTGCTCATTTCTTACCGATACGAGAAACTTTTACACTTGAACGTCTTGCTAGTATGTACATAAACGAGATTGTAAGATTACATGGTATGCCAATATCCATAGTTTCTGATCGAGACCCAAGATTCATTTCAAGATTTTGGGTTAGTTTGCTTTTAGCTATGGGCACGGATTTACGATTTAGTTCGGCATATCATCCTCAAACGGATGGGCAGTCGGAAAGGACTATTCAAACTCTTGAAGATTTATTAAAATTCTGTGTCCTTGACTTCAAGGGAAGTTGGGACAATTTCTTACCATTGGTGGAGTTTTCCTACAATAATAGTTATCAAGCAAGTATTGACATGGCTCCATTTGAGGTGTTGTATGGAAGAAAGTGTCGTTCTCCAGTATGCTGGGATGAGGTGGGTGAAGCAACGTTGTTGGGACCGAATTTGGTACATATGACTATGGAAAAGATTCAAACGATTCGACAACATATAAAAACCTCACAAGATCGACAAAAGAGTTATGCTGATCTTCATCGAAAGGACGTGGAATTCAATATAGGAGACCATGTGTTGTTACGTGTTGTTCCATGGATAGGAGTTACGAGATTTGGAAAGAGAAAAAAGCTCAATCCTCGATTCATTGGCCCATTTTTAATCCTATATTGAGTAGGAACCATGGCTTATAGACTCGCCTTACTGCAGAGTATGTCTCGTGTTTATAACGTTTTTCACATATCTATGTTACGTAAATATGTGAAAGACCCGAACCATATTGTTGAACTAGAACCAGACGAGATAGAGGAAGATTTAGCGTATGCAGAGCTACCTGTTAAAATCTTGAATAAGAAGGATCATATTCTACACTCCAAGGTTATACCTCAAGTCAAAGTTTTGTGGAGAAACCACGATGTGGAAGAAATGACCTGGGAGTTAGAATCCGAGATGAAGTCAAGATATCCTCACCTCTTCGATATACCAGGTACGTACCCTGATTTCGAGGACGAAATTTCATAAGAAGAGGAGGTTGTAAGACCCCAACTTTTATGAATAAAGAATAATTTTCTCGAAATATATTTTTGAATATTAAGGTGTGGATTTGATATAATGTTATAGTTGTGGGTAATATTTACAAATTTTACAAAGTAAGCAAGTGGTTATATAATATTCGATTGGTCGGGGAATATTCGTTTTAACAGGGAATATTCGTACGACGGCACAATCATTGGTGGACCCCACAACGGAAGTATTGTCGTAGTTAGAAAATGACAGAATTATCATTTTATAAAAATAACGGCGAAAATGTTACCGTTAAAACTGTTGAACTACCCGGTAGTAAAAGTACAGTAATACACATGGTTGCATAGTAGCACACGATATTGATTATTGATGCTTACATGAGAAATCACTCAGTTATACTCAATTATTGCTACAGTAATTGCTGCATCATATCTCTCATATTATTGATTCAATTATTGTCACAGTATCATCTGCATAATATGTTATATTATTAAATCAATAATTGAGACGACAAAGTTATTTATATTATTAAATTGCAATATTTACAATGTCAATGAGTTTTGTTAATGAGAGGTTTAGTCATCTAATTGCACGCCAATAAGGAGAAATCCTTATCAGAAAGCCCCCTCTTTCTTGGGAATGACCTGGTTGTTAAATATTGTGAGTTATAATATTAATGATGAATAAGTTCATGTTGATTAGAGATGAAATTGATAGTTACATTGTGTTAGAATTATTAGTGTTAGTGAAAATCGACATTTATTTCGATATTAATTGAATTCTGGAAGTTATACTGACCAAGTCGAGTAATTAATCGGATAAATGAGCAATTAATTTCTATTAATTCACATGATAATAACTATTTGTTTACATATGTGTACTATTGATTCACATTCTTATACTATTAGGGGAGTTGGTGCAAGATTGATAATACTTGCATGACAAAGTTAAAAATAGAGGTATAGATGGAGGTACTATACTGTAATTCGTATTTTTACATGATTATAACTATTGATTCACATGATTGAACTATTGAATAACATTATTTACTATTAAGGGAGGTGGTGCAAGTTTGATAATACTTGCAGAACTAAATTAAAAATGAAGAAAAAGAGGAAGGTATTATACTGTAATATTTCGAGCCCCAAAACGTGCAATTATCGAAACTATATTTTTCTATAAATAGAAGCTCATTCCTCCTTCATTTCTCACCAATTCACAAAAGCTATAGAGCAATTATTATAGAGAGAAATTATAGAGAGAAATAAGAAGAGAAATCTGCTACCTCACTATTCCAGTATCTAGTTTTTTCTAAGGTAAGGGGTATTATTCTTTCGTATTCATGAAGAGAGTTATTTTTTTAATACTCGTAAGGTTTGTTATTCCATTTTTTATTATTATGTTGGAATAACCTGTCTATGCGAAGTACCGCATATATGGTGAAATTCTTCTGTTATTCCATTCTTTATTATTCTGTTGGAATAACCTGTCTATACGGTCTATCGCATGCCTGGTGAACTCTGTTTTTATTCCATTCTTTATTATTCTGTTGAAATATCCTGTCTGTGCGGATTACGCACGACCTGGTTTCATTCTTTATTATTCTGTTGGAATATCCTGTCAGTGCGGGTTACGCATGACCTGGTTCCATTCTTTATTTTTCTGTTGGAATAACCTGTCTGTACGGATTATGTACGCCTGGTGAATTCTTCTGTTATTCCATTCTTTATTATTCTGTTGGAATAACCTGTCTAAGTGGATTACCGCATGCATGGTGAATGATCCTTCGTATCCATTCCTTATTAAATTGTGGAAATGATCTGTCTATGTGGATTACCGCATAGCGGGAAAAAATCCATTTGCGATTTCATATATTCAATTATACTCAGTTGGTTAACGTTTTGGCTTCTATACTCCATGAAATTAGTGGAATATCCTTGATATTTGTGTTTCATCCAGTATCTTTTCATGGAAATATTCTTCTAAGCATTCTTGAATTTTACTCCACAAAGAAGTATCATGTTGACAATTCGGACGTTATTGATTTCTGGATAAATTAAAATTATAAATCTTTAAAAATTTATCCTTGAACTTGTTTTATTAAATTATTATGTCATTGTCATCATCCTCATGCTTATATTGTGATAAAAGTCATCTTTGGCTTACGTGCATAGATGGACTTGGTATGATTAAGAGCAGAGATTATTCGGTATAACCATGACCGTAATGTGACGAATGATGTAGTAAACGTCTTCATTGACCTGTAGTTCATTGATGGACAGTTGTTGGTGTGATTATGACCAGGGATTATTCGGTATAGTCATGACCATTAATGATTACATGAATATCCTTGGTCGTGATGCAAGGATGATTCGATTTTATTTATTAAGCTGAGTCTCAGCGATAAAGTTGATGAAAAACTTTTTAAATCATAGAAGATAGTAGATTTTATGTCCTACTTGACTCTTCTAATGGATTGCTTGTTCCGCTGCAGTTAAACTTGTTGTCTATTATATTCTATCAGTTTAACATTGTTGAAGGCTAATGATAATTTATTCTGCATTATCTTAGTCATAATATTTCTTACTAGGCTAGTTGAGCTCACCCTTTCTTTCACTGTTCTCTTCAGGAATTAAGAACGTAGCCGTGACTAGTCGGGGAACGGAGTGACGATCCAGATAATAGCATTAGTAGTCCTCACTATTCTGTTAAATAGTGTGACAATAAATGTAATGAGGACTCCATTGAGTGTGGATATTGTCTAGATGACAATATTCTTATTAAAACTCTTAGATTATGTTTTGTCGTATTTTACACGACTGTTGTATAATTAAGTTGTATTTGAATTTTGTACCATGTATTTAGCGACTCAAGATGGGTGATGTATACCTGTTTTGGGGGTGTCACACTTGTAATGAGTATTCAAATGAAATGTGGAGATTGTTGAGATATTTTACATGAATCCTACATCGGATAAGTTCAAGAGTGTAGATGAGTTAATAAGTATGGTGGAGGATAAATTCAAGAGTGTAGATGTGTTAACAAGTATGGTGGAGCCTCAACCTAATAGTTAACTTTTTAGATAAGGAGATGATCCAACATGCTTATTGGGTCAGTCTACACAGGTGTGTGCTGCACATGTGATGAATTGATGTGAGATGGATCGTACAATTCCGCTACAAACTGCCCAACTATCCCTCAAAGTTCCAACCTTTTTCAATTTTGTCCTGATGTTTCAAAACTAGCAATTATGTTACTTCTAACTATTAACTTCTTCAATTTTGTTCCTTTTATATTGTTTGGCTATGTAAATCGCGTGAATAAGTGATATCTTTCACACGACTAATATGGTAAATTTTGATTGTATATATACTTTGACTCTTATTTTAATAAACTTAACACCCAAGTAAGATAAATAAAAATTGTGGAAAATATTTAATTTTTTCTAAAAAAAATAAGTTGTTACAAATAGATAAAAATGATTATAAAAAATAAATTAAATAGTCAATTCATTTGTAAAGCTAATTTATTCATACCCAAATATCATCTTAAGAAAAACTACTTGTAACAAAAACAGTCGATCTTAAGAAAATTCACTTGCAACTAATTTATAATTGAATTTGTTTTAATTTTCATAAATACAATAGTATTTAGAGTTTATAAGTGGGAAATCTGTTCTTTTAGAACTTAAAAAATAATTTTATTTGCTTTCAATATTTAAAAAATAATAATAACTCAAGATTCCAGTTTGTGGAACAGAACAAGGATTGGAGGATTATCCTATCAAGTGAGACATGGTTTCTTTTGTAGAATTTTCTTTTGTAGTAAGATATAGAACACCAATATTTCTATCTGAATCGAACGGTTGACCACTCTTTCTTTAAGACTATATTCGCCCCTTACTTTTGCTACACAGGGTTACTGCGAATTAGTCTCCCAAGATAAGACATGCTCATATTTTATTCTGTACTAGAATTTGTTGTGTAGGAACAAATCTAGTGCTAAACTATAAACTGAAAGAAGAAAATTATAGAAGGAAAATATTTAGAATAATAATTTTCCTAACTTGGAGAAGGATTGAATGATTTGAAGTGTGTTGAATTTGGTGGATTCCTGATCTATTTATAGGTTTGTCGTATCGGATATGACGTATCCTATAAGTTGGGTTGTATCGCATCCTATAAATTGGGTATCCCAATTATGGGATGGGGCGTTCTGTATTTTTGAATCGTATCCCAACTCCAACTCCAAATATTACCGTTGGGTATTTTTGACCCAACTCAATTTTAGCTTCCCCAAATATTACCGTTGGCTCTAACTTCCAATACCTATTTCCAATACCGTTGGCTCCCAACTTCCAATACGCGTTAATATTACCGTTGGAACCAATATCAACAAATTTCTCTTATTCAACTAAACCAATATTAATTGTTGGTTACATGGATAACATATAATATATTTATTATATACTTTAGATAATGAAAATATCCAACAGTTTCAATCACCTGTTTTGATCAGATACAAAAATTAGAGCATTAAGAATCATGGGGTGCTGGTGCCACTACTAGGGCGGTAGCTTCCTGACTCTCCCAGTTAGAAGAAGGCCCTTTGGTGGGCATTTTTAAGTGTGAAGCAGTAGCAGCCAGCAGCAAGTGTCTATAATCAGTATTCCAATGTTTTGAAATGCACTAGAAAATAAGGGCAATCTCAAGATAGACAGTAAACATAGACACAACACAAGGAGAAAGAAGCATTAAAGTGGGAAGCGAGATCTCTATCTCAGTCCCCTAAATCCAAGGACTAAACCTCCTCAAGCATAGCTTAAGCAATTTTAGGACCTCACATGGTGGTCCTTTCAACTCTTGGACTTGAACATGTTATTACTTATCTGTTCAATAACAATTTCTGGTTTTGCTAGGTCAATTCAAAGTCCCCATTGTTTCTGATTGTTGTTAGGGGCACACAACAGAACAATTACGAACCGATAAAAGATGGTTTAGACAAGCCGGTTTAGGACAAAAGTAGTCCAGTAAGCTAGTTTAGGACAAAAAATAGACTACTGGACTAGTCAACAGATCTGAAGTTTTTGTCCCTATCAATCTTGTGCCTTCTACCTATTTTCAGTAAAGGGTACATACTTCCCTCCTTCGTTAAGGAAGAAAAAGACTAATTGATGTTGCTTAAATGTTCAATCATTCTATATGTTAAGAATTGAAATGTTTATCATGTTTTTATGTAGCAAAAAATCATATACCACCTTAGGAATCACAAACAATCCATAAAGCAAAGACCCAAAGAGAATTGATATTAAAGGTGAGCATGGTGCGGTTTGAAGTTCAAACAGCATGCGAAACCGCTTAGGTGCGGTTTGAAAAATTCAAAACCGCACATGAAATCATTTATGATTGGTGTGGTGCGGTTTTGAACCGTGCGGTTTGGTTTCATTTGGTGCGATTTTGGTTCCAAAATCAATTGAAATAATAAACCCGTAAAATAGTTAGCAAAATCATTCACGCAAACGTATTATGTAGTGAACACAATCATGGAATTAATTTAGTAAAATAGATCCAGACATCAACAATTATATGGTTAATTAATACTATGTTATCACATTTGATTTAGGAAATATCAAGTCACTCTTGATTTGCAAACATAATTGATACTATTTATTCTTCACTAAACCCTGCAATCTATTTCTTCTAAAATAAAATGAGGAGAATATTTTATAGTAGAGAAATTATATATACTTGTAGCAAATTTGAGAAAAGATGAAGATTATTTGGTGCGGTTTCGGTTTTATTCGTGCGGTATTGACTAGTAACCGAACCGAAATCGTAAATTTGATTTTTCAACCCACCTAAACCGCCATATACGCCGGAACCATTGATGCGATTTTAATTGATGCGGTTTGTGCAATTTTTGGTGCGATTTCGGTTCCAATTTGGTTATTTGCTCAGTCCTAGTTGATATATATTAACTTTTCATCAATCACAAATGTCAACTAATTTAGTGAATAGTGCATATAACACCCTCCTTTTTCATATTTTGATATTGAAAATCAAGACGGTTCATGAGAAGATTACACTTAGATATAAAACCAACTTTGGCCAATTATATTTTCTCTCCTGTTGAACTGATAGGTGAAAAAGCATCCTACAGAGCTAGTTGTGTTAAAATAGACTCGTTTAAGGGTTATACAAGCTGTGCATAAAGTATAAGAAGCTAACCACAGAGTATGGAGTATGCGTTCAGCAAGCAAGTTTACCAAGCAAGTACATAAAGAATGCAATGGAGGAATTTCCAAATTCGAAACAAGGGTGTTGAATGACTGAAGATCATTTGAATGGCTTAGGGACAGTGATGATAAAAACTGAGGTAATTGGAAAAACAGAACTTCGTCAACTATTCAATAACTTTACATAGCTTGTTAGTTGAACTGACAGGATATTAGAGTTTATAAACCATCAAACTCTTGCAAAAAGAACATTGACAAGGAAATAAAGGTGTCAGCAATGCCCAAAGGAACTTGAACATGTAAGTTTCCAGCAAGTTATAATACAAGCATAGAACAATTAATGTGCACAGCGTTTCACGAAGCTTCAGAATCGAGAATGAAGTAATTATCAAACCTTAACTTATTTACTTCAAAATCATTATCTACATCATGCTCCAAAAAGATACCATCAACAAAGGATAGATAACTAAAATCAAAATTGTCTACAAATTGCGAAAATCATATGAGATAATGAGACAATGACTTTCAACTTTCAAGACAGTCAGTCATAATAAGCTAACATCTGAAATCTACAAATTTCCATCTTCTTCAAGCAATATTACCATCTTCAACTTAAACAAAGACTAAAATAACAAACAACACAAATGAAACCTACCTATATACTCCTAAACTAAATGCAAAGCAATTCCAACTTCTGAATTCTGATCATTGTTTCTTTGTGACCAACCAACCTCAACCTTCTACCAACAAGGGCTCAATGCTCTTCTGCCCGCCAATGGATTAAAACATTAAAATTTTCAAAATCCACATTTCCTTCTTCCCTGTCCCGCATTCCCTTGCATCGACATTTTTTTAGTTACACATTCTTCCTAGGCCTACCCCTCTTCTTAGCACCCGGTTTATGAACCGGAGTCACATTTCCACTTTGATTCCTATTTCCTGCAAAAACATCCACAAAATCATCCTCCTCCTCTGCGTCACCATTTGCCTCCCCTGCACCCATCCCACCTTCCATATTCCCAAATAAGGGCGGCATCCAATTCGGAAACCCGGATTTCCTCTGCCCTCCTCCGCCATTCTCTGCCTTAAAGCCCATCGGAAAAAATCCCCAACAGCAATAATAAGAATCCTTCCCCTGCACCACTGGGGGCAAAGCCGGAATCTCTGCCGCGTGCATTGCCCTACCACAATTATTACACTTCAAACAACAATCCTGATAAACCCTAGGGTATTCATACAAATTATAACAATACGGACACGCTGTCCAGAAACTCGACAACTTCTGCTGCTTCCGGACCGGCAATTTATTGTGATAATCGGTTTGCGTTTCCTGCGAATGAAATTGTTTCTGTTTTTTCATCGCCATCAGATCAACCCTAGAGTACAAACACATCTCATTATCGAATACCGATTTCTTCGCCGGATCCGACAAGACGGCCCAGGCATCGGCAACAAGCTGGAAGGCCTCATTGGCAAAGGGGAATTTGTTCTTGTCGGGATGGAGGAGGAGTGCCAGCCGCCGGTACTGTTTTTTGAGGAAATCGAGGTCGTCGGAGCGGGCGTCGATCTGGAGAATAGCGTACCAGTTGGGGTGGTTGTTGATCCGCTTGTCGGCGGCGAGAAGGACGTCGGAAATGGCCAAGATCAGATCGGATCCGTCGAGCAACGGCGCCGTTTCCTGAGCCAAAACGGCGAAGTCTTTGGAGCTCGCTAGATCTCGGCTTTGTAAGAACTTCTCGGCGATTCCGAGAAGCCGTTCCGCTTCGGCTCGGCTTCCATTTTCCTCCATTGAATTGAAGCTTTTGGGAATGAACGAGGGCTGTGATGTAACCAGGTTACCAGGTTGGATTTGCTGATGGTGGAAATGGGAAAGGTCAGTGGGATGATTTTTACCAAAATAGGGTTTGTCTGTTTTTATTAAAATAACAATATAAATGAGATTGGGTGAGATTGTGTAATGTGTATTTATTTGGTTATTTAAATTTGAATTTATTTTCCTATTATTAATTTTTAAAAATTAACTTTAGAAATTTTTAATTTTAAAATTAATGCAGAAAGCTTATTTTTTAGAATAAGTCTTGGCAGACATTTTTATTGGACATGAATATTATATATTTTAAATTTTTTTCTTGTGACTCTTAAAAAATGTATAGTATATATTCCAACATGAATTTTTATAAAATATAGTGTTTTAGGTGTAATTTGGATACATATACAAAAACAGGGTTATACTATACATTTTTTAAGTCACAAACAAAAATTAAAAAAATAAAAAAACTGCATCTGTCCAATAAATCGGTCTGTGCAGAAGCACTCTATTTTTAATGGAGAGAAAGTCGAGGGGGCTTCTGCGGGCGATTACGTAACCTTTGGTCCTTTGCCCCTATTCGAGGGTTGATAAGTTTAGACTGACTTTTATTAGACGACGTGATTTCGGTTTCAGTGTAAAACTTTAAATTTTATAAAATAAAAGTATTTAATTTTTTTTATAAATATTATTCTAAATAATAAGGTGATAATTTAATAAATACTAAAGTTATGGGTAATGTATGCAAATTTTATAAAATAAGCAAGTTATCATTAAATATTCGTTGTGTCGAGAAATATTTGTTTGATTGGTCAATATTTTTTTATCGGAGAATATTCGTATAACAGAGCAATTATTAGTAGACTTCACAACGGAATAATTATCGGATATAGAAAGCGACAAAAATAACTTTTTTATAAAAATAACGGCAAGACTTTTATCGTTAAACTGTTGAAATATCCGGTGATAAAAATATAGTAATATGTGTTGTTCTATAGTGATATACGGTATTGCACAGTAGCACACGGTAATACACAGTATCTCTGATTATTGATGCTTATGTAAGAAGTCACTCAGTATTTCATTCAATAATTGTCACAGTAGTTGCTGCATAGTATCTCATATTATTGATTCAATTATTGTTACAGTATCATCTGCACAATACTTTATATTATTAAATCAATAATTAACACAACACAGTTACTCATCATATTATTATTAGCATTATTGACAATGTTTAGAAAGTTGTGTCGAGGAAATGGGTTAGGTTATTTAATTTCACGTCAATAAGGAGAAATCCTTATCAGATAGCCCCCTCTTTTTTGGGAACGATCTAGTTGTCAATACTGTGAATTATAATATTAATGATGAATAATTGTTGAAAGATTAAAAATATGTTGTGGTAATTATTTATTCAATTTTTTATATAAATAGAGGGGTTTGTCATGAGATGTTTGTTGTAAGGTTGACTTATTATTCCATAGGGGACGTGCTAATTTTTTCGACCGTCGATTGAAGTTTTAATAGTAAATCAATATGGACCGTCAGTTGAAGTTTTAATAGTAAATCAATATAAATCGTCCGTTTTAATAGTAAATCAATCTGAACCATCCGTGAATCAGTTACTATTTAGTTCATTCTCCAATAAATAAAAGCTCATTTCTTCCTTTTTTTCTCTCACGAATTCACTAAAACTATAGATAGAGAATAAGATAGAAAGAAGAAGAGTATTATGCTACTACACTATTGCAGTATCCAATATCTTACTAAGGTAAGGGGTATTATTTATTTCATATTCGTAAAAGATATTATTTTCTTCATACTCATAAGTGTTGTCATTCTATTCCTTATTAATCTATGGGAATAACTTGTCTACACGGATTACCGCATGCCTGATGAATAACCCTTCGTATCCATTCTTTATTAAATTATGGCAATGATCTGTCTACGCGGATTACAATATAACGGGTGAAAATTTATTTGCAGTTTTATGTATTATTTCATTTCATATTCCTAAATTTAAACATACTATGATATGCATTGCTTTTATAATTCTAATCTTTTCATGTCGAGGTATTATTAATATCGGGGTAATATTCATTCGAGATACTTTCATGATGGGGTACTATTCATTCAGGGTATTATTCATGTCGGGGTACTATTCACGATAAAATTAGTTTCTTTTTCTGTCCAAATTATCTTTGATATATGAATCTTATTCTTAAATTTGAATCCACATTTTAATCATCATTTTGACCATTTGGACATTCTTGAACTCTAGATAAATTTAATTATAAATATCTAATATTTATCATTGATATCACTTGATTCATTTTTTATATCATTGTTATAATCCTCAGACTTAAATTGTGGTTAAAGTTATATTTGACCCGTAGTGCAAAGATGAATTGTTGATTAGTATGATTATAACCAGGAACTATGTATTAGTATAATTGTGACCTTTAATGTTATAGATAAAGACTTGTGATGAAATTTTTCTTTGGCTCGTAGTGCAAAGAAGAACTGTTGATTGATATCTGTGGTCGTAGTGCAAAGAAGAATTGTTGATTAATATTTTTGGCTGTAGTGCAAAAAAGAGAACTGTTGATTGATATCTTTGGCCCGTAGTGTAAAAAAAAACTGTTGATTAATATCTTTGGCCTGTAGTGCAAAGAAGAACTGTTGATTGATATCTTTGGACGTAGTGCAAAGAAGAACTGTTGATTGATATCTTTGGCCCGTAGTGCAAAGAAGAACTATTGATTGATATCTTTGGCCTGTAGTGCAAAGATGGACAGGTGTTTGACATGATTATGACCACTAATGATACAAATGAATATCTTTGGCCCGTAGTACAAAGATAGACTATATTTGGCATCATCATTGGTTTTACAGTTGAACATCTTTAGCCCGTAGTGCAAAGATAGACAATTGATTGGTATGATTATGACCATTATTGTTACATTTGAATGTCTTTGGTGTAGGTTGTAAACACAATATGATTATTGAGTGTCTTTAGCATTTGTGGCAAATACATTGAGTGAAAGTTCTATTAAGCCTTTGTGGCAAGGAGAAACTGTTAATTTACATGATTATAAACATGAATTGTGAATTTAACTATAATCTTTGGTGGTTCAGGTGAAGACAGGTGATGAAAGTTCTCTTTATCTTGGGTACAACAAAGAACTGTTGATGGGTATTATAGGAATGAAATATTAATGATGAAATTTTAATTTGGAGGAGATAGTAGACATTATGTTCTACTTGACTCTTCTAATGGATTGTTGATTCCACTGCGATTATGGATGAAAACTTTTATCATCTATCATATGTTATAAATATTTGATTTATTTCTGATGAAGGCTATTGATAATTTAATTATCTTTAGTCATAATATTTTTTATTGGGCTATTTGTGCTCACCCTTTTGCTTCACAATTCCTTTCAGGTAATAAGAGTGTAGCTGGGTCGAGCGGGGATAACAAGGGAATAGAGTGATGGTCTGTGACTGTTGAAGTTTCTCAATTCATTATAAAACAACATAACAATATATAATTGTATTGAGGACTTAAAATGTGTGTGTCGTATTTTATACGTCATTTAATAGTTAATTTTGGTGAACAATAATAAGGTGATAAGAACCCAACTTTGGAAGCGTAAAAAATGCACCATATTAGAATGAGGAGGAAATAATTGTACTAAGAGCTTAAAGGATGTGTTGCCACTATCATACATGATGTCTAACAATATATAAATTCGTGTTATCATAAGATATGGTTGTGTGCATCCACTTGTTGACTATACTTATGAGCATTATCTATATAATCTTGGAGTATAGTTGGAATATAATCCTCAGTTTGAGACAATAAAGATAATTATATGACAAGAATATACAGACCATCGAAATTAATAGGATAGTAATCTTCTCGTTCTTTTTAAGGTCTATTGGGTCAACCAATGTTAATTCTCAAGTCTTATGATATCTATTATAACTTAGATGCATGGCCTCCCATGTATGAAGGCTTCTTTGAGCATTTTCCAAATATTTTAATTCCTAAAACAATTATCGACTGTACCTTTATGTAAAATATCATTGGATTGGAGTGCGAGTACTGCTATTTGTATTGAAACTCATAACTTATGTGTTATCGTATTTTGCACGTTAGTTTAATAGTTGTAAATAGGAAGATTTATATTTGGATTTTGTACCATGAATTTTGGCAACTCAAAATGGGTTGTGTTGACCTATTTTGGGGGCGTCACATTCGAGTTCAGTGAACTAAATTCTATAGTATACCGGTAAGTTCGATGGTAGCATCGAATTACGGGTCACTAGCTTTTTAACAACGATTAGCAGACGTAATGTGAAACTGCTCCTAGGTTTTGCTAAAAGTACGATATACAAAGTGTCACGTTTGAACTATAAAATGCAATGTGTAAAATAAGAAAAATTGAGGGATGCAAAGTGTAATTAACTCTTTCATATGTAACAAAGATACTATAATATATTTCTAATAATATCCCATTTAGGCTATCTTATAAGGCTATGGTTACATCTAAATATTTTACATAATTTATTATGACATATCTTGAATATTTTAAAGATTTTTTAATTTTAAAAATAGTTAATTTAACTATAAAAGTTAAACTATAATGTATATTGTGGAACGAAGAGAGTATTACCAACGCTTGCCACTAGGGGTGTTCATTCGATTCGGTAAATTCGGTTTTTTACAGGTATCGATCGGTACTGTATAATTAAATCGATAAAAAATAAAGTTGGTTCGATAACGGTATAAAAAATCGGCATATACCAATTAATCATTACTAATATCAGTACATGAATTTTGTCAACTGGTATTTATCGTACAGTTTATACCTAATATTTAATTTTATAATTACTTTCATATTTATGTATATGTAAATATATAATTGATGTGTGAAAATATTATTAGTTGTAGTTAAAATCTTCCTCCTTGAGCTTTCATATATATTCACAACGAGACAAAGTATTAATTTTCTACTAACTGCTTGGAGTTGGAGTTCTTTCATGTATAATCAATATTTCCTTTTGAAATTGAACATTTGTATGGCCAATAAATTGCTACATATAACATCTATTGATATTTGTTCCAAGTTACCTATTCAGGAAGATAAGAAGCATGCATATATATACTCGAGTTAAATGTTTTTTTCATCACTCTACTTTAGGTCAGCTTACAGTCAACTAACTAAACTTTACTTTTCTTACAAATCGTTAGAAAAACAGTTAAGTCCTTTAACTTAAAATGGAAATATAAGCAAAAACAACTGATGTAATACCCGGTAAAAATAAAAAATAAATAAATAAATAAATTTAAATCCATATTTTAATTGGGTTTTTCTTATGTTTGGGTCAAATTGTATTTAAGTTGTGTGACTTATAATAAGTAGGTGATTACATTAATTTGGGATTTTATTCTAATTGGGTCTATTTTGTATTTGGGTAATATAAAAATCCTATTAAAATTAGGAGACACAATGAGATATATTAATTAATAAATAAGCAAAACCTAATTGCTTCATCATATTTTATACCGACTGAAAGAAAATAAAGAGGCAGCCGCTTAACCGAATGAAAGAGAGAGATGATTGTGGCGTAAAAGACAAATTAAGGGAGAACTAGAAACAAGTATGTGTTTTCTTCTTTTTCTTTATCTTTATGCTATCATCTTAGCCTTTATCTTTCTAGTGTAAATAGGGATACATATATGTATATAATCTGATACATGTACCAATCCTAAAAGTCAGTAAATTTGTTGTTTTCAATGAATAGCCGAATAGGTAGTATAATTAAATTCATGTGTGGATTATTTTTTTTATATATAAAATAAATAAGTTATTCGCTAATAGTGTTGTACTTTGTTAATACTAAATATTATAGTTGCATATAATTCTAGCAGGTTTTATTTTTATTATTATTATTATTTTTATTTTATCTTTATTTTATTTTTAAACGGAGGGAGCTAGTAAAAGATTTTGAAATGATTTTATACTTTGTTAAGTTGTGCAAATTACTATATAACTTGTATATGATATAAGTGGTATATGGATATTAATTAATAAAATATACATTTATTGTATGATTTGAAAATTTGGACATCAGGTATAGAGATTTAATAAATTACCAATTGGAGTGCAGAGGGCTAGTGAGTCATTTTAATGAGTATATGTGTATCACCCATCTTGTGATTTTGCTTTCTTTTGTAAAACAAAATGGCACGAATTCAGTATATCAGTGGAGATTAAATTAATAATTATGGTTTATATATTTTGTTTAAAACAATAATACTTAATTTCTAAATAAAATGAGAAGTAATCATTAAAAGATTAATATATTATAATTTGAGTTTGTATTGTAGTTTGATGTAGTTGGGGAAATTAATTTCATATTCATATAAATTATAATTAGTAAGTAACTTATAATTGTATTATTATTATTTTATTAGATTGGACGGAGAGAATTTAACGAGTTATATTCAGATTATAATTTTGGGTAATGCATTACTTATTCTAGGTACGGATTCCGTACTCTTTCAGCGACAATTTTATTAAATTTGATTTGTTCGTTAATTTGTTTCCTTATTTTGAATTGTGTTATGATTTCACATAATTGTTTCATGTGAAATAAATATATTAGTTTCATTTTGGAGTTGATACACATGACTATTATTTCTACTATTTGAATTAGGATATCATGTTTAGTATTTATTTTTGATAATTGTAGAGCGGTACATGTTGCTACCTTCTTTTTGAGACCTTGTGACTATAATTTGATTTGGTTCAACATGTACATATAGAGCCCTTTTGTTGATATTTTTTCGCATGTGTTGTGACATGATATTTTTGTTAGAATATACTGTAGGGTATACTTGAGCTATAACCACCTGTGGGGGTACCACAGGCATGTCGTCTTGGCACGAGAGACATAACACTTTCTGTGGCGGTGTGATTAGTCTACGGCGTCTCCGTTTTGGGCTCCGGAGGAAGTGGGCCATTTGATGTTTTGTTGTGGGAGGCGTATGGGTTAACCCTAGTTTTCTGTTATGCGGATTGGTCATGTTGTGCCAAACACACTTATCCGATTTGCATACATCCGGATTCGCGGTCCAATGTGTGATTTGCCTGTGTGACATTATTTTGATTTGCCTGTGTGACACTGTTTTGATGTGCATGTGTGGCATTATTTTGGTTGCCTATGTGGCATCAATTAATTTGCCTGTGTGGCAAGGTATATTTCTTAGCTCATTCGGTATGAAATAACTTCAGCCGTTTGTTTCAGCCTATTATTTTATTGGATTAGTTTTGTTGGTTTTTGTTCAGTTCAAATCATTGAGTTAGTTACTTCAGTTCGCTATTTCTTTATTCTTTTATTGGTTTCGTCAATTATGTTGATTCATATATATTCCATTCAGATCCTTGGATATTATATTTTCGTTCGTACTTGCACTTGAGGCTTGTTAAGTAATTTATCTCAACTGTTTTCGTATATCAGTTGTATATCTTTTGTATATCTGTATCCGTACTGGGCAATTGGCTCATGCTGTGTTTTTCTTCCGGCAGGTTTGCAGGGGTGATTCAGGGCTAGTGTGATGAGAGTTTTGCCTTTGACCAGTTAGGTTGATTCAAATTTTAAGTTTTTACTTTATTAATGGATCACCACTATTAATATTTTGAGGTTGTTAGTGCTCTGTTTATTTATTTTGAGGTTTGTTGTGCTTTGCATGTGACCTCCCTTTCCTTTTCGGGGGGGGGGGGGGTGTTACAAAGATGGTATCAAAGCTTAGGTTCTTTCTTGTAGAAAATCTATTTAGGTTTGACCTGTGAGTTGTGGGTATATCAATGGGTAGACGTAGGAGTTTGATTTGATGTTGTTCGCTGTTTGGTGTGTCTTAATTTTGACAAAGTGTCATTCTCTTTTCGATTTGTAGTTGATTTGAGGACAGTTGAATAATTTGTTAAGGTGATTAGGCAATGATATTAGTTAAGAATTGTGATTTAATCATTGAGGTGAATAAAGTTATAATTTGTGCAGATAAGAAATGATCTTATATGAGATGCGATTATTTTGTTAGTATTTGTATCGACGAGAATTTGATTTTGGAAAAATTATTTGTTAGAGTTTTTTTGTGACAATCATTATGATCGTTGAATTGAGGATTTGATTTTAGTTAGGTTTTGATTTATGTTAAGCTTGTGAATAATTTGTGATTTGTGTATTGATGGGATACTATGATAAAGTGAAAATTATTAAGTATAGAAGATTTCTTGTAATTTAAGTTGTTGATATTCGAGGTAATTAGATTAATCATTTGGAGTTAATGATCAATTCTGTGACTATTTTCTAGTAGGACATTGGAGTTATGTTCTATGAACTTTCTTTGTGATAGCATGGGAAGACATTAAATTTATTGGATTAAGGTTTGCAATAAGGGATGATTGATTTATTATATGATTAGATATTAAGTGATGAAATTCAATTAATTTTGAGAGATCTTGAATATTTATAGTTTGCTTATTCAGATAGTAGAATATTTGACTTAGAGTTGATATGATGATAAAGAGATCCTAGTAGTATATTCTTTGGTAAAATAATATTTAAGAACTAGCTAGTTCGAATTGAGGTTTGAATATTTTGAAGCTCTTGAGGATTTAGGAAAAGTTGATATAATTTGTAGAGTTGTTTGGTTTATCCGATATCCTTGGAGTTTTTTATGAATTTATGTAAAATTAAATAAAAATAATTTGTTAGATCTTTGTCATGGGTGGAATATAAACGTTTTACGAATTAAAGATAATTCTAAATATTTTGGGTATTCGAATCGTATTTAGATGAAGAAATTTTTTGTGATTTCGAATTATGTTCTGAAGAGTACGTACGTTTGCAAGAATGAAACTCAAAGATATTAGCGACAAACGCACCAACGGTGGATCATGGGATCTAATTTGATGCAACACGAACAACCTTACCAAGGCTGACACGGTAGCTGACGAATCTTTTACAAGTACACTAATAATTACGTGGACCGATAACTTATTCGCGTTGATCGTTACAAATGGAGACGCTACGTCGTAACTAAATTTTTTTGTAGCTTATTTAAATTTCGAGGACGGAATTATTTTTAAGGGGTGAAAAATGTAATAACCCATATTTTTTTAAAATTAAATATTAATTGATTTTTTTTATTTTATACAATTGTGTTTAAATTGGAAAAAGTAAATGATTTTGTTTCCCTCTATTCTTCCATGTTTTGTTTAGAAAATTAAATTCTTTTAGTAGATAATTAAATAACTGATTAAATTAAAATTGAGAAAGATATTTCCTTTTGTTAAAGTTTTGTGATAAAATCATTCGGAGCGGGAAGCTACTTGAGAAATAGAGGAGTCTATTCGAGCGGAGTATTCACATCTTTTGATAATTTGGTACGTTCATTCTTTTGATTCCGAAGACGGAATCCTTTTTAAGGGGTAGGTGATGTAATACCCGGTAAAAATAAAAAATAAATAAAAAAATAAATTTAAATTCATATTTTAATTGAGTTTTTCTTATGTTTGGGTCAAATTGTATTTAACTTGTGTGACTTATAATAAGTAGGTGATTGCATTAATTTGGGCTTTTATTCTAATTGAGTCTATTTTGTATTTGGGTAATATTAAAATCCTATTAAAATTAGGAGACACAATGGGATATATTAATTAATAAATAAGCAAAACCTAATTGTTTCATCATATTTTATACCGAGTGAAAGAAAATAAAGAGGCAGCCGCTTAACCGAATGAAAGAGAGAGATGATTGTGGCGTAAAAGACAAATTAAGGGAGAACTAGAAACAAGTATGTGTTTTCTTCTTTTTCTTTATCTTTATGCTATCATCTTAGCCTTTATCTTTCTAGTGTAAATAGGGATACATATATGTATATAATCTGATACATGTACCAATCCTAAAAGTCAGTAAATTTGTTGTTTTCAATGAATAGCCGAATAGGTAGTATAATTAAATTCATGTGTGGATTATTTTTTTTATATATAAAATAAATAAGTTATTCGCTAGTAGTGTTGTACTTTGTTAATACTAAATATTATAGTTGCATATAATTCTAGCAGGTTTTATTTTTATTATTATTATTATTATTTTTATTTTATCTTTATTTTATTTTTAAACGGAGGGAGCTAGTAAAAGATTTTGAAATGATTTTAACTTTGTTAAGTTGTGCAAATTACTATATAACTTGTATATGATATAAGTGGTATATGAATATTAATTAATAAAATATACATTTATTGTATGATTTGAAAATTTGGACATCAGGTATAGAGATTTAATAAATTACCAATTGGAGTGCAGAGGGCTAGTGAGTCATTTTAATGAGTATATGTGTATCACCCATCTTGTGATTTTGCTTTCTTTTGTAAAACAAAATGGCACGAATTCAGTATATCAGTGGAGATTAAATTAATAATTATGGTTTATATATTTTGTTTAAAACAATAATACTTGATTTCTAAATAAAACGAGAAGTAATCATTAAAAGATTAATATATTATAATTTGAGTTTGTATTGTAGTTTGATGTAGTTGGGGAAATTAATTTCATATTCATATAAATTATAATTAGTAAGTAACTTATAATTGTATTATTATTTTATTAGATTGGACGGAGAGAATTTAACGAGTTATATTCAGATTATAATTTTAGGTAATGCATTACTTATTCTAGCTACGGATTCCGTACTCTTTCAGCGACAGTCTTGTTAAATTTGATTTGTTCGTTAATTTGTTTCCTTATTTCGAATTGTGTTATGATTTCACATAATTGTTTCATGTGAAATAAATATATTAGTTTCATTTTGGAGTTGATACACATGACTATTATTTCTACTATTTGAATTAGGATATCATGTTTAGTATTTATTTTTGATAATTGTAGAGCGGTACATGTTGCTACCTTCTTTTTGAGATCTTGTGACTATAATTTGATTTGGTTCAACATGTACATATAGAACCATTTTGTTGATATTTTGTCGCATGTGTTGTGACATAATATTTTTGTTAGAATATACTGTAGGGTATACCTGAGCTATAACCACCTGTGGGGGTACCACAGGCATGTCGTCTTGGCACGAGAGACATGACACTTTCTGTGGCGGTGTGATTAGTCCACAACGTCTCTGTTTTGGGCTCCGGAGGAAGTGGGCCATTTGGTGTTTTGTTGTGGGAGGCGTATTGGTTAACCCTAGTTTTCTGTTATGCGGATTGGTGATGTTGTGCCAAACACACTTATCCGATTTGCATACATCCGGATTCGCGGTCTAATGTGTGATTTGCCTGTGGCTGTGTGACATTATTTTGATTTGCCTGTGTGACATTGTTTTGATGTGCATGTGTGGCATTATTTTGGTTGCCTATGTGGCATCATTTGATTTGCCTGTGTGGCATTATTTTGACTTGCCTGTGTGTCAAGGTATATTTCTTAGCTCATTCGGTATGAAATAACTTCAGCCTATTATTTTATTGGATTAGTTTTGTTTGTTTTTGTTCAGTTCAAATCATTGAGTTAGTTACTTCAGTTCGCTATTTCTTTATTCTTTTATTGGTTTCGTCAATTATGTTGATTCATATATATTCCATTCAGATCCTTGGATATTATATTTTCGTTCGTACTTGCACTTGAGGCTTGTTCAGTAATTTGTCTCAACTGTTTTCGTATATCAGTTGTATATCTTTTGTATATCTGTATCCGTACTGGGCAATTGGCTCATGCTGTGTTTTTCTTCCGGTAGGTTTGCAGGGGTGATTCAGGGCTAGTGTGATGAGAGTTTTGCCTTTGACCAGTTAGGTTGATTCAAATTTTAAGTTTTTACTTTATTGATGGATCACCACTATTAATATTTTGAGGTTGTTAGTGCTCTGTTTATTTATTTTGAGATTTGTTGTGCTTTGCACGTGACCTCCCTTTCCTTTTCGGGAAGGGGGTGTTACAACTGACTTGTAAAAAAAAGCTTATGTGTCGAGGATTATCTCACGTGACCTTCATTATGTGGATTTGGAGGAAAAAATTCCATTCCAAACAACCTTTGGTGGACTATACATGTGTAAAGTACACTCCCATGTCTATTGGAAGCCAAATCGATATTTATTTGATCCAATTTGATTGTGTAAGAAAATCTATAAAGAAAAAAATTGAACCCTAACCAAATCGATCCATCAATAGAGAGACGACCCTAAACAAATCAATCCTCACTGTGAATCCACGTCAATTGATTTAGACTGATACTCAATTGAGAGTAACAGTCGACTGGTATGTCCCTTTTTCTGACTTTGATCAATTTTAATTGTTACATTGTTGTAGTATTGTCCTTTTTTATAAACCCTAAGTTGATTATGGTGGAAAGTTTTATTTTTTTTCTTTGTCTTTGTCTTTCAGTTTACAGATTCTCTTCTTTTCAAAATTTTAAAATCTTATCTATGATAAGCATTACTGCATATACATATACATATATATACATATACCACATATATGTTATGTTTGACATTTGTTTTATTTTATAATGTTTTTGCTATGTTTTTCAATTTTTATTTATTTGTGTATAGATGAACACATATACATATTATATATATGTTGATTATATATGTACATTATATATATATATATATATATATATATATATATATATATACACACACACACACACACACACACATGTATATATACACACCCTATGTGTGCTCTGTTTTTCATTTGTACTGTTTATTCTCTGTTTTTTATTTTTTTATATTTATGTACAAATGGGTAATATTGTGCAATTAAATGTATATTATGGTGGGAAGTTCATCAATGCTTCTTTTTGTGACTATGTGGGAGGTAAGGTTCATCACTTGTCATGTTTGGATGTTGATTATATTTGTATGGGTGCAATAGATGACTTAGCTATTGAACTTGGTTATCATCTTAAGTCATCTGTTTACTTTAAAAGTGATTGAGTATATATTAAAAATGATGTTAAACTTGTTTATGATGATATTAGTATAAGAGACATGATTAATATTTGTTTACCAATGAGTGTCATTGATCTTTATGTAGACCATGCATTAACATATAGTACTGATCAAATCTCAATATTCGATGAACATAATAGTTTTAACAAACAGGGGTCAGTTTTTCATACTTAGAAAGATAATGTGGGTGAAAATGTGGTTGATAATATGGTTGATATTGCAACTAATAATAAGATTGATAATGAGGGTGACGGTGATAATGAATGTGATAAAGAGGGAGATATAGTGAGTGATAATGTGGACAGTGTGGCTGGGGAGAACGTGAGTGATAGAAGGAGGATTAAAAAATTTTGAAATGTAAAATAAGAGTGCTAAAAGAAAGTCCAAAAGGGATAAACAAATGGTAGTCGAGGAGAAAAGTTTTGAGACAGATGATACCTCTGATAGTGATGATGAAAACTGCAGTGATAAAGAATTAGTAGAAGCTAGGAGAAAATGTATGGAGTATAAAAGGGAGATAAAAAAGAACACAGAGTTAGAGGATGTAGATGCTAATATTTTTGATGAAAGAGGCAATGAGGTAGAGGAGGTAGGAAATGAGGAAGAGGAATAAGGAAATCAGTGAGATGAAGAGGGTAAGGATGAACTTGAAAATGAGCAAGATGATGCGACGGGACATGAACCAAAGTTGAATAAAATAGAGGAAGAACATTTTAGGAATGAAAGTGATAGTGAAAATTATGATGAGGGTAGTGATTCAGATGATGTATTATGCCAAAGAAAATATGAGAACAATAATGTTCTCAGTTTTCTTATTAAGAGCAGTGAAGAAGATGATGATGTTTTCTATGTAAGGTCTCCCCGTAGTAAGGAAAAAGAGAAGACATTTGAGATTTACAAAACCAAGACATAAAAGAAGTTGATAAAATTTAAGAACTATATTATATTTTCCAACATTAGGGAGTTTAAAGATGTTATAAGAGACTACTCTATTGTAAATGGGTGATGAGTATAAAATATGTTATGCTTTTATTCGTTAATACTTAGTCTTTTGTCTCTATTTTGTGCCTAAATACACTTATTATGTTTTGGATTTTAGGTGAAATTAGAGGAGTCTGTAACTTTTGAAGTGATTTGGAGTCAAATGGACATGTAAAGGAGCAAAAAAGAAAATAAGTGAAGAATGTCTATCGCGGCAGCGCTGGACTTGACAGCTGTGATGCTGGTTTAAAGAGTCGGGCGCTTGAATTGACAACCGCGATGCTAATGTGAGTCTGGACGCGTGGTGGGTCGACTAGAGAGTTTTAATTGCAAATTTTGTTATGATTTTGATTCCAAATTAGATTGTATTTCCTTCTAAGTTAGGGTTTTCTTATGTACGCTATAAATACATGTTAATAGACATCTGAAAGGGGGATTATTGGCTAGCAACTCTTTTCTTTATTATTCTTTGGTGATTTTCAGGGCTATGTGTAGCTAAATTCTTATTCTTGGTTTAAGAAGATGTAAACCTCGTATCATTACACTGTGAGATGATCTAATTGGTTTTAATTTTTCAATTTATATTTTGAGCATTGATTGTTCTTTTATGCTTAATATTAGGATTCTGTATGTTGATGAGTAGGATTTTAACCTATGAATTATGTTCATTTGGCTTGTTATATTGTTAGTTTTTGGTACTTTCATGTTACTTTTGATGGGTTTTATGTTTGTTGTAGGTTAATCAAGTTGATCCATCAAGATGGAAGCATTGGAGGAATTTTTTTGCAAATTGGCAATTTCTGTTGGTATAGCGCGGACCGCGCTGTGATAAGGAGTAGTCTAGCGTGGAGCGCACTAGAGCATGACCGGTTGTTGATGGCCTAGCGCGGAGCGTGCTGCAGAGAAGCTATGGCCAGCGCGGAGCGCGCTGGTGCGGGAATTGGTTTGGGCAGGTTTGCTGTGATAAGGAGACTAATGGGTGGTGTTGACAAAAATTGGGATTATCTAGAGTTGCTCTTGGGCGTAAGTTAGAGTCGTTTTAGGAGTTTATAATAGGCAATGGATTGAGGTTATATGAAAGGCAATTACGGATGAATCTAGGAGACATCTTTGGAGAATTAAATTGAAAAACAAGCTTTTGGAGGAAAAGAAATGAGGAGATTCTCACGAAGATTGCAGAGTTGAATTCAAAGAAAAGTGGTGTATTATTATTCTTCTTTAATTTCAATTTGTGTAATTGGGATGATGTTTTCTTTTATTTATTTAGTTGTTAATTCATTTATTATGAACTAACTTACTTTTTAGGTGTATGATGGATCTTTGAGTGGAACAATGGTTTTGTAGCTTTTATTTTCAGTTTAATAAAATATTCTTCAGTTTATCTATATTGATTTGAGCTTGAATTTGCGAATTGCCTAATCAACAATTCTCTGTGGATTTGAATGGAATCGGGAGAGGATATTTAAATCTAGACTTAATTGATATAGCTTGTGTTCATGAGTTTTGTGAATAGCAGAATTGTGATGAATGTTAAGGTAGAGATATGCTTGACATCACATGTAATTAGATAGAGAACTCAATCTTAAACCTTCTTTGATTTTAATTTGCATAGAGATATTGTGAGTTAATTGATTAAGGTGTTTGACTTATTTCTATCTTAACTGTGGATTTAAGTTAATACGGTATTAGTACACCGAGAGGTGGTTAGTACTACAATTGTGTTCTTGATTAATAAACTAGAATATTGAGTTGAACTGGGATAAAGGTGTATTAATCTGAGTGAAGCTTAGGGTGAAATCATGAGCCTAATTTTCTAATAATTGTTTGAAAATTCAGTTTCTATTAGTTGTGGGTATTTTGCGATAACTAGGTTAATAATCATTAAGATTTTGTAATCATTAATTTGGATAGTTTAATAAAATTTGGATTAATAAAAAAATTGATAATTGTAAGGTTGAGTTTCTTGCTAATTTGTCTCTGAGGGAACAATACTTTACTCATTACTTTATTACTTGTTGACCACGTATATTTACGTGTTGTGCGTAACTAGATTTTACCCAACACATGTAGATTGAAAGATTGATTTATTGATGGGGAGATTTTTTAGAATATATAGTAGATTACAAATGTATGAGATTTGATGATGAAATACTGAAAGTATATTTGTAAATGTTGGGTATGACATGATTCCTTAATGGATTTGGATTTAGGTATTACCTAGAATCCGTTTTGGTTTATGAAAGTTATCTTTCCTAGCTATACTCAATTAAATATTTCTAATCCTATTTGGTTATGGAATTTTCCTATGATCTATAAATATAGGTGCTAAGTTTTTGGAGTAGAAGATTCAGAAATATTCTAAAAATTCTCAGAGCTCTCTCTTTATCTTGTATTCTTCAAATATTTATTTAGTAGATTTCTTCTGCCTTTTCGGTGGGTTTTTTTCTCGATTTTGCTTTCCACATAAAATCTTGTGTTATTGTCTTTATTTTGCTACTTTGATTGTGTTTGTCATAATATGTCATAACAAACCGGTATCAAATCTTTGTTATTATCGATCCATACTATGGAATTGAGCTGACTTCGTTAACGAAATTTGATATTGACAAATTTAATGGGAATATTAGTTTCAGTCTTTGGCAGGTTCGGATGAAGGCTCATCTTACTCAGCAAGGCTTAAAGAAAACCATTGTAGGGAAGCCAATGAAGCATTTAGATATGTCTGATACGAATTGGGAGAAGAAGAAAGCTAATGAGATGTCTGAGTCAAAATGGAAAACTATGGATGATAACGCACTTTCGGCAATTCGGTTTTGCCTTTCGAATGATATGTTGCAGCAGGTGTTAGCGGGAACTACAAATACTGATTTGTGGAAGAAATTAGAGTCTCTCAATTTAACAAAGTCCCTCACTAATAGATTGAGAATTAAACAACGTCTTTACACCTTGCATATGTTAGAAGGTACTCAAATCAAATCTCATATCTGTAAGACCCCAACTTTTTATGAATAAAGATTTGATTTTCTCTAAATATTAGTTTGAATAATAAGATGTAATTTGATATAATAGTTATGGGTGATATGTGCAAATTTTGCAAGTTGTCATAAAATATTTGTTTGGTTGAGGAATATTCTTTTTGTCGAGAAATATTCGTACGATGACACAATCATTGGTGAACCCCACAATGGAATTACTACCGGATATAGAAAGTGACAGAAATAACCTTTTTATAAAAATAACGATAAAACTTTTACCGTTAAACTGTTGAAATACCCGGTGATAAAGTACAGTAATACGCGTGGTTGCACAGTAGCACACAGTATTGTACAGTATCTCTGATTATTGATGCTTACTTAAGAAGTCGCTTAGTTCATTTAATTATTGCAATTGTAGTTGCTGCATAGTATCTCATATTATTGATTCAATTTTTGTCACAATATCATCTGCACAATATTTTATATTATTAAATCAATAATTGAGACAACACAATTATTCATATTATTATATACATTATTGACAATGTCTAGAAAGTTCTGTCAAGGAAAGGAGTTAGGTTATTTAATTGTGAGCCAATAAAGAGAAGTCTTTATCGGAAAGCCCCCTCTTTCTTGGGAATGATTTGGTTGTCAATATTATAAGTTATAATATTAATGATGAATAATTGTTGAAAGATTAAAAATGTATTTATTGAAGATAAAAGATTTGTGATAAATATTTATTCAATTTTTGATATAAATAGAGGGGTTTTTCATGAAGTATTTTTTTTGTAAGTTTAGCTTATTACATGGACCCCCAGTTACTCATTTTTCAAAATCGCCGGTAGAAAGTTATCTTAGTTTTGTTTTATTATTATTATAATGGTAATAAAACAGAAAACTTTTTATATAAAACATAATACTTTTTATATTATATATAAAGTTATTCGTTTTATTAGATTATAAATAGAATATATTATATTTTATATAAAGTTTTTAATTTATTAGAATATTTTATTGCACAGTGATGAATAGTAAAAATAAGAAATCTGCCGAATTCGTTCTCCCTAGAATCTTACTGTTTGTCCGTGATTATTTCTTTTAAATAGTACCATGACATTCTCCTATAAATATGATGCTTAGTTAAGAAATGAAAATTACACCAAAATCAGAGAATTCTTCTTCTATAATATCGTGCGTATTTCTTTTGAGCACAAGGATACCTTGAGTGTAGCAAATAGTGCAAGTTTTCTTCAAGAATATCTTCGCTACATTAGTTGGAATTACGCTCCTATTAAAGTAAGGGATATTATTTTCGTTCAATATTCATAAGAAATATTATTTTCTTCCATACTTTATAGTATGTAAGTAATATTATTTAGTTTCATATTCCTAAATCTACACTTATTTTGATAAGTATTGCTTCTATACTCCTTGAAATTAGTAGAATATCCTTAAATTTTGCGCTTCATCTAGTATCATTTCACTGAAATATTTTTCTAAACTTTCATACTAAAATTTAATCTTTTCATACTGGGATACTATTCACGGGGTACTATTCACTCAGGTACTATTCACCCATGGTACTATTCACAGAGTACTATTCACGATAAAATTGGTTTCTTTTCTGTCCAAATTATTTTTGATACATGAATATTATTCTTGAATTTTACTCCACAATTAATTATCATATTGACAATTTGGATATTCTTAAACTCTGAATAAATTGAATTATAAATCTTTAATATTTATCCTTGATCTCACTTTATTGATTTCTTATATCATTATCATTATCCTCATGCTTTTATTATTGTGAAAGTCATCTTTGGCCCGTAGTGCATAGATGGACTGTTGATTGGTATGATTATGACCAGAAATTGTGTATTAGTATAATCATGACCTGTAATGTTACAGACAAATGATGGGGTAAAAGTCTTCTTTGGCCCGTAGTGCATAGATGGACAGTTGTTTGGCATGATCATGACCACTGGTGATATTAACGAATATCCTTGGCCCGTAGTGCATGAATAATTCGTGGATGTGAAATATTTATTGAGTTGTGTTAAAGAGATAAAATATTGATGATGAACTTTTAAATCATAGAAGATAGTAGACATCATGCTCTACTTGACTCTTCTAATGGATTGCTTGTTCCGCTGTAGTTATTAATCTAAACTTGTTGTCTATTGTATTCTATCAGCTTTTACACTGTTGAAAACTAAGGATAATTTGTTCTACATTATCTTAGTCATAATATTCTTTACTGAGCTAGTTGAGCTCACCCTTTTCTTTCATTGTTCTATTCAGGAAATGAGAATATAGCTGTGACTAGTCGGGGAATGGAGTGATGGTCCAAGATGGTGGCTATAGTAGTTCTCACTATTCTATAAAATATTGTGATAATAATTGTAATGAGGACTTTATTTGAGTTTGGATATTGTCTATAAGACAATATTTGTTTTGAAACTCAGCTATTGTGTTGTCGTATTTTGCACGATAGTTGTATTAATGAAGTTTGTATTTAATTTCTGTACCATGTATTTGGTGACGCAGAATGGGTCGTATGGACCTACTTTGGGGGCGTCACAGTTGGTATCAAAGCTTAGGGATATGATCCTTGGCAAAGATCTGAGGCTAGAACTAGGAGGGGAGAGACGAGTAAATTCTTCGCTAGTGTGTCCTACCTAAGCTTTTTTGTTATTTAATTGGTCGATCAGAATATAGGGATAATATGTGGCATGTCAATTAACCCTTGTTTTGTGGCAGTGTTTGAGAATGACATCTAAAAATTTTGAGATATGCAATGGAGCACATGAGACCGTTGAGACACCGTCAATCAATAACCAGGATAATTTGTATCAGGAAGGCAATAATCCTTATTTAAACAACAACACCGACCAAATGATGAACGATGGGATGTTTAGGAGCTTTCTGCAATTCATGCAATACCAAACGAGAGAGATTCCTGTTCAAAATGCAGGTGAAATCAATGACAACTCACGGCTGGTCACTACTAAGTAATTCGAGGAGTTGGGACCACCAGAGTTTTTGAGAAAGCAAGATCCACTTAAGGCAGAGACATGGATTAAGCAGATCACCAATATATTTGATGTCTTGGGATGCTCGGAGGAGCAAAAGGTTCCCTTCGCCACCTTTATGTTGCAAGGAGATGCAAATTACTAGTGGGAATCTATAAAATATACTCATCTTTCTGCACTAAAGATGTCTTGGGAGAAGTTCTAGGAATTATTCAACGATAAGTACTTTCCAGAAAGTATTCGTCACATTAAGGAGGTGAAATTCATCAAGTTGGAACAAAATAATATGAACATATCACAATACGAGGCAAAGTTTGCGGAGTTATACCGGTTTGCATCCCATTTGGTAGATAATGAGGAACATATGACGCGAATGTTTCTGCGAGGTTTGAAGCCCGAAATTCGTTAATACCTCATTTCTCACAAACTTTGTTTATATTCAGATGTTGTGAATAAGGCTCAGTTAATGGAGCGAACTAATGAGTCAACCCAACCAAAAGATAGCAGCTGGTAAAACGATAATGGTCATACCAGTGGCAACAATCATCAAAGCAGTGACAGCAAACGTGGAGGAAATTATCATGCCAGAAATGGTAACCATTTCGGTGGTAATCCTGGCTAAGATAAAAGAAGAAATGGGTCAAGTAAAAATTTCAAAAAGAGAAGGTTCAATAATGATGGAAAGACAGCAACACCAACACCCGTTTTCAAGGAAGGAAAACGACCACCGGTCATATGCTACAGATGCGGAGAGGAGGGACACATAAGTCCAAACTGTACGCAGTAACCCAAAGTATGTTACAAAAATGAAGGTCATCTAGCTCAAATTTGTCGTACAACGAAGTCAAGTCCAGCTGGGATGATGACACCAAAGGCTATCATAGACAAGTCAAAGCCGGTAGTTCAAGGGAGAGCGTTTTTCATGACCTCCCAAAAAGTGAGGAACCCAAAAAAAGTTATCATGGGTAGGCTAATTATAAACTCTTGCAAAGTCTATACCTTATTAGATGCCGGTTCTACCTATTCTTTTACCTGCTTGTGCTTAACATTTAAATTTGACTCTAGAGAAATTAGACTTTGACTTATCTATTGAGACTCCGTTGGGAGAAACCTTCATTACATCCACTATTTATAAATCTTGTTTAATTTAAATCGACACTTTCACATTACCTGTTGATCTCATCTCTTTGAAAATACTTGCATTTGATGTGATTTTAGGGATTGATTAGTTAACTACTCATCATGCTAAAATTAATTATTTTCGTAAGTTTGTTAGCTTTCATATTCTTAACCAACCTATTATGCGAATTTAAGCAACCAAACCACTAAATTCAATCACTGTCATATCAAGTCATAAAGTCATTCGTTTATTGAAAAAAGGATGTCAAGCTTTCTTAGCTTATGTCACGGATTTAAAAAAAATACGTTAGATTTGAATGACATATCTATTATTAATAAATTTCCTGACGTATTCCCCGAAGAACTTCCTGGCCTACCCCTAGAACGTGAAATCAAATTTTGTATTGACCTTGAACCCGGTACAAAATCCATTTCCAAAACTCCATATCAAATGACTCCTATTAAACTTTAGGAATTAAAAACCCAACTATAGGAGTTTGTACCCGAGCCTCTATCTGGTGACTTCCTTTGTGGAATGCACTGAAGCCAGACTCTCCATAGGAGATGCCATCTTTGTGCGTTAGCAAACTGATATGTGCCATTGTGAAGTGCTATCCAAGGTTGGGATATGAGTCATAGTTGAGAGAAACTTAAGTCAGTAATTGAAATACGTAGCTTTCTAGGATTAGCTGGTTATTATCGAAGATTCGTGGAAGGATTTTCTCGAATCACCACTCCATTAACTCAGCTGACTTGAAAAGAAATAAAATTCGGATGGAGTGAAGAATGTGAGAAGAGTTTCTAAGAACTTAAGTGGAGACTCATTTCAGTACCTATTCTGATAATACCATCAGGTTCAGAGGGATTTGTCATCTACAGCGATACCTCAAGCAGAGGTTTAGGATGTGTTCTCATGCAACATGAGAAAGTCATAGCCTATGCCTCACGACAACTCAATGAATATGAGAGGAATTATCCTACTCATGATCTAGAGTTGGCAGCAGTTGTTTTCGCGCTAAAGATCTGGAGACATTACCTGTATGGGGAGAAAGTGGAGATCTATACAGATCATAAATGCCTCAAATATTTCTTCACCCAAAAGGAACTCAACATGCGACAACTACGTTGGCTCATGCTGTTAAAAGATTATGACCATACCATTCAATACCATCCTAGAAAAGCGAACGTGGTAGCTGACGCGTTGAGTAGAAGATTATGTGTGGGTACGAGTGCGATATTGTCAACACAAAGGCCCATTTTGTATGACTTGTATAGGATGGAGATAAAGTTAAAGACTTCAGGGACCCACGTGATGATGTCAAATATACGAGTAGAACTGACTTTAATCGATAAAGTTAAAGCTACTTAAGCTACAGACCTAGAGCTGATGAGTATAAAGAAGAAAGTGCAAGAAGGTGCTATTCCAGAAGCAAGAATCGATGAAGAAGGAATACTTCGAGTCAAATCCAGAATTTATGTACCTAATAACTCTGATTTGAAGTATAAAATCATGATGGAGGCACAAAGCACACCGTTTCCAATCCATCTTGGAAGTACCAAAATGTATCGTGATCTTTGACATATATTTTGGTGGAGCAATATAAAGAGAGAGATCGTGGAGTTTATGTAGAGGTGTTTAACTTTTCAAAGTGTCAAGGTAGAACATTAAGTGTCAAAAGGTCCATTGCAACCATTTAAAATTTCAGAATGGTAGTGGGAACACATTAATATGGATTTTGTTACTGTTCTTCCCAAGGTTTCTCAAGGCATATATGCAATTTGGGTCATTGTCGATAGATTAACCATGTTTGCTCATTTCTTACCTATACGAGAAACATATTCACTTGAATGTCTTGCTCGTATATATATAAATGAGATTATAAGACTGCATGGTATGCCATTATTCATAGTTTCTGATCGAGACCCAAAATTCATTTCAAGATTTTGGGTTAGTTTGTAGAAAGCTATGGGCAAGGATTTACGATTCAGTTCTGCATATCATCCTCAAACGGACGGGCAGTCGGAGAGGACTTTTCAAACTCTTGAAGATCTATTAAGACTCTATGTCCTAGACTTTAAAGGAAGTTGGGATAAGTACTTGTCATTAGTGGAATTCTCTTACAACAACAGCTATTAAGCAAGTATAGTTATGGCTCCATTCGAGGCATTGTATGGACGAAAGTGTCATTCTCCAGTATGCTGGGATGAGGTAGGTGAAGCAACGTTGTTGGGACCAGAATTGGTATGTATGACTACAGAAAATATTCAAATGATCCGGCAACGTATACAAACCTTACAAGATTGACAAAAGAGTTATGCTGATCTTCATCGAAGGAACATGGAATTCAATGTTGGAGATCATGTATTGTTACGTATTGCTCCATGGAAAGGATTTACGAGATTTGGAAAGAGAGGAAAGCTCAATTATAACAACCCCAAAATTCGTACAATTTAATTCTCGACTTTGGTCGTTAATAATACATTCAACCTTTAATTTTATATCATTAAACGATAATACAACCATTGAAATTTGTGGAATAATTAAAATTTTCTATTACAAACTATCCTCGTTCCCAAAACCTTCAACCTTTACATCTAAATATCTCAGAATCATTTTAATACTACAATAGTTTACATCGCAAAATGGTATTATAATTCAACATTAATACATTATTCGGAACCTTAAACATGGTTCAAATAATAATAACACAACCAAAGTGTATAAATCTTCAAGTATCACATCTGATTCATGTTTTTCAAGTAACACATAACTTTACCTTGAATCTTGAACCTATAAAAGTGGTTATTTGCAAGGTTGAGCTCGACAGCTCAGCAAAATCTAACTATTTTCATGCATCACACAACACATAATAATATGCTCAACACATATCTCATAAACATTGGACTATTATAACATACATGCTACAATTCATATAACAAGTATAAAGATTGAGTTCCTTACTCAATCAGCATGCTTTACTCAATCAACGTAGTCATAAATTAACTTTAACATTTCATACTTTCAACATATATACAACACATCATGCTCTTTACAATAAAGATTTAAAATAGTTAATCATCAAGTTCACATAGCAAATAAGAACTGAAAGACTTTCCTTGATCGTTGTTTACCAATAACAGTTTAACAGCTTACAGTTATCTGCACTTCACACTGCCCTACACAATTATATAATCATACACATCAACTATTAGTCACATAGCAACAAATAGTAGTTGTAATTTAAACTTTACTTTACTTCCTATAACCCTTCCTATTAATCAATACACGATGTTCAATTTTATTGTGTTAACTATAGACTTATAACTCACTATAACTCACTATATTTCTTCTTAGTCAAACTCGAAGTTCATTCAAGTGTTTAAGTCTTGCTAGGACTACTTATTGGTTTTATATTAACCCTATTCAATATCTTATAATATTCATTTCATTTGATTTAAAATACTTTTTACATTCATTAACACTTATCACGGCGTTTTGACGTTTATTCGTCACACACTCAATTTGTCTCTCTTGTGTGTGCTTAGTATGCGTATACAACTTATCTAATATATCATTTATTAATGTTAAGTATCATTATACTTTATAATATTCATGTTTTATAACTTAGAACAACATCTATTATCGTCGACATCACCATACTTGTATATGTGCATGTCTGGCACCCTCCGATTGCCTCCGAATACGCATTAGTCACAAAGATGACCATTTTTACTACTATTCTCGACCTCAAATTGAAAACCTTAAAGAATAAAAGTTGTAGGTCTATTCGTCATCGTTCCGGATCATCTTGAATCGCCTTAATTGGAGTTTGTATGAAAATGTTATGCATATTTTACTAAAACAGATCAAAATGGTAACACCTGACATAGTTTGGGCGTAGCTGCGCCCAATTAAGCCTTGAGCACAGAACAGCTGCACCCTAGAGCATATTTACTCCCTAACTGACTTAGGGAACAACACAACTGCGCCCGTTAGCAGAAATGGGACTTGAAGCTACTGTTCTTCGCGATTTTTGCCCCCTTTTCTCCTATTAATCTTCATAACTTGAGTTATACACATCCAAATTAGTTTGTTTTCAATTCTAAGGATTCGTAATTCATAGAACTACAACATACTAGAATTCTAAAAATTTATAAAAATATTAACCAACCTAAAATTTGACCAAAAACACATGTTCATACTTTATTTTCATGTTTTAACATCTCTAGCGAATTCGATCGTCACGACTTCGTTTCTTAATCAATTGTCACGATTTAAACTATGTTGTTTTCATTTCTTCACATACTAACATAATCTAACATCAATTTACAGATTATAACACATATTAAACATGAAATTTTATACTTTTTAGGCCATTTTTAATACATAAACACTGTTATCCCAATTTCTTCCTACAATCCCAATTTCACTGTTTTGATACTCAAAAAATAACTCATATATGATGATTAACAAATTATAAACCCTATATACAAGTATTTGTATCAATTCCACATAATTATTAATAGAAATTTCAAAGATAGAAGTTAAGATTAGAGTAGATTATACCTTGAATCTTTGTTTGTTGGGAAGAGGATTGTTTTCCCTTGATATTCCAACTCCGCAGCAAAATCTACAGAGAATTTCTCTCTTCCTACCAAGCTCTCTCTATACTCTCTTCTTCAATGATATGTAAAATTTAATTTAAACAACTCATTTAATTTAATTAATTCATTAAATTAAATCTTCAAAGAATAAAATTTACCTTTGCTTTAATTTAATTATCATACACACGTAACTAAATTATTATACCACAATTTCATAAATTATATATTTTTCTCAATAAATACTTTATTTAAAATATTTATTTAATTCAATAAATATTTAAGATTAATTACAAAATTCATTTAATTCCTTCAATAGTTAACTCAACTATTAACCCTCACTTTCCCAATATATGAATATTTATTTCTCTTCACACCAGATCACATATTTCAAAATATATAGCACGTATATATACATACTCAAACTCAAAATATCTCATAATAAGAATTTTAATTATTAAATTTCTATTTTAATAACTTATAAAAATTCGGGTTGTCACATTAATCCTCGTTTCATTGGTCCATTTGAAATTCTCGACTGAGTAGGAACCGTGGCCTATAGAATCATCTTACCGCCAAGTATGTCTCATGTTTATATCATTTTTCACATATCTATGTTACGTAAATATGTGAAAGATGTGACACCCCAAATCCAGGTACTTCATTCCCACAGGGTTTGGTGCTCACTTATCAAAACTATTACATCTAACTACCCATCAATAAAGGATAAAGACATAATTTAAATAACTTATACAATAATCTTCCCCATTAAAGGGTTACATCATAATCTCAAAATAAATCCCAGGTAATCTAACCTTCAAATTATTACACCAGTTTGCGGAATACATCACATATTAAAACAAGTCTTATAACATAAAACATTTAAATTAACTTCATTAATTCTTTAGCTCTTAGGCATCTTGCCCTTCCCTTTGCTGGAAGGTGGCTCATCGACTCTTTCAACCTTAGTTGCAGTGCTAATTGCAAGAGTGAGCAAATAATTGCTCACTGATATAGAAAGTAATAATGATAAAAATATAAGAGTGAATAACGAATGCTGAACAATAATGAACTTGTTCTGAGAATTAAGAATAGAACACAAGTTTGAAATCAATGTCTGATGGTCTTAAGACCACGAACTATATCTCCGGTATATAAGTATTATTACATTAACCTTAACAGTCATTAGACTGTACAGACCCTTCTTAGCGTACTTGGGGGGATCAACCCTTTATACCATGTATTGTGCACAAACATCTAAACGTTACACGTACAAAAATCCCATACATTAGGGTTGTTCGTCTCAGTTTGAATTCAGAATTTCCGCACTAAAGAAGGTTTAGTTTGGAACTAGCTTATCAGTGTTTCTATAATTTTAGAACACTATTCAATTTCCATCAATAAAGGTTTAACACAAGAATGTGTAAACTATACAAGGCTATCAAAGTTAAAGATCGGATATCAACAATATATATAATTGAATAAACCTGATATACATGCAAAATGCTATAACCAAAAGAGTTAGAACAATCTCATTTTAATCGATGTATTAGAACAATATGTGCTTTGAATAATAATTAGGAAAATAAAACTTACTTGATGTAACAAATTAGGTTACAAGAGCTTGAACAAACATACTCAAGATAAAATAGGTTTTCTTAACCTTACAAGAATTTTAGGAACTTGTACAATAATGATTTAGGAATGGGAACATGTATTCAATATGAAAAGAATGCATTTCGAATGCTTGCTCAATGTAAAGAGTTAAGGTTTAGGAACTTGCACAATTATAAAAGTAGAGTTAGAGAACTTGCCTTGTTTGTAAGCTACACAAGTGTAAAATAATATCCAATTATCCTACATATATCATTGAAATCCCAACAACAATTAATCACATGGATATTAACTTTAGGGTTTAAACCATCATTTAAGTCACAACCCTAACCTAACACCTAACCACGTAGGTTAAATATACTTAACGAATCTGAAATCTCATTACAAGCTAATATAACTTAATCATTCATCTCTAACTTTAAAAAAACGTAACTCTTGGTTTCATTTTAGAACTTACTTAAATCATTATTTCAAATATTTACACTTTAAATTATAACACATTGGAATATGTTATTATAGTTTATATTATGCCTTAACATCATTCACATGCTTTCTTAGCTAACATGAATTCATTATACATGACCTGCAAATTAAGCAGACTTCACTGTCTGTGACAGGCCACTAGCGCGGCCGCGTGAGTAATATACTGGGCTATCGCGCAGCTGCGCATCACCGGGCGCCCGCGCCCAAATGCTGCGTGCCCGCGTGACAACTGCGCGCCAAGTAGAGCGCCCGCGCGATGCACCAGACTCAGCTTTTACAGACGCGAACTAATACACTGCTAAAGGCCAAAAATCCTATACATGCTAAACACCATTCTATATATAAAAAATTACATATACACCATTTTGAGGAATCAAGACCATAGTTTTTCCAAATTTTCTTCATTTGTATACTTTCAATGAATTTGATTGCCACGAACTCATTTCTTAATCAATTTACATGATTTAAACTTCGTTGTTTTCATTTCTTAACATATTAACATAATCCAATAACAAACTACAGATTATTACACATATAGAGCATCAATTTTTGTACTTTCTAAGCCATATAATAAGAACATAAACACTGCTATTTCCCTTTTTCTTTCTACACTCAATTTACACGAATTTGATAACAAATAACAAGCATACATGATGATTAATAGAGTTTTGTAAACCTATATGAACATATATCTATCACAATTCATGTGATTTCCAATCACATAATATATATATATATATATATATATATATATATATATATATATATATATATCAAACTAAGAGTTAGAATGGAGATAGTTTTTACCTTGATTAGCAAACCAATTAGTAAACCCTTCTATCAACACCATTGTGTTTTCTCTTCTTATCTAGAATCTCTACAATTTCTCTCTTCTCACAGAGCTCTCTCTCCAACCCTCTGTTCTTTAGCCTTAGATAAAATACGTATAATAAGAAATAACCCAACTGAGCGCTAGCCTTAGGAAATAGACGCGTAGAAATAACATGGCCACTCCCCCACGTAGTCTTTCAGTTAGAAAAACAAAAGGTTTGCTTCAGTTAAATAATGCCAAAGGCCACAAGGCCTTGTTTGGCTAACCAAAACTCCCCCAAATCAAATTATTATTATATTATTTATATTATATAGTTTCTAATTGTCACACTTGCAACCCATTAAATAACTTGTAATTTATAATTATGATTATTATATTCTTATTACAATTATGGTTATAATAAATAATTAAATAATTATATATGTAATTTAATTAATAAATTAGAAACATCACCTTATTTAATTTATTCATTTAATATTAAACAATGCACTTAATTTAATTATTTTCTTAAATAATAAGCAATTGATTTAATTCAATTATTTCCTTAAATTAAATCCTTCAGATAAAATTATCATTACTCAATTTAATTAACATTAATCAATTTAGTTACTAAATTAATTCACCACAATTCATCAATTATTTATTTTCCTCAATAAATAAATCATTTAAAATAATTATTTAATTCAATAAATATTTAAATTAAATTACAAAATTCTCAATCGTTACATGCTTCCCTCCTTAAAAGGATTCTGTCCCCAGAATCACAACTCAAAAAATTAATTCGTTTCATTCTTCCCTCCTTAACAAGATTCTATCCCAGAATCACTATACAAAATCAAGCAAACAACTGAGGATAATTCTTCATCACAACACTTTCAAGTTCCCACATAGCTTCCTCAGCATTGTGGTTTCTCCAGATTACCTTAACAGAAGGTATCACCTTATTCCTCAGTACTTGCTCTTTTCTATCAACAATTTGAATAGGGACTTCTTCATATGACAAATCTTTTTCAAACTGTAAGGGCTCATATTCTATAAAATGTTTATAATCAGGCTTATATGGCCTCAATACCGATACATGGAAAACATTATAAATATTCTCTAACTCCGGAGGTAAAGCTATCTCGTATGCCACTTCACCAACTCGGCGAAGCACTTCAAAAGGTCCTATAAATCTAGGGCTCAATTTCCCCTTCTTGCCAAACCGAATTTTTCCCTTCTAGGGAGGCACTTTCAGGAAAATATAACTACCGACACCGAATTACCTATTTTGTCGATGATGATCAGCATATTTCTTCTGTCTATCTTGTGCTGCTGTTAATCTTGCTCGAATCACTTTAATGATCTCAACAGTCTGTTGTACCAATTCTGGACCTAATAGTTGACGTTCACCTACCTCGTCCTAGCATAACGGAGTTTTGCACTTCCTGTCGTATAATGCTTCGTAAGGCGACATGCCAATACTCGCGTGATAACTATTATTATAAGCAAATTCTACCAATGGTAAATGGTCATCCCAATTTCTCTTGAAATCCATGATACATGCTCTGAGCATATCTTCTAGTGTATGGATGGTTCTCTCACTTTGTCTGTCGGTCTGAGGATGGTATGCTGTACTCATTCTCTGTCTGATACAATAGACACTGGTACACCATGCCTTGAAATAATTTCCTTCACGTACATTTTTGCTAACCGATCTAGGGTAAATCGAATCTTGATTGGCAAAAAGTGTGCCAACTTCATCAGTCGATCGACAATCACCCAAATGGCATCATAATCTTGTTGATTTGTTAGAAGACCTACCACAAAATCCATTGTGATATGCTCCCATTTCCATTCTGGTATCTCTAACGATTGTAACAATCCGCTTGGCCTTTGATGTTCAACTTTGACTTTCTGACACATTAAGCATTTCGCCACACACTCAACAACATCCCTCTTCATATTCGACCACCAAAAATGATGTTTAAGATCTTGGTACATCTTTGTACTCCCAGGGTGAATCGAATATCTTGAATTATGAGCTTCACTTAGAATTTCGTCTTGAACTTCTAGTACTGGCGGAACCCAAATCCTCCCTTCCAATCGAAGTAACCCTTCCGAATCAATTTTGAATTTGGTTTCCTCGCCTTCAGATATCTTCTGTTTTATCTTTTCGCAGTTTTCATCCTGAAGTTGTGCATTTTTCACCTTATCCACCAACGTTGAACTATTTCCCGTCTGGAATAACTTTTCATCGAATTTTTTCGGATATTTAATTTCTAACTCCATCTTAGCCATTTCTGACACTAGTTTCTCTTGAGCAATTAACATCATTAACTTCTCTCATCCTTTCCTATTTAAGGCATCAAACATTCGCCTTTCCTAGATGATAGAAAATCTCGCAGTCATAATCTTTGATCAGCTTCAACCATCTTCTTTGTCGCATGTTCAAATCTTTTTGTGTAAAGATATACTTCAGACTTTTATGGTCGTTATATATCTCACACCTCTCTCCATAAAGATAATGTCTCCAAATTTTCAGGGCAAACACCACTGCTGCCAACTCTAAGTCATGAGTCGGATACCCTTTCTCGTAATCTTTCAACTGACGTGATGCATACGCAATAACTCTGTCGTTCTGCATAAGCACATAGCCTAGTCCTTTATGCGAAGCGTCACTATACACCATAAAATTTCCTGTATCATTAGGCAACGACAACACAGGTGCTGAACTCAACCTCTTTTTTAATTCTCAAAAACTTTCCTCACACTTCTCTGTCCAAACAAACTTAATCGCTTTCCTAGTTAAATTCGTCAACGGAGTCGCGATCTTGGAAAAGTCTTGAATAAAACGCCTGTAGTAACCCGCCAATCCTAAGAAACTCCTTACTTCTGACGGTGTCTTCGGCTGATCCCAGTTTATTACAGCTTCAACTTTTGATGGATCTACCGAAATTTTGTCTTTATCAATAATGTGCCCGAGAAACTGTACACGTTCCAACCAAAATTCACATTTTGAGAACTTAGCGTACAACTTCTCTTTTCTCAACATCTCCAACGTCAATCTCAAGTGTTCCACATGCTCCTCCTTGGTTTTGGAATATACCAATATATCATCAATAAACACTACCACAAATTTGTCTAAGAATGGTTTAAACACCCTGTTCATTAAGTCCATAAACGCTGCAGGTACGTTGGTTAAACCAAAAGACATAACCAGAAACTCGTAATGACCATACCGAGTTCTGAACGCTGTCTTCGGTACATCCTCCGGCCTCACCTTGGACTGATGATAACCACTTCTCAAGTCTATCTTAGAGAAATACCTTTCTCCCTTCAACTGATCGAATAGGTCATCGATTTTAGGTAATGGATGCTTGTTTTTAATCGTGACCTTATTCAATTCTCGGTAGTCAATGTAGAGCCGCATTGATCCATCTTTCTTTTTAACAAACAACACCGGTGCTCCCTATGGTGAAACACTCGGCTGAATATATTTCTTATCAAGTAATTCTTGCAATTGCACCATCAAATCCTTCATCTCTACTGGGGCCATTCTAAATGGTGCCTTAGATATCGGGGTCATTCCTGGTAGTAAGTCAATCACGAACTCAATTTGTCGATCCGGTGGAAGACCCAAAAAATCGTCTGGAAATACGTTTGCAAAATCTCTTATGATTGGTATTTCATCTAACTTTACACTCTTCTTCTGTGTATTAGCAATGTAGGCTAAGTATCCTACACACCCTTGTTTCAACAACTTCTTGGCTTGCATCACCATCAAATAACTTGCTTGTCGAGGTGACTTGCTGCCAAAGAACACAACCTTTGACGGAGTTATAAGGTTAACACACTTCCTTTGGCAATCAATTACTGCTCCATAATTGAATAACCAATCCATTCCAAGAATAACATCGAATTCACCAAGTCTAATTGGTATCAAATCTACCATCATCTCGTAACCTTTTATATCCACTCTACAATTCCTATATATGTATCAAACAGGAATCACTTTCTTATTCGCAATCTCTATACTTAAGGGAAATTCTAATTCTTCCTGAGGCAAAATATAAATGAACAAGTTGCACCCGAATTAACTAGTACATAAACATTAATACCATTAATCGGAATGATACCTGAAACCACATCCTTAGACTGTACAGCATCCTACACGTCATATTGAAAGTCCTCACAGTAGGTCAGCTTGATTGAGCTAGTCCTAGTGATAGTCAATGCACCACCACCGTTGTTGTTTCCTTTTCCGCCACTTTCACTTCCCGCTGACTTCTTAGGGCAATCACGAACCATATGATCCTTCGAACCGCATGTAAAACATGCTCCTTTCTTTGGACTAAAATAGTTCGGTGCAATGTGTCCCTCTTGATCACAGTTGAAACACACTCTCTTTCCCTTCAAACATACCCCATTATGGTTCTTCCCGCAAGTTGCGCAAGCCTCAAACTTTTTCTTCTGCTAATTTCCTTGCTGTCCTCCTGCAGTCGAATTCTTGTTCCACTTCCTTTTATGACTATTACTTCCAACATTACTTCCACCAGCCTTATTCTCATTCTTATTCTCATTCTTCTTGTTCTTCTGTTCTTAGTTGTACTTGGTCAAGACATCGCTTCCACCTTCTATGATAATTGCATTTTCCAGCACAGCAGTAAATGTGTTCAGCTGGAACATTGAAACCTTGCTGTAAAGCCAGGACTTCAATCCTTGTTCGAATCTTCTTGCTTTACGTTCATCAGTATTGACTTGATAAGTGACAAACCTTGCTAACTCGTTAAATTTCACAGCATATTTCGGCACCGTCATCGTTCTTTGCTTCAATTCTAGAAATTGCACTTCTAACTGATTCTGAGAACTCGCTGGAAAATACATTTCGAAAAACATTTCCTTGAATCTATCCCACGCTACCTACTCCTTGTCCTCCACGAACTTTATTTGCTTGCCACCAGTAGCTAGCTTTAGACTTCAGCATGAACGTTGTGAACATAGTCTTCTGATCTTTATTAACTCTAGCAATGTCGATCACCTTCTCCATTTCCATGATCCAGGTTTGGGCTTCCACAGGACTTCATAGACCCTTGAAATTTTGGCGGTCCGACCGCTTTGAATTCCTTAAAAGTTGTGACTTAAGCTTGCGGTAGATTTGCAAGTGCACCCGTCAATAGAGCTACCAACTGCTGAACCGGATTAGCGTTAGTCTTGTTGTTATTATTAGTAGACCCCTCTGGAGGTGCTTGTTGATGTGGTTGTCTTCTTCTGGGAGGCATCTTCTGTTCAGATATATGCTTATTAGCTCATTACTCAACTTCTTGGGTATTTGAAGTTTAACTCAAATATTCCAAGATTAAAGCTTTAACACATAACATTCCAAATAAACTTTAATATTTTATTCATTCATAACGTTTTAAAACATACTCAAAATAGCATAACCGCTATAAACATTCACTTTACTGAACTAAACAAGTTCCAGGATTACATACTCATACTATCCCTTTATTTATCTCAAGATAAGGGATTCATAATTTATTTATTCACATAATTGACCACATATTATTATCTATCTTATTCTATCTAAGCATATTAAGACGTCGCAAGGCTTCCCGACGCTCTTCCTCCATGATACGATACGCCGTTTTGCGATCCATCACGAACCACGGCGAATTCTCAAACTGAGGTGGGTAATAATAGACTCGATCCTGGGCTATATCAATCGCCGAATTAAAAGCGTAATCCATCTCTTTCATCTTGGCTTTCTTTACTTGGACCTTAGTTTCAGCACAGTCTGCACGTTAAGTCGCCTTCATCCAAGCGTCCTCTGCTCTTGTACGTTTAACTGATTCCTCCTTGAAAACATCTTTTAATTTCTCCATGTCAGTCTTTATCTTCTCGTGTACTGCCAACAGATCTTCATACTGACCCTTTATATGAACTAAGTCCTACTCCGTGTTTCCATGTTTTGAGTCGAGTTCCTTAATCTCTGCATCCTTCTGCTCTATCGAAGCGTGATGCATCTCAACCATCTCCTTCAGCTCCTCGACCTCGTCCTGTAACTCTATGTTACGATCATACAAAGCTCATACATCTCTGCTGATATGGATTTTGGTGGAAACTCCTCAGGATCCTCTTCCTCATCCTCCTCCTCTATCTCCTCAAAACTATTCTCCTCGGGATCGATCACATGCACATCCTCCTGGATCAACTGCTCCTGCACTACATGAATATCCCATGACTCATCATCTATAGGTATCTGAGGTATCGCTTCCCTAGCTGGACTGGATCCTCCTTCGGTAGACATCCTGACAACAAAATGTTTTAAGTTTTACTTAACATTTTCGACACTCGCGAGCACATAAGTTATTAACACATAGCACATAATGTCTTTTGTTATTTAACTTCAATGGATACCTTAATCCATTCCTTAAAACTCGATAAAAGTTAAACACCTCTATGTTTTCTATTTCCTTAAAGGTTACTTCCTAGGGTTCCCCACCTAAGGTTCATAACCTAAAGCTTTGATACCAACCTGTGACACCCCCAAATCTAGGTACTTCATTCCCACAGGATTTGGTGCTCACTTATCAAAACTATTACATTTAACTACCCATCAATAAAGGATAAAGACATAATTTAAATAACGTATACAATAAGCTTCCCCATTAAAGGGTTACATCATGATCTCAAAATAAATCCCAGGTAATCTAACCTTAAAATTATTACATCAGTTTACGGAATACATCACATATTACAACAAGTCTTATAACCTAAAACATTTAAATTAACTTCATTAATTCTTCAGCCCTTAGGCATCTTGCCCTTCCCTTTACTGAAAGATGGCTCATCGACTCTTTCAACCTTAGTTGCAGTGTTAATTGCAAGAGTGAGCAAACAATTGCTCACTATTATAGAAAGTAATAATGATAACAATATAAGAGTGAACAACGAATGCTGAACAATAATGAACTTATTCTGAGAATTAAGAATAGAACACAAGTTTGAAATCAATGTCCAAGGGTCTTAAGACCACGAACTATGTCTCTAATATATAGGTATTATTACCTTAACCTTAACAGTCATTAGACTGTACAGACCCTTCTTAGCGTACTTATGGGGATCAACCCTTTGTACCATGTATTGTACACAAATATCTAAATGTTACACGTACAAAAATCCCCTACATTAGAGTTGTTCGTCTCAGTTTGAATTTAGAATTTCCGTACTAAAGAAGGTTTTGTTTGGAACTAGCTTATCAGTGTTTCTAGAATTTTAGAACACTATTCAATTTCCATCAATAAAGGTTTTACACAAGAATGTGTAACTGTACAAGGCTATCAAAGTTAAAGATCGGATATCAACAATATATATAATTGAATAAACCTGATATACATGCAAAATTCTATAACCAAAAGAGTTAGAACAATCTCATTTGAATCGATGTATTAGAACAATATGTGCTTTGAATAATAATTAGGAAAGTAAAGCTCACTTGATGTAACGAATTAGGTTACAAGAGCTTGCACAAACATACTCAAGATAAACTAGGCTTGCTCAACCTTACAAGAATTTTAGGAACTTGTACAATAACGATTTAGGAATGTGAACATGTATTCAATATGAAAAGAATGCATTTCGAAAGCTTGCTCAATGTAAAGAGTTAAGGTTTAGGAACTTACATAATTATAAAAGTAGAGTTAGAGAACTTGCCTTGTTTGTAAGCTACACAAGCGTAAAATAATCTCCAATTATCGTACATATATCATTGTAATCACAATAACAATTAATCGTATGAATATTAACTTTAGGGTTTAAACCATCATATAGGTCACAACCCTAACCTAGCAACTAACCACGTAGGTTAAATATACTTAACGAATCTGAAATCTCATTACAATCCAATATAACTTAATCATTCATCTCTAACTTTAAAAACATCACTCTTGGTTTCATTTTAGAACTTAATTAAATCATTATTTCATATATTTACACTTTGCATTATAACACATTGGAATCTGTTATTATAGTTTCTACTATTCCTTAACATCATTAACATGCTTGCTTAGCTAACATGAATCCATTATACATGACCTGTAAATTAAGCAGACTTCACTGACTGTGACAGGCCACTCGTGCGACCGCACGAGTAATATACTGGGCTATCGCGCGCCCGCATGACACCGCGCGCCCGTGCCCAAATGCTTCATAGTTTTTCCAAATTTTCTTCATTTTTATACTTTTAACGAATTTGATTGCCACGAACTCATTTCTTAATCAATTTACATGATTTAAACTTCGTTGTTTTCGTTTCTTAACATATTAACACAATCCAATAACAAACTACAGATTATTACACATATAAAGCATCAATTTTTGTACTTTCTAAGCCATATAATAAGAACATAAACACTACTATTTCCCTTTTTTCTTCCTACACTACATTTACACGAATTGGATAACAAATAACAAGCATACATGATGATTAACAGAGTTTTACAAACCTATATGAACATATATCTATCACAATTCATGTGATTTCCAATCACATAAAATATATATATGATATATATATATATATATATATATATATGTATATATATATATATATATATATATATATATATATATATATATATATATATATATATATATATCGAAACTAAGAGTTAGAATGGAGATAGTTTTTACCTTGATTAGCAAACCAATTAACAAACCCTTCTATCAACACCACTGTGTTTCTTCTTCTTCTTCTCTAGATTCTCTACAATTTCTCTCTTTTCACAGAGCTCTCTCTCCAACCCTCTGTTCTTTAGCCTTAGATAAAATACGTAAAATAAGAAATAACCCAACTGAGTGCTAGTCTTAGGAAATAGACGCGTAGAAATAACATGGCCACTCTCCCACATAGTCTTTCAGTTAGAAAAACAAAAGGTTTGCGTCAGTTGAATAATGCCAAAGGCCATAAGGCCTTGTTTGGTTAACTCAATTTAATTAACATTGATCAATTTAGTTACTAAATTAATTCACCACAATTCATCAATTATTTATTTTCCTCAATAAATAAATTATTTAAAATATTTATTTAATTCAATAAATATTTAAATTAAATTACAAGGTACGTACATCAATTTCAAGGATAAAATTTCATAAGAAGGGGAGGTTGTAAGACCCCAACTTTTTATGAATAAAGATTTGATTTTTTCTAAATATTATTTTAAATAATAAGATGTGATTTGTTATAATAGTTATGGGTGATATGTGCAAATTTTACAAGTAAGCAAGTTGTCATAAAATATTCGTATGGTAGGGGAATATTCGTACGATGGCACATTCATTGGTGGATCCAACAATGGAATTACTGTCTGATATAGAAAGCGATAGAAATAACCTTTTTATAAAAATAATGGCAAAACTTTTACCGTTAAATTTGTTGAAATACCCGACAATAAAAGTTACGTAATACAACAGTAGAACACGGTATGATACAGTATCTATGATTATTGATGCTTACTGAAGAAGCCACTCAGTTCATTTAATTATTGCAATAGTAGTTGTCGCATAATATCTCATATTATTGATTCAATTATTGTCACAGTATCATCTGCATAATATTTTATATTATTAAATAAATAATTAAGGCGACACAATTATTCATATTATTATTTGCATTATTGACAATGTATATAATGTTTTGTCTAGGAAAGGGGTTAGGTTATTTAATTACGCGCTAATAAGGAAAAGTTCTTATCGGAAAGCCCCATCTTTCTTGAGAATGATCTGGTTGTCAATATTGTAAGTTATAATATTAATGATGAATACTTGTTGAAAGATTAAATATGTGTTTATTGAAGATAAGAGATTTGTGATAAATATTTATTCAATTTTTGATATAAATAGAGAGGTTTTTTCATGAAGTATTTGTTGTAAGTTTGACTTATTACATGGACCCCCACATACTCATTTTTCAAAATCGTCGGTAGAAAGTTATCTAAGTTTTGTTTTATTATTATTATATAATAGTAATAAAACAGAAAACTTTTTATATAAAACATAATACTTTTTATATTATATATAAAGTTATTCGTTTTATTAGATTATAAATAGAATATATTATATTTTATATAAATTTTTATTTTATTGAAATATTTTATTGCACAACGATGAATAGTAAAAATTAGAAATCTATCGAATTCGTTCTCCCGTGAATCTTACTGTTCGTCCGTGATTATTTATTTTAAATAGTGTCCTGTCATTCTCCAATAAATAGGATGCTTAGTTAAGAAATGAAAATCACACCAGAATCAGATAATTTTTCTTCTATAATATTGTGCATATTTCTTTTGAGCATAATGATACTTTGAGTGAAGCAAATGGTGCAAGTGTTCTTCAATAATATCTTCGCTATACCAGTCGGAATTATTCTCCTACTAAGGTAAGGGATATTATTTTTGTTCAATATTCTTAAGAAATATTATTTTCTTCTATACTCTATAGTATGTAAGTAATATTATTTCGTTTCATATTCCTAAATCTACACTTATTTTGATAAGTATTGCTTCTATACTCCTTGAAATTAGTAGAATATCCTTGAATTTTGTGCTTCATCTAGTATCGTTTCATTACGAATTTTTGGTAATGTCATTTGGTCTAATAAATGCCCCTGTAGCATTTATGGGCTTAATAAATGGTGTGTTCAAGCCGTTTTTAGACAAATTCGTAGTGGTATTTATAGATGATATTTTGGTATATTCAAAAACCAAGGAAGAACATGAAGAGCATTTAAGGGTGACGTTAGAGGCATTGAGAAGGGAGAAGTTGTATGCCAAGTTTTCAAAATGCAAATTTTGGATCGAGCGAGTACAATTTCTTGGACATGTGATAGATAAAGACGGAATTTTGGTAGATCCATCCAAAGTCGAAGCCGTGATAAACTGGGATCACCCGAGAACGCCGTCGGAAGTACGAAGTTTTCTTGGATTGGCAGGATATTACAGAAGATTCATTCACGATTTTTCTAAGATCGCAACTCCGTTAATGAATTTGACACGAAAAGCGATTAAATTTGTTTGGACGGAGAAGTGTGAAGAAAGCTTTCAAGAATTGAAGAAAAGGTTTAGTACAACACCTGTGTTATCTCTTCCGGATGATACAGGAAATTTTGTGGTTTATAGTGTTGCATCACATAAAGGATTTGGCTGTGTGCTTATGCAAAATGGTAGAGTCGTTACGTATGCATCACGACAATTGAGGATTATGAGAAGGGGTATCCGACCCACGACTTAGTGTTAGCTGTGGTTGTAAGACTCCAACTTTTATGAATAAAGATGAATTTTTCTATAATTATCATTTTTGAATATTATGGAGTGAATTTAATATAATGTTATAGTTGTGGGTAATATTTATAAATTTTGCAAATTACGCAAGTTGTTATATAATATTCGATTGGTCGGGGAATATTCGTTTTAGCAGGGAATATTCGTACAATGGCGCAATCATTGGTGGACCCCACAACAAAATTATTGTCGGAATGAGAAAACGATAAAAATATTTTTATGAAAATAACGGTGGAAGTTTTACCGTTAACTGTTGAAACACCCAGTGTTAAAAGTACAGAAATACGCATGATTGCATAGTAGCACACGGTATTGATTATTGATGCTTACGTGAGAAGTCACTCAGTTTTATTCAATTATTGTCGATATTTTATATATTATTAAATCAATAATTGAGATGACTGAGTTATTAATATTATTATTTGCAATATTAACGATGTCTAGAAGTTCTGCCAAGGAGAGGTTTGGTCACCTAATTGCGCACCAATAGGGAGAAATCCTTATTGGAAAGCCCTCTCTTTCCTCGAAACGACCTGATCGATTAATATTGTGAATTATAATAATGATGATAAATGTTGTTAAAATATAGAGGCGATTTTTATGAAGTATTTGTTATAAATTTTACTTATTATTTGGACCTCCACTTACCCATTTTTCAAAACAGTTGGAGAAAGTTATCTCAGTTTCGTTTTATTACTTATATATATATATGGAAAAAGATGGTGGGAATGGTGGGTGGGGGGTTGTGTGCGTGTGTGGGAGGGAATATAAGGGTTAGTATATTATATATATAATTAATGAATGTATTGTATGTGGTGGAGTATTGAAATGGGTAGAGACTAATTGTCAGCATTCTACAAAGTTGGTGGTGTGACAACCCGAGAATTTAGACAATTTATTAAAATCTTAAATGATTGATTTAAGGTCAAATAATAGACCTAGACAGAAAATAAGTGTATGTGTTTGATATTATTAGGGTGAAATTTTGATGATTTCAAAATTTTGTGAAGGATATAGGTGAATTATTCAGGATTAAGGATTTATGTGATTAAGATCGGTGAAAATGGTTATGTATGTGTTCAGAATGTGGTTAAGGCTCATGGGTTGATCAGATAAATTATATCTGTGACAAATCCTAAGTTTATATTAAGAACGTCAACGTTCTGTTAGAAAACTCTAACGATTAATAAGAAACCCTAGAAAATCGGTTCTAGAAACCCTAGTTTCAGTTCCGGGAATCCGAAACCTTAAATCGGATATTAAAAACCCTAGATTGAGAATGCAATGTTATGTACAAGGTTAAATGTCATTAATATTAAATTAATTAGGGAAAACCCTAATGATCCATTCGAAACCCTAATGAATTATCTAAAATCTTAATTGATTATTTGAAAACCCTAATACCAGATCTGAAAACCCTAGTTTCAGATTCTGATAAACGGAAGCCCTAATCTGGGAATAGAAAGGATAATTATAATGCTTTAGTGCTATTAATTAAGTACTAATTAGGGTAAATGTTAATTAATTAACAAACCCTAATTTCTAATTTTTGGAACCCTAATTGTCCCGTCAGAAACCCTAATGCCCAATTGTGGATTTAATTGCTAAAATTAGCAATGTTAATTAGGAAACCCTAATCCTAATTATTTCAATTTATGAGTAATTAGAAAACCCTAATCTAATTACGAATATTTAATTTCTATTATAGAAAATTATTTTCTATTAGAAACCCTAGATCGTGGGTTATGAACCCTAATGACGATTTTGACCCTAATTGCTTAATTAGCGATTTTAATTAGGAAATACTAATCCTAATTAGAAAGATTTAATTTGTGATTAAGAAATTTTTTTTATATAATTAGAAAATTCTAATTATAAGTTAGAAATAATAATTTTTCTATTTTTAAAAATCTAAATTTGAAATTTTAGAAAATCATGTTGCTAAATCTTTAAGGGTTAAATGTTAAACCCTAAACTCTAAATGTTCCAAACCCTAACCAAATCCTAAACCCTAAGGGTTTGGCCAATTGACAAAAATGCCATTAATATAAAATCAAAATGACATTAGTGCCCTTATTGCATTCTTTAGTTGATTGCTTATAGATCTAGCCCTAAATGGAGTTGGTGAACCACTCCTAGCCCTAGCCTTGTGCTACAAACCACAGCAATCAGCCACTTGCCAGCCCATTTCATTACATATGTAGTAAATAAATAGATTAAGAGAGAGAATGGACCACTTTATTTTTTCATTTTCTTCCAAGACCCTCTCTCTCTAAAATTCGAAATCTAGAGTGAGAGAGAAAGAAAAGATGAAGCATGATCATCTTGTAGCAAGCTAAGGATTAGATCACAATGTCAGAAATCATGGATCAAAGCTCAAAGTGGTATAAACCTTAAATTTTAGAAATTATATGATCTAATGTTATATGTTGTAATTGACTGTGTAAAGTTGTGTAATGAGGTGTCTTTTAGTGATCTGGGTTGTTAAATCCCAGATCCATAACATCAAAGTGCTCGGATCTAGCAATTTGCAAATCTGGAAATTTTTCAAAAAAGTAGTCTGACAGCCATATGTCAGGGCCCATAGATCTTTGTGTGTTAATGATCTCTTGTGTTTGATGTTAGATATGTTCTTTGTTGATAGGGCTTTAATATGCAACTTGAATCAATCCTATAGCATGTCTAGATCGTAAGTTACAAGCGGTCAAAGGTCGTTGACCGATCACGTTTTCTGGATTTCTGGGTAAACCCAGAAACCCAGATCGTCTGACAACATTTTTCGAGCCTCAGATCTTGTTATGTGTTAATATTTTGGCTAAGTTGTTGTTGATTAATTGTAGTCTGATATGTAGACTACCCATTAAAGCCTTTAGATCACATAGATCATAACTTAACTAGCAGGAAATCGTGGTCAAACATGCTTTGACCAACTGTCCGGTTGAATTTCTGGAAAACCCAGAATTCACCAAGAACAGTTTCTGACCCCTTGTTTGACCGATCTAGATCGTACTGTTTTGATGTTTTTAAGTTGATCTAATACTTGTTTATTGTACCCTGACATAATGACTATAGAATGAAATCTTAATATCGCATGAAACGTGACATGAACATATATAAAATTAAGCTACAAGGTGGTCGCTCGAACCTGTCTGAGAATCTGGAAAACCCAGAATTTCCAGCAGGCCTCTGACAAGGATTTTGATGGTCTAAAACTTACTGATATGATGCAAGATGGCCATGAAACTTGATATGTAGTTGTAGTATTACATAAATACTACAACATGGAATCAATTGCAAGCCTAGAAACATAAGGAACATTGAATTAAATCTCGGTCAAACCATCAACCCTATACTCTGACTATGAAGCTCAAGAACACCAAGAACACCTATAGCGACGGTTCTGTCGCTATAGGGCCCTTTAGCGACAGTTTATTTCCTATTTTTCGGAAAATGAATTAAAAATTAGAAAAAAATGGTTTTTAATTATTAAAAATACAAAATAAATTCTGAAAAATTATTTTAATTATTTTGAGTATATTTCAAAAATATTTAATATTTTTGGAATATAAAATGTATTTATTTATTTAATTATAATATTAAATAAATGAATTAAAAATAGTTTTAATTCATAAAAAATCATGAAAAATAATATTATGGTATAAGAAAATATTTTAAGTTATTTTTGATGACTTTTAATATTTTGGGATGAATTTCATTAATTAATCAATATTAATGATAATTAATTTATTTAATAGATATATTAAATAAATTATGGAAAAATAGAATTAATGCTTTTTAAATTATATAAAAATGATTTAAGTAATATAAAAATATTTTAAGTTATAAAATATAACTTTTGATATTTTGGCATGAAAATATTAATATTTTAATATTAATAGCAATTATCGAAAAATGGATTTAAGTGTTTAAAAATCATATAATTATGATTTTAAGGTATTAAAAATATTTTAAAATATTATAATTATATTATAATATTATGTAATGATTTTCATTAATATTTTATATTAAATGAATATTAATGATTAAGGAATTATGTGGTATTTAATTCATTTAAATACGGTTTTAATGATTGAAAAATGTTGATAAAGGATAATAATTATTTGAAAATTATTATAAGTCTTTAAAAATTATTTTTGATTGACAAGAAATTATTTGGGATAATTGTTAAGCGTTTAAGCAGAGTTTAACTGAACTTAAACTCGAGTATTGACCGACTAGACCGCCGGGATGTTAGAATTGTGTCGGTTTCGAGTCAGACTGAAATAGTTTGACCTAATACTAAGTCGTATGTGTTGTTAAGACTGATAGGGTTATGTGCTATGTGTTTAAGTTATTCTGTGTGTATAAATATAACAGTATTATACTGTGATGATATTATTCTAATATTGGTGATCTATATTACTAATATTAGGTCGTCGGGTAAAGCGTTATAAATTGCGTTGCGGTAATCAACGGTTCAGGCAAGTTTCTTTTACTTAACTCTAATAAGAGTGTTTTATTCAAGCTTATGGTTAATCATTGTTGATTTCCATGAAAATTGTACTCTGCACATCTTGCATGTATAAGTCAGGTATGAAAGGCTGATCACCTTCATTACCAGTTGGTTCAAAAATGTTTGTTCATGTATAAAACTTTTTCAGTCTAAAGTTTGTTCGTGCTAGTTCTCAATTATATTGATGAATTATAGCCAGCTTATTATTCATACTGTTCAATCATGATATATCGTTATATTATTGTATTTAAACTTGCTGGGCAACTTTCATGCTCACCCTTGCTATATCATGATAAAACATTGCAGATAAGGCAAACGTGTTTGGATACAGGAAAAAGGTTAAGGCCAAGTTCTACTTGGGTTAAAACGTGCGACTATTTTGTAATAGTATAGTTTGATAAATGTGTTATATGTTAGAAAGTTATATATGGTGTTTAAGTTAAGGTTACTCGACCTTGGAGGATAAGTGTGTAATGTATTGTATAAACAATTTATGTTTATATCTTCCGCAAATAGTTATAGAAATAGTATACCGGATCTGAGGTGATTTGGGGTCTGGATTCGGGGCTGTTACATTTGGTATCAAAGCTGTTGGTTATGAAGCTTAGGTAGGAATACATGAGACCAATAACCGCAGTGATTAGGATAAGATCTAACTCACATAGAGTTAGTTGGTCTGTAAGATTCAAAGATGAATCTCGGCGAGTGTAAAGACACAGAGTTCCCTAACTCTGGTTATAGTGGTGAACAGTAGTGCAGGGATAGAAGATTGTAAAATAAAACGATCATAGTGCATGGAATTGAATCGTAATATATACGATAAGATCACCCCGTGATCTGATAAAGGTTATGATATGGGAAATGAATCAATCTTATGATTGAAAAGTTTACAGCAAGATGCTGTGTGTAAGTTGTACTATGAAATGGTACTATAAAAACTCATAAAAGAGTTATGGATTATGGATACGGATTAAATGAAATTCGTATGGAAAAAGGGGGTTAAGATTAGGTGGGGATTTCAATGAGGACTCGTGTTAGCAACTGAGTTGTATGATTTCTTGTATGGGCGGGGAATTGTACTTGGTGTAAAAACTACTTAGTTGGTGGCATTGGTAACCATTGAAATGTTGTGTCGCGCTAGTTGTTATATATAGATAAATAGGTCATAGGTAGAGAATATAAGATTAAGTACGAGTTCTTAGAACTCATACTTATGTGACATTCTTGACTCATAGTTATATGAAATGTTTATGAGCCCCTCAGAGAACGGACGCCAAAGTCAGACTAGGGTAAGTTCGTAAACTCATATAATTGTGGCCAGGTTATGAACTCATAAGTGTGGTTTTATGAATTGGGTATAGTTGTGTGTGAATGAAGTGTTAAGGATTATAGGAACAGATAGATTGTTAAGAAAATGATCATTAGTGGAGACTTAGGTTTTCCTAAACTCCTAGCTATGCTAAACTTCGAAATTTTTGACATCAAGCTAAATACGCACTATGTGCCTTTTAAAAAAAATGTAGACTCGTAACCATTTTTGAAACGGTTTAAAGTACATTCTATGCTACTTATTTCGGCTAGACGCAAATGATTTGAAATATCAAAAATTGTTTTTATTTATCACTTATGTACCATGTAACCTGGTGCAGAGATGATAAAAATGATGGAGTCATCAATGCAGTATTACTTAGTGTGAATTAGACCTAAAGTCACTATTCCACTATGGTATGATGTAGCATGACAAAATCACCAAATGACGGAATCCTCAACGGACTGTAAATACAGTGCGGCATCATGACGTCATTCTCAAAAATGTTTTAAAAAGTTTTAATTTGCCAACGGGGTTTGGCTACACCTAAATAATTCGATTGAATTGAATTATTGATATGAGTCTATGCTATTTGATTCAGCTAGACTAATGTTATAAAAACTCCAAGTGTTTATTGAAAGAATTTCCCGAACCAAATTGCTTTGGTGCGGAATCCTATGATAAGACTGAGGTGAACGATAATGTTTGGATAAATAATCTAATCTAGTAGCGTAAATATTCGCTAAAAATGATTAATACGTTATGCATGACGTAACTGTACGATGAGCTAATCACCTAAAGTACTAGCAACGGTAGTTTACCTTCTTTGTGATTGTAAACAAACCAAGTAATGTATTGTTTTGCGGTATGATCACTACCGTTAAAACTAAATGTGTTCATGGTCTATATGACCCCTTAGCACAATTTTAAACCTTTTACTCTTGTGAGTGGTGAATTGGGTAGCATGTGACATGTGTGAAAGGTGTAAGGTGCACGGTGTAAGGTGTAAGGTGAATTTTGGGGACGAAATTCTTATAAGGAGGGGTGAATGTGACAACCCGAGAATTTAGACAATTTATTAAAATCTTAAATGATTGATTTAAGGTCAAATAACAGACCTAGACAGAAAATAAGTGTATGCGTTTGATATTATTAGGGTGAAATTTTGATGATTTCAAAATTTTGTGAAGGATATAGGTGAATTATTCAGGATTAAGGATTTATGTGATTAAGTTCGGTGAAAATGGTTATGTATGTGTTCAGAATGTGGTTAAGGGTCATGGGTTGATCAGATAAATTATATCTGTGACAAATCCTAAGTTTATATTAAGAACATCAACGTTCTGTTAGAAAACTCTAACGATTAATAAGAAACCCTAGAGAATCGGTTCTAGAAACCCTAGTTTCAGTTCCGGGAATCCGAAACCTTAAATCGGATATTAAAAATCCTAGATTGGGAATGCAATGTTATGTCCAAGGTTAAATGTCATTAATATTAAATTAATTAGGGAAAACCCTAATGATCCATTCGAAACCCTAATGAATTATCTAAAATCTTAATTGATTATTTGAAAACCCTAATACCAGATCTGAAAACCCTAGTTTCAGATTCTGATAAACGGAAGCCCTAATCTGGGAATAGAAAGGATAATTATAATGCTTTAGTGCTATTAATTAAGTACTAATTAGGGTAAATGTTAATTAATTAACAAACCCTAATTTCTAATTTTTGGAACCCTAATTGTCCCGTCAGAAACCCTAATGCTCAATTGTGCTCATAGCTCAAGATATTCAATTCACCCTGGTAGTACCAAGATTTTCGACAACATTTCTGGTGGCTAAATTTGAAACAAGATGTTGCAGAGTGTGTTGCCAAATGTATGACATGTCAAAAAGTGAAAACAGAACATCAGAGGCCCAGTGGGTTACTATAACCATTGGAGATTCTAGAATAGAAATGGGAACACATTACGATGGATTTTGTGGTTAGCCTTTTGACAACTTAGAAAGGCTACGACGCAGTATGGGTTATCGTTGACCGACTGATAAAATCCGTACACTTCCTTTCTATTAGAATCAAATTTAACTTAGACAGTTGGCAAAATTATATGTAAAAGAGATTGTTTCGAGACACAAAGTTCCGGTGTTAATTGTTTCTGATAGGGATCCGCACTTTACATCGAACTTCTGGAAAAGTCTATAGGAATGCATGGGTACGCAGTTGAGAATGAGTACGTTATATCACCCTCAAACAGATGGACATAGTGAAAGAACGATTCAGACATTAGAAGATATGTTAAGAGCTTGTATAATGGACTTTAAAGGAAATTGGGATGATCACCTACCGATCGTAGAGTTCGGCTACTACAACATTTACCACGCTAGTATTGGCTTGCCGCCATATGAAGTGTTATACGGCAGAAAGTGCAGAACTTCGCTATATTGAGATGAAGTTGGCGAGAGACAATTACTAGGCCCAGAATTGGTACAATAGACAGTAGAAATAGTTAAAGTGATCCGAACAAAACTGGTAGCAGCTCAAGATATGCAGCAGAAATACGCTGATCCATACCGTAAAAATGTTGAGTTTGAATCGGGTAGTTATGTGTTCTTGAAGGTCTCTCCATGGAAGGGAAAGATAAGATTCGAAAAGAAAGGGAAATTAAGCCCAAGATTCATTGGACCCTTTGAGGTACTGCGAAGGATAGGAGAGGTTTCGTATGAAGTAGCCTTACCTCCAGCACTCAAGAATGTTCACAACGTCTTCCATGTTTCAGTTCTACGACCCTATAAACCCAATTACAAGCACGTGATTGAATAAGAACCCCTACATTTTGAGAAAGATTTATCTTACGAAGAAATTCCTGTTAAGATTGTCGACCGAAAAGACCAAGTTCTAAGAAATAAAGTAATACCTTTTGTTAAGGTAATTTGGAGAAACCATAACGCTGAAAAAGCTACGTGGGAACTTGAAGAACATATGATGAAGAATTACACACATTTATTTAATTAATTTATTGTAAATGATTCTAGGGATAGAATCCTTAATTAATTTATTGAGTCGTGATTCTGAGGACAGAATCTTTTTTAAGGGGGGGGGGGGAAGATGTGACAAACGAGATTTTGTAATTTAATTTTAATATTTATTGGATTAAATACATATTTTTTGATGATTTAATTATTAGATTAGATAATTAATTGATGAAATTATGGTAGATTAATTTAATTATATGTGTTATATTTATTAAATTAATGTGGAGAATTTTATTATTCGAAGTATGTAATTATGTGAGCTAATTGAATTAAAAGAAATATTTAATAAGCCTAATATTATCTCAATTAATTTAATAATTAATGAGAAAATTTATAATTTGATATAATTAATAAATGAGAAAATTAATTATGTGACTATGTGAAGTAATGAGAAATTATAATATTTTATTTAAATTAAATGAAATAAGATATTTAAATTATTGTATAATTGGGTGTGACATGATTAAACTATATTCTAAGAAATTAATTAAATTAAATAGAAATAGTCTTTTAGTGGTTAGCCAAACAGAGCCCTATTGGGAGTTGGGCAGTTAACCCATGAATGGGATTAACTGACCACCACGCTAGTTACTTATGTGCATTAGGCTTATTATTCTCTTATGTACTTTTAAAAAAAAACTTGAGAGCTCAGAGAGAACTTTGAGAATCAGTGAGATTAAAGGAGAAGAATTGTTGAGGAAATTATGAGTGTGATTGAAGAAGTATCCGAGAAAGGATTATCTCTATTAATTTACTCATCTATGCTTTGGGTAATCACTTCAACCCTAGTTTTTTTTATTCACGTCATTTAAAAGTTTTCATGAAAATGACTTTCAAGTTCTGTTAAAATCTCTATAATTGGAAATTGTAGTGATTATGTGGATATATATGTGAAAATATGTTAGCATAGCATGTTTTTACTATATATTGTAGATTTCCATATCATCAGTTTTATAAAAATATGCCGTATATTGTTGCTTCAAAATTATAGAATATAGAAATATGGCCATATGGCCTTTACACATAAATTTAATACGTTAATCATATGTTGTCCCATAAATTTTACACTTTTACATAATTTTGTATGTTAAAATGAAGAAAACAAACTTCGAATGGACAGATTTGGTGTTATAACGAACCCGTGGTGTTAATTTTTATGTTTTGCATTCAAAACTTTCAAGAACATCAAGAACAGTGAAATTATATGTTTTAATTATGTAAATTATGTGTTTAACTTCTTAAAATCATGCTAGAAGGGTTGAGTAGTAGTTATTTGTGTATTACAATGTTTGGGTATGTCTAAATTCGTGTAAGAACAAATTAATTGGAGGTTTTGGCCATGTTCTGCAATTTTTGCAAATTGCAGAACTGATTCTGGTTCGCCATGCCGTGGCGCCAACTCCACACCTTACGACCCGTGCCACAGCGCCACCGTGCCTCATCTCCAAATCTCAAGCCGCAGCGCTACCGCGCCGCAGCGTTACCGCGCTGCAGCGCTGAGATTAAGCCTGATGGTGGCGCCGCAGCGCTACTTTGCAGATTGTCCAAAAATGAAATTTTTTTAATTGTTTAAGTCTAGAAATGTGATAGTAACCAAATCTAAGGAACATAAAATTATGTTAGATGTATAACGAGACGTTAAAATAGATTCTTAACATATTAATAACACATTTATGTGTGAATTGAATTATTGAATGCATAATTAGCTTATTATTTGTGAAGTGTAAATTATGTGACAGTAAGTGTGATAATTTTACTAAGTATAGTCATAATCTGAGTTAGACAAAAAGAATGAACTTTTGATGACTAATTACGTTATAATTGACTGGTATTGTGTATGTAAATGGTATGTAGGATTAAATCAAGAAACGTGTATAAATTAACGTGTAATCTACGCACGAGGTAAGTTTCCTAACCCTACTCGTTATCATTATATAAGTTTATAAATTTACCTCTTTACATCGAGAAAATTCTCGTTATTATTAATCAATTTCATATTTGTTATATTTAAGATTATTAATCTTTTCAAAGTATGATTCTGCTATACAATACTTATTCTATTATATACCTCTTGAGATTGTTATTCGATTTAAATATCAGGTATTGTTGAACTTTGTTAGACCAGCGAACCCTTTTTGATTCGACTAGTCCATAGTTGATGAACGTTCTAAATTTCAGAAACCTTGTTGAATTATCCAAACCAAACTTCTTTTGGTGAGAACTCTAATGTCAAACTGAGATGAACAACCTTGTTATAGGGGATTATTTACGCTTTAGCGTTAAGATATTGTGCACAGTATGGTACTAAGGGTTGATCCCCCTAGGTACGAGTAGAAGAGTCCATAGTCTTATGACCCTCAGAAGTTCTTTTGACTCTTGTTATTCATTCTTGATTCAAAAGTTGAGATTTATTCCAGAAGTCTTTGATTCTCTTACATGTTATTATATTGTTATTTCATTATTATATTTGTGGGTAATCGTGCTCACTCTTGCGTAATAATAACATTGCAGTTAAGAATGAAAGGTCCGATGAGCCTTCTACTAGCAAAAGGAAGTGCAAGATTAGCAAATAATGAAGACTTGTTGTTTATGTGATTGTGTATTCATGTTCCAGACTTATGTTAATGTTATGTAAGACTTATTATTTGTTATGTTCCACACAGATGTTAAAGGTTAGTTAGACCTGGGATTGAAATTTTTATTCTGATGTTGTAACCCCTTAAGGAGAGGATTTATTCTATTTATTGCATGGTTTGCATTTGTTACGGGTAGATAGATAGATGATATTTGTATAGTGAACCCCAAATCCCGCTGAATTGAAGTGCCTGGATTTGGAGGTGTCACAATACATCTTCGTACTTTCCGGGTGTATCTAATATCCTGAGCTTTGAGCTTCGATCAAGATTTCTTCTTTAATATCTGGTACTACTGGAACCCAAATTCTTCCCTTGAATCTTAGTAGCCCTTCAGTATCGATCTTATATTAAACTTCACTACCCTCAACATCTGGTACTGCTGGAACCCAAATTCTTCCATTTGGAATAGTCGTTCATCGAAATCCTTTGGAAATTTTATTTCCAACTCTAGCTTTGTCATTGCTGAAATAAGCTCCTCCTGAGTGGTTATCAGCAACAACTTTTCTCGACCTTTCCTGCTTAAAGCATCTGCAACCACATTCTCTTTTCCTGGATGATAAAAGATCTCACAATCGTAATCTTTTATCAATTCCATCCATCTCCTTTGACGCATGTTCAGGTCCTTCTGAGTGAAAATATACTTCAGACTTTTATGGTCTGTATAGATCTCACATTTTTCTCCATAGAGATAGTGTCTCCATATCTTTAGAGAAAATACCACCGCAACCAACTCTAAATCATGAGTCGGATATCCTTTCTCATAGTTCTTCAGTTGTCTTGATGCATATGCAATAACTTTGTCGTTCTGCATAAGAACACAACCCTATCCTTTATCTGAGGCATCACTATTTACCATAAAGTTTACTGTATTATTTGGTAATGACAACACAGGTGCCACACTTAACTTCTTTTTTAAGTCTTGAAAACTCTCTTCACACTTCTCCGTCCAAACAAATTTTACAACTTTCCTTGTCAAATTTGTTAACGGCGTGGCAATCTTGGAAAAATCCTGAATAAACCGTCTATAATACTCGGTCAGTCCTAAGAAACTCCTTAGCTTCGAAGGTGTTCTTAGTTGTTCCCAATTGATTACAGCCTCAACTTTTGATGGATCCACTGAAATCCCATCTTTGTCAATCACATGCCCAAGGAACTTTACACGTTCTAGCCAAAATTCACACTTAGAGAATTTCTCGTACAACTTTTTCTTTCTTAGCGTCACCAACGTCAAACGTAAATGTTCCACGTGTTCTTCTTGAGATTTGGAGTACACCAGGATGTCGTCAATGAATACCACCACAAACCGGTCTAAAAATGGTTTAAATACCCTGTTCATAAAATCCATGAATGCAGCAGGGGCATTTGTCAATCCGAAAGACATCACCAAAAACTCGTAATGACCATACCGAGTTCTGAGTGCCGTCTTTGGTACATCCTCCTTCCTTAATTTCAGTTGGTGATACCCACTTCTGAAATCTATTTTTGAGAAATATCTAGCACCCTTCAATTGATCAAACAAGTCATCTATTCTTGGCAATGGATATTTATTCTTAATAATGACTTTGTTTAACTCCATATAATCAATGTAAAGACGCATTGACCCAACCTTCTTCTTCACGAATAACACCGGCGCTCCCCACAGTGACACACTCGGCTGAATGTACTTCTTGTTTAATAACTCTTGCAATTGTACCATTTGTTTCTTCATTTCTACAGGAGGCATTCTGTACGGGGCCTTCGATATTGGAGCAGTTCCTGGTGCTAAGTCAATCACGAACTCAATTTCTTGGTTAGGCGGAAGTCCTGGCAAATCCTGCGGAAACACATCTACAAATTCCCTAACCACTGGTATCTCTTCCAGTTTCACCCCCTTTCTCTGAGTATCGACTATATAAGCTAAATAACCCACACAGCCTTGACTCAACAACTTCTTGGCCTACATAATCATTAGATATCTCGCATGTCTAGGCGATCTGCTACCATAGAAAACTACATTTGACAGAGTCACAAGGTTTACACATTTCTTTTGGCAATCAATTATCGCTCCATAATTGAACAGCCAATCCATTCCCAAAATAACATCAAACTCTCCCAGTTTTATTTGAATTAGATCTACCATCATGACATTCCCCTTAATGTTCACTCTACAATTCTTGTATACGATCCTAATAGGAATCACTTCCCTATTCGCAATTTCTATGTTTAAAGGGAAATTCAATTCTTCACTAGGTAATCCTAACCTCTTAGCAAATTCATTATATATAAATGATCAAGTAGTACCCGAATCAAATAATACATAAGCATCAATATCATTAATTGGGATAATACCTAACACAACATCTTTTGATTGCACTGCATCCTGCACAGTCATGTTGAAGGTTCTGGCTGTGGGTCTGTTTGATGACGTTGGTCCCGCAATGGTCAATGTGCCTCCACTGCTACCTCCCTTGTTTCCCGTTGTCTCTTCAGGTTTCTTCTTAGGGCACTCACGAGAAAAATGATCCTTCGACCCGCGCGTGTAGCACACATTCTTCTTGGGTTGGCTGCAATTTGGGGAAATATGACCCTCCTGGCCACAGTTAAAGCATACACGCTTCCCCCTTAAGCATACACTCGCGTGAAAATTCCAGCATGTAGCACATGCTTCTAACTTCTTCTTCTGTTGGTTACCTTGCTGGTTTCCAGAACCCACATTTCCATTCCATTTTCTCTTCAGGTTATTGTTATTATTTCCACCACTCCCACCACCATTCTTACCTTCACCCTCGTTCTTCTTCTTCCTTTGTTCTTGATTGTACTTTGTCACAGCCTCACCTCCTCCCTCAGCGAGAATTGCCTTCTCAAGCACCGATGCGAATGTCTTTAGCTGGAACAGGGAGACTCTATTGTACAACCAGGATTTTAGTCCTTGCTCAAACCTCCCTGCCTTGCGCTCATCAGTGTTGAATTGATATGGCGCAAAACTCACCAATTCTTTAAATTTTGCGGCATACTCCGATACCGTCATTGTTCTCTGCTTCATTTCCAGAAATAACACCTCCATCTGATTCATCGAACTCTCTGAGAAATAGGTCTCGAAGAATATCTCTTTAAACATATCCCAAGTCATCACCCCTTATCCTCCTCGAGCTTTATTGGCATGCCACCAATAACTAGCCTCTGCTTTCAATATGAATGTTGCAAAAGCAGTCTTCTGATTCTCACCTACTCTTGCTACATCAAATACTTTCTCTATCTCCACGATCCAGGTCCGTGCCTCAACAGGATTCTTGGACCCACTGAGTTCTGGTGGTCCCATAGCCTTAAAGTCCTTAAATGTCACAGCTTGATTCTGCGGCTGGTTTTGTAACGCACCCGTCTGTAATGTCACTAACTGCTGAACGGGGTTAGCTTCTGCATTATTATTGTTGGTAGATCCCTCAGGGGTTCTTTGTCGAGGTGGACGTCTTCTTGGAGGCATTTCCTATTAAAAATACACTCATTAGACTATTACTTAATTTCTTTAAGTATTTTCTACTTAACTTGCACCTCATAAAATATCATCACATAACACATAACACATTGAATAAAATAATAACTTTTATTCAGTTCATAATCTTTTAGAAAACACAAGAACAATAACATCACTGCTATTTACATTACTTTCCTGAACTACTAAAGTTCCAGGATAACATCATCATCATATCCCATAGGTTATATAACACTTGGGATTTACATATTATTTATCATATCATTAATCACATATCAAGTACATTTATGACGACCTACTAAAATATTGCATATCCTTACGACGCTCTTCCTCCATAATACGGAACATTGTTCGGCGATCTAATATGTATGATGGAAGCGTCTCGAACTAAATAGGATAACCCATGACTCGATCTTGTGCTTGATTGATCACAATGTTGAAAACATTATCCATCTCTTCCATCTTGATCTTCTTCACTTGTAAATCTCTCTCTACTACACTGGCTCATTTAGTATCTTCTTCGTACGCGTCTTCGGCTCTTACCCTCTTAGTAGATTCTTCCTTCAACTTGTTCTTCAGGTCTGCAATCTCCTCTGTTAGTTTCTCGTTTCTCCTTCAATGTGGATCAACTTCTCTTCGACATTACTCAGACGTTCCACTAGATCCTGGATCTCATCGTCCTTCTGTGCCATTGAGGTTTGTTGTACAGCTACTATCTCTCTCAATTCCTCAACGCTATACTGAAGTTCTACATTTCGATCGTATACTTCGTCATACATACGGGCAGCGATCGAGTTAAGTGGAATATCTTCCTCCTCGGCATCCTCATCCTCATTCGATTGTGGCAGCTCCTCAGGGTCTTCCTCGTCCGTCTCTATCTCGTCATCCTCATCAGGTAATCCCTCCTGCTCAATTACTGTGACCAACGAAGATGATTCCCGTGGTAGTAGTTATTCCCAAACCACTTGAATATCTCGAGGCTCCTCCTCTCTAGGCATTTGGGGTCCTTCCTCCCTAGCCTGACTGGATTCTCCTATATTAGCCATCCTGACAACAAAATTTTAAGTTTTAATTACTAATCATTACTACTCGACACTCAGGAGCACATAAGTTGTAATCACATAAGCACATAAGTGTTTTATTACTTCTTCCTTAAAACTCGATAAGAGTTTATCACCACTATCTTTTCAAAGGTTACTTCCTAAGGCTTTTCCCCACCTAAGGTGTAGTGCCCCCAAATCCGGGTATCTTCCAACCCGACAGATGGTGCTATACTGTACAAACATTCATACATTCATTCAATTGAATAGTCTCAAAGAACGAACATAGCGTTTATATATTAAAGGTAATATTTACATTTCCCAAGTTCTATACCCGTTACAAAGGTTCTTTGTCATAATATTCATTACATTACAACAATAGACCTATAACATTACAAGACAACTTAATAATCTACCTTAGCTTTTCCTTTATCCTTATTTGATCCTTCGGGACGTTCAGTCTTAGCTGCATTCATATGGTTCAAGCAAGAGTGAGCATAACTAGCTCAGCAAGTATAACAATTTCAATAACAACATGCTTGATACATATGAATCGTATATCTTCGATAACTGAACAATAGTTATGAAGTACTATTGATAATTCAAAATAGCACTTCATCTTTCTTTCAAAATGTTTCACAATGAATAATATTCAGTAAAACATTCACTCAGGTCAAAGACCTCAAGTATTCATTCTTTCTTTAAAAAGGACAACCCGGAACTAAGTCTGTAAGCCTGGTATTACTTACGAGCACTTCTAGGTGATCAGCCTATTATACTCTATGTTGATCAACACTACATTCATTAAACGTATATACGTTTAATTGGTGGCAACCTCGCGTGCCTGTCGTTTAACGACAAAAACATTTGTTTAAGATTTCAGTCTTCTTTTGAAAACCATATCAAGTAGTTGACAAAAGATAATAACATTTGATAACAGATGAATAGATTATCAATAATCCACTCAATATATCAAGTCTAGCCGAATGGATTGGCTTTAACTTCATCATATATTAGTTCATGCATAAGAATACACAAACTTCAAAACTTGTTCAGATTGAATTGAGACAAGGGTTAGAATACTTGCCTTAAGCGTCTGCTACGATGTAATTTACTTTACGTTCAAGTCTTTCAAGTCTCTACAATACATGATCACATAATGCCTTACATTAGGTCACACATAATCAAGTATGTATCTGACTATATCTTACCCTTCATCTCAATCTAATTTGTATATTAGACTTGATTACTATTCATTCTGATTTCATCATTCTATCTGCATTCATAGATGGATAGGTTATTACCACTATTTACACATTACTCTTAAGGTTTAACAATGCTTTAACAATGTTATTTTAGGTTTCTTAAGGTAGGTTTAACTCAACCTAATAACCCTTTCTTGCTTTACAATCACAAATATTCTTCACTATCATTTGTTAAAGACTGGCGCTGCGGCGCCAGCTTTATACCGGCATCTCGCGTTGCGACGCGAGTTAACAATGGGATGGCCCCAGACTTGGCGCTGCGGTGCCAGTCCTTGGTTACTAGGCCGCGCTGCGGCGCCAATTGCCAGTGTGACATAGACCATTCATGGCGCTACGGCGTGACTAATTGGTCTAGGGTTGGCGCCGCGGCGCCAACTCTGTGCACCAGAAAAATTTTTTAGTCTCTAAATTTTTGTGAACTTCCCGGACGCATAACTCTTTTGTTATAAGTCCGAATTGGCTCGTTCAAAAGCTTATGGTTCACAAATTACGTAATCTACGCGCTCATGCTAGAATTTCATCTATATGATTTCGTTTGTTAAAAATTCACCTATTGGTTCATTTTTAACGTAAACGATAAACGTTCGTGAACGTTCAGCGCTCGTTTCTTCATTCTAAGTCGGAATTCGATCATTTTCGATTCCGCAACTCTTAAATGACGAACATGACTTGTCTCCATTGGAAAATAACATTTCCAAGCTCAAACTCAAAATTTGACTTCCATTCCGAGAATTTTACGAATTCGACGATTATCATCTAATCGTGCGATTTCCGATAAATCTTCATTCTTATAACTTGTTCAACATTACAAATGAATTTCATTCATCATGTGAACATATTAACCTACTTATTCCAACAACTTATACTCATTGTTGGACTTTGACTTATTTCTTCATAAGCTTATAACTTGATAAATTTATAAACTACTTATGAACTTATCATTCATAACTTATGACAATTAAAGTTTCTTAATCATCATACATATATGTTCTCATCATATAGCTTTACTTATGTATACTTGATACATATGATCATAAAAGTTCATTTACTTCCATATTCCTTATATTGCAAAACTCATTATAAGTTCATAATTCCTTCACATAAGTTTATAACTCATGCTAGCTTAAATGACTTATTACCAACTTATATGGCTTAAGTTTATTACTTACACATACTTCTTACTTTTTATCATTCATGTTCCTTAATTCAAACTTTTCTTATCAACCTATCATGTTAGAAATAGAAGATAATTGGAGAAGAGGATCTTACTTTAGAAGTTCTTGATAAATAGCTTCTTTCTTCTTCTTATGTAAGTAGCTTATTACAACTTACTCACCCTAACAATTAAGCACTTTGAGAGAGAGTGTTTAGATTATTTGAACAACTAGTAAATGACTTGCCAACCTTCACTATTTATAGAACTTGCAAGGTTTAGGGAAATTTAGTCAATACACTAAACCACCTCCTTACTATTCATAACTTGATCAACACAAATCCTATCCTTTACTTGGTCATTACTCACCTAACTTGGCCATTACTTTATTTACTTGATCACCACTTATCTTGGTTATCACTTATCTTGATCACCACTCACATTAATCATATTACTATGGGTTGCCCCATGGGTTAGACAACTCATGGAATCTAGTTTGGGCCTTAACCCTTAATTCATTTGGGCTTGTACCAATTATAATCAATCGTCCAAGTCCATTTTCATTACTTAATACATATATTTATAGTTTATGTATCATCATCGTATTATACTTCGTATACTACTTCATAATATACAATATTTCTTCCTTCATACAAACTCGTATAATACCCCGTATTATACTCGTTTTCTTTCCTCGTACAATACTCACATATCATATGATTATCTCTTAACGCATTAATTCTTCATTTTCCATACATTTTTAATTTAAGTCCGCAAGCTAAACATTACGTTTTCCATAACTAGATTATTATTACATAATCCGTCTTAACTTAATATTCTATCATCACGTATTTCTCAGAAATTCATAAATAATTTCTGAACAAATACCGATGAATAGTGTTTTCAGAAATATTCTCGGAAATCTTTTATTTTCGTCTTAGAAATTCAAACACTTTAATTCTTTCACGTAGCTCAAATACTATGACATTCCAACATCAATAGGTTATATAACAACAACCATCTTGATATCACATAAAATATGATTTTATTATTATTTAATTTAATAAAATTATTTTACAATAAAAATCCAAATTTCTCGGTCGTTACATAAGGTTCATAACCTAAAGCTTTGATACCAACTTGCGACACCCCCAAATTCGGATACTTCATTTCCACCAGATTTGGTGTTCACTTGATAAAAACATTCATATCTAACTACCCAGACATAATAAAGTTTAATAATAAACCTTTCCTTTAAAGGGTTACATCAATAAGTCCAATAAAAATCTCCCAAGTTATCTAACCTTTAAATACAAACTTCATATGCGGAAAAATTAAATAATTACATCACAGAATAAAGGCTAACAACATAAAAGCTAACGGATTTACAAGTCTTCAATACTTGCTTATCTTCCCTTTCCCTTTACTGGTTGTAGGTTCATCGACCTTCTCAACTTTAGCTGTAATATTTATATAAGCAAGAGTGAGTAAACAATGCTCACTTGAAATGACGATGAATAAATATTATATCAACTGCCAAATGAATCGGCACAATAGAAATGAATAAGGTACTTCATCAATAGTAATCATGAACAGAATTCAAAGTATGTAACCGAGGGTCAAAAGACCACGAACTATGTCCATAGTTTATGTATTGTTTTAACCTAAACTTTAACAGTCATAAGACTATAGGGACTCCTCGTACTTAGGGGGATTAGCCCTTCGTACAATGTATTGTTCACAAACATTTTAACGTTATGTGTAAGTTATCCCCTATAATAGGGTTGTTCATCTCAGCATTTAGAATATGAGTCCGCACCGAAGTAAGTTTGGTTTGGATAAGTTTCAAGGTAATTTACAATTTACGAACATCAACTAAGGTGTAGTTGAATAAAAATGTAATAACATTATGCTATAGAATAAATCATAAGTGAATTATACTAAGGTCATGCTTTAGGAATAATCTAAGAGCATAAACATTGAATAACGTAACATACCTTGCTTGAACAATATTAAGCTAAGGTTATTTAGAATTGAGTATTGAGCATGCATAACAAATAGTAAATTGAATAACAAAACTTGTTTAATATCAGTGTATTAGAATTTAGAGACTTGCATGCTAAACCAAAAGTTAAATATTAGAAAGACTAGCTCAATATCACAAGGTAAAATTTAGGAACTTGCACAATATAAATAGAGTTACGAAACTTGCACAAAGAAGTTTAGGTTTAGAAAACTTGTTCAAAGAAAGTTTAGAGTTTGGAAAACTTGCCTTGAGTATGAGCTAAACCGTAACAATTCAATTCACAATATCCTATACACATGTCATCACGACATAATTAGTTACTACCGATACTCTGTATACACATAAGTGTGTCTATTTCATGTATGGCTTAAATTTTAACCATATAATCAAATTACATAAGAAAATTCATTAACTACTAACAATATACTCATTAATAGCACTATATTACCACATTTAACAAAATCACATTTTTTAACAGTCATAATATTGCATCATATCAGAATTTACAGATTGTGTAAAAGAAAATACTTTTCTGGGCCATTCTGCTAACCGGCGTTGCGGCGCGGCGTTGGCGTTGCGGCGCAAATAACAAGGCAAGCAGTGGCGCTATGCCGTGAGGTTAGCGCTGTGACGTCGAGTTTGGCAATGCGGCGCGAAGCTCTGGCGCTAAGGCTTGGCGCTGCGGCGCCGAATTACAGTGTTGAGCACAAGAGAAAAAACAAGCTAATTTTTTTTTACTGTTTAATCACTTCTAGCACCAATTTATCATGTATAACTTACATAAATTACACATAAACGTTACCCATGGTACATATACTAATTTAAAACAACTAAACAACAACTTCAGAAATCTTTGCATACCATGGTTTCAACCCAAAACTCCATTGTCGACATTATTTGATAAAAATTAACACTGTAACCACAATTATCCACCAAATTACCTCATTCGAACTATGTTTTCTCCATTTCTTAACATATTCAAGGTTCAATTTATCTATTAATTAACAATCACATATAAATTTTGGTTCTCCTACAATTCATGTTCACACATATGTTCATTGTAAAACTATTTTCGTTCTTTCTGACATAATTTATCATACAAATCCTTGTCTAGATACAACTCTAACACCACCAACATATAATCACAAGTAACAGTTGTATATCAACCATAAAAAAAATAACTTAAATTCACAAAGACTAAAACTTCATGCCGTAAACATATATATAATAAGGTTATAGAACATACTATGATGCCCCCAAAATAGGTATACATCACCCATCTTGAGTTGCCAAAAACATGGTACAAAAATATAAATACAACTGTCGTGTAAAATACGACAAAACATAAATTGAGAGTTTTAATAAGAATATTGTCATCTAGACAATATCCACACTCAATGGAGTCCTCATTATATTTGTTGTCACACTATTTAACAGAATAGTGAGGACTACAAATGCTATCATCTGGACCGTTACTACGTTCCCCGACTAGTCCCGGCTACGTTCTCATTTCCTGAAGAGAACAGTGAAAGAAAGGGTGAGCTCAACTAGCCCATTAAGAAATATTATGACTAAGATAATGCAGAATAAATTATCGTTAGCCTTCAACATGGTTAAACTGATAAAATATAAAAAAAATATCAAGTTTAACTATAGCGGAACAAGCAATCCATTAAAAGAATCAAGTAGAGAATAAAATCTACTATCTTTTATGATTTAAAAGGTTTTTCATCACTTTTATCGCTGAGACTCAGCTTAATAAATAATCCACATCATCCCTGCACTACGGCCAAGGATATTCATTAGTATCACAACCACAAATTATCCATGCACTACGGGCCAAGGATATTCGTGTATTCATCAATGGTCATGATCATGCCAACAACTGTCCATCAATGCACACGGTCATATTGTTTTGCTCCAGCTTGATAAATTTCACTTCCTTCATGTGACGAATACTTTCAGGAAAGTGATTGTCGTTGAACAGCTCTTTGAACTTCTCCCAAGACATCTTGAGTGCGTTAGGCTGGGTACATTTTACAGATTCCCACCAGTAATCTGCCTCTTCACGCAACATAAAGTTGGCGAAGGGAACCTTTTACTCCTCTGAGCATTCCAAGACATCAAATATCTTGGTGATCTGCTTTAACCACGTCTCCGCCTTAAGTGGGTTTGCCTTTCCCAAAAACTTTGGTGGTCCCAGCTCCTTGAACTGCTTAGCGATGACCAACCATGGGTTGCCATTGTTTCCACTTGCATTATTAACAAGAGTCTCTCTCGTTTGGTGTTGCATGAACTGCACAAAGCCTCTGAACATCTCATCATTCATCATTTGGTCAGTGTTATTGTTTGCATGAGAATTGTCGCATTCCTGATACACATTATCCTGATTATTGATCTGTGGAGACTCAATGGTCTCCTGTGCTCCATTGCTATTCTCAACATTCTCGGATGTCATTTTCAAATACTACCACAAAACAAGGGTTAATTAACATATCACATATTATCCCTATTCCCTGACTGACTAATTAAATACCAAACAAACTTAGGTAGGTCATACTAGCGAAAGAATTCACCGTCTCTCCCCTCTTAGTTCTTGTCTCACATCTCAGTCAGGGATCATATCCCTAAGCTTTGATACCAACTGTGACGCCTCCAAAATAGGTATACATCACCCATCTTGAGTTGCCAAATACATGGTAAAAAAATACAAATACAACTTAATAATACAATTATCGTGTAAAATACAATAAAACATAAATTGAGAGTTTTAATAAGAATATTGTCATCTAGACAATATTAACACTTAATGGAGTCCTCATTACATTTGTTGTCACACTATTTAATAGAATAGTGAGGACTACTAATGCTATCATCTGGACCATTACTCCGTTCCCAGACTAGTCCCGACTACGTTCTCATTTCCTGAAGAGAACAATGAAAGAAAGGGTGAGCTCAACTAGCCCAGTAAGAAATATTATGACTAAGATTATGTAGAATAAATTATCATTAGCCTTCAACAGTGTTAAACTGATACAATATAACAAACATCAAGTTTAACTACAGCGGAACAAGCAATCGATTAAAAGAGTCAAGTAGAGAATAAAATCTACTATCTTTTATGATTGAAAAGGTTTTTCATCACTTTTATCGCTGGGACTCAGCTTAATAAATAATCCACATCAACCCTGCACTACGGCCAACGATATTCATTAGTATCACAACCACAAATTATCCATACACTACGGGCCAAGGATATTCGTGTATTCATCAATGGTCATGATCATGCCAACAACTGTCCATCAATGCACTATGGGCCAATGAGGAATTTTACCACATCATTTGTAACATTACAGTCATGATTATACCGATTAATCCTTGGTCATAATCATACCAAGTCCATCTATGCACAACATGCCACAGATGACTTTCAACATAATATAAGCATGATGATGATGACAATGATATAAGAATTCAATAAAATAAGTTCAAAAATTAATTTATCCAGGAACTAATAACGTCCAAATTGTTAACATGATACTTCTTTGTAGAGAAAAATTCAAGAATCCTCAGAAGAATATTTCCATGAAAAGATACTGGATGAAGCACAAATATCAAGGATATTCCACTAATTTCATGGAGTATAGAAGTCAAAACTATAACCAATTGAGTATAATAAAGAATGGAATAACAAAAAAAATCACCAGGCGTGCGATAGACCGCATAGACGGGTTATTCCAACAGAATAATAAATAACGGAACCAGGTCAGGCGAAATTCACACCGACATGATATTCCAACAGAATAATAAAGAATGGAATAACAAAAGAAATCACCATGCATGCGATAGACTGCACAGACATGCGATTCCAACAGAATAATAATTAATGGAACTAGGTTAGGCGTAATACGCATCGAGAGGATATTCCAACAGAATAATAAATAACAGAACCAAGTCATGCGTAAACGCACAGACAGGATGTTCCAACAGAATAATAAAGAATGGAATAAGAGAAGAATTTCACCATGTATGCGGTACTTCGCATAGACAGGTTATTCCAACATAATGATAAAAAATGGAATAACAGAAGAATTTCATCATGTATGCGGTACTTCGCATAGACATGTTATTCCAACATAATGATAAAGAATGGAATAAACGAAGAATTTCACCATGTATACGGTACTTCGCATAGACATGTTATTCCAACATAATGATAAAGAATGGAATAACAGAAGAATTTTACCAAGTATAGGGTAGTCCGCGTATACAGGTTATTCCAACAGAATAATAAAGAATGAGATAACAGAAGTTCTCTTCATGAATACGAAAGAAGTAATACCTCTTACCTTAGAAGAAACTGGATATAGGATTAGTGAAATAGCAGAATACTTTTCCTCTTTCTCTCTATAGTTTCCCTCTCTAGAGTTTCAGTGAATTCGTAAGAAATAATGAAGGAATGAACTTCTATTTATAGGAGAATGGACTGAATAGTAACTAATTCATGAACGGTCCAAATTGATTTACTTTTAAACGGACGGTCTATATTGATTTACTATGCAGTATTAATAAAATATTCTAATAAAACAAAATCTTTTAAATAAAATATAATATATTCTATTTATAATCTAATAAAACGAATAACTTTATAAAAGTATTCTATTTTATATAAAAAGATTTTACTATACAAAATACTATGCAGACCCTATAAAACACTATGCATAATAAAATATAATATATTCTAATTATTGTCTAATAAAATAAATAACTTTATAAAAGTATTTTATTTTATATAAAAAGATTTTACTATGCAAAACACTATACAGGCACTATGCAACACTATGCATAATAAAATATAATATATTCTAATTATTGTCTAATAAAACAAATAACTTTATAAAAGTATTCTGTTTTATATAAAAAGATTTTACTATGCAAAATACTATGCATAATAGAATATAATATATTTTAATTATTGTCTAATAAAACAAATAAATTTATAAAAGTATTCTGTTTTATATAAAATGTTTTTCCGTTTTATTACATTAATAATACTAATAAAACAAAATTTATATAATATATATATATATATATATATATATACAAACTTCCGTGACTTCACAAAAAGACATCTCAATATATTTAACACAACATTTATCATCATTATTATAATTCACAATATTAGTCGACCAGGTCGTTCCCAGGAAAGAGGGGGTTTTCCAATAAGGATTTCTCCCTATTGGCGCGCAATTAGGTGACCAAACCTCTCCTTTGTAGAACTTCTAGACATCGTTAATATTGCAAATAATAATAATAATAACTCTGTCATGTCAATTATTGATTTAATAATATATAAAATATCGACAATAGTTGAATCAAGTAACGTGAGATACTATGCAACAATTACTGTAGCAATAATTTAATAAAACTGAGTGACTTCTTACGTAAGTATCTATAATCAATACTGTGTGCTACAATGCAACCACACGTATTACTGTACTTTTACTACTGAGTAGTTCAACAGTATTAACGGTAAAACTTTCTCCGTTATTTTCATAAAAATATTTTTGTTGTTTTCTCAATTCGACAATAATTACGTTGTGGGGTCCACCAATGATTGAGCCGTTGTACGAATATTCCCCGACCAATCGAATATAATACAACAACTTGCACACTTTGCAAAATTTTTAAATACTACCCACAACTATAACATTATCTCAAATCCACACCATAATATTTAAAAAAATATTTCAAGAAAATTAAATCTTTATTCGTAAAATTTGTGATTTTACAATCTCCCCTCCTTATGAAATTTTGCCCTTGAAATTACTTACGTACCTGGTATGCCGAACAGATGAGGACACTTCGTCACATTCTAACTCTTGAGGTATAACCTTTAAGCGTAGAATATATTCTAGGATTTTAACAGGTACATCTTCATACGTTAAATTATCCGCTATCTCGTCCGGTTCTAAATCAATAATGTGGTTTAGGTCGTCCACATATTTATGTAACATCGGTACGTGATAAACGTTATGAACATGCAATATATTTGGCGGTAAAACGAGTCTATAGGCCACAGTTCCTACTCGATCAAGGATTTCAAATGGGGCAATTAAAATCGAGGGTTGAGATTTCCTCTCTTCATCGATTCTTGCTTCTAGAATAACGCCCTCTTGAACGTTCTTCTTCACATTCATCAGCTCTGAGTATGTAGCTTGAGCGGCTTTAACTTTATCGATTAAAGTCGATTCTACTCGTATATTCGTTATCTTCACATGGGTCTCTAGAGTCTTTAAATCTATCTTCATCATTTGTAAGTTATACGAAATGGGTCTTTGTGTTAACAACGTCACACTCGTAACCACATACGATCTTCTACTCAACGCGTCAGCTACCACGTTCACTTTTCAACGATGGTATTGAATGGTACGATCGTAATCTTCAACAGCTCGAGCTAATGTCTTTGGCGCATTATACGTTCATTTTGGTTGAAGAAATATTTAAGGGTTTTAGAAATGGATTTTGTACTGGGGTCAATACAAAATTCGATTTCACGCTCTGGGGTAGGCTAAGAAGTTTTCAAGAATACGTCAGGAAATTTATTAACAATAGAAATATCATTTAAAACTGTGACTCTCATCCATGACTTGGATAGTACGTCACATTGATACTTATCAACTTGCCATCGTTATTCACAACATCCCCTACAAAAAGACTGGCTTTGGTGCATTCCACACAAGGAAGTCAACAACGAAAGGATCGGGGCTCTTTACGTATGGCTTGATATAACAGTGATTAACTTTAGTGGTTTGGTTGCTTGAATTCGCATAACAGATTGGTTAGGAATATGAAAGCTAACAACCATACGCAAAACATGATGAGTAGTTAACCAATCGATTTCTAAAATTACATCAAAGGCAAGTATTTTGAAAGAGATAAGATCGACAGGTAACGTGAAAGTTTTGATTTGAATCAAACAAGATTTATAAATAGTGGAGGTAACGAAGGTTTCTACTAACAAAGTTTCAACCAATAAGTCAAAGTCTAACTTCTCTGGGGTCAAATTTAAACATTGAGCACAAGCAAGAGAGATAAAATAATGGGTAGAACCGGTATCTAATAAGGTATAGACTTCGCAAAAATTTATAATTAACTAACCCGTGCTAACTTCGTTCAAGTTTCTCGACAAACGCTCTCACTTAAACTACCGGCTTTAACTTGTCTAAGACATCCTTTGGCATCACTATCCCAGCTGGACTTTACTTCACTACATGACAAAATCAAGATAGGTGACCTTCTCTCCCGCAATTGAAACATGCTTTGGATTACTATGTAAAGTTTTGACGGATTTGTCCCTCCTGCTTGCATTTGAAACATACGACCGATGGTCATTCTTCTTCCTTTGAAATGGGTTCTGAGGCTGCTATCTTTCCATCATTATTGAACCTCCTCTTCTTGAAATTTCCACTTCTATTATTTTGGCCATGATTACCACCGAAATGGTTATCATTATTGGCATGATAATTTCCCCCACGATGGTTATCATTGTTCTGATAGTCATTGCCACCGGTACGATTATCATCATGTTATTGGTTGTTGCATTTTGGTTGTTCTGACTCATTATCGCGCTCAAATAACTGAGCCCTATTCATAACATCTGAATATAAACAAAGTTTTTGAAAAATGAGGTATTTTCGTATATCGGGTTTCAAACCTCACAGAATTATTCACGTCATTCGCTCCTCATTATCGACCAAATGGGATATAAACCGGGATAACTCCGCAAACTTAGCCTCGTACTGTGACACGGTCATATTGTTTTGCTCTAGCTTGATAAATTCCACTTCCTTCATGTGACGAATACTTTCAGGAAAGTGATTGTCGTTGAACAACTTTTTGAACTTCTCCCAAGACATCTTGAGTGAGTTAGGCTGGGTACATTTTACAGATTCCCACCAGTAATCTGCCTCTTCACGCAACATAAAGGTGGCGAAGGGAACCTTTTACTCCTCTGAGCATCCCAAGACATCAAATATCTTGGTAATCTGCTTTAACCACGTCTCCGCCTTAAGTGGGTCTGGCTTTCCCAAAAACTTCGGTGGTCCCAGCTCCTTGAACTGCTTAGCGGTGACCAACCGTGGGTTGCCATTATTTCCACTTGCATTATTAACAAGAGTCTCTCTCGTTTGGTGTTGCATGAAATGCACAAAGCCTCTGAACATCCCATAATTCATCATTTGGTCAGTGTTATTGTTTGCATGAGGATTGTCGCCTTCCTGATACACATTATCCTGATTATTGATCTGTGGAGACTCAATGGTCTCCTGTGCTCCATTGCTATTCTCAACATTCTCGGATGTCATTTTCAAATACTAACACAAAACAAGGGTTAATTAACATATCACATATTATCCCTATTCCCTGACCGACCAATTAAATACCAAACAAACTTAGGTAGGTCATACTAGCGAAAGAATTCACCGTCTCTCCCCTCTTAGCTCTTGTCTCACATCTCAGTCAGGGATCATATCCCTAAGCTTTGATACCAAATGTGACGCCTTCAAAATAGGTATACATCACCCATCTTGAGTTTCCAAATACATGGTACAAAAATACAAATACAACTTAATATTACAATTATCGTGTAAAATACAACAAAACATAAATTGAGAGTTTTAATAAGAATATTGTCATCTAGACAATATCCACACTTAATGGAGTCCTCGTTACATTTGTTTTCACACTATTTAATAGAATAGTGAGGACTACTAATGCTATCATCTGGACCATTACTCCGTTCCCAGACTAGTCCCGACTACGTTCTCATTTCCTGAAGAGAACAATGAAAGAAAGGGTGAGCTCAACTAGCCCAGTAAGAAATATTATGACTAAGATTATGTAGAATAAATTATCATTAGCCTTCAACAGTGTTAAACTGATACAATATAACAAACATCAAGTTTAACTACAGCGGAACAAGCAATCGATTAAAAGAGTCAAGTAGAGAATAAAATCTACTATCTTTTATGATTGAAAAGGTTTTTCATCACTTTTATCGCTGGGACTCAGCTTAATAAATAATCCACATCAACCCTGCACTACGGCCAAGGATATTCATTAGTATCACAACCACAAATTATCCATGCACTACGGGCCAAGGATATTCGTGTATTCATCAATGGTCATGATCATGCCAACAACTGTCCATCAATGCACTATGGGCCAATGAGGACTTTTACCACATCATTTGTAACATTACGGTCATGATTATACCGATTAATCCCTGGTCATAATCATACCAAGTCCATCTATGCACAACATGCCACAGATGACTTTCAACATAATATAAGCATGAGGATGATGACAATGATATAAGAATTCAATAAAACAAGTTCAAAAATTAATTTATCCAGGAACTAATAACGTCCAAATTGTCAACATGATACTTCTTTGTAGAGAAAAATTCAAGAATGCTCAGAAGAATATTTCCATGAAAAGATACTAGATGAAGCGCAAATATCAAGGATATTCCACTATTTCATGGAGTATAGAAGTCAAAACTTTAACCAATTGAGTATAATAAAGAATGGAATAACAAAAAAAAATCACCAGGCGTGCGATAGACCGCATAGACGAGTTATTCCAATAGAATAATAAATAACGGAACCAGGTCAGGCGAAATTCACACCGACATGATATTCCAACAAAATAATAAAGAATGGAATAACAACAGAAATCACTATGCATGCGATAGACCGCACAAACATGTGATTCCAACAGAATAATAATTAATGGAACTAGGTTAGGCGTAATACGCATCGAGAGGATATTCCAACAGAATAATAAATAACAGAACCAAGTCATGCGTAAACGCACAGACAGGATGTTCCAACAGAATAATAAAGAATGGAATAAGAGAAGAATTTCACCATGTATGCGGTACTTCGCATAGACAGGTTATTCTAACATAATGATAAAGAATGGAATAACAGAAGAATTTCACCATGTATGCGGTACTTCGCATAAACAGGTTATTCCAACATAATGATAAAGAATGGAGTAACAGAAGAATTTCACCATGTATGCGGTACTTCGCATAGATAGGTTATTCCAACATAATGATAAAGAATGGAATAACAGAAGAATTTCACCATGTATGCGGTACTTCGCATAGACATGTTATTCTAACATAATGATAAAAAATGGAATAACAAGAAGAATTTCACCAAGTATAGGGTAGCTCGCGTATACAGGTTATTCCAATAGAATAATAAAGAATGAAATAACAGAAGTTCTCTTCATGAATACGAAATAAATAATACCCCTTACCTTAGAAGAAACTGGATATATGAGTAGTGAAGTAGTAGAATACTTTTCTTCTTTCTCTCTATAGTTTCCCTCTCTCGAGTTTCAGTGAATTCGTAAGAAATAATGAAGGAATGAGCTTCTATTTATAAGGGAATGGACTACAAGTAACTAATTCATGAACGGTCCAGATTGATTTACTTTTAAACGGACGGTCCATATTGATTTACTATGCAGTATTAATAAAATATTCTAATAAATCAAAATCTTTTAAATAAAATATAATATATTCTATATATAATCTAATAAAACGAATAACTTTATAAAAGTATTTTATTTTATATAAAAAGATTTTACTATACAAAATACTATGCAGACCCTATAAAATACTATGCATAATAAAATATAATATATTCTAATTATTGTCTAATAAAACAAATAACTTTATAAAAAGTATTTTATTTTATATAAAAAGATTTTACTATGCAAAACACTATGCAGACACTATGCAACACTATGCATAATAAAATATAATATATTCTAATTATTGTCTAATAAAATAAATAACTTTATAAAAGTATTCTGTTTTATATAAAAAGATTTTATTATGGAAAACACTATGTATAATAGAATATAATATATTTTAATTATTGTCTAATAAAACAAATAAATTTATAAAAGTATTCTGTTTTATATAAAAAGTTTTTCCGTTTTATTACATTAATAATACTAATAAAACAAAATTTATATAATATATATATATATATATATATATATATATATATATATATATATATATATATATATATATACAAACTTCTGTGACTTCATAAAAAGACATCTCAATATATTTAACACAATATTTATCATCATTATTATAATTCACAATATTAATCGACAAGGTCGTTCCCAGGAAAGAGGGGGTTTTCCAATAAGGATTTCTCCCTATTGGCGCGCAATTAGGTGACCAAACCTCTCCTTTGTAGAACTTCTAGACATCGTTAATATTGCAAATAATAATAATAATAACTCTGTCATGTCAATTATTGATTTAATAATATATAAAATATCGACAATAGTTGAATCAAGTAACGTGAGATACTATGCAACAATTACTGTAGCAATAATTTAATAAAACTGAGTGACTTCTTACGTAAGTATCTATAATCAATACTGTGTGCTACAATGCAACCACACGTATTACTGTACTTTTACTACTGAGTAGTTCAACAGTATTAACGGTAAAACTTTCTCCGTTATTTTCATAAAAATATTTTTGTTGTTTTCTCAATTCGACAATAATTACGTTGTGGGGTCCACCAATGATTGAGCCGTTGTACGAATATTCCCCGACCAATCGAATATAATACAACAACTTGCACACTTTGCAAAATTTTTAAATACTACCCACAACTATAACATTATCTCAAATCCACACCATAATATTTAAAAAAATATTTCAAGAAAATTAAATCTTTATTCGTAAAATTTGTGATTTTACAATCTCCCCTCCTTATGAAATTTTGCCCTTGAAATTACTTACGTACCTGGTATGCCGAACAGATGAGGACACTTCGTCACATTCTAACTCTTGAGGTATAACCTTTAAGCGTAGAATATATTCTAGGATTTTAACAGGTACATCTTCATACGTTAAATTATCCGCTATCTCGTCCGGTTCTAAATCAATAATGTGGTTTAGGTCGTCCACATATTTATGTAACATCGGTACGTGATAAACGTTATGAACATGCAATATATTTGGCGGTAAAACGAGTCTATAGGCCACAGTTCCTACTCGATCAAGGATTTCAAATGGGGCAATTAAAATCGAGGGTTGAGATTTCCTCTCTTCATCGATTCTTGCTTCTAGAATAACGCCCTCTTGAACGTTCTTCTTCACATTCATCAGCTCTGAGTATGTAGCTTGAGCGGCTTTAACTTTATCGATTAAAGTCGATTCTACTCGTATATTCGTTATCTTCACATGGGTCTCTAGAGTCTTTAAATCTATCTTCATCATTTGTAAGTTATACGAAATGGGTCTTTGTGTTAACAACGTCACACTCGTAACCACATACGATCTTCTACTCAACGCGTCAGCTACCACGTTCACTTTTCAACGATGGTATTGAATGGTACGATCGTAATCTTCAACAGCTCGAGCTAATGTCTTTGGCGCATTATACGTTCATTTTGGTTGAAGAAATATTTAAGGGTTTTAGAAATGGATTTTGTACTGGGGTCAATACAAAATTCGATTTCACGCTCTGGGGTAGGCTAAGAAGTTTTCAAGAATACGTCAGGAAATTTATTAACAATAGAAATATCATTTAAAACTGTGACTCTCATCCATGACTTGGATAGTACGTCACATTGATACTTATCAACTTGCCATCGTTATTCACAACATCCCCTACAAAAAGACTGGCTTTGGTGCATTCCACACAAGGAAGTCAACAACGAAAGGATCGGGGCTCTTTACGTATGGCTTGATATAACAGTGATTAACTTTAGTGGTTTGGTTGCTTGAATTCGCATAACAGATTGGTTAGGAATATGAAAGCTAACAACCATACGCAAAACATGATGAGTAGTTAACCAATCGATTTCTAAAATTACATCAAAGGCAAGTATTTTGAAAGAGATAAGATCGACAGGTAACGTGAAAGTTTTGATTTGAATCAAACAAGATTTATAAATAGTGGAGGTAACGAAGGTTTCTACTAACAAAGTTTCAACCAATAAGTCAAAGTCTAACTTCTCTGGGGTCAAATTTAAACATTGAGCACAAGCAAGAGAGATAAAATAATGGGTAGAACCGGTATCTAATAAGGTATAGACTTCGCAAAAATTTATAATTAACTAACCCGTGCTAACTTCGTTCAAGTTTCTCGACAAACGCTCTCACTTAAACTACCGGCTTTAACTTGTCTAAGACATCCTTTGGCATCACTATCCCAGCTGGACTTTACTTCACTACATGACAAAATCAAGATAGGTGACCTTCTCTCCCGCAATTGAAACATGCTTTGGATTACTATGTAAAGTTTTGACGGATTTGTCCCTCCTGCTTGCATTTGAAACATACGACCGATGGTCATTCTTCTTCCTTTGAAATGGGTTCTGAGGCTGCTATCTTTCCATCATTATTGAACCTCCTCTTCTTGAAATTTCCACTTCTATTATTTTGGCCATGATTACCACCGAAATGGTTATCATTATTGGCATGATAATTTCCCCCACGATGGTTATCATTGTTCTGATAGTCATTGCCACCGGTACGATTATCATCATGTTATTGGTTGTTGCATTTTGGTTGTTCTGACTCATTATCGCGCTCAAATAACTGAGCCCTATTCATAACATCTGAATATAAACAAAGTTTTTGAAAAATGAGGTATTTTCGTATATCGGGTTTCAAACCTCACAGAATTATTCACGTCATTCGCTCCTCATTATCGACCAAATGGGATATAAACCGGGATAACTCCGCAAACTTAGCCTCGTACTGTGACACGGTCATATTGTTTTGCTCTAGCTTGATAAATTCCACTTCCTTCATGTGACGAATACTTTCAGGAAAGTGATTGTCGTTGAACAACTTTTTGAACTTCTCCCAAGACATCTTGAGTGAGTTAGGCTGGGTACATTTTACAGATTCCCACCAGTAATCTGCCTCTTCACGCAACATAAAGGTGGCGAAGGGAACCTTTTACTCCTCTGAGCATCCCAAGACATCAAATATCTTGGTAATCTGCTTTAACCACGTCTCCGCCTTAAGTGGGTCTGGCTTTCCCAAAAACTTCGGTGGTCCCAGCTCCTTGAACTGCTTAGCGGTGACCAACCGTGGGTTGCCATTATTTCCACTTGCATTATTAACAAGAGTCTCTCTCGTTTGGTGTTGCATGAAATGCACAAAGCCTCTGAACATCCCATAATTCATCATTTGGTCAGTGTTATTGTTTGCATGAGGATTGTCGCCTTCCTGATACACATTATCCTGATTATTGATCTGTGGAGACTCAATGGTCTCCTGTGCTCCATTGCTATTCTCAACATTCTCGGATGTCATTTTCAAATACTAACACAAAACAAGGGTTAATTAACATATCACATATTATCCCTATTCCCTGACCGACCAATTAAATACCAAACAAACTTAGGTAGGTCATACTAGCGAAAGAATTCACCGTCTCTCCCCTCTTAGCTCTTGTCTCACATCTCAGTCAGGGATCATATCCCTAAGCTTTGATACCAAATGTGACGCCTTCAAAATAGGTATACATCACCCATCTTGAGTTTCCAAATACATGGTACAAAAATACAAATACAACTTAATATTACAATTATCGTGTAAAATACAACAAAACATAAATTGAGAGTTTTAATAAGAATATTGTCATCTAGACAATATCCACACTTAATGGAGTCCTCGTTACATTTGTTTTCACACTATTTAATAGAATAGTGAGGACTACTAATGCTATCATCTGGACCATTACTCCGTTCCCAGACTAGTCCCGACTACGTTCTCATTTCCTGAAGAGAACAATGAAAGAAAGGGTGAGCTCAACTAGCCCAGTAAGAAATATTATGACTAAGATTATGTAGAATAAATTATCATTAGCCTTCAACAGTGTTAAACTGATACAATATAACAAACATCAAGTTTAACTACAGCGGAACAAGCAATCGATTAAAAGAGTCAAGTAGAGAATAAAATCTACTATCTTTTATGATTGAAAAGGTTTTTCATCACTTTTATCGCTGGGACTCATGCTTAATAAATAATCCACATCAACCCTGCACTACGGCCAAGGATATTCATTAGTATCACAACCACAAATTATCCATGCACTACGGGCCAAGGATATTCGTGTATTCATCAATGGTCATGATCATGCCAACAACTGTCCATCAATGCACTATGGGCCAATGAGGACTTTTACCACATCATTTGTAACATTACGGTCATGATTATACCGATTAATCCCTGGTCATAATCATACCAAGTCCATCTATGCACAACATGCCACAGATGACTTTCAACATAATATAAGCATGAGGATGATGACAATGATATAAGAATTCAATAAAACAAGTTCAAAAATTAATTTATCCAGGAACTAATAACGTCCAAATTGTCAACATGATACTTCTTTGTAGAGAAAAATTCAAGAATGCTCAGAAGAATATTTCCATGAAAAGATACTAGATGAAGCGCAAATATCAAGGATATTCCACTATTTCATGGAGTATAGAAGTCAAAACTTTAACCAATTGAGTATAATAAAGAATGGAATAACAAAAAAAAATCACCAGGCGTGCGATAGACCGCATAGACGAGTTATTCCAATAGAATAATAAATAACGGAACCAGGTCAGGCGAAATTCACACCGACATGATATTCCAACAAAATAATAAAGAATGGAATAACAACAGAAATCACTATGCATGCGATAGACCGCACAAACATGTGATTCCAACAGAATAATAATTAATGGAACTAGGTTAGGCGTAATACGCATCGAGAGGATATTCCAACAGAATAATAAATAACAGAACCAAGTCATGCGTAAACGCACAGACAGGATGTTCCAACAGAATAATAAAGAATGGAATAAGAGAAGAATTTCACCATGTATGCGGTACTTCGCATAGACAGGTTATTCTAACATAATGATAAAGAATGGAATAACAGAAGAATTTCACCATGTATGCGGTACTTCGCATAAACAGGTTATTCCAACATAATGATAAAGAATGGAATAACAGAAGAATTTCACCATGTATGCGGTACTTCGCATAGATAGGTTATTCCAACATAATGATAAAGAATGGAATAACAGAAGAATTTCACCATGTATGCGGTACTTCGCATAGACATGTTATTCTAACATAATGATAAAAAATGGAATAACAAGAAGAATTTCACCAAGTATAGGGTAGCTCGCGTATACAGGTTATTCCAATAGAATAATAAAGAATGAAATAACAGAAGTTCTCTTCATGAATACGAAATAAATAATACCCCTTACCTTAGAAGAAACTGGATATATGAGTAGTGAAGTAGTATAATACTTTTCTTCTTTCTCTCTATAGTTTCCCTCTCTCGAGTTTCAGTGAATTCGTAAGAAATAATGAAGGAATGAGCTTCTATTTATAAGAGAATGGACTACAAGTAACTAATTCATGAACGGTCCAGATTGATTTACTTTTAAACGGACGGTCCATATTGATTTACTATGCAGTATTAATAAAATATTCTAATAAATCAAAATCTTTTAAATAAAATATAATATATTCTATATATAATCTAATAAAACGAATAACTTTATAAAAGTATTTTATTTTATATAAAAAGATTTTACTATACAAAATACTATGCAGACCCTATAAAATACTATGCATAATAAAATATAATATATTCTAATTATTGTCTAATAAAACAAATAACTTTATAAAAAGTATTTTATTTTATATAAAAAGATTTTACTATAGCAAAACACTATGCAGACACTATGCAACACTATGCATAATAAAATATAATATATTCTAATTATTGTCTAATAAAATAAATAACTTTATAAAAGTATTCTGTTTTATATAAAAAGATTTTATTATGGAAAACACTATGTATAATAGAATATAATATATTTTAATTATTGTCTAATAAAACAAATAAATTTATAAAAGTATTCTGTTTTATATAAAAAGTTTTTCCGTTTTATTACATTAATAATACTAATAAAACAAAATTTATATAATATATATATATATATATATATATATATACAAACTTCTGTGACTTCATAAAAAGACATCTCAATATATTTAACACAATATTTATCATCATTATTATAATTCACAATATTAATCGACAAGGTCGTTCCCAGGAAAGAGGGGGTTTTCCAATAAGGATTTCTCCCTATTGGCGCACAATTAGGTGACCAAACCTCTCCTTGGTAGAACTTCTAGACATCGTTAATATTGCAAATAATAATATTAATAACTCTGTCCTGTCAATTATTGATTTAATAATATATAAAATATCGACAATAGTTGAATCAAGTAACGTGAGATACTATGCAACAATTACTGTAGCAATAATTTAATAAAACTGAGTGACTTCTTACGTAAGTATCAATAATCAATACCGTGTGCTACTATGCAAACACACGTATTACTGTACTTTTACTACCGAGTAGTACAACAGTATTAACGGTAAAACTTTCGTCGTTATTTTTATAAAAATATTTTTATCGTTTTCTCAATCTGACAATAATTTCGTTGTGGGGTCCACCAATGATTGCGCCGTTGTACGAATATTCCTTGCTAAAACGAATATTCCCCGACCAATCGAATATAATACAACAACTTGCATACTTTGTATAATTTATAAATACTACCCAGAACTATAACATTATCTCAAATCCACACCATAATATTTAAAAAAATATTTCAAGAAAATTAAATCTTTATTCGTAAAATTTGGGATTTTACACATACCTTCAATTGCTTAAGAATTCCTTGTTCACCAGAGAAATCTCTCAGAAGTCGCACTCAAACTCTCACAAACTCTCTCTAACTTTTTTTTTCTCTTAGGCTTAAACCAAACACATTATACGTAAAATAAAACACAACTCAACGCACCTATTTTCAAACGTCTAAACTGACGTTCTACTAATGACCCTATTAAATCAACGGTTACCAAAATTAATATATATTATTTATATTTTATTTATATTATTTAAAAATTCAAAATTCAAAAATCCAAAAGTTATAAGGTTTTGTTTGGCAAAAACTCTTTAAAATTAAAGACTTAATATCTTTAAGCCTTGTTTGACAAAAACGAAATTAAACTCCTTTAATTTATTTTAATAACCCATTCATAACATAGTTATTGTCACACTTTTACTACCAAATTAAATTAAAAACATTATAATAATCCATTTATTCCCTATCAACTCTCTAATTTAATTATTAAATTAAATTAGAATATTACCTCATAATAATTAATTTCCTTCACTCATTAATTATTTATTTAGCACATAATAATTAATCAAATCAAATCAAATCAAATTAAATAAATATTTATTCAACCATAAACACATCAATTAAATATTTATATAATTCAATAAATATTTAAAATTATAATTTAAATTTCTGGATTGTTACAGTACTATTCACGGGATACAATTCACTTGGGTACTATTCACTCGGGGTACTATTTACAGAGTACTATTTACGAAAAAATTGGTTTCTTTTCTGTCCAAATTATTTTTGATACATAAATATCATTCTTGAATTTTACTCCACAATTAATTATCATGTTAACAATTTGGACATTCTTAAACTCTGGATAAATTGAATCATAAATCTTTAATATTTATCCTTGATCTCACTTGATTAATTTCTTATATCATTGTCATCATCTTCATGCTTATATTGTTGTGAAAGTCATCTTTGTCCCATAGTGCATAGATGGACTGTTGATGGATATGATTATGACATTGAATTATGTATTGGTATAATTATGACCTATAATGTTACAGATAAATGATGTGGTGAAAGTCTTCTTTGGCTCGTAGTGCATAGATGGACAGTTGTTTGGCATGATCATGACCACTGGTGATACTAACGAATATCCTTGGCACGTAGTGCATGGATAATTCTTGTATGTGAAATATTTATTGAGTTGTGTTACAGAGATAAAATATTGACGTTGAACTTTTAAATCATAGAATATAGTAGACATCATGCTCTACTTGACTCTTCTAATGGATTGCTTGGTCCACTGCAGTTATTGATCTAAACTTGTTGTCTATTGTATTCTATCAGATTTTACACTGTTGAAGACTAAGGATAATTTATTCTACATTATCTTAGTCATAATATTATTTACTGGGCTAATTGAGCTCACCCTTTTCTTTCATTGTTCTCTTCAGGAAATTAGAATATAGCTGGGACTAGTCGGGGAATGGAGTGACGGTCCAAGATGGTGGCTATAGTTGTTCTCACTATTCTATAAAATAGTGTGATAATAATTGTAATGAGGACTTTATTTGAGTTTGGATATTATCTACAAGACAATATTTTTTTTGAAACTCAGCTATTGTGTTGTCGTATTTTACACGACAGTTGTATAAATGAAGTTTGTATTTAAATTATGTACCATGTATTTGGAGACTCAAAATGGGTTGTATGGACCTATTTTAGGGGCGTCACAATATCGCTGAGTTTAATTCAATTGTAACTGAGTTACAGAATATTGATGTTAAGATTGATGATGAAGATTAAGCCTTATTATTGTTAGTCTCATTACATCTTTCATATAAACACTTTAGACACACTATGATCTATGGTAAAGACACTATCTCAATTGAGGATGTTAAGACAAATATTATGAGTAAAAAATTTAGATTCTAAGATGGCTTTTGGGAAAAGTGATGATCAATGTGTTGGATTATTTGCCAGAGGGAGGTCAGTTGAGAGAAGTTCAAAAAGTGGCAGTACACATAAATCAAAATCTCGGAATAAGAATTTTAGCTGTAACTATTGTCATGCAAAGGGGAATATAAAGCATAAATTTCTGAAGTTGAAAAATAACAACAGAGATGGGACATTCATGGTCGGATTCGTAGTGGACAGAAGGTGCAGAACTAGCAGAATTAGGGTACAAGAAAGCCTGCTCAGGCTAGTGTTCCTGAGGATAATGATGATCTTATGTTAGTAGCCGATGACATAGAAAGACTTAGCAGTGACTGGATTTTGGATTATTGGTGTTCTTATCATATGTGTCCTACCCGTGAATTGTTAACGTATGAACCGTTTGATGGTGGAATTATTTTGATGGGAAATAATTCTAAATATAAAGCAATTGGCATTGGTACAATTATAATTAAGATACATGATGGCATAATCAGAACAATGTCAGATATTATACATGTTCCAGGTTTGAAGAATAATCTCATATCTTTTGGTACATTAGATGAAATCGGGTGTAAGTACATAGTTGAAGGTGGAGTTATGGAGATTAGTAGAGGCTCTCTTGTGTTAATGAAAGGAATCAAGACCGGTGCTTTATATAAGTTGGAGGGTTATACAACTACAGATTATGATGTAATTTGTTCTTTAGTTACTGCAGATGACACCACCAGGCTGTGGCATATGAGGTTAGGCCATATGAGTGAAAAAGGCATGGATTCTTTGAGTAAAAGAGGTCTTTTGTCTGGATAGAAAATAGGAAAACTAGACTTCTGTGAGCATTGTGTCTTGGGGAAGCAGAAACTAGTTAGTTTCAAGACTACGGTTCATAGAACAAAGGGGACTTTGGACTATATTCATTCAGACCTTTGGGACCCTTCACGAGTACCTTCCAAAGGTAGCATTGCACATTATCTGTTAACCTTCATTGATGATAATTCCAGGAAGGTCTTGGTCTACTTCTTGAAACATAGGAATGACATTTTTGTGACTTTTAAACATAGGAAGACTTTGGTTGAGAAGCAAACATGATAACAAATTAAGAGGTTCAGAACAGATAATGGCCTTGAGTTTTGTGAGACTGACTTCAATGAGTTGTACAAGAATGAGTTCAATTAGGCATCATACAGCAGTGAAGACACTGCAATAGAATGAAGATGCAAAACGAATAATCCTAACCTTGATAGAGAATGTCAGGTGCATGTTGTTAAATACAGGTTTAAGCAAAGAATTCTAGGCAGAATTAGTGAACACAACTTCTTTCTTGGTGAATCGTTTTCCTTGCACAGCTATAAAATTTAAGACCCCTAAAGAAGTTTGGTCAGGTAATCCTACAAATTATTCATCTCTTAGGGTATTTGGTTATCCTGCATATGCACATGTATATGAGGAAAAACTCGAACCTAGAGCTAAGAAATGCATCTTTCTTGATTATGGTTCTGGTGTGATGAGTTATAGACTTTGGTATGTTGATCATAAGTCAGCAAAGGTCATCATTAGAAGAGATGTTACTTTTGATGATTCTAATATGCTTCATAAGAACAAGGAATCCTCTGTTAGGGGTGTAAATGAGTTGAATCTTAGCGAACACCCTAATGTTCAGATTCGGCTCGACTCGAAAAAATTGAGCTCGAATTCGACTCGGATTCAGTAAGGAATTTCTATTTTTGCCCATATTCGACTCAGACCATTACTTAGGCCTACTCGACTCATAATTACTCGACTCGTTTACAAAGTGAGTTATTCATGAGCCTTAAAATTGAGTTTCGAATATGAACTATTTCATTTAAAACTGAACCACTACATACTAAATTGATTATTGAACTAATGTTTGTATATAAAAGTTTTTACTTTAATTTATGTAAAGAAATTATAAAGAATGTAATACAAATTAGCAATCAATTCATTGATTTATTTAAGTACAAGATTACACAATTTCATACTACACTTTATAAATTATAAAGATTGATACAAATATCACATATTTAGCTTGCTAGTATCGATCAAACTAATATTCGAATATGATCCGTCAAGCATGTATCGAGTATGGTTCGAGAAAAAAATAAAATACTCAAACCCTAATCTGAGTGAACACTTGCATGCTTGAATTCGACTCGTGTATCATTAAACAAAAAATGATTATGGATCGTATTCAAAGATGAATCAAATCATCTTTGAATCCGAGCTTTGAATCATATTTTCGAACAGATCTCGAGTCGAGTACTGAGCTACTTGACTCCACTTACACCCATATCCTCTGTTCCTTGTATTGATAGTTTTGATAGTATTGGTCAGAAAGTGGAGCTTGAAGTAACTTCTCTCCAAGTTCAGAAATTACAACATAGTTCAGATTATTTGCATACTATTACTACTATTGTAGATGAGAATATAGTTCTAGAGTAGATGTGACACCCCCAAATCTAGGTACTTTATTCCCACAAGATTTGGTGTTCTTTTCCATTCATTCATATCTAACTACCCAATTATAATAACATTAAACCATAAATTCTCCTATTAAAAGGGTTACATCATTAATTCAAAAGTCTCCCAGGTTATCTAACCTTTAACAATAATCAAATACGAAAATAAAATAATTACATTACATCATTAAATATAAAGTCTTTTGTCACGATAATAAATAAATTACAAATATTCATCATTTGTTCATTTTCCCTTTTTCTTTTGCTAGTGGTAGGTTTATCAACCTTCTCAACTTTAGCTATAATAAGTATATATGTGCAAGAGTGAGCAATACAAATACTCACTGGAAATAGCAATGAATAATAATAGCATAATAAATGCCAATGAATAAACTCATCAGAGTTGAACAATACTCTATCAATGATAATTAAAAACTGATATCAACATACAAAATATAACTGAGGGTCACAAGACCACGAACTATGCTCTATGTTATCAAGTATTTCTACTTTAACCTTTAACAGTCTAAAAGACTATACTCATTATCTATGTCCTAGGTTAACAGGTGTTTATACTATAACCTTTAATAGTCTAAACGACTATGTGGACCATCATCTCGTACTCCAGGTGATCAACCTTTTATACTATGTATTGCGCAAACATTTTAATTCCATTGCATAGCTCTAAAATAATCCCCTATTATAGGGTTGTTCATCTCAGTTTTAAAGTATAAGCCCGCATCAAAGAAGGATTGGTTTGGATAAGCTTCAAGGGCAATTTGAGTTTCACGATCATCAACTAAAGGATTAGTTGAATCAACAAGACTTAACAGCACTACGAGAGATCAATAACAGTTTAAGGTAAAATATTTAAGAATCGTAAGCATGCTTAGAAATAACCAAAAGTATAAGCATTGAATAAAATAATAAACCTTGCTGGAATAATATTAAGCTAAGGCTATAATCTTATTAAATAAGAAATGGAATTACTGAACATGTATTAACTGATAGCAAGCTAAAAACAAAACTTGCTCAACATGATAATGACTTGTGCAAAGTAATTGAAATAAGACAGTTCAACATTAGGAATTGGAATTCAAGAAATCGCATTCACTATACAAGAGTGGAACTAAAGAAACTTGCTTAACTATAAAAAAGTTAGAATAAATTAACAATGATTAGAATTCAAATCTTGTTCGAATAAAGTTAGGGTTATAGCTTGCTCAAATAAAATTTATGAATAAAGAACTTGCTCAATAAAAGTTTAGAGTAAGGAACTTGCCTCGTGCATAAGCTATAAATTTACAACTCACGTTCACCTACACATAATATTAGAATCACAATATCTATTATATATACTAACATCCACTTTCCAAAATCACACTCACTTCTAGTTAAACTTGTTATTTTAGGTACAAGTCTTACTTTACCATATACATTTCAGAAATTATAAGTGTTAACTTCACAACACTTATTCACTATTCATTATGTATCTTAAATCATAACATATAACTTTCCAAACTTGTTAAATTTTTACAACATTGAAATTACTAATGACATGATACGATTCTGTTTTAGCCTCTTCATTACATGTTTGTCACCTTAACATACGTGTTCAAAGTCTGCAGAAGTAACAGACCTCACTGCCTCTAATCAGGGTATAACACATCTACGTCATACATAGGCTTGGGACCGGCACAACTGCACAGTTTCTGGCCTTGACACCAGCGCAACTGCGCTGGTACACAGACAAAAACTACGCAGTCCTTTTTAACAGTACTTTGTTTAGCCCAAGTAACACGAATTTCACCCACAAAACAATAAATTTAACATATCCAATTGCCATAGAACTCTTATAAACATGATTCCTCACATATTCACCAACTTAGAACAATTAAACAACAACTTCTCCTAATTTAAATCCTTAAATTTCATGTTTTTGTACAAAAACTCCAACTTTGACATCCTTTACAAAAATTCACACTATGATCACAATTCTTGTCCAAATTAACTAATTCAAACTATGTTCTCTTCGTTTCTTATCGAATTAACATATTCAATGCTCAATTTACATATTAGTTTACAAATTAACCACCAAATTTGGTACTTTCACAAGCCATATGTATAAACATGCACTGTAAATACTTTTTTTCCTTTTAAACGTAATTAGCATACTAATTCTTTTCTAAATACCATCTCTAACATTACAATTACATACAATCACAAGAAATCAGTTGTATAACAACCACTCAAGAAAATTAAATTCACATAGACTTAAAATTCATGACGTAAAACATACATATATATATATATATATATATAATATCAAGGTTATGGAAAATACCTTCTCTTGCTTTGAATAATCCTTGCTAAACACCAAGAATTTCTTTGGAATTCTTAGACTTTTCTCTCAAACTCCGTCTCAAATTCTCTGTTCTTTTCTCTTTCTTAGTATCAGTATAGGCCAAACTATAACTATGCGTAAAGATAAAAGTAACTGATAGCCATAATACACTTATAAAAAATAACAACGGTTATAACCTTAAACGTACATCATTTATAATATATTTTATTTATTATTTTGATTTATTTTATTTATTATAATTATAATTCAAAATTCATAAGCCATAAGGCTTTGTTTGGCAAAAACTTTTTAAAAATAAAGACTTAATATTTTAAGCCTTTTTTGGGAAAATCCATTTAATTTATTTTAATCAATCTTTACATTATTGTTTGTAATCTCATATTATTTATTTGGATCTCCATATCCAACATTAGCTAAATATACTAATTACACATACTAAATTTTAAATAAATTTTTCATTTAAACAAATATCACAAAATTATAATCTCATTATAATTTTATTTAATAATCTAACATACCATTTTAAATTATTAAGTTAAAACAACAATATAACATCTCATGTTATCTTACAACTCTTTAACTATTGAATTAAATTAAATCAGAATATTATCTAATAAATTTAATTCACAAATATTTACTAACAACAACCACATCAATAAAATATTTATTTAATTTAATAAATATTTTAAATTATAAATAATAAAATCTTGGATTGTTACACCTTTCCCTCCTTATAAGGATTCTGTCCCCAGAATCACAACTCAAACAATTCATTCGTCACATTCTTCTCTCCTTATAAAGATTCTGTTCTCAGAATCGAAGACACAGATTAAACTAATAACTTAGGATAATTCTTTATCATTTCAACTTCGAGTTCCCACGTAGCCTCTTCGACATTGTGGTTTCTCCATATCACCTTCACAGAAGGTATCACCTTATTCCTGAGAACGTGTTCTTTCTTGTCGACTACCTGGATAGGAACCTCTTCATATGATAAATCCTTGTTGAACTGTAACGGTTAATATTGATCACATATTTGTAATCGGGTTTATACGGTCGCAATACCGAAACATGAAAAATGTTGAGAACATGTTCTAATTCTGGAGGTAAAGTTACCTCATAAGCTACTTCTCCCACTTTTCGCAGTACCTTGAAGGGTCCAATGAACCTCGGGCTTAACTTTCCTTTCTTGCCAAAATGAATTTTCCCCTTTCAAGGAGAAACTTTCAGGAAAATAAAATTTCCCATGTCAAATTCGCAATTCTGTCTGTGTTGATCAACATATTTTTTCTGCCTATCTTGAGCAGCTACCAGTCTTGCTCTAATGAGTTTGATAACTTCAGCTATCTGCTATACCAGTTCTGGTCCTAATAGTTGACGTTCACCAACTTCATCCCAATATAGTGGAGTTCTGCATTTCCTGCCGTATAATGCCCCATATGGCGGCATTCCAAGGCTTACGTGGTAACTGTTATTATAGGCTAATTCTGCCAATGGTAGGTGATCGTCCCAACTTCCTTTGAAATCCATAATGCATGCTCTAAGCATATCCTCTAACATCTGGATTGTTCGTTCGCTTTGACCATCGATTTGCAGGATGATATGATGTACTCATCTTCAGTTGCATTCCCATGCATTCTTGTAGTCTCTTCCAGAAGTTTGATGTGAATCTTGGATCTCTGTCTGATACAATTGACACTGGAACTCCATGTCTCGACACGATCTCCTTAACGTATAGTTTCACCAGCTAATCAAGATTAAATCTAATCTTTATTGGCAAAAAGTGTGCTGACTTCGTTAGTCTATCCACTATGACCCATATCGCATCGTAGACTTTCTAAGTCGTTGGAAGACCTTCCACAAAATCCATTGTGATATGCTCCCACTTCCATTCCGGTATGTCCAACGGTTGAAGTAATCCGCTTTGTCTTTGATGCTCGACCATCACTTTCTGACATGTCAAGCATTTTGCCACGCATTCTGCAACGTCTCTTGATACATTTTTGTACTTCCCGGATGGATCGAATATCTTGAGCTATGAGCTTCTATCAAAATTTCTTCTTTAATATCCGGTACTACTGGTGTTGACGTTGGGATTTTTAGCTATCCCTTTTTCGTTACTTGTTCTTTGGTGTTATCATGTTATGTGTGATTTGTTTGAAAAATAAGTGGAAAAAGGTCCAACATGTGTAATGTCGAAGATTTAACTGTAAGAGTCGCCAGTTGGTGTTTTTAAACTGGTTGCAGCAACGCAACCGAGAAAAGGTTTGCACATTGACCCAGTGATGTAATACTGCTAAATGGGTCTGTGAAACCGAGATTCATTTGGGTTCGGGGGCTGGATTATGCGGAGGGAAGGTGGTAGGAACCCCCCGACATCTGTGTTGCCATGGTGACCGCCACTTTTCAAGAAACTGTTATATGAATGTGTGTGTGTGTGTGGATCAATATGCAATTTATTTGGAAGTAGTGCGAGGCCTCGTTCGTACCTATAAGCAAAGGGTTTAAATTTATAGAAAAATTCAGTTTTAAACATGATATAGAAGTGAAGTTTTGTAAAAAAAAAGAGGTTTTTCAAACCCTGTGCTCAATAGTAATTGAGACCTTTTCATACTTCCATTTTATTTTTAAATGTTCGGCTTGTATGCTTTTATTTTCGAGATGTGAGGCATCTTTGAGAAAATAATATACAGCAGTGCCGAACTCCTCATGGGCATGATAGCAATTTAAGGAAATTCAAACACTGTAAATAATGTACAAGTTGCTTACAGCTGAAAATGTCCATCACGAGAACCGAATCTAGATTCAGTAGCCTGAATCTGTGATAACATGATTCCTAGGCTCACATGATGCCGCAGTTTATATGGAAAACAGTAAGCAATTATATATATAAAAGATGTAAATATATATAAACAGACATGATCAACCACCACGAAGCAACTCCATGGGGGATCGAAAATGTAAATATATAAAAGCGGTAAATATATATATAAGGACATGATCAAGCACCACGAAGCAACTCCATGGGGGATCAAAAAAGTAAATAAAGTAGTAAATGCGATCAACCGTCATGAAGTAAACTCCAAGCGGGACTAAATATAAATAAAGCAGTAAAAGGCCTCGAAGTAAACTCCAGGCTTGACAGAAATGTAAATATATATAAAACCAAGGCTCATCGGATATATCCAACAACAGTTATATTTAAAAGTAAGTAAACGCTCCGGATGTAAAATCCAGGCTCATCAGATATGTCTGACAATAGTTATATATAAAAGTATATATATATATATATATATATAACTGTTATATATTAAGTGTGTATATATATATATATATATATATATATATATATATATATATATATATATATATATATATATATATATATATATATATAAAAGCAAGTAAACGCTCCAGATGTAAAATACTGGCTCAATCGAGATAACTCGATAATTCTAGTCTATATATAAATATATAAGTATATATATATACAGACAGAAATGAAAACCACGTACCGAAGTCCGGGCATGCACACACAACACGACTCTCAATGTGTAGAATAGTGTGTGGAAAGATGAAGAGAAAGGCTTTATAGAGTGTGAGAAGGCTTACAGTGGGATGCCAATGTAGGCTCCTATGACTCTAAATGGATAAACACTCAGCTCTCGCCGGTAAAAATATGACAGACTATAATCTCACAAGTGTTTAAAAAGAGCAAGCACTTAGTTTATAATGTGTACAAAGTAAATTGGACAGGGCTTCCTCGCCTTTTTTCTTCCAAATATGGCCACACCAAGGCTTCTATTTATAGAGGGGGAGCCGTAGGCATACTTGCGGTAGCCGCAGATGCACCTGCGTCTGCCTGGGGTGCCCCGGACTCTGCGGGTCCCGTCATCTCGAAGTACGTGCACGCGTGCAGCGTGATGTCTGCTCGAACTTACAGAATTTTAATTCGAGCCTTCGATTGAGGCCTGCCATACCATTCTAGAAAGATCTTTCCGAGAGCTATGCAATGACATAGGATTTGTCCTTCTTTGATTCCAGGAAGATGGGTCCATGACCGAAGTAGCATTTCTAGATTTCCGTCAAGCAATCTAGTGAGCTGTTTTTGTAGTTTGATCTCAGAAGTTAAGATATAGTTCTTGTGTGACTTCTATTGAAGTAATTTGGGTTGAAATGTGTGTATTTTGTTTGAAGTGAAGTTGAGTTGGCAAAATGACCATTTTGCCCCTCCCGGGGTTATCTCTGGTTTTCACACATTTGTAGTCGTCTTTTCGCAAATCTGGTTTTCACACAGTTGTTGTCCTCCAGGGTTATCTCTGGAGTGAAAAAGATGTTTTTGCCTTCCTGCATAGTTAGTAACAAGAAAAGAAAATTTCGAGTGTCTACAGATGCCCCTCTTTATCATGTTCATGCAATGCAATGGAATGGACATGATAAATATTAGTAGACACTTGAAATATGACAAGGTATTTTTAATGATATAAAATGTAGTGAATGTGATGATGAATGTTAAAATGTTTTCACAAATCACAGTTTGCAAATCGCACATTGCATTTCGCACTTCGCATTTCGGTTTTGGCCAGTCACACTTCGCCACTCGCACATAGCATTTCGCATATCGCATATCGCAAATCGCAAATTGCAAATTGTAATGTAATAAATGTTATGATGCATGTTTAAAATGTTTTCGCAAATCTCTTTACCTTTATCGGGGGTTACTGATGCCTATGCTGGTGTTGACTACAACGGTTTGGCTTTTTGTCGGTGTCGCTGATGCCTGTTTGATGAAGAGAAATTGAGATGTCGCCGATGCATACGCTGGTAGTTTACAATGGTGCCTACCCTGATGATAGTTTGACAACAGATCCTACCCTGCTGGTAGTTAAATACGCTGACATCGCCCAACTGTTTTGGTTCCCACTCGAACGGTGGTATACAAAGCTTTCATTGCTGAACTGTCTTGATGTTGCGCTGAATTGATGCCAATGGTTTTGAATACCGGATCTCTCGATACCTTCGCTGAAGTAATATTTAAAGGTTTGTTTCGCTAGACTCTACCTGATGTTAAGCTGGATAGAAATGTATGTTGATGTAGTGCCTCACCATTTTTGAGGTGATTTGTAGTTTCCTTTCACTGTTGGGTGCTTGTTCCCCATTTCTTTAAACATTTGATTCGCAACCCGGCTGAACTGATGACATGAATACCACTGATATCCATGGAGGGTGCAGCTTGCTCTTTTTCTGTCGAGATTTGAACTTCGGTGTAAAAGCCTCAACTTATAAAGATTTGACGCAGGTTAATATGTTTGATGGTGTAGATTTCATTCGCCAAACCTTTTGTCGTTGGGCCTTTACTTTTGAGTTAAGAACTTTTTTTAGAATTTTCCCCTTTTTCCTATAGGGGCAAGCTTATATCGCCGTGATTTCTTTCAGGAGTTTTCCTTTTTTTGATGAGAGGCCTGATCTCGCTTTAAAATCCTTCGCTTTCCTAGAATTGGAAAATGCCCCAGTCCTTTTGCATACTGATGTCAGGGATTCATACGAGAAAGTCTCTTTGTTGATCAAATCGCGAGTGAATAATATATGAATCGCCAGTGACATGATATGAGGGAAGCTCTGATGATGATGAACAATGCAAATGGTGTTGACCGGGGCATTTTCCTCTTTAAGATGGTTGATAAATTCCCCAATCTTGCTTGTTGTCTGGGATAGTTATTTTGACAGATGGACTGATAAGATGAAAAGATCGCAAAAGGCTTTTACCTTTATACCAGATGGTGAACAGACAGTGGAGTTGGGCTTTGATGCCCTCAATCATTATTCCTGACTTATTTGCGCAATCAGACTTGATGGCATTCTTTTTATTTGATGAAGACTTGTGATTGAGGGTATCGGCTCTTTAAAGGTCCTCGCTACTAGTTGTCTTGGCATATCGTTGTTTCTTCCTTTCTGGGATTTGTGCCAGTTTCGATGGAGTGACATTGAAGTGTTGTTGGGTCTTCTCTACATGGTTCTCTGACTTGAAGGGTTTTCTTTAGGCGTAGATTTGATATTGATGTTTTGGGTTTGGATGTTTCTTTTGAGGATCAGACCGCACCACTGATGGTTGCCTACATACTCCTGTATGTGAGGGAGATCAGGTCTGCATAGTTCTTGCTCGATAAGATAAACGGTTTGAGAAATGTTTGTTTGGGTTTTTGTTTGAGAAGTGTTTGTTTGGGTTTTTGTTTGGTTTGATCGAACCATAAATGGCTGCCTACGTACTCTTATTGAAGAGGAGATCAGGTCTTTCGTAGTTCAAGCTTTATGAGTTAAAACCTGAATGACTTGATTTTTGATTTTTTGATTTTTCTTTTTCTCTTTTTTCTTTTTCTTCTTTTTTTTTCTTTTTTCTTTTCTCTTTTTTTTCTGTGTTTCTCTTTTTTTCTTTTTTTTCCTTTTTTTCTCCTTTTTTTTTCTTTTTTTTCAATATGTACACGCATGGAAAATAAAAGGCATACTACGAAGAAATTGATACTGTCCCAACGTCTTCTGGAACTCGCAACTTTATCCCCTGGATCTACTTCTTTTTGGCTAGTTGAGGCCTGATAGTCAAGTTATCAGTGGTTATGTTGCCTTCAAGGCTCGCGACAGAGGTTACTTCTTAGTTTTGAATATCTTCACTTATGGCCATAACTTGATCGTTTCCTAGTTCAGTACATTCCTCAGGGATGCTTGAATTGAACCCCTCACAAAAAGGGATGAACTCTGGATTCTTTGATGGGTTGGTTTCCATGATAACCTCACCACCTTTTCCTTGATCTGTTCCTTCACATGTTTCTTGGGCTTGAGAGGATTCGACCATGAAATCTTCCTCGAACTGTTGTCGTATTTCTTACAAGGAACTTTTCTTTTTTGCTTTTTCTTCCTTGGAAAGGATCAGTATTTCCTTCGCATCATCCAAGGTTATAAGATCTAAAATGTTGTTGTCATCTTTGGACCACAGGATGTTGGATTTTGGCAGAGGAATCTCCTTTGGGGATTCTCTTGTCTCCTCTGTCATTTCCTACATTATGATCATTCCATCTTGGGTTCTGCCAGGATTATCGCTCATAGCCTTTACCTCATTTGAGCTGCCTATCTCAAGTGGACATCTTAAGCTTTTTATTTCCTTTTTACCTTTTTTGGTCATGAGAAATTCAATCTCTAGCTCTCCATTTTCAATGAGATCCTAGATTTTATGTTGCAAAGACCATCATTCCTCAGGTGTATGTCCAAGTGAGTTAGAATGGTAGAGACATATCTTGGTGGAATCATAACTCTTCATCTTGAGATTTATAGGAGGCAACAACTCAGTAATCCTTCCTTCGCTTATCAGAAAGTATAGCATTTCTTCATAGGATTTGCTTAGAGGTGTGAATTTTCGGACTCTTGTGGTGGTTGTTTGATCTTTCTTCTTTGAGAATTCGCATTACCCCGAGCTATTTTTCTATTGGCGAGATCTTCTAGCAAATTTATCATCCCCTTTTTTTCTGGCCTTCTAATAGTTGAGTGAAGAACTTCCTCGTATCGTGATGTTGGCGCACTATCATCTTAGCTAGCAGATTTACTTGATTCTGGATTGTCTCTAATTTTTACATTACTATGATACTCTCCTCCGAGTTTTCTCACTTTAGGACATTTGATCTATGCCTTTTGGGGTATTCTTCTATCTTACGAATTGGATACATTTTAGCGCTTTCTAACCTAATCATGTTTACTTTCCTTGTATCATGCTGCAACGGAAGGTTGGTGTTGACATTCTGTTGATCAGGTTGCTGAACCACAATACTGCCACTTTCAATCAGATTTTGAATTTTATGTTTTAAGGACCAACAATCTTCTGTATCGTGTCCTGGAGACCCAGAGTGGTAAGAACATCTCTAGCTTGGATTGTATCTTTTGCTCCCTGGTTCCAGAGGTGGAGCCAGTTCGGTAATTTTCTTGTGATCCATTAATATCGCCAATACATTTTCAAGGGAATCGCCTAGCGGAGTGAACACCCGATTTTCCGTTCTTTCAACTTTTCTTTTCCTATTTGGGTATTGGTTAAACGAAACCTGTTGTTGAGATGGAAGATTGTCTTGCATTTTCTAAATGGGGGGACTGTAGGTTGGTCTGCTAATTTGCCCCTGTACAACAAGGGATACATCTTCATTTCCTTTATCGAGTACACCCTTGGGATCGCTCGCATACTTTCCATTCTGTATATGCTTGGCGACTACTTCCAAGGCAGTGAAGTCTTTAATCTTGCCTGCCTTCAGGCACATCTCTGCCATTTCGCCGTGTTTGATCATTTCTGAGAACGACTTTCCTATGCCTGTTAGGATCCTCTCGTAGTACGGAGCCTCTTTGATATCAATAAATGTCATTACCATCTCAGTTTCTGTCATTAATGGAATGACTTGCGCTGCTAGATGTCTCCACCTTTAGACATATCCATAGAAGGACTCAGTACTTTACTTTTTGACTTTAGACACTAGGTATCGATCTGGTGACTGAAAACTGTTCTGGCTTAGAAAGGCATGGGCCAATTCTTCCCAGTTGTGGATTTTGGCATTGTCAAGTTGGGCATACGATGCCTTAGCCTCTCTAGTGAGACTCTTTTGAAAAAGCTGTATCCTGAGGCTTTCATCTTCAGCATAAGACCCCAGTTCACCAATGTACACTTTCAGATGCGTATAGGGATCGCCTGCCCCATTGTACTTTTCAAACTCTAGGACTTTGAATTTGGTAGGATATCGAGCCCCTGGGAATATGCAGAGATCTGAATAGGTGACACTCTCATAGTTTCCAGTCCCTTTGATTGACCGGATGGTCTCCTCCATTTGTTGGACTTTCTTTCTTATAATCCCCAGTTTCTCGTTCATCCCTGAGATTTGTGATTTCTTTATTGGAATGAGGTTAGGGAATCTGGGTTTCCATCTTTTTGCCAATATCCTGACTGCCCCCTGGTGTGGATGACTGTGGTCGAATAGGCATTGTTTGGCCCTGGATTCCTCCATGTGCAGAGGATTCTGTATGGAGGGGTATTTGTGGACCCTGAGTAAATTGGTGTAGTTCCTTGAACATAACAACCAACGCTGTAATTTGATATCTTAATCTTTCGAACTCCTCGTGAGAAACAGGATTAGACTAGTCAGATGAAGACATGATTGGCTGTAGGCTCGTGGCCTTTTTGGATTTTGAGGCGAAAAATAGGATCAATTGCTTCCCTACAAAAAACTTATATAGTTTAGTCTTAGGGATAATGTAAATGTTATCATAAAGTGTCCGTTTTAGGAATATTGTCCTGCACAAATGGGTGTTAATTGATAAAATTTCATGTATGCAAAGATATTCTTTATATTTTCCATTACATAAAGATGAGCATGGAATGAAATTACAAGTAAATGCTTTTACAAGTAATTGAAAATGGAAATAATAAAGAGACTTTCAACCGCATTTGGTTTATCAGAGGTTGACCTATCTTAGGATTACTCTCGCGGCTTTTTGGCATGAAGGTCCCCAGATCATCGCAATCTACTTGACGGGAAGTTAATCCGGTCTTTCAACTGGAGCGAATCTGAGTGGTGCCTTTCCTGAGCCTCGTTGGAATTAGTCTCCCTACTAGTCACGTAATCAACCACCAACAAGATAGCCTCCTGATGGAGGAACCACACAACATATATTGCAATACAACGTTTTTTACTATTTATGAAAATGATGACATGTGCAAAGCACTAATATCACAGATAGATATTTTGCAGTGTAGTAAGTAAAATGCATTCATACACATTCATCATAAATGTAAATGCAACATTAACACATAAGCATATAACAATTTTGAAAAGCTTGTAATAGCGGCTTAAGCCCTCTTACTGGAGTCCCCAACAGAGTCTCCACCTGTCGACGTCGGGATTTTTAGTTGTCCCTTTTTCGTTACTTGTTCTTTGGTGTTCTCATGTTATGTGAGATTTGTTTGAAAAAACAAGTGAAAAAAGGTCTGACATGTGTAATCTCGACAATTTGACTGTAAGAGTCGCTAGTTGGTGTTTTTAACTGGTTGCACCAATGCAACCGAGAAAAGGTTTGCTCATTGACCCAGTGATATAGATTCCTTTGAGTTCGGGGGCTTGATTATGCGGAGGGAAGGTGTTAGGAACCCCCCGACATTTGTGTTGCCACGGTGACCGCCACTTTTTAAGAAACTGTTATATAAATATGTGTGTATGTGTGGATCAATGTGCAATTTATTTGGAAGTAGTGTGAGGCCTCGTTCGCACCTATATGCAAAGGGTTTGAATTTATAGAAAAATTCAGTTTTAAACATGATACAGTAGTGAAGTTTTGTAATAAAAAGAGGTTTTTCAAACCCTGTGCTCAATAGTAATTGAGACCTTTTCATACTTCCATTTTATTATTAAATGTTCGGCTTGTTTGATTTTATTTTCGAGATGTGAGGCATCTTCGAGAAAATAATATACAGCAGTGCCGAACTCCTCATGGGCATGATAGCCATTTAAGGAAATTCAAACACTGTAAATAATGTACAAGTTGCTTACAGCTGAAAATGTCCATCACGAGAACCGAATCTAGATTCTGTAGCCTGAATATCTGATCACATGATTCCTAGGCTCACATTATACCGTAGTTTATATGGAAAGCAGTAAGCAGTTATATATATAAAAGATGTAAATATATATATATATATATATATATATATATATATACAGACATGATCAACTACCACGAAGCAACTCCACGGGGGATCGGAAATGTAAATATTTAAAAGCGGTAATATATATATATATATATATATATGGACATGCTCAACCACCACAAAGCAACTCCCTGAGGGATCAGAAATGTGAATATATAAAAGCGGTAAATATATATAAGGACATGATCAACCACCACGAAGCAACTCCATGGGGATCAGAAAAATAAATAAAGCAGTAAATGCGATCAACCACCACGATGTAAACTCTAGGTAGGACTAAATATAAATAAAGCAGTAAAGACGATCAACTGCCACGAAGTAAACTCCAGGCCTGACAGAAATATAAATATATATATATATAAGTAGTAAACGCACCAGATATAAAACCCAGGCTCATCGGATATGTCCGACAACAGTTATATATATATATATATATATATATATATATATATATATATATATATAAATACAAGTAAACGCTCCGGATGTAAAATCCAAGCTCATCAGATATGTCTGACAATAGTTATATATATAAGCAACTAAACGCCCTGGATATAAAATCCAGGCTCAATCGAGGCATAACTCGATAATGTTAGTCCATATATAAATATATAAGTATATAAGTATATATATATACAGACAGAAATGAAAACCACGGACCAAAGTCCGGGTATACGCACACAACACGACTCTCAATGTGTAGAATAATGTGGGCAAAGATAAAGAGAAAGGTTTTATAGAGTGTGAGAAGGCTTACAGTGGGCTACCAATGCTGGCTTCTATTACTCTAAATGGATAAACACTCGGCTCTCACAGGTAAAAATATGACAGACTATAATCTCACAAGTGTTTAAAAAGAGCAAGCACTCAATTTATAATGTGTACAAAACAAATTGGACAGGGCTTCCTTGCCTTTTTTCTTCCAAATATGGCCACCCCAAGCCCTCTATTTATAGAGGGGGAGCTGCAGGTGTACCTACAGCAGCCGCAGATGCACCTGCGGCTGCCCGAAGTGCCCCAGGCTCCTCGGGTCTTGTCGTCTCGAAGTACGTGCACGTGTGCAGTGTGATGTCCGCTCGAACTTTCAAAATTTCAATCTGAGCCTCCAATTGAGGCGTGCCATACCATTCTGGAAAGCTCTTTTTGAGAGCTTTGCAATGACATAGGATTTGTCCTTTTCTGATACCAGGAAGATGGGTCCATGACCGAAGTAACATTTTCGGGTTTTTGTCAAGTAATCCGGTAAGCTGTTTTGTGTAGTTTACGCTCCGAAGTTAAGTTATAGGTCTTGTGGGACTTCTATTAAAGAAATTTGGGTTGAAATGAGTGTATTTGGTTTGAAGTGAAGTTGAGTTGGTAAAATGACCATTTTGCCCCTCTCGGGGTTATCTCCGGTTTTCACACATTTGTAGCCGTCTTTTCACAGGGTTATCTTTGAGGTTGTTATACGGTTGACTCTGACTATCCTCAGGGTTATGTCTAAGGTTGGAATTGATGTTGTGGTCCTCCAGGGTTATCTCTGGAGTGAAAAAGATGTGTTTGCCCTCCTGCATAGTTAGTAACAGGAAAAGAAAATTTTGAGTGTCTACAGCTGGAACCCAAATTCGTCCTTTGAATCTTAGCACTCCTTCAGTATCAACCTTGTACTTTACCTCCTTACCCTTGACCATACTTTCCTTTATTTCTCTGCATTCTTCATCCTGCAGTTGAGCATTCTTTATTTTGTCCATTAAAGTTGGACTAGCTTCTATCTGGTACAATCTTTCATCAGATTCTTTTGGAAATTTGATTTCCAACTCTAGGCTTGTTAACGCTGAAACGAGCTCCTCATGGTTGGTTAACAACGTCAACTTTTCTCAGTCTTTCCTACTCAAGGCATCAGCAGCCACATTGGCTTTGCTCGGATGATAAAATATCTCACAATCATAATCTTTTATCAATTCCAACCATCTTCTTTAATGTACGTTCATGTCCTTTTGTGTAAAAATATACTTCAAACTCTTATGGACTGTGTAGATCTCACACTTCTCTCCATAGAGATAATGTCTCCATATCTTCAGCACAAACACTACCGCCACCAATTCTAAGGCATAAGTCGGATATCCTTTCTCATAGTCTTTCAATTGCCTTGATGCATCCGCAATAAATTTACTATTTTACATAAGGACACAACCCAATCCTTTATATGAGGCATCACTATACACCACAAAGTTTCCTATATTATCTGATAATGACAACACATGTACCACACTGAGCCTCTTCTTTAATTCTATAAAACTCTCTTCACATTTTTCCGCCAAAACAAATTTTACAAATTTTCTCATTAAATTTGTCAACGAAGTGGCAATCTTAGAAAAATCTTGAATAAACCATATATAATAACCTGCCAATCCCAAGAAACTTCTCACTTCTGATGGAGTTCTTGGTTGTTCCCAATTTATCATAGCTTCAACTTTTGATGGATCCACTGAAATCTCATCCTTGTTAATTACATGCCCAAGAAATTGTACACGTTCCAGCCAAAATTCACATTTAGAGAATCTTGCGTACAACTTTTCTTTTCTTAGCGTCTCCAGCGTCAGACGTAAGTGTTCTACGTGTTCTTCTTGAGATTTTGAGTACACCAAAATATCATTAATAAATATTACTACAAGCTTGTCTAGAAATGGTTTAAACACAATGTTCATCAAATCCATAAACGTTGCAGGGGCGTTTGTCAAACCAAAAGACATCACCAAAAATTTGTAATGTCCATACCGAGTTCGGAATGCCGTCTTCCGTACATCCTTCTTCCTTACTTTCAATTGGTGATATCCACTTCTCAAAACTATTTTTGAGAAATATCTAGCACCCTTTAACTGATCAAATAAATCATCTATTCTTGGCAACATATACTTGTTTTTAATAGTGACTTTGTTTAATTCCCTATAATCAATACAAAGACGCATTGACCCATCTTTCTTCTTCATGAATAACACCGGCGCTCCCCATGGTGATACACTAGGCTGAATATATTTCTTTTCTAGCAGTTCTTGCAATTGCACCAATAATTCCTTTATCTCTACCAGAGCCATTTTGTACGGGGCCTTCAATATTGAAACAGTTCTTGGCGCTAAGTCAATCATGAACTCGATCTCTCTGTCAGGTGGAAGTCCTGGTAAATCTTCTAGAAATACGTCCACAAAATCTCTAACCACTGGTATCTCTTCTAGTTTCACACCCTTCTTCTTCTTAGTATCGACTATGTAAGCTAAGTATCCTACACAGCCTTGACTCAATAACTTTTTAGCTTGCATAATAGTCAGACATCTCATTTGTCTTGGAGATTTGCTACCACAGAAAACTACCTTTGATGGAGTCATAAGGTTTACACATTTCTTTCGGCAATCAATTATCGCTCCATAATTGAATAACTAATCCATTCCCAAAATAACATCAAACTCTCCAAGTTTTATCGGGATTAAATCTAATGTCATAACATTCCCCTTAATATTCACCCTACAATTCTTGTATACAAACTTAACAGGAATTACCTCCCTATTCATAATTTCTATGTGTAAAAGGAAATTCAACTCTTCACTAGGTAATTCTAACCCCTTAGCAAATTATTCAGATATAAAAGAGAAAATAACACCCGAATCAAATAATACATATGCATTTATATCATTGATTGGGATAATACCTGACACGACATGTTTTAATTGCATCGCGTCTTACACCATCATGTTGAAGGTTCTGGTTGTGGGCTTATTTGAAGACGTTGGTTCCACAATAGTTAATGTACCTCCACTGCTACCTCCTTTGCTTCCAGTTGTCTCACCAAATTTCTTCTAAGGACACTCACGTGCAAAATGATCCTTTGACCGCAGGTGTAGCAAATATTTTTCTTGGGTTGACTAAAATTTGGGCCAATGTGACCCTCCTGGCCACAGTTGTAGCATACTTATTTCCCACTTAAGCAAATACTCGTGTGAAACCTCCCGCATGTAGCACATGCTTCAAACTTCTTCTGCTGCTAGTTACCCTGCTGGTTTCAAGCACCTACATTTCCATTCAATTTTCTCTTCAAATTATTATTACCATTTCCACTACCACCACCACTATTCTAAGCTTCACCCTTATTCTTCTTCTTTCTCTGCTCTTGGTTGTACTTTGTTACAGCCTCGCCTCCACCCTCAGCGAGAATTGCTTTCTCTAGTACCGCTATAAATGTCTTCAGTTGAAACATGGAAACCTTGATGTATAACCAGGGTTTCAGTCCCTGTTCAAACCTCCTAGCCTTGCGCTCATCTGTGTTGACTTGATATGGCGCGAACCTCGCCAACTCATTAAATTTAGCGGCATACTCCACCACCGTCATTGATCTCTGCTTCAGTTCTAAAAAGTGCACCTCCATCTGATTTTTTGAACTCTCTGGGAAATAAGTCTCGAAAAATATCTCCTTAAACCTATCCCAAGTCATTACCCCTTGACCTCCTCGAGTCTCATTGGTTTGCCACCAATAACTCGCCTCTGCTTTCAACATAAATGTTGCAAAAGTAGTTTTTTAGTTCTCACCTACTCTAGCCACGTCAAAAACTTTCTGTCTCCATCATACAGGTCTATGCCTCAACCGGATTCATGGACCCACTAAATTTTGGTGGCCCAACTACCTTGAAATCCTTAAATGTCGCAGCTTGATTCTGCGGTTGATTCAGCAAAGCTCCTGTAAATAACGTTACTAATCGCTGAACCGGATTAGCCTCAGCATTGTTGTCATTGGTAGATCCCTCAAGAGTCCTTTGTCTTGGTTGACGTCTTAGAGGCATTTTCTGTTAAAATATTCTCATTAGATTCTATTCAATCTTTTAAGTATTATATATACAACTTGCATATCACAAAAAGTTTACCACATAGCACACAATATCTTGAATAAATAGTAACTTTTATTTATTCATCGTCTTTTAAAAAACATAACCATGATAGCATCCTTTGCTATCTACATTACTTTCCTGAACTACAAAAGTTTCAGGATAACATCATCATCATCATATCCCATTGGTTATATAATACCCAAGATTTATATCTTATTTACTCATAATCACACAATAATTACATTTCTTAAGACGACTTACTAAAATGTTGCATAGCCTTACGACGCTTCTCTTCCATAATACGAAACATTGTTCGGCGGTCTAGCATGTACTATGGCAGCGTCTTGAACTGAATCAGATAATACATGGTTCGGTCTTAAGCTCGGTTTACAACGTTGTTGAAAACACTATTCATTTTCTCCATCTTGATCTTCTTTACTTGCACCTCTCTCCCTCTCTGCTACCCTGGCTCATTGAGAAGCTTCCTCATACGCGTCTTCGGCTCTTTCCCTCTTAGTAGACTCTTCTTTCAACTTATTCTTCAACTCCTGCAATCTCCTCTGCCATTTGCTCGTTCTCTTCTTCAGTGTGAATACGATTCCATTCGACATTACTTAAGCGTCCATCTAAATCTCGGATCTCTTCGTCCTTCTGTACCATCGAGGTCTACTGTTCATGCAATTCCACATTGTGGTCGTGTACTTCGTCGTACATACGAGCTGCGATCGACTTTTGTGAAAACTCTTCCTCCTCTTCCTCCTCATCCCCATCCGAATGTGGTAGCTCAACGGGATCCTCTTCATCTGTCTCTACCTCATCATCCTCATCAGGTAAGCCTTTCTGCTCAACCAATGTGACCAACGGAGAAGACTCCCGTGGCAGTAGTTGTTCCCAAACCACCTGAATATATTGAGGCTCCTCCTCTCTAGGCATATGGGGTCCTTCCTTCCCTAGCCTGACTGGATTCTCCAATATTAGCCATCCCGACAACAAAACTTTAAGTTTTAATTACAAATCATTACTACTCAACACTCACGAGCACATAGATTACAATCACATAAGCACATAAAGTGTTTTATTACTTCTTTCTTAAAACTCACCAAGAGGTCATCACCACTATCAATCTTTTATAAGGTTACTTCCTAAGACTTTTCCCCACCTAAGGTTCATAACCTAAAGCTTTGATACCAACCTATGACACCCCCAAATCTAGGTACTTCATTCTCACAAGATTTGGTGTTCAAATTCCATTCATTCATATATAACTACCCAATTATAATAACATTAAACCATAAATTCTCCCATTAAAAGGGTTACATCATTAATTCAAAAGTCTCCCAGGTTATCTAACCTTTAACAATAATCAAATGCGGAAATAAAATAATTACATCACATCATTAAATATAAAGTCTATTGTCACGACAATAAATAAATTACAAGTCTTCATCATTTGTTCATTTTCCCTTTTCCTTTGCTTGTGGTAGGTTCATCAACCTTCTCAACTTTAGCTGCAATTAGTATATATGTGCAAGAGTGAGCAATACAAATGCTCACTGGAAATAGCAATGAATAATAATAGCATAATAAATGTCAATGAATAAACTCATCAGAGTTGAACAATACTCTGTCACTGATAATCAAAAACTGATATCAACGTACAAAATGTAACTAAGGGTCACAAGACCACGAACTATTCTCTAGGTTATCAAGTATTTCTACTTTAACCTTTAACAATCTTAAAGACTATAATCATCATCTATGTCTTAGGTTAACATGTGACGCCCCAAAAATAGGTGTACATCACCTATTCTGAGTCGCCAAATACATGGTACAAAATACAAATACAATCTTAAATATACAACATGAGCTGTGAGTTTTAATACAAATATTGTCTTCTAGATAGTATTCAAACTCAAAATAAGTCCTTAATACATTTATTATCACACTATTTCATAGAATAGTGAGGACTATTAATGCTATCATCTGGACCGTCACACCGTTCCCCGATTAGTCCCTGCTACGTTCTCATTTCCAGAAGAGAACAATGAAAGCAAAAGGGTGAGCTCAACTAGCCCAGTAAGAAATATTATAGCTAAGATAATGCAGAATAAATTATCATTAGTCTTCAACAATGTTAAACTAATAAAATACAATAGACATTAAGTTTAACTACAGCGGAACAAGCAATCCATTAGAAGAGTCAAGTAGAGAATAAAATCTACTATCTTCTATGATTTAAAAGGTTTTTCGTCACTTTTATCGCTGAGACTCAGCTTATTAAATAAACCACGTCATCCCTGCACTACGGCCAAAGATATTCATTAGTATCACGACCACAAATTATCCATGCACTACGGGCCAAGGATATTCGTGTTTTCATTAATGGTCATGATCATGCCAACAACTGTCCATCAATGCACTATGGGCCAATGAGAACTTTTACCACATCATTTGTAACATTACGGTCATGACTGTACCGAATAATTCCTGGTCATAATCATACCAAGTCCATCTATGCACTACAGGCCATAGATGACTTTCAACATAATATAAACATGAGGATGATGACAATGACATAATAATTCAATAAAACAAGTTCAAGAATTAAATTTTAAAGATTTATAAGTTAATTTATCCTGAACTCAAAAACGTCCAAATTGTCAACATGATACTGCTTTGTGGAGTAAAATTCAAGAATGCTCATAAGAATATTTCCATGAAAGGATACTGGATGAAGCGCAAATATCCAGGATATTCTACTATTTTAATGGAGTATAGAAGCCAAAACTTTAACCAACTGAGTATAATAGAATATATGAACCTGCAAATGGATTTTCGCCCGCCATGCGGTAATCCACGTAGACTGATCATTTCCCAAATTTAATAAGGAATAAATACGAAGGATCACTCACCATGCATGTGCTAATCCACATAGACAGGTTATTCCAATAGAATAATAAAGAATGGAATAACAGAAGAATTCACCATGCATGCGATAGATCGCACAAACCGGTTATTCCCAATAGAATAATAATGAATGGAACAAGGTCATGCAAAATCCGCACAGACATGATATTCCAACAGAATAATAAAAAATTGAATAACAACAAAATTCACCAGGCATGCGATAGACCGTACATGCAGGTTATTCCAATAAAATAATAAATAATGGAACCAGGTCATGCGTAATACGCACAGACAAGATATTCCAACAGAATAATAAATAATGGAATAACAGAAGAATTTCACCATGTATGCGGTACTTCGCACAGATAGGTTATTCCAACAGAATAATAAATAATAGAACCAGGTCATGCGTAATACGCACAGACAGGATATTCCAACAAAATAATAAAGAATAGAATAACAGAAGAATTTCACCATGTATGCGGAACTTCGCATAGACAGGTTATTCCAACATAATAATAAAGAATGGAATAATAAAAGAATTTCACCATGTATGCGGTACTTCGCATAGACAGGTTATTCCAACATAATAATAAGGAATGGAATAATAATAGCTCTCTTCATGAATACGAAAGAAATAATACCTCTTACCTTATAATAAAGCTGGATACTAGAATAGAGAGGTAACAGACTTCTCTTATTCTTTCTCTCTATAATTTCTCTCTATAATAATTGCTCTATAGCTTTAGTGAATTGGTGAGAAATGAAGGAAGAATGAACTTCTATTTATAGAAAAATATAGTTTCGATAATTGAACATTTTGGGGCTCGAAAAATTATAGTACAATACCTCCAACTTTTCTTTCATTTTAATTTAGTCCTGCAAGTATTATAAAACTTGCACCACCTCCCCTAATAGTAAATAATGTGAATCAATAGTTCAATCATATGATTCAATAGTTATAATCATGTGAAAATACGAATAACAGTATAATACCTCCATCTATACCTCCATCTTTAACTTAGTCATGCAAGTATTATCAATCTTGCACCAACTCCCCTAATAGTACATGAAGGTGAATCAATAGTACACACATGTGAACAAATAGTTATAATCATGTGAATTAATAGCAATTAATTCTCATTTATCCGATTAATTACTCGATTTATCAATATAACCCCCAGACATCAATTATCATCTGAATAGATGTCATTTCCACTAACACTAATAATCCAAACACAATGGAACTATCAAAATCATTATTAATTAACATGAACTTATTCATCATTAATATTATAACTCACAATATTTAACAACCAGGTCATTCCCAAGAAAGAGGGGGCTTTTCGATAAGGATTTCTCCTTATTGGCGTGCAATTAGATGACCAAACCTCTCATTGACAGAACTTCTAGACATTGTAAATATTGAAATTTAATAATATGAATAACTTTGTCGTCTCAATTATTGATTTAATAATATATCATATTATGCAGATGATACTGTGACAATAATCGAATCAATAATATGAGAGATATGATGCCGCAATTACTGTAGCAATAATTAAGTATAACTGAGTGATTTCTCACGTAAGCATCAATAATCAATACCGTATGCTACTATACAACCACACATATTACTGTACTTTTACTACCGGGTAGTTTAACAGTTTTAACGGTAACACTTTTGCCATTATTTTTATAAAAATATAATTCTGTCGTTTTCTAAATACGACAATACCTCCGTTGTGGGGTCCACCAATAATTGTGCCATCGTACGGATATTCCCTGACAAAAAGAATATTCCCCGACCAATCAAATATTATATAACAACTTGCATACTTTGCAAAATTTGTAAATATTACCCACAACTATAACATTATATCAAGTCCACGCCATAATATTAAAAAATATATATATTTCGAGAAATTTAAATCTTAATTCATAAAATTTGGGGTCTCATATAACTAGTGTTTCTATTGTAACCTTTAATAGTTTAAACGACTATGTGGACCATCATCTCGTACTCCAGGTGATCAACCCTTTGTACTATGTATTGCGCAAACATTTTAACGCCATTGTGTAGCTCTAAAATAATCCCATTAAACTAAGTTACATTAGGTGTTAAAAGTCTGCAGAAGTAACATACCTCACTGCCTCTAATCAGGGTATGGCACAGCTGCGCCATACATAGGCTTGGTGCCGGCATAGCTGCACCATTTATGGCCTTGACACCAGCGTAGCTGCGCTAGGTGCACAGACATAAACTATGCAGTCCTTTTTAACAGTACTCTGTTTATCCCAACTAACATAAATTTCACCCACAAAACAATAAATTTAACATATTCAATTGCCATAGAACTCTTATAAACATGATTCCTCACATATTCACCAACTTAGAATAATTAAACAACAACTTCAACTAATTTAAATCCTAAAATTTCATGTTTTTGTACAAAAACTCCAACTTTGACATCCTTTACAAAAATTCACATTGTGATCACAATTCTTGTCCAAATTAACTAATTCAAACTATGTTCTCTTCGTTTCTTACCGAATTAACATATTCAATGCTCAATTAACAGATTAGTTTACAAATTAACGACCAAATTTGGTACTTTCACAAGCCATATGTATAAACATGCACTGTAAATACTTTTCTTCCTTTTAAACGTAATTAGCATACTAATTCTTTTCTAAATACCATCTCTAACATTACAATTGCATACAATCACAAGAAATCAGTTATATAACAACCACTCAAGAAAATTGAATTCACAAAGGCTTGAAATTCATGACGTAAAACATATATATATATATATATATATATATATATATATATATATATATATATATAGGGTCAGGATCAGGTAAGGGCTCCCTCATTTTGTTAAAATCCGGACTTTTTTTTTTTGCTTTTTTTTTTAAAACAACTAAAAAAAAAGTTTAATATTTTATGGAATTGAAATTTTTCCATAATACAGTGTTTTGGATGTGATTTGGATACGTATAACAAAAATAAATATGTACAGTCTGGGCAGACTGTACCACCACTTTTTGGTATAGGTATTCAAAACACACCCAAAACATTGTATTATGGAAAAATTTCAGTTCCATAAAATATTAAACTTTTTTTTTAGTTGTTCTTAAAAAAAGACCAAAAAAAAACCAAAAAAAAAAGTCCGCATTTTAACAAAGTAAGGGAGCCCTCACTTGATCCTGTCTGTATATATATATATATATATATATATATATATATATATATATATATATATATATATATATATATATATATATAATATCAAGGTTGTGGGAAATACCTTCACTTGCTTTGAATAATCCTTGCTAAACACCAATAATTTCTTTGGAATTCTCAGACTTTTCTCTCAAACTCCATTTCAAATTCTCTGTTCTTTTCTCTTCTTAGTATCAGTATAGGCCAAACTATAACTATGCGTAAAGATAAAAGTAACTGATATCCATAATACGCTTATAAAAAAACAACGGTTACAACCTTAAACTTACATCAGTTATAATATATTTTATTTATTATTTTGATTTATTTTATTTATTATAATTAAAATTCAAAATTTATAAGTCATAAGGTTTTGTTTGGCAAAAACACTTTAAAATAAAGACTTACTATTTTATGCCTTGTTTGGGCAAATCCATATATTTTATTTTAATAAATCTTTACACTATAGTTTATAATCTCATATTATTTATTTGGATCTCCATTTCCAACATTAGTTAAATAAACTAATTACACATACTAAATTTAAATAAATTTTCCAGTTAAACAAATATCACAAAATTATAATCTCATTATAATTTTATTTAATAATTTAACATACCATTTTAAATTATTAATTTAAAATAACAATATAACATCTCATGTTATCTTACAACTCTCTAACTATTAAATTAAATTAAATCAGAATATTATCTAATAAATTTAATTCACAAATATTTACTAACAACCACCACATCAATAAAATATTTATTTAATTTAATAAAAAATTTAAATTATAAATAATAAAATCTTGGATTGTTACAGGAGGAACATGTGGACTATCAATATAGTCTCACTAGAGATAGGGTAAAGAGGACAGTGCGACCACCACAGAGATATGGGTATTCATATTTTGTTGTTTATGCCTTGTCAGCTGCCGAGAAAGTTGAGTACAGTGACCCTGTGACTTATAAAAATGTTGTTTGCTCGAATGATTCACAAAAGTGGTTGTTTGCTATGAATGGGGAGGTGAAATCTCTTCAGAAAAATCAGACTTGGGAGCTTGTGAAACCACCTAAAGGTAAGAAAAAGGAAGGCATCCCAGGAGTTAAAGACGCTAGGTACAAGGCTCGACTAGTAGCTAAGGGATTCAGTCAAGTCCAGGGAATTGACTTCAATGATTTTCTTTCACCAGTTGTGAAACACAACTCTATTTGACTATTACTTAGTTTGGTTATTATGCATGATTTGGAGTTGGAACAACTCGATGTGAAAACAGTTTTCTTGCATGGTGAACTTGACGAAAAGATTTATATGCGTCAACCTCAGGGATTTCAGATTCAAGGAAAGGAAGATCACGTTTGCTTGCTGAAAAAGTCTTTATATGGTTTAAATCAATCACTCAGGCAGTGGTATAAATGATTTCATTCATTTATGGTTGGTATTGAATATAACAGAAGTCAATATGATAGTTGTGTGTACTTAAAGAAAAATTCAGGATGACTCATTTATCTATTTGTTGCTTTATATTGATGATATGTTAATTGCAGCAAAAGATAGTTCAAAGATTGGTAAACTGAAATCAAGTTGAGCACCGAGTTTGAGACGAAAGATTTAGGGGATGCTAAGAAGATTCTTGGCATAGAGATTCAGCGAGATCGTAGAATTAAGAAATTGTACTTATCCTAAAAAGACTACATCGCGAAGGTGCAAGATCATTTTGGTATGAAGGCTGCCAAACTAATAAGTACTCCTTGTTGTCTGATTTCACAATCAATAAATACATGTAAGTATATATGGTTAACAAGTAATAAAGTGATAAGAAAAGTATCGCTCCCACGAGGAACTAACTAATAAAATTTATCAAGTACTAACTCTTAACCAAATTAATTCTATTTAAACAACCGAATTTTGTGATTATTAATTAAAAACTAAATTAAAACAAGTAAAACTAATTCAACACAAATATTTGATTCAGATAATAAATGTTTAAAACTACAATATCCCCAATTATGCAATACAAATTAATTATCTAATTATTAATTCCACTTGAGTTGTTATAGGAATTCAAAGTATTTATAAGACCTTTTCTAAGTGATCAAATAAAAATATCCAATTAAATCAATTTTGTGATATTCCTATGCAAAATAAAAGAATTAAATTCATTAAATTCCAATTCCCAATTGTTGCATGCAGTGAAAAGAGATATCCCTATTCATTTTACAACCCTAACTATTTATCTCATGCAAATAACTAAGAATACATGTTATCACATTTAGTTCCAACCCTAGATTTTATCTCCTAAATTCATCTAGTGTAACACGGTAATTGTTGATCAGACAATTAATCAATAAGCACAAAATATGATAGATAACTCAATTTGAATAAATAATTGGACTAATACGAATAATTAATTCATAAGCATAAAAGGTTCCATTATAGCCTTATTTATAAATTTATTTCATGCTGGAAATTAATACTAGAAATCCTAAATAAGTCATCACAATTAAATTACAAATTGAAAAGAGAAGGAAAGAAAAAACTCAATAAGTGTCTTCAATCTTCAATCTCCGATCTGAACTCCTTGTGATGATTTCTCTACAATATCCAATCCCAAGCTCCAGTTCTGTCTCAAAGTCTTTATGTGTTATAGATTATAAATATATTTTTTTTAGAATCATCCCCCCTTTATAGCTTTTAAATCCCCATTAAGTCAGCTTTGATTGTTATCCTATTCAGAATAGAAGTCTTCATTCTTTTTCCAACTTTTTCACAAAAATCGCTAATTTCTTTTACCTCCAAGCGCCCCGAAGCTGGGATTTGTTCTCTATTCGGCGCCCTGGCTCTGCTCTCAAGTGGAAGATTACAATTTTGCCCATTTTCGCTTCCAAACACTCCCTTTTTTTCCTGTAACTCTTTTAACCTGCAAAACACAAACTAAACAACTAAAATTTCCTAAAATACTTTTAAAACAAGCAAAGAATTAAATCTAAAGATACTTAATTCATGAGTATTTTTCCCATTTCATCAAATACCTCTAAACTTAGACACTTGTTTGTCCTCTAAAAATGCAAACACAAACACAAAATGAATGCAATATACTACTAAATGGCACAACAACTTGAGCATGTTTCAGCATTAAGTAACCTTGATCAGCCTCAAAGATCCTCAAATCCAACCCAAATGAATGTTCAAACTTAAACTGTAGTTAACTAGAAATATTATCAATTCGATTTATCTCCAACCCACAATGTGTTTGTGTATATTAACATGTCAACCTCACCACAAATCCATCAAACCTGAGAATCATAAGGTTCATAAATAGATATTTTCAAATATACATAATTCATTACCCCTCTATAGATTAGATATACCCTATTTCAAATATTTATGATGAAACCTTCTCACCAGTTGAAATGATCAATGTAAGACCCCAACTTTTTATGAATAAAAATTTAATTTTCTCTAAATATTATTTTAAATAATAAGGTGTGATTTTATAGTTATGGGTGATATGCGCAAATTTTGCAAAGTAAGAAAGTTGTCATAAAATATTCGGTGGGTCAGGGAATATTCTTTTTATCAGAGAATATTCGTACGACGACATAATCATTGGTGGACCCCCCATAACTGAATAACTGTCGGATATAGAAAACGACAAAAATAACCTTTTCATAAAATAATAAAAAGCCTTTTACCGTTAAACTGTTGAGATACTCGGTGATAAAAGAACAGTAATATGTGTGGTTGCACAGTATCACACGGTATTGTATTGTATCTCTGATTATTGATGCTTACGTAAGAAGTCACTTACTTCATTTAATAATTGACACGGTAGTTGCTGTATAGTATCTCATATTATTGATTCAATTATTGTCACAATATAATCTGCATAATATTTTATATTAATAAATTAATAATTGACACGACTCAATTATTCATATTATTATTTGCATTATTGACAATGTCTAGAAAGTTCTGTCGAGCAAAAGGGTTAGGTTATTTCATTGTGTGCCAATAAGGAGAAATGAATCCTTATCGGAAAGCCCCCTCTTTCTTGAGAATGATCTGGTTGTCAATATTAGGGAGTTATAATATTACTGATGAATAATTGTTGAAAGATTAAAATGTGTTTATTGAAGATAAATGATTTGTGGTAAATATTTATTCAATTTTTGATATAAATAGAGGGGTTTGTCATGAAGTATTTGTTGTAAGTTTGACTTATTACATGAACCTCCACTTACTCATTTTTCAAAATCGCCGATAGAAAGTTGTCTCATTTTTGTTTTATTATTATTATAATAGTAATAAAACAGAAAACTTTTTATATAAAATATAATACTTTTTATATTATATATAAAGTTATTTATTTTATTAGATTATAATTAAAATATATTATTTTTTAAATAAAGTTTTTGTTTTATTAGATTATTTTATTGCATAATGATGAATAGTAAAAATCAAAAAATCAGACGAATTCACGTCCATGAATTCTTTTGTTCACTCGTGAAGATTTTAAATAGTGCTCTGCCATTCTCCAATAAATAGGATGCTTAGTTAAGAAATGAAAATCACACCAGAATTAGATATTTCTTCTTCTATAATATTATGTGTATTTCTTTGAAGTATAAGGATACTTTTAGTGTAGCAAATATTGCAAGTTTTCCTCAAGAATATCTTCGCTATACCACTCATATTTAGTCTCCTACTAAGGTAAGGGGTATTATTTCTTTCATATTAATAAATGATATTATTTTCGTTCAATATTCGTAAGACATATTATTTTTGTTCAATATTCGTAAGAAATATTATTTTCATCTAGTATCGTTTCATTGGAATATTTTAATATTTTATTTTCTGTCTAAATTATTATTGATACATGAATATCATTCTTGAATTTTACTCCATAATTAATTTTTATGTTGACAATTTGGACTTTCTTGAACTCTGGATAAATTGAATTATAAATCTCTATTATTTATCCTTGATCTCAGTTGATTGATTCCTTATATCATTGTCATCATCCTCATGCTTATATTGTGGTGAAAGTCATCTTTGGCCCATAGTGCATAGATGGACTATTGATTGGTATGATTATGACAAGGAATTGTGTATTGGTATAATCATGACCTATAATGTTACAGACAAATGATGTGGTGAAAGTCCTCTTTGGCCCGTAGTGCATAGATGAACAGTTGTTTGGCATGATCACGACCACTAGTGATACTAACGAATATCCTTTAGCCCATAGTGCATGACTAATTCGTTGATTTGAAATATTTATTGATTGGTGTTACATGGATAAAATATTTATGAAATTTTAAATCATAAAAGATAGTAGATATCACGCTCTACTTGACTCTTCTAATGGATTACTTATTCCGCTATAGTTGTTGATCTAAAACTTGTTGTGTATTGTATTCTATCAGATTTTTCCCTGTTGAGGACTAAGGATAATTTATTCTACATTATCTTAGTCATAATATTCTTTATTAGGCTAGTTGAGCTCACCTTTTTCTTTTATTGTTCTCTTCAAGAAATGAGAATATAGCTTGGACTAGTCGGGGAATGGAGTGATGGTCCAAGACGGTTTCTATAGTAGTCCTCACTATTCTATAAAATAGTGTGATAATAATTATAATGAGGACTTTATTTGAGTTTGGATATTGTCTATGAGACAATATTTGTATTAAAACTCACAGCTTATGTTTTGTCGTATTTTACACGACAATTAATAATTGTATAAATGAAGTTTGTATTTAAATTTTGAACCTGTATTTGGCGACTCGGAATAGGTTGTGTAGACCTAGTTTGGGGACGTCACAGTTGGTATCAGAGCTTAAGGATATGATCTCTGGCGGAGATCTAAGATTAGAACTAGGAGGGGAGAGATGAGTAAATCCTTCGCTAGTGTGTCCTACCTAAGCTTATTTGTTATTTAATTGGTCGGTCAGAATATATGGATAATATGTTGCATGTCAATTTCTTTCATTAACACTTATTTTATGGCAGTATTTGAGAATGACATCTAAAAATTTTGAGATAAGCAATGGAGCACATGCGACCATGAGTCATGTTTAATCAACAACCAGGATAATGTGCATCAGGAAGGCAATAATCTTCCTATAAACAACAACACCGACCAAATGATGAACGATGGAATGTTTAGGAGCTTTCTATAGTTCATGTAACACCAAATGAGAGAGACTCCTATTCAAAATGCAGGTGGAAACAATGGCAACTCAAGGTTGGTCACTGCTAAGCAATACAAAGAGTTGGGACCGCCGAAGTTTTTGGGAAAGCCAGAGCCACTCAAGGAAGAAGCTTGGATTAAGTAGATCACCAAGATATTTGATGTCTTGGGATGCACAGAGGAGCAAAAGGTTCCCTTCGCCATCTTTATGTTATGTGGAGAGGAAGATTACTTGTAAGAATCTATAAAACGTACTCATCTTTCCGCACTTAAAATGTCTTGGGAGAATTTCCAAGAATTTTTCAACGACAAGTATTTTCTAGAAAGTATTCATCATATGAAGGAAGTGGAATTCATCAAGCTGGAAAAGAACAATATGATTGTATCATAATACGAGGTTAAGTTTGCAAGGTTATCCCGGTTTGCATCCCATTTGATGGATAATAAGGAGTGAATAACGCGAATGTTTCTGAGAGGTTTGAAACCCGAAATTCGTCAATACCTCATTTCTCACAAACTCTGTTTGTATTCAGATGTTGTGAATATAGCTCAGTTATTGGAGCGTGATAATGAGTCAGCTCAACCAAAAGACAACGACTAACAACACGATAATAATTGTACCGATGGCAACGACCATCGGAACAATGATAACCATCGTTGAGAAAATTATCATGCTAGAAATGGTAACCACTTTGGTGGTTATCATGGGCAAGATAATAAGAGAGGTGGACTAAGTGAGAACAACTTTAAGAAGAGAAGATTCAACAATGACAACGAAAAGATATCGGCAGCAGCACCAGCACCCGTTTCTAAGGAAAGAGAACGACCACCGGTCGTATGCTACAAATGCTGAAAAGAGGGACACATCAGTTAAAACTGTACACAACAACCTAAAGTGTGTTACAATTCTGGAAAGGAAGGTCACTTAGCTCAATTTTATCATACAGAAAAGTCAAGTCCAGTTAGGATGGTAACACCAAAGGCTGTCCCAGACAAGTCAAAGTTGATGGTTCAAGGAAGAGCGTTTGTCATGACTTCCCAAAATGTGAGGAATCCGAACGAGGTTATCATGGGTAAGCTAATCATAAACTCTTGCGAAGTATATACCTTATTCAATACCGGTTCTACCCATTCTTTTATTTCACCTTTTTGTGCTCAACGTTTAAACTTGACCACTAAGAAATTAAACTTTGACTTATCTGTTGAAACTCTGTTGGGAGAAACCTTCATTACGTCCACCATTTATAAATCTTATTTGATTCAAATCGACACTTTCACATTACCTGTTGATCTCATCTCTTTGAAAATACTTTCATTTGATGTGATTTTAGGGATTGATTGGTTAACTACTCATCATGCTAAAATTGATTGTTTTCGTAAGGTTGTTAGTTTTCATATTCCAAACCGACCTATAATGCGAATTCAAGCAACCAACCCACTAAAGTCAATCACTATCATATTAAGCCATAAAGCCATTCATTTATTGAAAAATGGATGTCAAGCTTTCTTAGCCCATGTCACGGATTTAAACAAAAATACGTCAGATTTGAATGATATTTTTATTGTTAATAAATTTCCTGACATATTCACCCAAGAACTTCCTGGCCTACCCCCAAAGAGCAAAATCAAATTTTGTATTGAACTTGAACCTGGTACAAAACCCATTTCCAAAACCCCCTATTGAATGGCTCTTATTGAAATTCAAGAGTTAAAAACCCAACTACAGGAGTTGGTACCCAAGTCTCTATCTAGTGACTTTCTTTGTGGAATTCACCAAAGCTAGACTCTCCATAGGGGACGTCGTATTTGTGCGATGGGAAACTGATAGGTGCCATTGTGAGAAGTTATCCAAGGTTGGGATATGAGTCACAATTGGAAGCAACCTAAGTTAGTAACCGAAATAAGTAGCTTTCTAGGCCTAGCTGGTTATTATTGGAGATTCATAGAAGTATTTTCTCGAATCGCCACTCAATTAACTCAGCTGACTCGAAAAGATATAAAATTTGAATTGAGTGGGGAATTTAAGAAGAGTTTTCAAGAACTCAAGAGGAAACTAATTTCAGAATCTGTTATGACAATACCATCAGGTTTGGAGGGATTTGTCATCTACAGCGATGATTCAGGTAGAGGTTTATGATGTGTTTTCATGCAACATGGGAAAGTCATAGCCTATTCCTCCCAAAAACTCAAAGAATATGAGAGGAATTATCTTACTTATGATCTAGAGTTGGCAACAGTCGCTTTCGCGCTAATGATTTGGAGACACTACTTGTATGGGGAGAAAGTGGAGATCTATATAGATCATAGAAGCCTCAAATATTTTTTCACCCAAAACGAACTTAACATGCGCTGGCTCTAGCTATTGAAAGATTACGACCATACCATTCAATACCATCCTAGAAAAAGGGTATTATTCATAAAAAAATTGTTTCTTTTCTATCCAAATTATTGTTGATACATGAATATTATTCTTGAATTATACTCCATAATTAATTATCATATTGACAATTTGGACTTTCTTGAACTCTGGATAAATTGAATTATAAATCTCAAATATTTATCCTTGATCTTACTTGATTGATTCCTTATATCATTGTCATTATCCCCATGCTTATATTGTGGTGAAAGTCATCTTTGGCCCGTAGTGCATAGATGGACTGTTGATTGGTATGATTATGACCAGGAATTGTGTATTAGTATAATCATGACCTATAATGTTACAGATAAATGATGTGGTAAAAGTCCTCTTTGGCCCGTAGTGCATAGATGGACAGTTGTTTGGTATGATCATGACTACTGATGATACTAACGAATATCCTTAGCCCGTAGTGCATGGATAATTTGTTAATTTAAAATATTTATTGATTGGTGTTACATGGATAAAATATTAATGATGAAATGTTTAAATCATAGAAGATAGTAGATATCACGGTCTACTTGACTTTTCTAATGGATTGCTTATTCCGCTGTAGTTGTTGATCTAAAACTTGTTGTCTATTGTATTCTATCAGATTTTTCCTGTTGAGGATTAAGGATAATTTATTATACATTATCTTAGTCATAGTATTTTTTTCTGGGCTAGTTGAGCTCACCCTTTTCTTTCATTGTTCTCTTTAGGAAATGATAATATAGCTGGGACTAGTCGGGGAATGGAGTGATAGTCCAAGATGGTTGCTATATTAGTCTTCACTATTCTATAAAATAGTGTGATAATAATTGTAATGAGTACTTTATTTGGGTTTTGATATTGTCTACGAGACAATATTTGTATTAAAACTAACAACTTATGTTTTGTCGTATTTTACACGATATTTAATAATTATAAAAATGAAGTTTGTATTTGAATTCTATACTCCATGTATTTGGCGACTCAGAATGGGTTTTGTAGACCTATTTTGGGGGCATCACAATCAAGTCAAGTCGGATTTTGCTTGCTATTGTAGCTTACCGCGACTACGAAATTTGGCAGATGGATGTGAAAATAGCCTTCCTCAATGGGAAACTTGAGGAGGATGTGTATATGAAACAGCCAGAGGGATTTGTTTCAACGACTGGAACAAATCAAGTCTGTAAGCTAGAACGATCCATTTATGGATTAAAGCAAGCTTCTCGCAGATGGAACATCCGTTTTGATGAGACAATAAAAGAGTTTGATTTTATCAAAAATGAGTATGAACCATATGTGTACAAGAAGGTTAGTGGGAGCGTTGTTTCAATCCTTTTACTATATGTTGATGATATATTACTGATATGGAATGATATTCCTATGCTACAATCAATTAAAATATGGTTCTCTGAATACTTCTCCATAAAGGGCTTGAGAGAATCATCATATATTTTGGGGAGATAAATCTAAAAGGATGTTTGGCTTATCCCAAGGAGCGTACTTTGACTCGATGCTAATGAATTTTAGCATAGAAAATTCTAAGAGAGGTCTCGTGCCGATGAGCCATGGAATTTATCTCTCCAAGAAACTAGCCCAAAGACAGCTGAGGTGTAAGACCCCAACTTTTTATGAATAAAGATTTATTTTTCTCTAAATATAATTTTGAATAATTATGTGTTAATATGATATAATGCTATAGTTATGGGTAATATTTGCAAATTTTGCAAAGTAAGCAAGTTGTCATAAAATATTTTTTTGATCGGGGAATATTCTTTTTGTCGAGGAATATTCAAACGACGGCGCAATCATTGGTGGACCATAACGGAATAACTGTCGAATATAGAAAAAGACAGAAATAACATTTTTATAAAAAAAATAACGGTAAAGCTTTTACTGTTAACTGTTGAAACTTGGTGATAAAAGTACAGTAATACGCGTTGTTGCACAGTAACACACTATATGGCACAGTATTTCTGATTATTGATTCTTACGTAAGAAGTCACTCAGTTTTATTCAATAATTGTCATAATAATTGTTGCATAGTATCTCATATTATTGATTCAATTATTGTCATAGTATCATCTGCATAATATTTTATATTATTAAATTAATAATTGACACGACACAATTATTCATATTATTAGTTAGCATTATTGGTAATGTCTAGAAAATTCTGTCGATGAAAGGGGTTAGGTTATATAATTGCGCGCCAATAAGGATAAATCATTATCGAAAAGTCCCTTCTTTCTTGGTAATGATCTGATTGTTAATATTGTGAGCTTATAATATTAATTGTGGATAATTATTATGTGGTGGATATTGGTTCAATTTTGATATATATGAAGGAATTTAGAATGAAATAATTTTTGAAAGTTTGACATATTTTTTTATGGAATCACAATTATCTTCTCTGATAAAATATTTATTCAAATATATTATTATAATATTAATTATAATAGTATAATGTGATAATATAATAGTATAAATTTTATGATTTAAATGGTAATATTATTATAATAATATATAATTTTCAGCATATGAATCAAAGTGAAGTGAAGGTTATCATTTTGATTTTGAATTCTTTTTTTTCAAACTTCACGTGCATTCATTTTGGGGGTTATAGTGGAGTGTTTCTCCTGCTAATCTTTTGTTTTAAAATTGTGGGCCCTCACCATAAGGAAATGAGAGGTTAGGCAGAGTAGAAATTGAAAGTTATGCAGGAAAAGAAAAAAAAGTTAGGCAATTTTTTTTCCTCTGAAGTTGCACTCTAAAAGGGGGGGGGGTAACCCTCCTTCCTAAACACACCAAAAATCTCAAGCATTCCTACTGCAATTGTAAGACCCTGAATTTTAAGAAATAAAAATATTCAATTTTTTATAATTATTATTCTATTTAGTAAATGGTTAAATTGATAAAAGGTTAAAGTTAAGGGTGATATGTCGAAAATTTTCAAAGTAAGAAAGTTGTCATAAAATAATCGGTGATAAAAGTATAGTAATACTCATGGTTGCATAGTAGCACAATGTATTGATTATTGATGCTTACGTGAGAAGTCACACAATTATACTCAATTATTACTACAGTAATTGCTGCATAATATCTCTTATATTATTATTCAATTATTGTCATAGTATCATCTGCATAATATTTTATATTATTAAATCAATAATTAAGACGACAAAGTTATTCATATTATTATTTGCATTATAGACGATGTCTACAAATTTCTGTCGAGGAAAGGGGTTTGGTGACCTAATTGCACGCCAATTGGGAGAAATCCTTATCTAAAAGCCCCCTCTTTCTTGGGAATGATCTGATTGTTAAATATTGTGCGTTATAATATTGATGATGAATAAGTTCGTATTGATTAAAGATGGAATTGTTGATAAAAATATTTCCATTGTGTTGGGATTATTAGTGTTAGTGGAAATCGATATTTATTTTGATAATAATTGATTTCTGGTTTTATTGACCAAACGGACAATTAATCGAATAAATGAGCAATTAATTGTTATTGCTTCACATGTAAATTACCGTTGATTCACATGCATAGAACTATTGGTTCACATGCACGTACTATTAGGGGAGGTGGTGCAAGATTGATAATACTTGAATGACTAAATTAAAAATGGAGGTATAGATAAATGTACTATACTATAATAATTTGAGCCCTTAAACGTGTAATTATTAAAACTATGTTTTCCTATAAATAAAAGCTTATTATTCTTTCATTCTCACCAATTCACTAAGACTCACAAGAGCAATTATAAAGAAAGAAGCTATAGAGAGAAAGAAGAAGAGTATTCTCTTACTTCACTATTGCAGTATCCAGTCTTCTACTAAGGTAAGGGATGTTATTTATTTTTTATTCGTAAGGGATATTATTTTTGTTCAATATTCGTATGAAATAATATTTTCTTCCATACTCTGTAGTATGTAAGTAATATTATTTCATTTTGTATCCCTAATTCTACACTCCTTTGTTGAAGTATTGCTTCTATACTCCGGGAAATTAGTAGAATATCCTTGAAATTTGTTCTTCATCTAGTATCGTTTCACAAGGATATTTTTCTGAACATTCTTGTTAATTTTAGGTTTTTTATACCAGAGTACTATTCATGAGTACTATTAATTTATACGGTACTATTCATATATACAGTACTATTCATAGAGTACTATTCATGGGCAATATTCATAAATATGGTACTATTCATAAATACAGTACTATTCATGAGGCACTATTCACAAAGTAATATTCACGGGGTACTATTTATAAAGTACTATTCATGGGGTACTATTCACAAAATATTATTCCTGAAGTACTATTCACTATTAACTCGGATACTATTCACCCTGAGTACTATTCACCCGGGGTACTATTCATGACAAAAATTAATTTCTTTTCTGTCCAAATTATTTTTGATACAGTATTATTCTTTAATTTTACTCCCCAAAACAGTATCATGTTGATAATTTGGGCATTATTGAATTCTGGATAAATTAAATTATAAATCTTTAAAAATTTATCATTTATTTTCTTTTAATTGAATCTCATATTATTGTCATCATCCTCATACTTATATTATGATAAAAGTCAACATTAGCTTACATGCATAGATGGACCGTTGATTGGTATGATTATGACCATGAATTATTCGGTGGAATCATGACCTGTAATGTTACAAGTGATGCTGTAAAAGTCATCTTTGGCCCGTAGTGCATAGATGGACTGTTGATTGGTATGATTATGACCATGGATTATTCGTTATAATCATGACCATTGGTGAAAACACAAATAACCTTGGCCCGTAGTGCATGGATAATTTATGGTTGTGATACTAATGAATAACCATGGCCCGTTATGCATGAATAAATCAGTGATGTGGATTATTTATTGAGCTAAGTCTCAGCGATAAAATTGATGATAAACTTTTAAATCATAAAAGATAGTAAATATAATACTCTGCTTGACTCTTCTAATGGATTGTTTGTTCCACTATAGTTGTTGATCTAAAACTTGTTTTCTTTGTATTCTATCCGTTGTTATACTGTTGAAGGCCTAATGATAATTTATTCTGTAATATCTTTATCATAATATTTCTTACTGGGCTAGTTGATCTCACCATTTTCTTTCATTGTTCTCTTCAGAAAATGAGAATATAGCTGAGACTAGTCGGGAAATGGATTGACGATCCAGATGGTTGTTTTAGTAGTCCTCACTATTCTGTGAAATAATGTGATAATAATTGTAATGAGATTGAATTTGAGTTTGGATATAGTCTAGAAGATAATATTCGTGTTAATACTCTCAGCTATGTTTTGTCGTATTTTACACGACAGTTGTATAATTAAATTGTAGTTGTATTCTGTACCATTTATTTGGCAACTCAGAATGGGTGATGTATACCTATTTTGGGGGCGTCACAGTTGGTATGAAAAGCTTAAGAATATGATCGCTGGCTGAGATGTGAGACTAGAACTAGGAGGGGAGAGACGGGTAATTCCTTCGCTAGTATGACCTACCTAAGCTTATTTGTTATTTAATTTGTCAGTCAAAATATAGGGATAATATGTAGCATGTCAATTAACCTTTTGTTTGAAGATGTATTCTAGTATGATATCTAAAATACAGGAGATGAACAAAGGAAAAATCATGATATAGAGGAAATAACCGGGAAGGTACAATTTGAAAAGAAAGCAAGGTATTCTCATCTCTTCAAACTACCAGGTACGTAAATTTTGAGGGTGAAATTTCATAAGGAGGGGAGGTTGTAAGACCCCGAATTTTATAAAATAAGAGTATTCAATTTTCTTATAATTATTATACTATTTAGTAAATGGTTAAATTGATAAAAGGTTAAAGTTAAAGGTGATATGTCAAAAAATTTCAAAGTAAGAAAATTGTCATAAAATAATCGGTGATAAAAGTACAGTAATACGCATGATTGCATAGTAGCACACGATATTGATTATTGATGCTTACGTGAGAAGTCACTCAGTTATACTCAATTATTGCTACAGTAATTGCTGCATAATATCTCTCATATTATTAATTCAATTATTGTTATAGTATCATTTGCATAATATTTTATATTGTTAAATTAATAATTGAGACGACAATGTTATTCATATTATTATTTGGATTATTGATGATGTCTAGAAAGTTCTATCAAGGAAAGGGATTTGGTGACCTAATTGTGCGCCAATTGGGAAAAATCCTTATTGGAAAGCCCCCTCTTTCTTGGGAATGAGCTGGTTGTTAACTATTGTGAGTTATAATATTAATGATGAATAAGTTTATGTTGATTAAAGATGAAATTGTTGATAAAAATATTTCCATTATGTTGGGATTATTAGTGTTAGTGGAGATCGAAATTTATTTCGATAATAGTTGATTTCTGGTTTTATTGACCAAATGGGCAATTAATCGGATAAATGAGCAATTAATTGCTATTGGTTCACATTCAAATTACTGTTGATTAACATGCATGGAACTATTAGTTCACATGCATGTACTATTAGGGGAGGTGGTGCAAGATTGATAATACTTGAAGGATTAAATTAAAAATGGAGGTATAAATGAAGGTATTATACTGTAATAATTCGAGCCATTAAACGTGCAATTATCATAATTATGTTTTCCTATAAATAGAAGCTCATTCTTATTTCATTCTTACCCATTCACTAAGACTCATAAGAACAATTATAGAGAGAGAAACTATAGAAAGAAAAAAGAAGAGTATTCTGCTACTTCACTATTGTAATATCCAGCCTTCTACTAAGATAAGGGATGTTATTTAGTTCTTATTCGTAAGGGATATTATTTTTGTTCAATATTCGTATGAAATAATATTTTATTTCATTCTCTATAGTATATAAGTAATATTATTTGATTTTGTATCCCTAATTCTACACTAAATTTGTTGAAGTATTGCTTCTATACTCCGGAAAATTAGTAGAATATCCTTGAAATTTACGCTTCATCTAGTATCGTTTCACAAGGATATTTTTCTGAACATTCTTGTTAAATTTTAAGCTTTTCATGCCAGAGTACTATTCATTTATACGGTACTATCATACGTACGGTACTATTCATAGAGTAATATTCATGGGCACTATTCATAAATACGATACTATTCATAAAGTACTATTCACGAGGTACTATTCATGAAGTACTATTCACGAGGTACTATTCATGAAGTACTATTCATGGGGTACTATTCACGCAGTACTATTCCTGAAGTACTATTCACAAAGTACTATTTATAGGATACTATTCACTCAGGTACTATTCACCCGGGGTACTATTCATGACAAAAATTGATTTCTTTTTTGTCCAATTCATTTTTGATACAATATTATTCTTGAATTTTACTCCACAAAACAGTATCATGTTGACAATTTGGGCATTATTTAATTTTGGATAAATTGAATTATAAAAATTTAAAAATTTATCCTTTGCTTTCTTTTAATTAAATTTTTATATCATTGTCATCATCCTCATGCTTATATTATGATAAAAGTCATCTTTGGCTTACATGCATAGATGGACTGTTGATTGGTATGATTATGACCAGGGATTATTCGGTGTAATCAAGACCTGTAATATTATAAATGATGTGGTAAAAGTCATCTTTGGCCCGTAGTGCATAGATGGACAGTTGATTGGTATGATGACCAGAGATTATTCGGTATAATCATGACCATTGGTGAAAACACGAATATCCTTGGCCCGTAGTGCATGAATAATTCGCGGTTATGATACTAATGAATATCTTTGGCCCGTAATGCATGGATAATATTAGTGATGTGGATTATTTATTGAGTTGAGTCTCAGCGATAAAATTGATGATAAACTTTTAAATCAAAGAAGATAGTAAATATCATACCCTGATTGACTCTTCTAATGGATTGCTTATTTTGCTGCAGTTGTTGATCTAAAACTTATTTTCTATTGTATTCTATCAGCTGTTATACTATTAAAGGCTAAGGATAATTTATTCTGCAATATCTTAGTCATAATATTTCTTACTGGGCTAGTTGAGCTCACCATTTTCTTTCACTGTTCTCTTCAGGAAATGAGAATATAACTGGGACTAGTCAAGGAACGGATTAACGGTCCAGATGGTTGTTTTAGTAGTCCTCACTATTATGTGAAATAATGTGATAATAATGGTAATGAGATTGAATTTGAGTTTGGATATTGTCTAGAAGACAATATTCGTGTTAATACTCTCAGCTATGTTTTTTCATATTTTACACGACAGTTGTGTAATTAAGTTGTAGTTGTATTTCTGTAACATGTATTTGGCGACTCAGAATGGGTGATATATACCTATTTTGGGGGCGTCACAGTTGGTATCAAAGTTTAGGGATATGATCCATGGCTGAGATGTGAGACTAGAACTAGGAAGGGAGAGATGGGTAATTCCTTCGCTAGTATGACCTACCTAAGCTTATTTTTTATTTAATTGATCGGTCAGAATATAGGGATAATATGTGGCATGTCAATTAACCTTTGTTTTGAAGATGTATTCTAGTATAATATCTGAAATACAGGAGATGAGCAAAGGGAAAATCATGATACATAGGAAATAACCGGGAAGGTACAATCTGAAAAGAAAGCAAGGTATTCTCATATTTTCGAACTACCAGATACGTAAATTTTGACGTTGAAATTTCATAAGGAGGGAAGGTTGTAAGACCCCGAATTTTATGAAATAAAAGTATTCAATTTTCTTATAATTATTATTCTATTTAGTAAATGGTTAAATTGATAAAAGGTTAAAGTTAAGGGTGACATGTCAAAAAATTTCAAAGTAAGAAAGTTGTCATAAAATAATAGGTGATAAAAGTACAGTAATACGCGTGGTTGCATAGTAGCACACGATATTGATTATTGATGCTTACGTGAGAAGTCACTCAGTTATACTCAATTATTGCTATAGTAATTGCTGCATAATATCTCTCATATTATTGATTCAATTATTGTCATAATATTATCTACATAATATTTTATATTATTAAATCAATAATTGAGACAACAAAGTTATTCATATTATTATTTACATTATTGACGATGTTTAGAAAGTTCTGTCGAGGAAAGGGGTTTGGTGACCTAATTGCGCGCCAATTGAGAGAAATCCTTATCGGAAAGCCCCCTCTTTCTTAGGAATGATCTGGTTGTTAAATATTGTGAGTTATAATATTAATGATGAATAATTTTGTGTTGATTAAAGATGAAATTTTTGATAAAAATATTTCCATTGCGTTGGGATTATTAGTGTTAGTAGAAATCAACATTTATTTCGATAATAATTGATTTCTGGTTTTATTGACCAAACGGGGCAATTAATCGAATAAATGTGCAATTAATTGCTATTGGTTCACATGCAAAATACTGTTGATTCACATGCATAAAACTATTGGTTCACATGCATGTACTATTAGGGGAGGTGGTGCAAGATTGATAATACTTGAAGGGCTAAATTAAAAATAGATGTATAGATAAAGGTATTATACTATAATAATTTAAGCCCCTAAACGTGCAATTATAAAAACTATGTTTTCATATATATAAAAGCTTATTCTTCTTTCATTCTCACCAATTCACTAAGACTCACAAGAGTAATTATAGAGAGAGAGGCTATAGAGAGAAAGAAGAAGAGTATTCTCCTACTTCACTATTGCAGTATCCAGCCTTTTACTAAGGTAAGGGATGTTATTTATTTTTTATTCGTAAGGGATATTATTTTTGTTCAATATTCGTATGAAATAATATTTTTTTTCCATACTCTATAGTATGTAAGTAATATTATTTCATTTTGTATCCCTAATTTTACACTCATTTTGTTGAAGTACTGCTTCTATACTCCGAGAAATTAGTAGAATATCCTTGAAATTTGCGCTTCATTTATTATTGTTTCACAATGATATTTTTCTGAACATTCTTGTTAAATTTTAAGCTTTTCATGTCGAAGTACTATTCATTTATACGATATTATTCATGGGCACTATTTATAAATACGATACTATTCATAAAGTACTATTCACGTGATATTATGCATGAAGTATTATTCATGGAGTACTATTCACAAAGTACTATTCCCAAAGTACTATTTACGAAGTACTATTCACTCAGGTACTATTCACCTAGGGTACTATTTATGATAAAAATTGATTTCTTTCCCGTCCAAATTATTTTTGATACAATACTATTCTTGAATTATACTCCAAAAAGTAGTATCATGTTGACAATTTTGGCATTATTGAATTCTGGATAAATTAAATTATAAATCTTTAAAAATTTATCCTTTGCTTTCTTTTAATTGAATTCTTATATCATTGTCATCATCCTCATGCTTATATTATGATAAAAGTCATCTCTGGTTTACACGCATAGATGGACTATTGATTGGTATGATTATGACCATAGATTTTTCGGTCTAATCATGACCTGTAATGTTACAAATGATGTGGTAAAAGTCATTTTTGACTCGTAGTGCATAGATGAATTGTTGATTGGTATGATTATAACCAGGGATTATTCGGTATAATCATGACCATTGGTGAAAACACGAATATCCTTGGCCCATAGTGCATTGATAATTCGTGGTTGTGATACTAATGAATATCCTTGGCCCGTAGTGCATGGATAATTCAATGATGTGGATTATTTATTGAGCTGAGTCATAGAAATAAAATTGATGATAAACTTTTAGGTCATAGAAGATAGTAGATATCATACTCTGCTTGACTCTTCTAATGGATTGCTTGTTCCGCTGCAGTTGTTGATCTAAAACTTGTTTTCAATTGTATTCTGTGACACCCCCAAATCCGTGTAACATCGATTATAGGACATGATGCTCACGATACAACATATGTCATCATCTATCTAAGTAACTCTTATAATAATAGTAATAATATTAACTAATACATACTTATTCAAAATAAAGTCTCAAGTCTTTACAACCTTTAATAAACTAAAACTTAAACTTAGCATTTATTGCTACATTACATCATATGCGAAAATATAATTATTACATAAAAACTCTCATCATTTCATCTTAGACTTTCCTTTGTCCTTGCCTGAGCCTCAGCGTTATCAGCCTTAACTGAAAGGTTTAAGCAAGAATGAGCACAAATTGCCCAGCAAGTATATAAAGTAGTTTGAGAACATACATAAGAATAAAAGCATTAGTATGAATATTTCTCAACAGTTGAAATAAATATCAAGAGATAAACTGGAATATCAAGATAAGAGTTCTGGAGTTCTCAATAGCATACTAAGGGGTGTTAGATACCCTGAACATTACTTTGTTTCATCATAAACCATCAGACGGTTTAACAATCAAATAGATTGTAAATAGTCTCTGCAAGTACTCCAGGTGATCAACCTATCGTACCCTACATTGTGCACAAGTATAAAGTTTAAACATATAAGCGTAAATGGGACTATATGACCGACATCAGTTACCCCGTTATCCGGGTTGTTCATCTTAGTATTCATGCAAGACCTCACCAAAGCAATTTGGATTGGTAAACATTATATAGCTTCAAAGGATTTGAATTGTTCAAACAATATACTATGTTTGCATCAATAACATCTAGCTGGAACGAAAGCTAGAAAGCATGCTTGAATATAGTTCATTAAGGAAATACGAACTTTAAAGTATAACAGTTGCAATAGGAACTGAATAATCATCAATAACGTTTCGTATCACAATTGAAGTTATAGAACATTACAATAAATGAGCTTGCACTCAACTGAATAAGAGTTGAATAAATTCATAATGAAAAATAGGGTAAGAAACTTGCCTGTTACGTCTTCTACAATTACTTCTATCTACTAGCCCTTCACGTAACCTATTCACATGTGTCACGTTAAGTAATTTTGTTCTTGAAAACCACTTTGAAGTGTAATGGTTCCCTTTTATTTTAATAAAAAGATTAAACTCACACGTATTCAAATACAATTCAATTACTTAACATGTAGATGAATAGGCCACGTGGTTAAATAAAAGAAACTAGGAAACATAAATTTGTGACATTTTTCGCACCAAAACTCTAGTAAAAATCTGCATAAAATATGCTTAAGGGTCTCAAGTCGGAAAATCTCATTTTCCATAATTATGACATCACATATATAATTAAATTCATTTATCCATATAGCATCATTTATATACAAAATACCAAATCAGTCCCAAAAATATTTGTTTTCTGGGATTTTGTAGAATATAGTCCCACATTGAACATATAATTTTCCCGAAATTTTTAAAATTCATTTATTATTTTTAAATAGTCCATAATAGCCAAATATTCTCAGATTTTTCATAAATCGAGATTAGCTCCAAAATTTCTGAAATTTTTAGGGTTAACTCATGTTATACACATGTACTTTCAGTAAAAAGTTCGTAATTTTTGGACTTATACACAAAGAGTTATATGGGTATCTTCTCAAAAAGTGTCCTTAACCGTAAAATTCATAACTCTCAAACCATATGGCCAAAAATTCTCAAATTTTTACAGGACCTTCATATCTTCTTATATTAATAATACAAATATTTCTAGAATTTTTAAAGTACAACACAATGGACGAAAATGCCTCCGAAACAGACTGATCCAAACAGTCCTAAGAAAGACATCAAATTTTTGTTTCTTGCAGCCACTTTTGCGATTTTATTCCCACTAATCTACATATGATATGACCATGATACTTGGACACAATGAACTTCATACATCAAGGTATTTTAAAAAATATAACATTCATGGAACTAGCATGCTAAGACCACACACTAACTGCATAGAAAAACGTGTCAACACTAGTTTTATACTTACAAAAAATCTGGAAATTCCAGATTTTCTGCAGATTTTAGTATGAACATGCTTTCTTACGATTTTCATAACTTGATCATTATAACTCTGATTCTAATGAAATTTAGGCCAGATGAGACTTCATGCTACATACTATTTTATAAAATTATTACATACGCTAATCGAGTCATATAAACTACAAATCCAAGGCTCCGAAAAACCCAAAGAGTCATAGATTTTAATTTAGTTCAATTCGACAAAACTCCTACGTTTTCGATTCTAGCATGCAATGGAAAGGCTCCTACTATCTAGAACTCATATACTTACATATATGAACGTAACCCAACAATCAACTTCACGAAATTAACATGATTTGAACAATTGACATCTAAGAGGCATAATATCAAACACTTAATATGCATACATGAATGCCTGAATTTCTACGATTTTAAAACATGTAAAATACCAGAATTTTTGTTTCTTAACCATCACATAACAGAACCCAACATTAGCATGGCATTACAACCTCAAAACAAAGCATTTCCCATGATTATTCATGCACTTTTCCACTAGTTTCTCAAAAATATAAAAAGAGACTACAAGGCTTACCTCCTTGATGAATTCTTCTTGTTTGAATACCTCTAATGATTCTCCTTGCTTGATTAATCCCCTATAAAAACTCCAGAATTCTCACAAACTCTCACACCCTCAGTCGCACTATCTATTTGCTTTCTTGGGTGGAACTTTTAGGAAAGAAAGAATGAGTTCAGATGAATTGCATAAATAGAGGTTATAGTCTCTTAATTTACCATGGTCATTAACTCTCCATGATCAGTTATACATCATAAGTATATAATATCAAAACAATTTAGTATGGAGTGGGAGTTAGAGAAATGGAAAAGTCTAGGTAATTTAGTATGGAGTGGGAATTAGAGAAATGGAAAAGTCTAGGTTTATTAAGGAGTGTAACTCCCTCTCCCTCAACATATTGCAATACACGTGTATGCTCCCTTCTTGTCCCCATTTGATGGTCTCGTGGACCCCCCAGCTGCTGCAACTAATTAATTAAAATATTATTTTAATCATGTAATCAATTAATAATCCATTTCGACCCTTTTGCCCTTCGTAACCAAACGTGTTCGATACTTATATCGGTTCTTACTAAAGTCGACGTTCCGGATGTCATGGAACTATCCGTTTCATCAAAATCATCTCTGAAATTCGTAGTTGACTTTTTCCTTGAAAAAGTCAACTGGTTGACTTTGATCAAAAAGTCAACCGTGACACTTTTTTGTGATTACAGTCTATCCTGAATAATTTCGACGTTCCAGACTCGAATACGCAGTCCGCGTCTCTAAATTCCGCTCCAAACTCCAGCTCATAATTTTATACCATCCCACGTAATAAATAGAATAATTCCCTACTTAATCAATTTAAATAGTTAAATAAAACAAAACCAACCATTTAAATACATCTCATCACATATCTTGAAATAACACATATATGTACAACACATATACATCTAATAAATTAAATCACCCAAAAGTTTCATATACATTCGTTTATTGGTAATTCTTAAATTACATAAAAAAATTCGGATATTACATATTCTATTAGTTGTTATACTGTTGAAGGCTAAGGATAATTTATCCTACAATATCTTTGTCATAATATTTCTTACTGGGCTAGTTGAACTCACCATTTTCTTTCATTGTTCTTTTCAGGAAATGAGAATATATCGGGACTAGTCGGGGAATGGATTGACGATCCAGATGGTTGTTTTAGTAGTCCTCACTATTTTGTGAAATAGTGTGATAATAATTGTAATGAGATTGAATTTGAGTTTGGATATTGTCTAGAAGAAAATATTCATTTTAAAACTCTCAGCTATATTTTGTCATATTTTACACGACAGTTGTATAATTAAGTTGTAGTTGTATTCGGTACCATGTATTTGACAAATCAGAATGGGTGATGTATACCTATTTTGGGGGCATCACATCAATATTGTGAGTATTTCTTTTGAGTATAAGAACACTTTGAGTACAGCTTTTAGTGCAAGATTTTCTCACGATAATATCCGATATTCCAGTCAAATCTAGTTTTCTACTAAGGTAAAGAATATTATTTTATTTCAATACTCGTAAGAAATATCATTTTCTTTCATACTCCATATTATGTAAGTGATATTATTCAATTTCATATTCCTAAATTTAAACTTACTATGGTAAGTATTGCTTATATAATTCTTGAAATGATTACGAATTCCTTAAGAATTGCGTTTCATCTAATATCATTTCACTAAAATATTGGCCTGAACTTTCTTATTAAATTTTAATATATTCATTTCGGGGTACTATTCATGGATATTATTCATACGGTACTATTCATGGGTACTATTCATTTGGTACTATATATACATACTATTCACAAGTACTTGTTCACAATAGAATTTATATCATTGTCATCTTTATTAATTCTTTATATCATTGTCATCATCCTCATGCGTATATTGTGTTGAAAGTCATCTTTGGTCCGTAGTGCAAAGATGGACTGTTGATTGATATGATTATGACCAGGAATTGTGTAATGGTATAATCATAACCTTTAATGTTACAGATAAGGTTTGTGGTGAAAGTCCTCTTTGGCCCGTAGTGCATAGATGGACAGGTGTTTGGCATAATCATGATCACTGGTGATATAAACGATTATCTTTGCCCGTAATGCATAGATAATTCGTTGATTGGAAATAATTATTTATTGCTATTACAATGATAAAATATTGATGATGGACTTTTAAATAATAGAAGATAGTAAATGTGAAGCCCCCAAAATAGGTATACACAACCCATTCTGAGTTGCTAAATATATGGTACAGAATTCAAATACAAACTTAATTATACAACTGTCGTGTAACATAAGTTGTGAGTTTTAACACGAATATTACCTCGTAGACAATATTCGAACTCAAATGGAGTCTTATTACAATTATTATCACACTATTTTATAAAATAGTGAGAACTACTACAGCCATAATCTCGGACTGTCACTCCATTCCCCGACTAGTCCCAGCTATATTCTCATTTCTTGAAAGAGAACAATGAAAAAAAGGGTGAGCTTAACTAGCCCTAGTAAAGAATATTATGACTAGGATAATGCAGAATAGATTATTGTTAGCCTTCAACAATGTAAAACTGATAGAATACAATAAACAACAAGTTTAACTGCAGCAAAACAAGCAATCCATTAGAAGAGTCAAGTAAAGCATGACATCTACTATCTTCTATGATTTAAAAGTTCATCATCAATATTCTATCGATGTAACATAACTCAATAAATAATTCACATCATTGAATTATCGATGCACTATGGGTCAAGGATATTCGTTAGTATCACATCCATGAATTATCCATGCACTACGGGCCAAGGATATTCATTATTATCACGTCCACAAATTATCCATGAATTATTGGCCAAGGATATTCGTTATTATCACATGTGGTCATGATGCCAACAACTATCCATCAATGCACTACGGGACAATGAGGACTTTTACCGCATCATTTGTAACACTACAAGTTATGATTATACTAATATATAGTCATAATCATACCAATCAATAGTCCATCTATGCACTACGGGCCAAAGATCACTTTCATCATAATATAAGCATGAGGATGATGATAATGATATAAGAATTCATTTAAGTGAAAGCAATGATAAATTTTAAAGATTTATAATTCAATTTATCTAGAGTTCAAAAATGTCCAAATTGTCAACATGATAGTTGATTTGTGGAGTAAAATTCAAGAATAATATTGTATCAAAAATAATTTGGACAGAAAAGAATTCAATTTTTATCATGAATAGTACCCCGAGTGAATAGTACCCGAGTGAATAGTATCCCATGAATAGTACTTCAGGAATAGTATCCCGTGAATAGTACCCCGACATGAAAAGATTAAAAATTAACAAGAATGTTCAGAATAATATTTTGTGAAAAGATACTAGATGAAAAACTAATTTCAAGGATATTCTACTAATTTCAAGGAGTATAGAAGTAATACTTAACAAAATGAGTGTAAAATTTGGAATCTGAAATGAAATAATATTACTTACATACTACAGAGTATGGAAGAAAATATTATTTCTTACGAATATTAAACAAAAATAATATCCTTTACCTTAAAAGGGTAATATTTCTAACTGGTATAGCCGAGATATTCTTGAAAAAAACTTACACTATTTTCTATACTCAAAGCTTCCTTAAACTCTAAAGAAATATGCTCAATATTATAGAAGAAGAATTCTCTGATTTTGGTATGATTTTCAAGTCTAAACTAAACATCCTATTTATAGGAGAATGACAGAATACTATTTGAATTTAGAAAATCATGGGTGAATAGTAAGGAAATTCACGGGCGCTTCTTCAGCCGAATCTGTAACGACCCCAAAATTCATGCAATTTAATTCCCGACTTCGGTCATTAATAATACATTCAACCTCTAATTTTACATCATTAAATGATAATACAATCATTGAAATTTGCCGAATAATTAAAATTTTCTATTACAAACTATCCTCGTTCCCAAAACCTTCAACCTTTACATCTAAATATCTCAGAATCATTTTAATACTACAATAGTTTACATCGCAAAACAATATTACAATTCAACATTAATACATTATTCGGAACCTTAAACACGGTTCAAATAATATAACACAACCAAAGTGTATAAATCTTCAAGTATCACATCTGATTCATGTCTTTCAAGTAACACATAACTTTACCTTGAATCTTGAACCTGTAAAAGTGGTTATTTGCAAGGTTGAGCTCGACAGCCCAGCAAAATCTAACAGTTTTCATGCATCACATAGCACATAATAACATGTTCAACATATAACATATATACTACAGTTCATATAACAAGTATAAAGACTGAGTCCTTACTCAATCAGCATGTTTTAATCAATCAACATAGTCATAAATTGACTTTAACATTTCATACTTTAAACATATATATAACACATCATGCTCTTTGCAATAAAGATTTAAAACAGTTAATCATCAAGTTCACATAGCAAATAGGAACTGAAAGACTTGCCTGATTTGTAGTTTATGAACTATGACTTAACTGCTTAACGCTTATCTGCACTTCGTGTATTCCTTAATTTTAGAAGATGATGGATATTCTTTTGATTATGAAGCTGTCTTTTCCCCCAATTCCTCTCTCTAGACTTCTCCCAATTCTCTCTTACTTTTCTCTGTAACTATCTTCTCCTCCTCTTTTTCCTCTTCTGAGTTCTTTCTTTCTAACTCTAACCTTACGTACTAACAGTATAACGTATAGGTAAACATATATATATATATATATATATATATATATATATATATATATATATATATATATTATTTAATATAAATATAATTTTAATGACATCAGTTTTTTTATACTCAAAAGCCATAAGGCTTGTTTGGCTAACTAACTAAAAATTAACCCATTAAATCTTACACCTTGTTTGGTAAAAAAGATTTAAATTAAAGACTTAACATTCATTAGGCTTTGTTTGGCCAAAAACTGAATTAACCTCCCTTAACTTATTTAAATTCTTGCATCACAATTCCATAAATTATTTATTTTTTCTCAATAAATAAATTATTTAAAATATTTATTTAACTCAATAAATATTTAAAATTAATTACAAAATTCATTTAATTCCTTCAATAGTTAACTCAACTATTAAACCTCACTTTTCCAATATATGAATATATATTTCTCTTCACACTAGATCACGTATTTCAAAATATATAGCACGTATATATACATACTCAAACTCAAAACATCTCATAATAAGAATTTTATTTATTAAATTCATATTTTAATAAATTATAAAAATTTGGGTTGTCACATTCTTCCCTCCTTATAAGGATTTCGTCATCGGAATCACCGAAATCCTACCTTACAAAGGTTTTCACAAAATATCTTTCACAATTATCGTTGAATAACTTCAACACGTTAACTTAGCAAAAAATTTTACATATATATATATATAATTCATTCATTTCTTCAACAACTTTTAGGTTTTATTACATAACCTTCAATTAAACACAGTCATATATCAAATATTATATATTCTTTATCCCATTCATTTCCTTTTCTAAGGATCGTTATCATAAACACTCAGGATATTACATTCACCCTTTCTTCTAAGAATTTCGTCCTCAAAATTTTATTTATTAATCTTTATTCATTCAATCTATCAAAATAGATTTTACGTTAATACTTTATTCATTCATTGGGTTCTGCAACCAAATTCTTTCTCTTAGGATCTTTCTAAGATCATCATATTTCTCACCTCTTCCTCTTCCTCTTCTAAGAGTTTCACATTTCTCTTTTATCTGGAGTTTCAATTCTTTCTTGGCGGGAAAAAAATTCGTTAGAAATTCGTTGCAAAATTTTCGGCCACTTGATTTCCCGTCATCGTGGGTAACGAAAGTTTTTTTGTTGCTAAAAATGGGGCTTTAGCAACGATTTTTCAGGCAACTAAGTCGTTGCTAAAAGTGTATGTTTAGCAACGAAACTTGTCCTTCGTTGCAGATTGTGTCAGGATTTCACTTTTTGTAACGAAATTCATAAGTCGTTGCAAAATTTGAAAACAATATTGGTTAGAAATTCATTGCAAAATTTCTAACCACTTGATTTCTCCTCATTGTGGGCAACAAAAGTTTTTTTTGTTGCTATATTTCGTTGCCTAATATGGACCACATTCATTGGCAACAATTTTTATTTTCGTTGAATATTTTATACAACTTTTTGCAACGACTATTAAAATGTTGCCTTAAATTAAGATAATCCCAATAAGCATGTTTTGTATGACCATATTCGGTATTCAGAGAATTGTCAAAAAATATTTGTATTTAAAATTTAAAAATTTTGTCCAAATGCGGAACATATTCGTTTCCATTTTTTATTCGAATAAACAAATTATTCAAATATCCGAATTTGAATGTCAATCACCTAATAAAGAATTTATTCAATTTATTTATAAAAAGTAAAAATAAAAAAATATTGACCAATTACTAACAAATCACAACCATTTAAAGTTGTAAAAATACATATCATAAATGGGAGACATATCAAATACATCATCATTCATAATTGATCATAAAAATCAATTAAAATTCACTAATATAAATTGTACATATAAGCTGTATAAATTGTACTTATAAGTTGTTCCATATTATTTAATTTATTTTTTGCTAAATTTAAATGTATATAAAAGAAAAGAGATACATATACTTGGGGCATTCTCCATATCGATACAAAATGTCAAGAAAGGGAACTCAACATGACAAACAGTGAAACTCAGATTCTAAAATAATACAAGAGCATAAGGCCAAAACAGAGCAAATGAGCACTGCATTGGACTTCAAGAATACTGCAGAGCATCCGACCAACAAAACAATAAACAATACCATAGCCCAAATAGGTTTGCAAAGCATTAGCATACCAAGAAACAAACGAGTTGCATAGCAGAAACACATAGCAGAAGCAGCACAACATCGCTGCTAATAACACCTTCATTCAGCAGTTTTCCCGCAAACAATGTTGCACAATATAACAAGAAACCATTTAGCAACATTCATTGGCAACCATTTTTTTTCGTTGCGCATTTAATATATTTTTTTGCAACTACTAGTAAATTGTTTCCCAAAATTAAGACAAACCCAATAAGCATGCCTCTTTTTCCCCCCCAAAACGCATCATTTTTCATTTAAATTTTTTTATTTATTTGGACACAGTTTTATACAGTGAAATGTTTCACTCCGTCCGTCTCAAAATAAATGCCCAGTTTTATTTTTTTAAAAGTTATAATTTTTGAAATTAAAATTGAGCACATATAGATATATTTTCTAATTTACAAAAATTAAAGTTTATAGTTAATTGGATGTAGTTTATAATGATTATATTCGCACACTTATAATTTTGAAAAAAAATTATAATTAATTTCTAAAATAATTTATATGAATTTTTCTTGTAACTCGTTATTTTACATATATTTTTTGACAAGGGATAGGCAAGGAATCGAAATTGCTCCCGAAATTGCACCAAAAATTGACCAACCTGCATCGATTTAGTCGCGCCAATAGTTCCGGCATAGACCAATTAAGTTGCACCAATGCTGTGTAAGTTCTTTTTTAACTCCTCTTTTTTAAATTCTCCTTTTTCTTGACTCGTAATTTTTTTTATAATCAAATATTAATTTTTTTTATAATCAATTATTAAATAACCGAATTTCCTATTCGGTTATTTCGGTTAATAATAAAAATAAAATTCTATTTTTTTTCAAACAAAAAAAAATATTTCAATTTTTCAATACTAAAGCTTCCAATCAATAATTAAATAATTAATAACAATCAAAACAATAACAATTCTCGATCTTAACAAAGTTTAATGGTTTAAAATTAAAAATACACAATCTATAATTTAACGAATTATATCTAAATGCATTACGCATCCAAGGCCAGAAGAGAGCAAAACAACTTTAGAAAGAATAATTATGATGACATGAAAAACTCCACTAGCCATTGAACTGCTATAGTAAAATGGAACCCAACTGTTAACAATAGGTGCCAACACCTACAACACAAAACCCAAAGCAAGACAAAAGACACCTCAATCCAGAATACTAAATTGTGACATCAATGTTATAATATTATTATTGACTTTTTAAAAGTCTTTTTCAAATTCAAAATTGAGATTGAATTATATCAATACAAATATGAATATCATAAAATATCTAATAAATATTACTAGTTATAAGTTTTATTGTTTTCAAAACATAATTAAATTGTGTCAATTTTAAATTTAAAAATATTTTAAATTAATTTTTAAAAGTAAATAGTGATTTATTATTTGAAACAAAAATTAGAAATATATATTAATAATTGTGTAAATTGTAATAGATATTAAATGTAGTTACATGAATCATGAATTAGTGAGTCATAATACAAATAAATTATATTACAAGTAAATAAATTATTTGTATTCAAAACAAATTAAATATATTAGTATTGGGTCTTAAGGTATCCGTAAATAAACGAATATGAATATGAATATGAATATGAATATAAATGTATTCGTTTAAACATCCGATCGTAAATATATTCGACGGATAGCGGATATCTGGTATCCGATGTTTGAATTTGTATATGTATCCAAAATTCGTATTCGAACAAATTCGTATTCGTATACAAATATATATTTTTCGAATCAGTAATTCAATTTGAATTATTAAACATGCACTAACTGCGAATAATTAACAATAAATTCTTGAACGTGGTCTAATTAATAATAATTAACCATCATAATAATTAAACAATATTAACTCAAGGTTGAGTTAGGAAACTTGCCTCTTCTGCTGATTACAGCTACACAATAAACTTATCTGCTTTTGAAAGACCTATAACCAATAATATCAGTCTCACAATTAACACAATATTTCATAACACGCGACACTGTAATTCAAAGTCAATCTTCTCCTATACACATTACCACATAGCCACATCAGTGTTTATAACCTTTATAAACACTTATCAAGTCTAATTAGTTCAAATAATTATAAATATTAATGAAAAATATCTCAAATAGACAAAAATTATTTTTCATAATTTAAAAATAATTTTAAAACCATTTTTGTATTTTTCATAATTTATTTTCTATTTTTAAGTAATTTCGGGAAATTCAGAATATAAAATTAATAGAAACCGTCGATATAGGTCTTTAGCGACACAAAGCGTCGCCGTTGGTGTTCTTGAGCTCAAGAACAGTGACAGCTTAGTGTTCATGGTTGCTTTGACCAGCCATGATTCTCAGTGTAATTAGGTTCTGGGCTAGCTCGAACTATAATCGTGTAGTGTGACGGCCCCAAAATATGTCCAATCCATCCAACCTATTCCGAGTCGCCAAATACATAGTACAGAAATTAACTACAACTTTATTACTACAATTGTCGTGCAAAATACAATAACACATATACTGTGAGTTTTAATACCAACTATGACTCTTGTCCCAACTATGGACATCACCTCACATTGATATATTACATAAAGGTACAATCAATAACTATTTTAGAAATTAAAATCTTTGGGAAGTGCTCAAGGAAACCTTCGTACATGGGAGGACATGCGTCTAGGTTATGATAGATATCATATGACTGGAGAATTATCCTTGGTTGACCCAATAGACCCCAAAAAAATGAGAATATTACTATCATGTTCCTTCCAATGGTGAGTCTTCTTTTGACATATAACTATCTCCACCGTCTGCAATTGAACGTTATGTTTCAACCAAACTCCAAGATCATATAGGTAGTGCTCGTAGATATACTCAGCAAGTGGATGTGCACAACCCTGTCTTATGATAACACGAGATTGTATGTCATTAGACATCTTGTATGATAGTGGCAAAACACCCTTCCAAAGTTGGGTTCACCTCACCCTATTCGGTTCACCAAAATTAAATATCAAATGACGTATACAATACGACACACTTTTCTAAAGTTCTCAATAAAATTATTTTCATACTATTTAGGGAGAACCTCAACAGCTATAGACCATCGTTCTATTCCCCTGTTATCCCCGCTCGACCCAGCTTCACTCTTATTACCTGAAAGGAATTGTGAAGCAAAAGGGTGAGCACAACTAGCCCAGTAAAGAATATCATGACTAAGATAATTAAATTATCAATAGCCTTCATCAGTAATAAATCTGAAATTTAGAACATATGGTAGATAAAACTTTTCAACCATAGTTGCAGCGGAACGAGCAATCCATTAGAAGAGTCAAATTGACCATAATGTCTATTATCTTCTCTATGTTAAAAGTCCACCAATAATGTTTTATCCCTGTAACATCAATCAACAGTTCCTGTCCACAATCATATGAATAACTCATAATCATATTTGTGGTTCCAAATTCCTTTTCTCATCCAGGATGAAGATAATTTTTATCAACTGTCTTTACCTGAAACATCAAAGATCATGGTTATACCAAATCACAGTTTCGTTTTATAATCATACTAATAAGTTCATCTTTGCACTACGGGCCAAAGATATTCATTAACAGTTCATCTTTGCACTACATGCCAAAGATATTCAGCAACATGTCATCTTTGCACTACGGGCCAAAGATATTCAACAACAGGTCATCTTTGCACTACGGACCAAAGATATTCATCAATAATTCATCTTTGCACTACAGTCCAAAGATATTCAACAACATGTCATCTTTGCACTACGGGCTAAAGATATTAATATCTCAAAGAAATACATAATTATTTTAGAATTTATATAAACCATAATTATAACCATGTTGATCAACTCACCTTTGCACTTAAGCTAAAAATATTCAATTGTAAATTCAATGGTCATGATTATACTAGTCAACAATTCATCTTTGCACTACTGGCCAAAGAGAACTCATAGTCACGATCACACCAATAATTTACCCATCTTTACACTTAAGACAAAGAGAAATTTCATCACCGGGATTATAAAAATGTTATATATGATAATAAAAATAATATGATCAACAATTGCATTTAATTTCAAGAGTAAGATTCATATATCAATGATTTTATAACACCTTAATCCAAATGTTATAAATCACTTAATAATCTCATAATCTAATATTATTAATATTACCACAAAATTTTAATCATTTCTTAAACTTATAAATAATTTATTTTAATTATTTACACTTTACTAATTAATGCATTTAATCATCCTAAAATGCTAAACTCATAAGGTTTCGTCACCAATAACCAAAACTCTCATCAAGAATATGCATATACCTTATATAGGATTCTCAAGCCATAAAATCCTATTTTCTAATTTTTTTACTTTACATAACATATTTAATTCATTTACTCATAACTAGTCAATTTTAATAAAAAAATACCAAATCAGTACAAACAAATTTTCTTTTCTGGAATTTAGCAGAACATAGTCCAATATTGAACATATATTTTTCTCAAAATTTTTAAAATTCATTTACTATTTTTCATATGGCCAAAACTGCCGAATATTTAGACATTTATCATAAATTATACTTTTGTCCAAAAATTTCAAAATTTACAGAGTATATTGCTATTATATACATGTACTCCCAATAAAAATTTCACCAATTTTGGAGTTAACCACAAGGAGTTATAATAGTTTACTTTTAAAATAGTCTTTTCCCATAAAATTCATAACTTCTAATCTGTACATCCAAAAATCGCCATTTTTGGACACCATCTAGAAAACTAATCAAATTATCATTTTAAATTTTTCCAGAATTTTTGAAGGTCGGAAAAATTATGAAAACTGAAAAACATAATAACCTTTACAATCCCTTACCTCAAAAGAGCAGTATTTCTGACTGGAATATTGGATGTAAAGCCGAAGGAAACTTGCACTAAATAGCAACTCTCCAAGTATCAAATACTCACAAAAATACGCTGGATAATATAGAGAGAAAGAAAACTTGTTTCTGGTGTGATATTTAATTCTAACATAAGCACCTATTTATAGGAAAATGCTAGAACGCCAAAGGAGACTAAATAATAAAATATTATTATTATTTATCAACGCATACTACTTGGAAAATTCAGCAGCCCTCCACCAAAGACCATCCATCTCAATTGAAAATAATTTGGCAGCCCACATGTTTAAAACAATAGTGGGTCTCACCCCTAATTTTAATAAAAATCATTTTATTTTCAGAAACTTCAATAATTCATAGAAAATAGCCTGTTTTTTAGAAAAATATGAATTTTATGTCTATTCCACACGAAATCAAATTCTCTACAACTTTGTAGCTTTAAGTTTTTCTAAATTCCAGACAAAAAATATCCGAAATCCATAAACGGACGATTTTCAACACCTTTTAAAATTCATAACAAATCATGCGTAAATTTTTAATGGTTCATAATTTGTGGACATATACTCAACTTATATATGTATAACATATCCAAAAATCACCATGATCCAACGGTCGGATTAAAATTATAACTCACGCAATAGAGCTTTAGAATACCGATTTGATCTTTAATACCTCCATTCAGACAAAATACTGATAAAACCCCTCAACACTAATTCATTCATTTATAAACACATAAATAAATCCATCATTTATATCCACATAAAATAAATATTTCCTTATCATATAAATCAATAATTAATTATTCATAAATAATATTACAGAATCACAATAATGACAACCAGGCAGTTCCCAGGAAAGAGGGGACTTTCCGATAAGGATTTCTCCTTACTGGCGCGCAATTAGGTGACCAAACTTCTACTTGATATAACTTTCTAGACATTGCCAATAATGATATCTAATAATATTATCCAAATACTATGAATTATTGATCTGATAATAGGAAATAATGTGCAGCGATAATTATTGAAACAACAATAATATAAAATATCAACGCATCAATTATTGAATAAATAAAATAGAATATTGAACAGTAATTACTGTAACAATTATTAAGTACAACCTTCTTACGTATGAATCAATATTTCAAAAATATTGTGCAATATCGTGTGCTACTGTGCAACCACGCGTATTACTGTATTTTAACCACCAGGTAATCCAACAGTGTTAACGGTTACAATTACGCCGTTATTTATAAAAACTCAAACTTGTCATTTTCTTCATCCGACAGTTATTCTGTTATGGGTCCCACAAATGGCTGCGCCGTCGTACGGATATTTCCGACAAAAAGAATATTCCACGACCAAACGAATATTTCCCGACAGAAATAAGTATTTTATAACCACTTGCGTATTTTGAAAATTTTCATATATTATCCTTAACTTTAATTTTTTTTATCAATTTAACCATTTACTGAATAACAATTATAAGAAAAAATTGAATACTTTTATTTTATAAAATTCGGGGTCTTACATGTAGTGTTTATGTAACACTACAATCATCAACTAACATCCAAGTCATATCACATCCAAACAAATAGATCCAGCCTCTAAAAGTCACTGTCAGATCACTTCTGAGTTTTCTGGGTAACCCAGAAACCCAGACAGTGTCGTGTTGACACTTTCAAGCTCGATTAAATTAGTTCTTTGATCATTAAAATAGTGTTATTATGGTCCATACTTGTTCTACACATGACAAGGAACAACTACATAACATGTTTTCAGTCCAAGTATAACAGAATCACAAGTTATGATCTGGTCAAACCCTGTCAGAGGGTTTAATCTAACCATTTCCGGAATTTCCAGAAAACAGCTTCGTGATCGGGTGGTTTAGTTTGACCATCCATAAAATCCCACATGTTTGTTATTTAAGAGATCTAAAGGTATAGATCTGAAGTCCACATATCCTACTACACATTGGTTATCATAACATTAACATAATACTTAAACACTGACAGATCAAAGCATTTCAAAAACTTGTCACACACAGAAAAATGCTTTCTAGGTTACCTAGAATGCATCTGGTCATGCTCGGTCAATGGGTTTTGACCGTTAATAACTACAAATCTAGACATCAAATGACACTGATTCCACTTGCAGATTAAAGAGACCACATGACAAGCTACATATAAAAACTTTAAAACATCAAAAACCATAAATGAACAAGAATTTGTGGCTCTTGACATTAGCTTGTCAGACCACAAATTTTGTTCTTCGACAGTTTTAGAAAAACTCAACTTTTACCCACTTTGATGTTATGGATCTATGGTATATCATCATAGATCATCATAAAATATCCTCTAGCACTGATTTAAACACATAAACACAAACATGAACTTATCATACCAGATCTAGGTGGAGTTTAGGGTTTTACATCTCTTGTTCCACCTTTTGATCTTTGATCTCTTCACTGATTTTTGGTGTTCAAATGGGTTATCTAGTGACTGAATCACTTAAGATTTTTGGAGATTAGGAGAGATAATGGGTTTGTAGAGAGTAAGATAGCAAAATGACTAAGTTTATGGACATTCTCTCTCTTTATCTCTTATAATTAGTTACAATGTATCTATAATGGCTAGGTGTCAATGTTGGATCAGATTTGGTTGAGATATTTGTCAAAATGTCAACATAGTTGGTCACCTACTAAAGGTTTAGCCAATTTTTTACAAGTAAGCTTATTAAAAATATAAAAAGGGTAATCTTGTCATTTACATTTTAAATTTAATGGCATGATGGTCAATATCCAAACCCTTAGGGTTTAACCCTAAGGTCCTAACCCTTAGGTTTTACAACACTAACTTTTTAGGATTTTCTAATCAGGGCTTTTAAATTAAAAAATTAAAAGTTTAAAGCTAAAATTAGGGTTTCCTAATTAAATTAGGTTTTCCTAATCATATCAGTGTTTAATAAACATATTATGCTCGTCAATTAGGATTAGGGTTTCCTAATTAGGGTTTAGGATTTCTAAATATGAAATTAGGGTTTTTCGGCTTTCAATTAGGGTTTCTAACCACGTGTTAGAGTTTCTAATCCGGAGATTAGGGTTTTTAATCTCTTATTATTAGGGATTAGTTTTAAACCTTATCTAATCAATCATTACTAAAAATCTCTATACAATATAAACACGTATTCATCAATACAATTATTTTAATTGCATTTTCTGTCGAATCCCTTTCCAGAAATTAGGGTTAGGGTTTCTAAAGCTGTTAAACACAACTCTACTCGAATTTCTCAGTCAATACATAAATTGACTCATTCTCAAGACTCGTATCACAAATATATAGTACAATATTAACATTCAATATTAAATAAAAAAAATTATTCGTAAAATTTGGATTATTGGAAATCCTGGGTAATCACACGGTCAAGAATCTCAAATGGACCAACAAATCGTGGATTGAGCTTTCCTCTCTTCCCGAATCTTGTAACTCCCTTCCATGGAGAAATACGTAACAGTATATGATCTCCAATGTTAAATTCTACGTCCTTTCGATGAAGATCAACATAACTCTTTTGTCGATCTTGTGAGGTCTTTATACGTTGCCGGATCATTTGGATCTTTTCCGTAGTCATGCTTACTAATTCTGGTCCCAACAATGTTGCTTCACCCACCTCGTCCCAGCATACTGGAGAACGACACTTTCGTCTATATAACGCCTCAAATGAAGCCATGACTATACTTGCCTGATAATTGTTGTTATAGGAGAATTTCACCAATGGCAAGTACTTATTCCAACTTCCTTTGAAATCTAGGACACAGAGTCTTAATAGATCTTCAAGGGTTTGAATAGTCTTTTTCGATTACCTGTTCGTTTGAGGATGGCTTGCCGAACTGAATCGTAAATCTGTGCCCATAGCTTTCTGCAAGCTAACCCAAAATCGTGAAGTAAATCTTGGGTCACGATCCAAAACTATGGATACTGGCATGCCATGCAATCTCACAATCTCATTTACGTACATACGAGCAAGATGTTTAAGGGAATAAGTCTCACCTATATGCAAGAAATGAGCAGACTTGGTTAATCTATCAACAATAACCCAAATCGCATTTATGCCTTGAGAAACCTTGGGAAGACTTGTAACGAAATCCATGGTAATGTGTTCTCACTTCTATTCCAGAATCTCAAGTGGTTGCAATGGACCTTTTGGCACTTGATGCTCCGCCTTTACACGTTAACAAGTTAAACTCCTCGAGATAAACTTCGCGGTCTAACCACAGCACTTGGCGCAGCGGTAAGCTTCGACCTGGGGTGAATCGTAAACCTGGGCATCCTGGGATCGATTCCCGCCTGCAACAAGTGTGAGGGCCAATTAAAAACTGATTCGTGTGTCCACGGATCGCACATTTCTGGGCGGAGCCATGTCTTAGGCCGAGCCTGTGCTCAAAGCCTGGTCCGAGGTGGGGAGACTTAGTCCGACTGCGGTTGGGAAACTCCACATTAACAAAAAAAAAAAAAAAAAAACTTCGCGGTCTCTCTCTTCATATTGCTCCACCAAAATGTATGTCGAAGATCATGCATGATACATTTTGGTACTCCCAGGATGGATTGCAAATGGTGTGTTGTGTGCCTCCATCATGATTCTATGCTTCAAGTCAGAATCGTTAGGAATGCAAAGTCTGCAGTTGACTCGAAGTATTCCTTCTTCATCAATTCTTGCTTCTGGAATAACACCTTTTTGTACTTTCTTCTTCATACGTATCATCTCTGGGTCTGTGGCTTGAGCAGCTTTAACTTTATCGATTAAAGTCGGTTCTACTCATATGTTTGATATCATCACGTGGGTACTTGAAGCCTTTAACTCTATATACATCCTTTTGTAAGTCGTACCAAATGGGTCTTTGTGTTAACAAAATCGCACTCGTACCCGCATACGATCTTCTACTTAATGCGTCAGCTACAACGTTTGCTTTTACAGGATGATATTGAATGTTATGGTCGTAATCTTTCAACAACTCGAGCCAACGACATTGCCGCATGTTGAGTTTCCTTTTGGGTGAAGAAATATTTGAGGCTTTTATGATTCATATAAATCTCCACTTTCTCCCCATACAGGTAGTGTCTCCATATTTTCAACGCAAAAACGACTGCTGCCAACTCCAGATCATGAGTAGGATAATTCTCGTGACAACTCGAGAAATTAGACAATTTATTAAAATCTTAAATGATGGATTTAAGGTCAAATAATAGACCTAGACAGAAAATAAGTGTATGCGTTTGACATTTTTGGGAAGAAATTTCAAGGATTTAAAATTTTTGTGGTGAATTATTCAGGATTAAGTGCACACACACACACACACACACACACACACACACACATATATATATATATATATATATGTGTGTGTGTGTGTGTGTGTGTGTGTGTGTAAATATGTTTTGTGTATATGGTATTATATGTGTACAGAATGTGGTTAATGGTCAAGGGTTGACCAGATAAAATTTATCAGTGTCAAACCCTAATATTATTGTCGAATGTCAACGTTCTGTTAGAGAAACCCTAACGTCTGATAAGAAACTCTAGAAACTAGTTTTGGAAACCCTAATTTTAGTTCTGGAAATCTGAAACCCTAATTCAGAAACTAAAAACCCTAATTTAGGGATTTAAATACAAGGTATAAGTTTTTGTGTATTAATTATAACCTAATTAGGGATAACCCTAATGGATTAATTAGAAATCCTAATTATTAGGAACCCTAATTTATAAATTTGAAACCCTAATTGGTAATTAGGTAATTTTAAATTTTAATTAGGAAATATTAATCATAATTTTTTTAAGTCCTAATGTGATTAGGAAATTATAATATAATTAGGAAGCCCTAATTATAATTTAGAAATTTAAAATCTAAATTGGAAATTATAATATAATTAGGAAGTCCTAATCGCATAATTTTCTTTTTTAAAATCTAATTAGAAAATCTTAGAAATTTAATTTGCTAAATCTTTAGGGTTAAACCCTAAATCCTAAGGGTCAAACCCTAAACTCTAAGGATTTGGACAATTGACAAATATGCCATTAAAATTAAATGCCAAATGACCAAAATAGCCTTCTTGCATTATTTATTAGGTTGCTTGCAAATTTTGTAATATATTGAGTTGATGACTAACTCTAGATATCCCACATGTGCTAAAATATCACAGCAATCAGCCTTATTTGATCAGCAACTACATTACATTATATATATATATATCAAAGAGAGAAAAAGTCAACAAATCTTACTCATTTGCTAACTTACACTCAACCAACACTTTCTCTCTTTAGACCCACGAAATTCTTAAGCTATTCAGTCCCTTGTATGATCCATAGGAAGTCGTGATCAGATCATGAGGATCATAATCAAGATCAAGCATGAATAAGGTATAAAAACCCTAAACTTAGAAATCATATGATCTTATGTTAGATTTTGTTTTTTGTCGTTTTAAGTTGTGTATTTGTATGTTAATAAGAGATCTGGGTTGTTAGATCAAGGATCTATAACATCTAGATGAACGAATTTAAAGATTTCTCAAATATGGAAAAAGGTTGAAAAGTTGTCTGACAGCCATATGCCAGGGCTTCTAGATCCGTGTGTGTTAAGTGTTATGTGTGTTTAAAGTAATAGATCTGTAGTATGCAATGTTGTCTATGATCTGGAATTGAAATAAGGGTCATAGCATGTCTAGATCGTAAGTTATATGCAGTCAAACTGCGTTGACCGGCCACGACTGACTGATTCTGGGTAACTCAGATTACCCAGAAAAGTCTAACAGTGGTTTTTCAAGGCTTTGATCTTGCTGCTGTTATGTGTTTGGGCCTTGTTGTTAGTTAGATATTGTAGACTGGTATGTAGACTACATACTAAAGTCTTTAGAACAAACAAATCTTGTGCAGGATCAAAGATATGGTTGGTCAAAATAGCATTGACCATCAGCCGGAAGAACAATCTGGAAAACCCATATTGTTCATAAACCGTTTTTTTTTCAGACTTTGACCGGCTTATGTTTCTCTCTTGTGTTGATGTTAGACTGTAATAGAGCATGATATGTGTAGCTTAACATATGAACTTTAGGTTTGGATCTTTATATCACATAAACAAGACTTGGAAATCAAAGATTAAATGCTTCAAAGTAACACCCTTGACACTGTTTGAGTTTCTGGGCAGCCCATAAACTCAAGAACATGCATGACAACAACTTCTGTAGCTTAGATCTAGCAATTTAGTTATAGTTTAGTCATGATATCGATTTTTGGTTATAGTATTACATGTACACTACAACATAAACTCAAATACCAACCCAGAATATGTATAATCTAAGATCTATGACTAGTCAAAGTGGGCACCTTGGTGTCTGATATGATGTTCAAGGTTTTCATCAAGAACACCTATAGCGACGGTTCTGTCGCTATAGGGCCCTTTAGTTACATGTTATTTTCTAAAAATAATTATTTTATTAAATAAATAGAGAAAAATAATTTTTAATTATTAAAAATACAAAATAAATTTTTAAAATTTTTTTAAAATCCAAAAATTAGTTTTTAATTATTTTGAGTATATTTCATAAATATTTAATATTTTTTGGAATATAAATGGTATTTAATTTATTTAATTATAATATTAAATAAATTATTTAAAAATAATTTTAACACTTGAAAAATTATGAAAAATTATTTTATGGTGTTAAAAAATATTCTAAGTTATGTTTAATAACTTTTGATATTTTGTGATGAATTTCATTAATAAATTTATATTAATGATATTTAATTTATTTAATAAATATATTAAATAAATTATGGAAAATAGAATTAATGTTTTAAAAATCATATAAAAATGATTTAACTGTTATAAAAATATTTTAAGTTATAAAATACAACTTTTGATATTTTGTCATAAAAATATTAATATTTTAATATTAAAAGCAATTATCGGATAATGAATTTAACTGTTTAAAAATCATATCCATATTATTTTAAAGTATTAAAAATACTTTGTGATATTATAAATATATTATAATATTATGTTATGATTTTCATTAATATTTAATATTAAATAAATATTAATGATTAAGGATTTGTGTGGTATTTATATTAATAACAATTATTGAATAATATTTTTAATTACTTTAAAAGCATTTAAAGGAAATAATAAAGTAATAAAAATACTTTGATATAATATAAATATATTATAATATTATGACATGTATTTCATTAATATTTGATATTAAATAAATATTAATGATAAAGAAATTATGAGGTATTTAATTCATATAAATACAATAATTATCTGAAAATTATTACAAGCCTATGAAAATTATTTTGACTGACAATAAAATTATCTAGGATAATTGTTAAGTGTTTAGGCAGAGTTTAATGGAACATAGACTCGAGATTTGTCCGACTAGACCGTCGGGATGTTAGAATTTTATCGGTTTTAAGTCAGACTGAAATGGTTTGACTTGATACTAAGTCTTATGTGCTGTATAGACTAATAGGGTTATGTGTTAATGTGTTTAGATTATTTTAAATATTGTGATGATATTATTCTAATTTGTATATTGATATTATTTATATATTAGGTCTTCAGACAAAGCTTAATAAATGCGTAACGATAATCAACAAAACATGCAAGTTTTTCTTAACTCTACTTTGAGTTATTGTATTCAAATGTACTTGTGGTTAATTATTGCTGATTGTCATATCTAAGAATTATAGAATTTTACTCTGTACATATTGTGTGTATAAGTCAGGTATAAAAGGCTAATCACCTTCATTACAATTCGGTCTAGATATATTTGTTCATGTTTAATACTTGTTCAATCAAAAGTTTGTTCGTGCTAGTTCTCAACTATATTAATGAATTATAGCCAGGTTATTATTCAAACTCTTTCCATCATGATATATCCTTAAATAAATTTAAACTTGTTGGGAAACCTTCATGCTCACCCTTGCTATATCATGATAAACATTGCAGATTAAGGTGAATACGTCGGATACAAGGAAAGGTTAAAGACAGTTCCAGCTTTAAGTTTATGTGTGCGGCTTAATTTGTAACAACATAGTATAATAATATCTTTGTATGTCAGATAGAATAATGAATTGTGTATAAGTTAAGGTTGCTCGACCTTGGGAAATAGTGTGTAATGTTTAATGTATAAAAAATTTATGTTTATATCTTTCGCAATAGTATAGAATGATTAATTGTACCAGATCCGTGGTGATTTAGGACCCGAATTTGGGGAATGTCACAATTCCTCTTATATTCCTTGAGTTATCGCGAGGCATAGGCTATGACTTTCCCATGTTGCATGAGAACAAATCCTAATCCTTTGCCTGAAGCATCGTTGTAGATAACAAATCCATCCAAACCAGATGGTATTGTCAGAAAAGGTGCCGAAATGAGTCTCCTTTTAAGCTCTTGGAAACTCTTCTCGTATTTCTCGCTCCATATAAATTTTATATCTTTCCGAGTCAGCTGAGTTAACAGAGTAGCGATTCGAGAAAATCCTTCCACGAATCTTCGATAATAACCAGGTAAGCCCAGAAAACTACGTATTTCGGTCACCGACTTCGGCTGCTCCTAACTTTGGAAATCTTTAATCTTCACTGAGTCAAGAGATACTTCATGTTTTGACACCACGTGCCCAAGGAATGCTACGTCCTTAAGCCAGAACTCGCATTTCTTTAACTTGGCATATATCTTGTTGTCACGAAGCCTTTGAAGTACCAGCTTCAAATGGTGCTCATGATCTTCACGGCTTTTGGAGTAGATGAGGATGTCATCAATAAAGACAACAACGAACTGATCCAAATATTCCTTGAACACACGGTTCATCATATCCATGAAATTCGCATGAGCATTAGTCAATCCAAAAGACATGACTAAGAATTCATAATGCCAGTACCGAGTTCTGAAGTTAGTCTTTGGAATATCCTCAGTTTTAATCTTCAGCTGATGATATCCAGAATGAAGATCTATCTTTGAAAAGAATTATTCTCCTTGTAACTGGTCAAATAGGTCATCAATATGAGGTAGCGGATACCTATTCTTGATGGTGACATGGTTTAATTCCCAGTAGTTAATACAAAGTCGCATACTCCCGTCTTTCTTCTTTACAAATAAAATAGGAGCACCCCAAGGAGATGTACTAGAACGAATGAAATCGATGTCTAACAACTCCTGTAGTTGGACCTTTAACTCCTGAAGTTCAATAGGAGCCATTCGATATGGGGTTTTAGAAATGGGATTTGTAACAGGTTCAAGGTCAATAAAGAATTCAACTTCACGTTCCGGGGGTAGACCAGGAAGTTCTTTAGGAAATACGTCAGGAAATTCACTAACAACAGAAATATTATTCAAATCTAACATGTTTTTTTTTCAAGTCCATAACATGGGCTAAGAAAGCTTGACATCCGTTTCTTAATAAATGAATGGATTTATGACTAGATATAACAGTGATTGACTTTAGTGGTTTGGGTGCTTGAATTCGCATAACAGGTTGGTTAGGAATATGAAAACTAACAACCTTACGAAAATAATCAATTTTGGCATGATGATTAGTTAACCAATCAATCCCTAAAATTACATCAATTACAAGTATCTTTAAAGAGATAAGATCAACAGGTAATGTGATGGTGCCAACTTGGATAAAACAAGATTTATAAATAGTGGATGTCATGAAAGTGACTCCTAACGGAGTTTCCACAGATAAGTCAAAGTTTAATTTCTCCGGAGTCAAGTTTAAACGTTGATCATAAGCAGGAGAGATAAAAGAATAGGTAGAACCGGTATCTAGTAAGGTTTACCCGTGATCACCTCGTTCGGGTTTCTCACATTTTGGCCAGTCACGACAAACGCTCTCCCTTAAACCACTGACTTTGTTTTGTCCGTAGTCGCCTTTGGTGTCGCCGTCCCATCTGGACTTGACTTCACTACCAGACAAAATCAGGCTTATAACCGTCTTTTCCACAACTGAAACACACCTTGGAAGTCTGTGAACAGTTTTGACTTATGTGTCCCTCCTCTCCGCATCTGTAGCATCTAACTGGCGGTCGTTCTCCTCCCCTAGAATTTGTTGCTGGTGTTGGTGTTGGTGCTGCTACTGATGTCTTTCCATCATTGTAGAATCTCCTCTTTTTGAAATTTTGACTTGAATCACCTCTCCTATTATCATGGCCACGATTACCACCCGAGTGGTTACCGCTTTTGTCCGTATTTTTTCATCCTCACTGGTTGTCATTGCTCCGATGACTGCTGCCATCGATATGACCCTGGTTGTGGTCCCTCGGTTTAACATACTCATTATCTCGCTCTAATAACTGAGCCCTGTTGAAAACATCTAAATATACCAAAAATTTGTGAGAGATAAGGTATTGACGAATTTCGGGTTTTAGACCTCTGGGAAACATCCGCGTCATACGTTCCTCATTCTCTACCAAATGAGGTGCAAACCTGGATAACTCCGTGAACTTCGCCTCGTACTGGGACACCGTCATGTTGTTCTGTTCCAGTCTAATAAACTCTACCTCCTTCATATGACGAGTACTTTCAGGAAAGTACTTGTCATTGAACAATTTCTGAAATGTTTCCCAAGATATGTTGAGTGCGGCTGGCTGGGTACGCTTCACAGATTCCCACTAGTAATCTGCCTAACAATGGAACATAAAGATGGCGAATGGAACCTTCTGTTCTTCCGTGCATCCTAAGACATTGAATATCTTGGTAATTTGCTTGACCCATGTTTTTGCCTTAATCTGATCCGGCTTTCCCCAGAACTCTGGTGGTCCCAACTCTTTGAACTACTTGGCTGTGATAGACCATACGCTGCTATCATTTCCACCCGTATTTTGTACACGACTCTCCCTTGTCTAATTTTGCATGAACTACAAAAAGTTTCTAAACATTCCATCATTCATCGTTTGTTCGGTAGTGTTATTTACAAGAGGAATATTGCCTTCCTGTTGCATGTTCTCCTGGATGGTGATTAAAGTTGTCTCCAAGGTCTCATATACTCCATTGTTAACGTTCTCTGCTGCCATTCTTAAATACTGCCATAAAACAAGGGTTAATTAAACAAATTAACATATCACATGATATCCCTATATTATGATCGACCAAAAAATAAGCTTAGGTAGGACACACTAGCGAAGGATTTACTCGTCTCTCCCCTTCTAGTTCTATTCCCTGATCTCCGCCAGAGACCATATCCCTAAGATCTGATACCAACTATGACGCCACCAAAATAGGTATACATCACCCATTCTTAGTCGCCAAATACATGGTACAGTAAGAAACTACAACTTTATTATTACAATTGTCGTGCAAAGTACGACAACACATACTATGAGTTTAAATACAAATAGTGTCTTCTAGATAATATCCACACTCAAATAAAGTCTCATTACAATTATTGATACACTATTTTACAAAATAGTGAGGACTGCTAAACCAACTGACTAGAACCATCATTTCATACCCCGACTAGTTCCCGCTATATTCTCACTTCCTGAGAAGAAAAAAAGAACAAAAAGGAAAAGGGTGAGCTCAACTAGCCCATAAAACAATATTATGACTAAGATAATATACAACAAATTATCATTAGTCCCAACAGGGAAAAAAATCTGATAGAATATAATAGACAACAAGTTTTAGATCAACAACTGTAGCGAAAATAACAATCCATTAGAAGAGTCAAGTAGATAATGAAATTTACTATCATCTATGAATTTAAAAGTCCATCATCAATATTTTATCCCTGTAACATCAATCAAAATACATCTTGAATCAAATATTCATCTTTACACTATGGGCCAAAGATATACATTTGTATCACCAGTTGGTCATGTTCATCTCAACATCTGTTTATCTTTGCACTATGGGCCAAAGATATTCATCAGGTAATCATTCATCTTTGTACTACAGGCCAAAGATATTCAGTTATATCATCATTTAGGACTGAGGATGATGAAAAATATTTTTAAGAAACGAATCCAGTGAGACAAAAGAACAAAGATTAGGGATTCATACTTTAGATAATCCAAGTTCAAAAACACTCCATAATAAACCATAGTGGAGTAAAATTCAAGAATGAAGATCAAAACATGGATACAGTCAAAGATAGTAACCATAACAGACATCTGGGACTAAGAAGAGAAAAATTTATTTCTGGTGAATAGTGTCATATACGTGAATAGTGTCGTATACGTGAATAGTAACCCTGACACAAAAAGGTAAAAATTCCACAATAAAATTTATACTAATATTTCGGCATAATGATATTAAAAGAAATAATATCATTTACGAAGAAAATAACATCCCTTATCTCAAAAGAACAGTACTTCTGACTGGAATATCGGATGTAATGCTGAAGGAAACTTGCACTGAATAGCAACTCTCAAAGTATCTAAATACTCACAAAATACGCTCGATAATATAGAGAGAGAAAAAAAACTTGTTTCTGGTGTGATTTTCAATTCTAACTAATCACCCTATTTATAGAAAAATGCTAGAACGACAAAGCAAAATAAAATATTAAAATAATATTATTTTTTTTTCTCTTCTACGCACACCTTTGTACACAGTTATTAGCCTACCACATTTGAAAAATTAATTCAGCACATTTTATCAACAAAAGACAAAAGTGGGTCCCACCCATAATTTTAATAAAAAAAATTATTTTTGAAACTTCAATAATTCATAAAAAATAGCTCTTTTATCATAAAAAATACGAATTTTATGTCCATTCCATAGGAAATTAAATTCTCTACAACTTTGTAAATTTAAGTTTTTCCAAATGAAAAATTACCGAAATCCAGATACAGATGATTTTTAATACCTCTATTCTGACAAAATACTGATAAAACACCTCAGCAATAATTCCTTCATTTATATCCACACAAAATAAATATTTCCCTATCCATCCACATAAAATAAATATTTCCTTATACTATAAATCATTAATTAATTATTCACAAATAATATTACATAATCATAATTATGACAATCAGGTCGTTCCCTCGAAAGAGGGGGCTTTTCAATATGAATTTCTCATTAATTGCGCGAGTTAGGTGACCAAACCCCTTTCCTAGACAGAACTTCCTTAGACATTGCCAATAATGCTATCTAATAATATTATTCAAATAATATGAATTATTGATCTGATAATGGAAAATACTATGCAGTGATAAATTTTGAAATAACAATAATATAAAATAGCAACGCAACAATTATTGAATCAATAAAATAAAATATTAAACAGTAATTATTGTAACATTTATTGAGTAGTGCCTTCTTACGTAAGAATCAATAATTTAAAAATATTGTGCAATATCGTGTGCTACTGTGCAACCACGCGTATTACGGTATTTTAACAATCAGATAATCCAACAGTGTCAACGGTAATAATTACGCCGTTATTTATAAAAACTAAAACTTGTCATTTTCTTCATCCGACCGTTTTTCGTTATGGGGCCCACAAATGGCTGCACCGTCGTATAAATACTTCCCGACAGCAAGAATATTCTACGATCAAACGAATATTTCCCGACAACAATGAATATTTTATAACTACTTGCTTATTTTGCAAAATTTACACATTTCACCCATAACCAAAGCATTATATCAAATTAACTCCTTATTATTTCAAGATAATGAATAGAGGAAAAGAAAATTCAATTTTATTTATAAAAAGTTGGGGTCTTACATATTATATGAAAGATGCTTATGTATCAATACTTGTATATAAAGAATAAATCAATTTAAACAATATTTATCAAGTATATAATTTAAATTAGTTAAGCACAAACTGATATAACAAATATTATTGTTTAACTCAGATAATATATAAGAATATTTTATCTATTATGTAAAATTTTATAAATAATATCACTTAGTACTATAAAGAATCGTACGGTTCGAATTCCTCTTGTTAGAGGTGTAACTCCGTAGCCTTGCGGCATATAAGTACGACAAAATTTATAATTTTCACAATTTATATTTATATAAATATTTTTAATAGATCACTACGATTCTCAAATCTAGTTTGGATGACTACTCTTTTTAGAGTAGTATCTCAGTGTCGTTTTGAGCTATCAAGTGTCGTATCCATTTTATGATATTTATATAAATAATATCGATAAAAGGTTACTGAAGACTATAAGGAATTGTACGGTTCGAATTCCTCTCCATAGAGGTGTATCTTCGTAGCCTTGCGGCGTCCAAGTATCCTTTTATTTGACAAATAGATGAAATATAGATATATAAAATTGTGTAGAATAATGTATATTCGTATATCTATATATATATAAAAAGTAAGAAATAATTTAATAGAAGTTAAATTAAAATGACTTATCTCAATACTTGGACCAATTTTCTCTTCTAAAATAATCAGAACTTTTGTAAGAAGAGATATAAAGCTTTTAGAGATAATGTAGGCAAGGAGAGTATGCGTTTTCTTTTCACTGAATTGGTAAAAACCAACTGAATGAAATACTCCCTATTTATAGATTTTTGAAGTTGAGGGCAAAAATATAATTTGGAAAATCTAATTTTGAATGCACGATTTGGATGAACAATTTTTGAATTGAACGGTCCAGATTGGAACATATTTTAAGCGGAAGTACTTCACAATTCGCCCGGTCAGATTTTTATCAACATAGCATTTAATGTTTAGACCACATGTTTTTGAAAAAACCTTCTAGCACACTGTAAGACCCCAACTTATTATAAATGAAATTAAACTTTCTCTATTTATCATTTTGAAATAGTAAGGGTTGATTTGATTAAAGTGGTTACTTATGGGTAAAATGAGCAAATATTTCAAATAAGCAAGTGGTTATAAAATATTCATTGTTGTCGGGGAATATTCGTTTGGTCATGGAATATTCTTACTGTCGGGGAATATTCGTACGACGGCGCAGCCTTGTGTGGGCCTCATAACGGAAAGCGATTGGATAAAGAAAACGACAAATATAAGTTGTTTATAAATAACGGCGTAGTTGTTACCGTTAGTGCTATTAAAATACTCGGTGGTTAAAATACAGTAGCACACGGTATTACACCAATTATTAATTCTTATGTATGAAGGCACTACTTAATAATTGTTATAGTGGTTACTATTCAATATTTTATTTTATTGATTCAATAATTGCTACGTTGATATTTTATATTATTGTTGTTTCAATAATTGTCACTACACAGTATTTTCATTATCAGATAAATAATTCATATTATTTGAATAAAATTATTAGATAACATTATTGGCAATGTCTAAAAAGTTCTGTCTAAGGAGAGGTTTGGTCACCTAATTGCGCGCCAGTAAGGAAAAATCCTTATTGGAAGGCCCCCTCTTTCTTGGGAACAGCTTGGTTGTCAGTATTGTGATTCTGTAATATTATTTGTGAATAATTAATTATTGAATTATATGATAAAGAAAATTTTCATTTTATGTGGATATAGATGGAGAAAATTTTTAATGTGACAATTGTTGAAAATTGATATTTTATCTTTTTCGATAAAATAATTCATTTAAATATATTATTATATTTTAATAATATATTAATGGTGATATTTTTACAATGAATGTGGGATATATGAATAAATGAGGAAGAAGAGTATTTTTGTTGCAATAAATATTTAAAACATGTTTTTCAGGTTTGTGGACCCCATTTCTTGACTGAAATTTGATTATAGCCTGTAAAATCGCCCGTTTGTGGATTTTGGTCAATTTCTGTTTGAAATTTGGAAAAACTTTATTCTACAAAGTTGTATAAAATGAATTTCCTATAGAACGGACTTGAGGTTCGAATTTTTCTGATAAAAGGACTATTTGTTATCAATTATTGAAGTTCCGAAGTTCTAGAATAATTGATTTTTTTAATTATTTTTTTTAAAGAAAAACGTTTTGTTAAGGTTGGTGGGCACCAAATGTTGTTAAACATGCTGAATTCAGATCCTCAAAAGTGGGTGTAAGAAATTTTAAAAAAATAATAATATTTTATTAAATTTTCTGCTTTGGTGTTCTAAGCAATTTCCTATAAATAGGGTGCTTAGGTTAAAATTTAAAATCACACTAGAAATTGAAGTTTTCTCTCTCTATATTATCGAGCGTATTCTTGTGAGTATTTTGATACTTTGAGTGTTGTTATACGGTGCAAGTTCCTTTAGCGTTATATCTGATATTCCAGCCAGAAGTACTATTCTTTTCGAGGTAAGGGATGTTTTTTTAAATGAAATTCTTGTCTTTTAGTGTCGGGGTTACTATTCACGTATACAACACTATTCACGTATACGGCACTATTGACGAATACGGCACTATTCACAAAAAAATTAAAATTTTATTTTTTTTCTAAAATATCGATTATGAATACTAGCTTTGATTGTATCCATGTTTTGATCATTCTTGAATTTTATTTCACTATGATTAATTATGAAGTATTTTTGAACTCGGATTGTTTAAAGTACGAATCCTTAATATTTGTTCTTTTGTTTCACTGGATTCGTTTTCTTAAAAATATTTTTCATCATCCTCAGTCTTAAATGATGATATTACTGAATATCTTTGTCCTGTAGTGCAAAGATTAATGATTTTCTGATGAATATCTTTGGCCCGCAGTGCAAAGATGAACATGTGTTGAGATGAACATGACCAACTGATGAATATCTTTGGCCTGTAGTTCAAAGATGATTATTTAATTCAAGATGAATATTGATTGATGTTACAGAGATAAAATAATGATGATGGACTTTTAAATTCATAGATTATAGTAGATTATATTCTCTACGTAACTCATCTATGAATTATAATTTCAGCTGCGAATATTGATCTGAAATTTGTTGTCTATTGTATTTTATCAGATTTTTCCATGTTGAAGACTAACGATAATTTGTTCTATATTATCTTAGTCATAATATTCTTTACTGGGCTAGTTGAGCTCACCCTTTTCCTTTTTGTTCCATTTTTCTTCTCAGGAGGCGAGATTGTAGCGAGTTCTAGTCGGGGTGTGGAATGAAGGTCTTAGAAAGTTGTTTCAGTAGTCCTCACCATTTTTATAAAATAATATATCAATAATTATAATGAGGACTTATTTGAGTGTTGATATTGTCTAGAAGACAATATTTGTATTTAAACTCACATTTTTTCTGTTGTATTAATAAAGTTGTAGTTGTTTCTGTACCATGTTATTGATGACTCAGAATGGGTGTTGTATACCTATTTTGGAGGCGTCACACACACTCGATTTCTATGTCCCAAAAAGAATGGCTCATGTGTTTTGAAAGAAGCCAGCACAAGCTCATTTATTATGTATGCATTCATTATATATATTACAATATTATATGTATGTATTCATGCATATCCGGTTATATATATATATATATATATATATATACATATAATTTTTAAGCATGCAATAATTACACGGTTTTTTAAACATACTAGCAGCTAAGTTCCAAAATGAATGTCCTATTAGCATACTTAGTAGGTTTATATATAATACTAGTCATATGCATTATAATACTTTATGATATATATATATATATATATATATATATATATATATATATATATATATATATATATAATTCATACGTATATATAATGAATGCATTTGTAATTTACTCATATATGGTTTTATATATATAAACAGATGCAATTAAAATAATTTTTACCCAACTTTTATTTTGAAAAAGAAATAGGATCTCCTTGCCTTGAATTTTATGAGTCAATTTATTTAACACTTGACATTTAATTTATCAATGTCAATAAATATTAATTCAAGTAAAATCAGAAAATAGTTTAGATAAAATAATAAGAAAAATAATTAAATAATTACATATATAATTAATTACAATATAATTGTTATCATCAAAATATATATAAAGTAAAATTATACCTATCAATCTCCCCCTTTTTGATGATGACAATTATAAAAATATTTTTGTGCCTTAAGAAACTCCCCCTTAAACAGTGAACATTTTAATTCCATTCATATAGCAGTTTAAATAACAGTTATATTCAATCTCATAGCAGTTTATATCCAATCTCATGGCAGTTGATATAGAAGTTTATATCCAATCTCATGGCAGTTGATATAGCAGTTTATATTCAATCTCATGGCAGTTGATATAGCAGTTATATTAGTTATTAATATTTTTCTTCTCCCCCTTTGTCATCATAAAAAATGAGGGGGGTAAAAGAAAATGTTAAACATGCGGAAAATATTTAGTTAAGTAAACTTGGAAAGAGAGTTAGTAACCAAAAATATATATAAAACGAGTAAAGATACGTCAAGTAGTAGTATTAGTAGTAGGAGAGAAAGGGATTTAGGTTTACAGTCATCCGAATAGTTAGTCAAATAGTTAGATTTCCTCTAAATTTAGAGGAAAGAAGTGAGAGACTTCAGGAATGGGAACATCTATAGCTTTAAGAAATGGTGGCACAAAATCAGCTGGAACATCATTGACAGTAGTATTAAATGGGTAGGGACCCATAATCAAGCTATTAGTCTCCATCAGACAACATACCATAGCCTTAACAACATTTAGAGTTGATTGCACATCTTCTAACTTTTCTAATAACAGAGTTTGGTTGTGTAGAAGAAGTTGATTCATACTGTTAACTGAATCAATTTTTGTGGCCATGTTTATGTTAGACTCAATCACCTCATGATCAACAGGTTTAAAAATAATAAAGGGTTTAGGTGGCAGATTTAAGTGGGAGACAATGTTACTTGTGGGAACAAGTTGTGACAGATGTTGTGACACGGGAATGTTCAAATAATTGAAAATGTGAGAGAGTAGTTAACCAAAACCCATACAATCGTTATGAAAACAGAATTTAAAGGAGGATAGCAAGAAGTAGACTAAGTTATAGTGTGAGACCCCAAATTTTATGAATAAAGATTTAAATTTCTCGAAATATTTTTTTTGAATATTATGGTGTGAATTTGATATAATGTTATAGTTGTGAGTAATATTTATAAATTTTACAAAGTATGCAAGTTGTTATAAAATATTCGTTTGGTCGGGGAATATTCTTTTTGTCGGGGAATATCCGGACGACGGCACAATCATTGGTGGACCCCACAACAGAAGTATTATCGTAGTTAGAAAACGACAGAATTATTATTTTATAAAAATAATGGCAAAAGTGTTACCGTTAAAACTATTGAACTACCCGGTAGTAAAAGTACAATAATAAACGTGGTTGCATAGTAGCACACGATATTGATTATTGATGCTTACGTGAGAAGTCACTCAGTTATACTCAATTATTGCTACAGTAATTGCTGCATCATATCTCTCATATTATTGATTCGATTATTGTCACAATATCATCGGCATAATATGATATATTATTAAATCAATAATTTAGACGACAAAGTTATTCATATTATTAAATTGCAATATTTATAATGTCTAAAAATTCTGTCAAGGAGAGGTTTGGTCATCTAATTGCGCACCAATAAGGAGAAATCCTTATCGGAAAGCCCCCTCTTTCCTGGGAATGACCTGGTTGTTAAATATTGTGAGTTATAATATTAATGATGAATAAGTTCGTATTTGATTAAAGATGAATTTGATAGTTCCATTGTGTTGGGATTATTAGTGTTAGTGGAAATCGACATCTATTCCGATAATAATTGATGTCTAGGGGTTATATTGATAAATCGGGTAATTAATCGGATAAATGAGCAATTAATTGCTACTAATTCACATGTTTATATAACTATTTGTTCACATGTGTGTACTATTAAATCACATTCTTGTACTATTAGGGGAGTTGGTGCAAGATTGATAATACTTGCATGACTAAGTTAAAAATGGAGGTATAGATGGAGGTACTATACTGTAATTCATATTTTTACATGATTATAACTATTGATTCACATGATTTACTATTGATTCACATGATTTACTATTAGGGGAAGTGGTGAAATTTTGATAATACTTGTAGGACTGAATTAAAAATGAAAGAAAAGTTGAAGGTATTGTACTATAATATTTTGAGTCCTAAAATGTGCAATTATCGAAACTATATTTTTCTATAAATAGAAGCTCATTCTTCCTTCATTTCTCGCCAATTCACTAAAGCTATAGAGCAATTATTATAGTGAGAAATTATAGAGAGAAAGAAGAAGAGAAGTCTGCTACCTCACTATTCTAATATCCAATGTTTTTTAAGGTAAGGGATATTGTTATAGTAAGGGGTATTATTTCTTTCGTATTCATGAAGAGTGCTTCTGTTATTCCATTCTTTATTATTATGTTGGAATAACCTGTCTATGTGAAGTACCGCATACATGGTGAAATTCTTCTGTTATTCTATTCTTTATTATTTTGTTGGAACATCCTATCTGTGCGGATTACGCTAGACCTGGTTCCATTCGTTATTATTCTGTTGGAATAACCTGTTTGTGTGGTATATCGCATGCATGGTAAATTCTTTGTTATTCCAGTCTTTATTATTTTGTTAGAATATACTGTCTGTGCGATTTACGCATAACCTGGTTCCATTCTTTATTATTCTGTTGGAATATCCTGTCTGTGCGGTTTACGCATGACCTGGTTCCATTCTTTATTATTCTGTTAAGAATAACCTGTCTGTGCGGTTTATCGCATGCATGGTGAATTCTTCTATTATTCTATTCTTTATTATTCTGTTGGAATAACCTGTCTATGTGGATTACCGCATGCATGGTGAATGATCCTTTGTATTCATATGAATAGTATTTTCATTCAAAAGGGGTTTCTGTCAGGGGTAGTTTTTCATAATTTTTCAGACCCTCAAAAATTCTTGAAAAATTTGAAATGATAATTTGATGCGTTTTCTGGATTGTGTCCAAAAATGACGATTTTTGGATGTATAGATTAAGAGTTATGAATTTTATGAGAAAAGACTTTTTTAAAAATAAACCCTTATAACTCTTTGTGATTAACTCCAAAATTGGTGAAATTTTTATTGGGAGTACATATATATAATAGGAGTACACCCTGTAAATTTTGAAATTTTTGGACAAAAGTACAATTTATGACAAATGTCTAAATATTTGGCAGTTTTAACCATATGAAAAATATTAAATGAATTTTAAAAATTCTGAGAAAAATATATGTTCAAATCCAAGAAAAGAAAAGAAAAGAAAAGAAATAGTTATGATTTGGTAATAACAAGAAAAGAACTAGTTATGAATAACAAAATATTTTTGGAACTGATTTGGTATTTTGTTATTCATAACTAGTTATCTCTAGCTTACGTGCAAAGATGGACTGTTGATTATTGAATTGTATATTTTTGACTTACGTGCAAAGATGAACTGTTGATTATTGGTTTCATAGTTGTATATCTTTGGCTTACGCGCAAAGATGGACTTTGTATGATTATGACCGGGGATCATTCGGTGTAATCATGACCTGTAATGTTATAAACGATGTTGTAAAAGTCCTCAATGGCCTGTAGTGCGTTGATGGATAGTTTTTGGTATGATTATGACCATGGATTATTTGGTATAATCAAGACCATTGATGATTTAATAAATATCCTTGGCCCGTAGTGCAGGGATGATTCGATGACGTGGTTTATTTATTTAGTTGAGTCTCAGCGATAGAAATTGATGAAAATATTTTAAATTATAAAAGATAGTAGATATCATGCTCTACTTGACTCTTCTAACGGATTGCTTACTCCGCTGCAGTTAAACTTGATGTCTATTGTATTTTATCAGTTTAACATTGTTGAAGGCTAATGATAATTTATCCTGCATTATCTTAGTCATAATATTTCTTACTAGGCTAGTTGAGCTCACCCTTTTTCTTTCGTTGTTCTCTTCAGGAAATGAGAACGTAGCCGGGACTAGTTGGGGAACGGAATGATGGTCCGAGATGGTGTCATAGTAGTCCTCACTATTCTATAAAATAGTGTGATAATAAATGTAATGAGGACTCCATTGAGTGTGGATATTGTCTAGATGACAATATTTGTATTAAAACTCACAGCATATATTTTGTCGTATTTTACACGACAGTTGTATAATTAATTTATATTTGAATTTATGTAGTGTGTATTTGGCGACTCAAGATGGGTGATGTATACCTATTTTGGGGGCGTCACAGTTGGTATCAAAGCTTAGGGATATGATCCCTGGCTAAGATGTGAGACAAGAACTAGGAGGGGAGAAACGAGGAATTCTTTCGCTAGTATGACCTACCTAAGTTTATTTGGTATTTAATTGGTCGGTCAGAGTATAGGGATAATATGTGATATGTTAATTAACCCTTATTTTGTGACAGTGTTTGAAAATGGCATCTGAAAATGTTATGATCAGCAATAAAGCATATGAGACCGTTGAGTCACCAACGATCAATACCCAGGATAATGTGCAATAGGAAGACAATAATCCTCAGGTAAATAACAACACCGATCAGATGATGAACGATGGGATGTTCAGAGGCTTTATTCAATTCATGTAACATCAGGTAAGAGAGACTCCTGTTCAAAATATAGGTGGAAATAATGGCAACCCACGGTCGGTCACCGCTAAGCAGTTCAAGGAGCTGGGACCACCGGAGTTTTTGGGAAAGCCAGAACCACTTAAGGTGGAGACGAGGTTAAAGCAGATCACCAAGATATTTGATGTCTTAGGATGCTCAGAGGAGTAAAAGGTTCCCTTCGCCACTTTTATGTTGCATGAAGAGGCAGATTACTGGTGGGAATCTGTAAAACGTACCTAGCCTGACGCACTCAAGTTGTCTTGGGAGAAGTTCTAAGAGTTGTTCAATGATAAGTACTTTCTCGAATGTATTCGTCATATGAAGGAGGTGGAGTTTATCAAGTTGAAGCAAAACAATATGACTGTGTCGCAATACGAGGCTAAATTTAAGGAGTTATCCCGATTTGCATCCCATTTGATCGATAATGAGGAGCGAATGACGCGAATGTTTCTAAGAGGTTTGAAACCCGATATACGTTAATACCTCATTTCTCACAAATTGTGCTTGTATTCAGATGTAGTGAATAGGGCTTAGTTATTGGAGTGCGATAATGAACCAGCCCAACCAAAAGGCAATGATAATAATCATACAGGTGGCAACGGCCATCGGAACAATGATAACCATCGTGGGGGAAATTATTCATGCCAAGAATGGTAACCACTTCGGTGGTAATCATGGCCAAGATAATAGGAGTAGAAATTTCAAGAAGATGAGATTCAACAATGATGGAAAGATGTTATCACCAATACCTGTTGTTAAGGAAGGAGAACGATCGCCGGTCGTATGTTACGAATGCGGAGGGGAGGGACATATCAGTCCAAACTGCATGATGCAGTCCAAAGCATGTTACAATTATGCAAAAGAAGGTAACCTAGCCCGATTTTGTCGTGCACCAAAGTCAAGTCCAGTTAGGACGATGGCACCAAAGGTGGATACGGACAAAACAAAGTCGGTGGTTTCAGGAAGAGCCATTTTTTCGTGACTTCTTAAAAAGCGAGTAACCCGAACGAAGTTAGCACGAGTTAGTTAATTATAAATTCTTTTGAAGTCTATGCCTTATTAGATACCGGTTCTACCCATTATTTTATCTCTCTTGCTTGCGTTCAACGTTTAAATTTGACCCAAGAGAAGTTAGACTTTGACTTATTAGTTGAAACTTCGTTAGTAGAAACCTTCACTTCATGTGCTATCCAAGTCTTGGATGAGAATCACAAGTTTTTAAATGATATTTCTATCGTTAATAAATTTCCTGACGTATTCTCAAAGAACTTCTTGGCTTACCCCTAGAGCGTGAAATCAAATTTTATATTGACCCTAGTACAAAACCCATTTCTAAAACCCTCAAATATTTCTTTACCTAAAACGATCGTATAATGTGCCAAAGACGTTGGCTCGAGCTGTTGAGATTACGATCATACCATTCAATATCATCGTGGAAGAGCGAACGTGGTAGCTGACGCATTGAGTAGAAGATCGTATGCGTTTACGAGTGCGATGTTGTTAACACAAAAAAAAACCATTTCGTATAACTTACAAATGATGAAGATAGAGTTAAAGACTCTAGGGACCCACGTGAAGATAACGAATATAGGAGTAAAATCTACTTTAATAGATAAAGTTAAAGCCGCTCAAGCTACACACCCGAATCTGATGAATGTGAAGAAGAAGGTTCAAGAAGGCGTTATCTCAACCCTCGATTCCCATTTGAAATCCTTGATCGAGTAGGAACTATGGCCTATAGACTTGTTTTACCACCAAGTATGTTGCGTGTTCGTAATGTTTTTTAAATATCGATGTTACGTAAATATGTGGACGACCCGAACCACATTATTGAATTGAAACTAGACGAGATAGCAGAAGATTTAATGTATGAGGAAATACATGTTAAAATCTTGAATAAGAAGGATCTTATTCGACACTCAAAGGTTATACCTCAAGAGTTAGAATATGAAATAAAGTCAAGGTATCATCACCTCTTCGGCATACCAGGTACGTACGTAAATTTCGAGGGCAAAATTTCATAAGGAGGGGAGATTATGAGACCCCAAATTTTATGAATAAAGATTTAAATTTCTCGAAATATTTTTTTTTGAATATTATGGTGTGGATTTGATATAATTTTATAGTTGTGAGTAATATTTATAAATTTTGCAAAGTATGCAAGTTGTTATAAAATATTCGTTTGGTCGGAGAATATTCTTTTTGTTGGGGAATATCCGTATAACGGCAAATCATTGGTGGACCCCACACCGGAAGTATTGTCGTAGTTAAAAATGACAGAATTATCATTTTATAAAAATTACGACAAAAGTGTTACAGTTAAAACTGTTAAACTACCCGGTAGTAAAAGTACAATAATACGCGTGGTTACATAGTAGCACACGATATTGATAATTGATGCTTACGTGAAAAGTCACTCAGTTATACTGAATTATTGCTACAATAATTGTTGCATCATATCTCTCATATTATTGATTCGATTATTATCACAGTATCATCGACATAATATGATATATTATTAAATCAATAATTTAGATAACAAACTTATTCATATTATTAAATTGCTAATATTTACAATGTCTAAAAGTTCTGTCAAGGAGAGGTTTGTTCATCTAATTGCGCGTCAATAAGGAGAAATCCTTATCGAAAAGCCCCCTCTTTTCTGGGAACGACCTGGTTGTTAAATTTTGTGAGTTAAAATATTAATGATGAATAAGTTCATATTTGATTAAAGATGAATTTGATAGTTCCATTGTGTTGGGATTATTAGTGTTAGTGGAAATCGACATCTATTCCGATAATAATTGATGTCTAGGGGTTATATTGATAAATCAGGGTAATTAATCGGATAAATGAGCAATTAATTGCTACTAATTCACATGCTTGTATAACTATTTGTTCACATGTGTGTACTATTGAATCACATTCTTGTACTATTAGGGGAGTTGGTGCAAGATTGATAATACTTGCATGACTAAATTAAAAATGGAGGTATAGATGGAGGTACTATACTGTAATTCATATTTTCACATGATTATAACTATTGATTCAGATGATTTACTATTGATTCAGATGATTTACTATTAGGGGAGGTTGTGAAAGTTTGATAATACTTGCAGGACTGAATTAAAAATGAAAGAAAAGTTGAAGGTATTGTACTATAATATTTTGAGCCCTAAAATGTGCAATTATCAAAACTATATTTTCCTATAAATAGAAGCTCATTCTTCCTTCATTTCTCGCCAATTCACTAAAGCTATAGAGCAATTATTATAGTGAGAAATTATAGAGAGAAAGAAGAAGAGAAGTCTGCTACCTCACTATTCTAATATCCAATGTCTTTTAAGGTAAGGGATATTATTATAGTAAGGGGTATTATTTCTTTCGTATTCATGAAGAGTGCTTCTGTTATTCCATTCTTTATTATTATGTTGGAATAACCTATCTATGCGAAGTACCGCATACATGGTGAAATTCTTCTGTTATTCTATTCTTTATTATTTTGTTGGAACATCCTATCTGTGCGGATTACGCTAGACCTGGTTCCATTCGTTATTATTCTGTTGGAATAACCTGTCTGTGTGGTATATCGCATGCATGGTAAATTCTTTGTTATTCCAGTCTTTATTATTTTGTTAGAATATACTGTCTGTGCAATTTACACATAACCTGGTTCTATTCTTTATTATTCAGTTGGAATATCCTGTCTGTGCGGTTTACGCATGACCTGGTTCCATTCTTTATTATTCTGTTAAGAATAACCTGTCTGTGCGGTTTATCGCATGCATGGTGAATTCTTCTATTATTCCATTCTTTATTATTCTGTTGGAATAACCTGTCTATGTGGATTATCGCATGCATGGTGAATGATCCTTTGTATTCATATGAATAGTATTTTAATTCAAAAAGGGTTTCTGTCAGGGGTAGTTTTTCATAATTTTTCAGACCCTCAAAAATTCTTGAAAAATTTGAAATGATAATTTGATGCGTTTTCTAGATTGTGTCCAAAAATGGCGATTTTTGTATGTATAGATTAAGAGTTATGAATTTTATGAGAAAAGACTTTTTTAAAAATAAATCCTTATAACTCTTTGTGGTTAACTCCAAAATTGGTGAAATTTTTATTGGGAGTACATATATATAATAGGAGTATACCCTGTAAATTTTGAAATTTTTGGACAAAAGTACAATTTATGACAAATTTCTAAATATTCGACAGTTTTAGCCATATGAAAAATATTAAATGAATTTTAAAAATTCTGAAAAAAATATATGTTCAATATGGGACTATATTCTTCTAAATCCAAGAAAAGAAATATTTTTGGAACTGATTTGGTATTTTTCATAAAAATGAACTAGTTATGAGTAACAAAATATGTTTTTATGGCTTGGGAATCCTATATAGGGTATATGCAGATTTTTGATGAGGGATTTGATCATTGGTGATGAAATCTTATGAGTATGGCATTTTTGAATGATTAAATGCATTATTTGGTAAAGTGTAAACAATTGAAATAAAATTTTTATAAGTTTAAGAAGTGATTAAAATATTGTGATAATATTAATAATATTAGATTATGAGTTTATTAAGTGGTTGATAATATTTGGATAAATTTAAAGTCTTTAATATTTATCCTTGTTTTCGTTTGATTAATGCTCATATCATTGTCATCATCCTCATGCTTATATGGTGATGAAAGTTATCTTTGGCTTACGTGCAAAGATGGACTGTTGATTATTGAATTGTATATTTTTGGCTTACATGCAAAGATGAACTGTTGATTATTGGTTTTATAGTTGTATATCTTTGGCTTACGTGCAAAGATGGACTTGGTATGATTATGACCAAGGATCATTCGGTGTAATCATGACCTATAATGTTATAAACGAAGTGGTAAAAGTCCTTAATGGCCTGTAGTGCTTTGATGAACAGTTTTTGGTATGATTATGACCAGGGATTATTCGGTATAGTCATGACCATTGATGATTTAATGAATATCCTTGGCCCGTAGTGCAGGGATGATTCGATGACGTGGTTTATTTATTTAGTTGAGTCTCAGCGATAGAAATTGATGAAAACATTTTAAATTATAAAAGATAGTAGATACCATGCTCTACTTGACTCTTCTAATGGATTGCTTACTCCGCTGCAATTAAACTTGATTTCTATTGTATTTTATCAGTTTAACATTGTTGAAGGCTAATGATAATTTATCCTGCATTATCTTAGTCATAATATTTCTTACTGGGCTAGTTGAGCTCACCCTTTTGCTTTCATTATTCTCTTCAGGAAATGAGAACGTAGCTGGGACTAGTCGGGTAACGGAGTAATGGTCCGAGATGGTGTCATAGTAGTCCTCACTATTCTATAAAATAGTATGATAATAAATGTAATGAGGACTCCATTGAGTGTGGATATTGTCTAGATGACAATATTTGTATTAAAACTCACAACATATGTTTTTTCGTATTTTACACGACAATTGTATAATTAAGTTGTATTTGAATTTATCTAGTGTGTATTTGGCGACTCAAGATGGGTGCTGTATACCTATTTTGGGGTCGTCACATATAGGGCATACATTCATTTAAAAGAATTTTTATGATTTCTAAATCAAAGGGCGTCAGTTTGCGATAATCGCTCACAGGCATGAAATTGTTTCTTAAAATTTTACCCAAAAATTGGCACTCAGCAATGAGAAATTCTAAACTAATTTTGTAGGGATAATCAAACAAGAGAGCTTACACCATTTGATCAGTTACTACTGACAGATTATGCTTAAATAACATTCATTCTTCCACAGATATACCGGATGGATGAAGATATGAATTAATTATAAGTAATTCTAGAGTGGAGGGATGCAATTGAATAGCATGGACAAGAAAAAGTTCATCAATTATGTAGGTTTGGCCTTGAATGCAAGTTGTGATGATTTTTAATAAACCAGAAGAATCAGTAGAAAATTCCATATGAAAGTAAAACTCAGCCATAAGATTAAGATATATTGATTTATCATAGAAAGTGACTAAGCATTCCCACCCAACATTTTTGAATTTTTTGAACAAGTCTGGAAAACTATGAAAAGTAATGACATTCCCTAGACAAAGATTGTGTCTCATAGTTCTGTACTTAGACTAGACAGAGACAGTAGTAAGGTGAGGGACAACATTAGAAAATTGTAACTCAGAATGCAAAGGAAGTGTTTTACATTTGGATGAAAAACAGATTAGACATTATTAGTAAAGAGGCAGGAAAGACAGGGGAGAGAATTAGGCTAAGTAAAGACTGGACATATGAAAGCGCCATTTTCAAAAGACCTTATATATATATATATATATATATATATATATATATATATATATATATATATATATATATTATATATATATATATGCTGCAGGTAATATAGCCCTTATACTCAGCTAAGACTTAGCAGTAAATATGACTACACAAATAACTATAGTTGGTTTCAGAACATATTTAAGGAAAACAATGGTTTAGATAGAGGCTTTATTTAAAAGGGTAGAGAAAAAAGTAACATAAGATAGCCACATGTCACATAGATAACATAAAGAATGAGTAATTTCAGTCAACTTTAAGAATGATTACAAAAGATAGCAATATTTGTCATTTAAAACATTTTTGATATAGCACGACAAGGTATTGATTCACAGAGGGGGATGAACCCTAATTATGTCTGAAGACACATGACTGACATTGAAAGAAAAATTCATAGAAGCAGGTAGTATGTAAAATAGAGCAGTTATAGCAAATTTCATAAAATGGTGCAAAGACCAGTTAATGCAATAAATAAATCCAGTTGACATCAGTATCCAGACAATTTATATAAGACAGTCAAAAATAAGCCCAGTGGGCACCATTATCCACATAATTTAAAAAAATTAGAGGTGTATACCTGAGTCGGCAGCATAAATATACCAGTTTCATTGAGAAAGTCAGTGTGATAAGCTCATCCTTATGCAGCGTTCTCAATGAGAACATCAGCTACCCAAGCAACGGTGCACAAACACACACACAAACACGCACACACACACACACGCGCGCGCGCGCGCACACACACACTCACACACACACACACACACACACACACACATATATATATATATATATATATATATATATATATATATATATATATATATATATATATATATATATATATATACAAGTGTATAAAATAAAACATACCTATTTTTAGCCAAAATGGAATGAAGTTAAAATAGGTTTTAAAATAAAATTTTAAAAAACAACTCTGGTTAAGATTTTAGGGTTTTAAAATGTTTTTAGGAATGTGATCCCTAAATCACATACTTCTCGAATTTGACAGAAAGTTTAAAATTTTTGACCAAAAAAATATGATTCAATGGAGGCTTTAGACTAAAAACTTGGTGAATTGAATAAAAATAGCTTGAAAGAACAAAAAATGGTGAAGCCCCAAATACATAAGTGTTTATACATACAAAAATATGGGAAAAATATTTTTGAAGATGAACAAAAAAATTGTTAGAGAGCAGAGACAAGAGAAGCAATTGGTTTTCAATTGAAACCATAATTGCTTCTCAGATCTTATATACTGTAGAACACAGAAAATAAAGCCAGTGAGTCAAAAATTTATAGGTTTAAATGAAAATCATAAGAAATTAGGGTTAAATTTTTTTAGTGGATTCGAGAAACAAAACAAAACGATGAAAAAAAACTTTTGCAGTTGGGTGTAATTGAAAAACCTAACCATAGAACTTTCGATCTTTTGAGTCAGACGAGAAGGAGAAGAAAAATTTTCATTTTTATAAAGAGTTAAACATCAGAAGTTTCACAAATCAGAAACCCTAAAGATTTATTAATTTTGAAACCCAAAAAAATATTGATTTTGAAAAACTGAATCATAGGCGATTTGAGTAAAAACCCTAAAATTATAAAGAAAAATCCTATCCATAGATCTGATGATCATTTGATTTAGGTGAGAAGAAAAAATATTAATATCTAAAGACCCTAAGTAGATCAAAAAACACTTCTTCGATCTAAACCCTAAAGAGTTTTAAGATCTGTGAGTTTGATATCAACAGCAAGTATGTACACCATATCAAGGTATTTAGAAGCATAGTTTAATAGAGAGGTGGAAGGCCAGATGTGGGAGATGAAGATCAGAGGAAGTGAAGAGAATCAGTGAGAAGATGAGAGAGAAGAGAGAGATAGTCGAAGGCATATGAGATTAGAGAGAAGAAGGTATCAGGCGTGAGAGAAGAGAGAGAGAGGAGAAGAAAATGAATTACAAAATGAACTTTTTAAATATATAGTTTGACTCGCCTTCTTGATCCAACGGTAGAAGCTTGATCTGAAATGAAATTAATGGCTTGGATTTAATCTGAAGATGAACAGTTGTGTTTCTTACACTGACCTAGATCCAACGGCTGAGATTAAGTCCTTGTATTGATCGAACGGATCTGGTGATGATTTGTGTGCTTGAAGTTGATTGGTTTGATTTATAGACACGAATGGGTCAATTCTGACCCTTGTATATATATTAGCTTAGTAAGGATAAAATGTCAAAATTTTATTTTAAAATAGTAAAATAAATATTGTTAAATAAAATAAATATAAATATTTTAATATATTTTTTTAAAAAAAAGTATATAAATAAAAAATTAATAGGAATATAAATATTGTTAAATTGAAATTTGTTAAACATTAATGAATATTGTAAAATTATACTAAGATTTTGTTTTATAGATATAAAAAATTAAGAGGAAATATCTAGCATGCCTAACTCAATTCTTAATTTGCAAAATCTTTCAGAACTTAGTGGTTTAGTGAATATATCAGCTATATTTAATTCAGTGTCGATATGTTCTACTTTAATAATTCCGTTATTAACATGATCACGTTAAAAATGATGCCTAATGTCTATATGCTTTGATCTAGCATGCAAAACTGTATTTTTACTAAGATTGATAGTACTTGTTTATCACATAGAATTAACACATAGTCAAATTTCAAGTTATAATCAGCAAGGGTCTGTTTCATCCACAGTATTTGAGCACAACAATGTGTAGCAGCAATATATTCATCTTCGGTGGTTGAAATAGATACCGAGTTTTGTTTCTTAGAAAACCAGGAAACTAAACATCCTCCTAGAAACTGACAGGTACCACTGGTACTTTTTCGATCAACATGATGACCTTCATAGTCAGAGTCTAAAAAATATACGAGATTAAATGGTAGATCCTTAGGATACCATAGACATTATTCAGCAGTTCCTTTAAGATATCAAAAAATCCTTTTTACTGTTGTCAGGTGAGATTCTTTAGGGTTAGATTGAAACCTGGCACATTTACACGCACTAAACATAATGTCAGGTCTACTAGCAGTAATGTATAATAGACTTCCAATCATTCCTCTATATTTCTTTGAGTCAACAGATTTTCCATTTTCATCAATACTTAATTTATCCGTAGTTGACATGGGAGTGTTAAGAGGTTTTGCAGATTCTATGCTAAATTTCTTGATCATTTATTTACAGTATTTAGACTGAGATATATGAATACCTTTTTCTCCTTGTTTGATCTGCAGTCCGAGGAAGAAGTTTAATTCTCCTATCATACTCATTTCAAATTCTTTACTCATACTTTCAGAGAAATCATTGCACGCAGTAATGTCAGTAGAACTAAAAATAATATCATCAACATATATTTGAATTACCAAAATATCAACATTTTTATTTTAGTAAATAGAATAGTATCAACAGTTCCCCGCTTAAAGCCATTATTTAGTAGAAAGTTACTCAATCTTTCATACCAAGCTCTAGGGGCCTGTTTTAAACTATATAAAGCTTTATGCAATTTATAAACATATTTAGGATAATTAAAATCTTCAAAGCCAGGAGGTTGTTTGACATAAACTTCCTCTTCTATAACTCCATTTAAAAATGCAGATTTGACATCCATTTGAAATGATTTAAAATTTTTATGGCATGCAAATGCTAATAACATACGAATAGATTCAATTCTAGCAATAGGAGCATATGTTTCATCATAGTCAATACCTTCCATTTGATTATATCATTGTGCAACTAATCTTGCCTTATTACGTAGAAAGTTCCACTTTCATCAAGTTTATTACGAAATACCCATCGAGTTCCAATGATTGAAACATCTTTGGGTTGTGGGACTAACTCCCATACTTTATTCCTAGTGAATTGTTCAAGTTCGTCTTGCTTAGCCATTATCCAATCTTCATCAAGTAAGGCATCTTTTATATTTTTAGGTTCAATTTGAGACAAGAAAGATAAGTGACCAGCTAGATTATGTGCTTGTGATCTATTGATAACCCCTTTATCAATATTACCAATAACATTTTCTATATGATGATTTTTATTAATGTGAGACTCTTTGGGCAAATCATTCAACTTAGGGTTTAGATTTTCAAGGGGATTCTCATCAATAGGTGGAGATGTATTGTCTAGTTTTGGTTCTTCCATATTTCTGAGAATATCTTCAATGACAACATCATTATCGACAAGTTCTTTATATTTTGGAGGAGGTTAAGTTTCATCAAAATTCACATTCATTTATTCTTCCACAACTAGACTTCTTTTGTTGAACACTCTGTATGCTTACTATTAAGAGAATATCCAAGAAATATTCATTCATTAGATTTGGGATCAAATTTCAATAAATGTCCTTCGGTGTTTAGAATAAAACATTTTCTCCCAAAAACATGAAAATAGTTTATTTTTGGAGTTCTTTTATAATAAAACTCATAGGGTGTTTTGAGAAAAATAGGTCTTAATAAAACTCTATTTAAAATATAACATGATGTTGCCACAGCTTTAGCCCAGAAATACTTTGGAAGGCGGTATTCATTTAACATGGTATTTGTGACACCCCCAAAATAGGTATACATCACCCATTCTGAGTTGTCAATACTTGGTTCAGAGACAACTACAACTTTATTATTACAACATGTAAACTATGAGTTTAAATACAGATATTGCCATCTAGACAATATCCACATACAAATAAATCCCCATCATAATTATTGATACATTATTTTACAAAAATGGTGAGGACTACTAAACAATTTTCTCTAGAACCTTCATTCCATACCCCGACTTGTACTCGCTATATTCTCACCTCCTGAGAAGAAAAATGGAACAAAAAGGAAAAGGGTGAGCTCAACTAGCCCAGTAAAGAATATTATGACTAAGATAATATACAACAATTTATCGTTAGTCTTCAACAGGGAAAAATATAATAGAATACAATAGACAACAAGTTTTAAATCAATATTCGCAGCGGAAAATATTAATCCATAGAAGAGTTACGTAGAGGATGAAATCTACTAATGTCTATGAATTTAACAGTCCATCGATAGTATTTGTTTTTATCCCTGTAACATAAATTAATGAACCTCTTGATTCATATATTCATCCTCGCACTACAGGCCAAGGATATTCATCAGTTGGTCATGTTCATCTAAACACCTGTTCAACTTTGCACTACGGGCCAAAGATATTCATCAGAAATCATTCATCTTTGCACTACAGGCCAAAGATATTCCATAATATCATCATTTAAGACTGAGGATGATGAAAAATATTTTTAAAGAAACGAATCCAGTGAAACAAATGACAAGGATTAAGGATTCGTATTTTAAACAATCCGAGTTCAAAAATACTTCATAAATAATCATACTGAAGTAAAATTCAAGAATGATCAAAACATGGATACAATCAAAGCTAGTATCCAGAATAGATATTTTGGACAAAAAGAAGAAATTTCATTTTTCAGTGAATAATGCCGTATTCGTGAATAGTGTTGTATACGTGAATAGTGCCGTATACGTGAATAATAACACCGACACCAAAAGATAGAAATTTCACAAAAAACATCATCACATTTCATGAATAGTACTCGTGAATAGTAACTCATGAATAGTAACCCCGACATGAAAAAGTTCCAAATCTGATAAAAAGTTTCAACCAACATTTCAACATAATGATATTGAAGAAATAATATCATTTTAGAAGAAAATAACATCCATTACCTCGGAAGATCAGTACTTCTAGTTGAAACGCCGGATATAGGCTATGACTTGAACTTACTCCGTATAGCAATACTCAAATAATACTCAAAATACTCACAAGAATACGCTCGATATTATAAAGAGAGAAAACTTCAGTTTCTGGTGTGATTTTCAATTCTAACCTAAGCACCTATTTATAGGAAATTACTTAGAACACCAAAGCAGAAAATTTATTATAATAATAATATATATAAAAATTTTCTACGCATTCTTAGAATCTGAAAATCAGAATACAAACCACATGCTACCTTCTAGAAGAAGTAAAAAAACGTTTTTTATAAAATAAATAATTAAAACTTCCAAAAATCAATTATTTCGGAGCTTCGGAACTTCAATAATTCATAATAAATAGCCCTTTTGTCAGAAAATTCAAATCTCGCGAGTTTTTATAGGAAATTCAATTCTCTACAACTCTACGGAAGAAAATTTTTCCAAATTCCAAACAGAAATTGGCCGAAATCCATAAACGGGCGATTTTTCAGGCTATAACCAAATTTTAGTCAATAAATGGGTCCACAAACATGTTTAACATGTTTTAAACATTTATTGCAACAAAAATACTCTTTCTCCTCGTATACTCGTATATCACACATTCATTGTAAAAATATCACCATTATTATATTATTAAAATATAATAATATATTAAATGAATTATTTTATGAGAAAAAGATAAAATTTTAATTTTCAACAATTGTCATATTAAAAATTTCCTCCATCTATATCCACATAAAATCAATATTTTTCTCATCATATGAATCAATAATTAATTATTCACAAATAATATTACAGAATCACAATATTGACAACTAGGCAGTTCCCAGGAAAGAGGGGGCTTTCCAATAAGAATTTCTTCTTACTGGCGCGCAATTAGGTGACCAAACCTCTCCTTAGACAGAACTTTCTAGACATTGCCAATAATGTTATCTAATAATATTATTCAGATAATATGAATTATTGCTTCGATAATGAAAAATACTGTGTAATGACAATTATTGAAACAGCAGCAATATAAAATATCAATGCAGCAATTATTGAATCAATAAAATAAAATACTGAACAGTAATTACTGTAACCATTATTGAGTAGTGCTTTCTTACGTAAGAATCAATAATTGGTGCAATACCGTATACTACTGTGTTTTAACCACCGAGTATTTTAACAGTATTAACGGTAACAACTACGTCGTTATTTTTAAACAACTTATATTTGTCGTTTTCTTCCTCCAATCGCTTTCCGTTATGGGGCCCACACATGGCTGCGCCGTCGTACGAATATTCCCGACAGTACGAATATTCCACGACCAAACGAATATTCCCCGACAACAATGAATATTTTATAACCACTTGCTTATTTTGAAATATTTGCGTATTTTACCCATAACTATCCACATTAATCACATCAACCCTTACTATTTCAAAATAATAATTAGAGGAAATTAAATTTCATTTATTAATTATTTGGGGTCTTACAACCTCCCCTCCTTATGAAATTTCGTCCTCGAAATTGACATACGTACCTGGTGTTTCGAAAAGATGAGGATACCTCGCTTTCATTTCCGTTTACAACTCCCAGGTCATTTCCTCTATAGCATGGTTTCTCCACAAAACCTTAACATGTGGTATTACCTTCGTGCGTAGGACATGCTCCTTCCTATCCAAGATCTTGACAGGTACCTACTCATACGTTAAGTCTTCGGCTATCTCGTCCGGTTCTAACTCAATGACGTGGTTCGGGTCTTTCACATATTTACGAAGCACAGATATATGAAAAACATTATGAACACGAGACATACTTGGAGGTAACGCGAGTCTATAGGCTACATTTCCTACTCGGTCAAGAATTTGAAATGGGCCAATAAATCGTGGACTGAGTTTTCCTCTCTTCCCAAATCTTGTAACTCCCTTCCATGGAGCAACACGCAATAATGCATGATCCCCTATACTAAATTCCACGTCTTTTCGATGAAGATCCGCATAACTCTTTTGTCGATCTTGTGTCGTTCGTATACGTTGTCGAATCATTTGGATCTTTTCGGTAGTCATACGTACTAACTCGGGTCCCAACAATGTTGCTTCACCCACCTCATCCCAACATATTGGAGAACGACACTTTCATCCATATAATGCTTCAAATGGAGCCACACCTATACTTGCCTGATAACTGTTGTTGTAGGAGAATTCCACCAATGGTAAATACTTATCCCAACTTCCCTTGAAGTCTAGGACACAGAGTCTTAATAAATCTTCCAGAGTTTGAATAGTCCTCTCTGATTGTCCGTCCGTTTGAGGATGGTATGCCGAACTGAATCGTAAATCCGTACCCATAGCTTTTTGCAAGCTAACCCAAAATCTTGAAGTGAATCTTGGGTCATGATCCGAAACTATAGATACTGGCATGCCATGCAACCTCACAATCTCATTTACATACATACTAGCAAGACGTTCAAGAGAATAAGTCTCCCGTATCGGCAAGAAATGTGCAGACTTGGTTAATCTATCCACAATAACCCAAATAGCATTTATGCCTTGAGAAACCGTGGGAAGACCCGTAACGAAATCCATGGTAATGTGTTCCCACTTCCATTTCGGAATCTCAAGTGGTTGCAATGGTCCCTTAGGCACTTGATGCTCCACCTTTACACGTTGACAAGTTAAACATGTTGAGATAAACTTTGCAATCTCTCTCTTCATATTGTTCCACCAAAATGTATGTCGAAGATCACGATACATTTTAGTACTTCCAGGATGGATTGCAAATGGTGTATTGTGTGCCTCCATCATGATCCTGTACTTCAAATCAGAATTGTTAGGAACACAAAGTCTGGAGTGGACGCGAAGTATTCCTTCTTCATCAATTCTCGCTTCCGGAATAGCACCTTCTTGTACTTTCTTCTTCATATGCATCAGCTCCGGGTTGGTGGCTTGAGCAACCTTAACTTTTTCTATTAAAGTTGGTTCTATGCGTATACTTGACATCATCTTACTCGTTTCTGTATATGATCTTCTACTCAACGCATCAGCTACCACGTTTGCTTTTCCAGGATGGTATTGAATAATGTGGTCGTAGTCTTTTAATAGCTCGAGCCAACGTCGCTGCCGCATGTTGAGTTCTTTTTGAGTGAAGAAATATTTGAGACTTTTATGATCTGAATATATCTCCACTTTTTCCCCGTATAGATAGTGCCTCCAGATCTTTAGCGCGAAAACGACTGCTGCCAATTCAAGATCATGAGTAGGATAATTCCTCTCATATTCTTTAAGTTGTCGCGAGGCATATGCTATAACTTTCCCATGTTGCATGAGAACACATCCTAACCCTTTGCCCGAAGCATTGCTGTAGATAACAAATCCATCCGAACCAGATGGTATTGTTAGAACAGGTGCCGAAATAAGTCTCCTTTTAAGCTCTTGGAAACTCTTCTCGCATTCCTTGCTCCAAATGAATTTTGTATCCTTCCGAGTTAGATGAGTTAACGGAGTAGCGATTCGAGAAAACCCTTCCACGAATCTCCGATAATAACCAGCTAAGCCCAAAAAACTACGTACTTCAGTCACCGTCTTAGGTTGCTCCCAACTTTGTATTGCTTCAATCTTCGCCGGGTCCACAGATACTCCATATTTTAACACCACGTGTCCAAGGAATGCTACTTCCTCAAGCCAGAACTCGCATTTCTTCAACTTAGCATATAACTTGTTTTCACGAAGCCTTTGGAGTACCAGCTTCAAATGGTGCTCATGATCTTCACGGCTTTTGGAATATATAAGGATGTCATCAATAAAGACAACAACGAACTGATCCAAATAATCCTTGAATACTGGGTTCATCATATCCATGAAAGCCGCAGGAGCATTAGTCAATCCAAAAGACATGACTAAGAATTCATAATGCCCATACCGAGTTCTAAAGGCAGTCTTTGGAATATCCTCAGTTCAAATTTTCAGCTGATGATATCCAGAACGAAGATCGATTTTTGAAAAGAATTGTGCTCCTTGCAACTGGTCAAACAGATCATCAATACGAGGTAGAGGATACCTATTCTTGATGGTGACATGGTTCAATTCCCGATAATCAATACAAAGTCGCATACCCCGTCTTTCTTCTTTACAAATAAAACAGGAGCACCCCAAGGAGATGTACTAGGACGAATGAAACCGATGTCCAACAATTCCTGTAGTTGGACCTTTAACTCCTGAAGTTCAATAGGAGCCATTCGATATGGGGTTTTAGAAATGGGCTTTGTACCAGGTTCAAGATCAATAAAGAATTCAACTTCACGTTCTGGGGGTATACCGGGAAGTTCTTCAGGAAATACATCAGGAAAGTCAATAACAACAGGAATATTATTCAAATTTGACGTGTCTTTATTAAAATCCATAACATGGGCTAAGAAAGCTTGACATCCGTTTTTCAATAAACGAATAGCTTTATGATTAGATATGACAGTGATTGATTTTAATGGTTTAGTTGCTTGAATTCGTACAACAGGTTTTTTAGGAATATGAAAGCTAACAACCTTACGAAAACAATCAATTTTGGCATGATGAGTAGTTAACCAATCAATCCCTAAAATCACATCAAAAGCAAGTATCTTTAAAGAGATAAGGTCAACAGGTAAGGTGATGGTGCCAACTTGAATCAAACAAGATTTATAAACAGTGGACGTGATGAAAGTTTCTCCTAACGGAGTTTCCACAGATAGGTCAAAGTCTAATTTCTCCGGAGTCAAGTTTAAACGTTGAGCACAAGCAGGAGAGATAAATGAATGGGTAGCACCGGTATCTAGTAAAGTATAAACTTCACAAGAATTTATAAATAGTTTACCCGTGATCACCTCGTTTGGGTTCCTCGCATTTTGACCAGTCACAACAAACGCTCTTCCAGGAACTGTTGACTTTGACTTTTCTAGAACAGTCTTCTGAGTCATCGTCCCCGTTGGAATTGGTTTCGCAACCGTACAATCTCGAGCGATATGTCCTTCCTTCCCACAATTATAACATACCTTGAACTGTTGTGGGCAGTTTGGACTGATATGTCCCTCTTTACCGCACTTATAGCATATGACCGGTGGTCGTTCTCCTCCCTTAGAACCAGTTACTGCTGGCGCTGATGTCTTCACATGGTCATTGTTGAATTTCCTCTTCTTGAAATCTCCTCTCGACTCGCTTCTTCTATTTTTATGGCCTTAATTACCACCAGAGTGGTTACCATTTTTGTCCGTCTTTTTCTTTCTCCACTGGTTGTCGTTGTTTTGTTGACTGCTATCTCTAGTATGATCCTGATTGTGGTACCTCGATTGACCGTACTCGTTATCTCGCTCCAAAAATTGAGCCCTATTAACAACATCTAAATAGAGAGAAAATTTATGAGAAATGAGATATTGTCGTATGCCGGGTTTCAAACCTCTCAGAAACATCCGCGTCATACGTTCCTCATTCTCCACCAAATGAGGTGCAAACCTGGATAACTCTGCAAACTTTGTCTCGTACTGAGACACCGTCATGTTGTTCTGCTCCAGTCTAATTACCTCCACTTCCTTCATATGACGAACACTTTCAGGGAAGTATTAGTCAATAAATAATTTCTGAAACGTCTCCCAAGACATGCTGAGTGCGACTGGATGGGTACGCTTCACAGACTCCCACCAATAGTCTGCCTCGCCACGAAACATAAAGGTGGCGAACGGAACCTTCTGTTCCTCCGTGCATCCCAAGACATCGAATATCTTGGTAATTTGCTTGACCCATGTTTCCGCAATGATCGGATATGGCTTTCCCTTAAATTCTGGTGGTCCCAATTCTTTGAACTGTTTGGCTGTGACAACTCGTGAATTGCTATCATTTCCTCCTGTATTTTGAACACGGGTTTCCCTCGTCTGATTCTGCATGAACTGCAAAAAGCTTCTAAACATTGCGTCGTTCATCGTCTGATCAGTGGTGTTGTTCACAGGAGGAATATTGTCAGCCTGTTGCACGTTCTCCTCGTTAGTAAGTACATGCATCTCCACGGTCTCATTAACTCCACTGTTAACATTCTCGGTTGCCATTCTTAAATACTGCCATAAAACAAGGGTTAATTAAGCAAATCACATATCACATAATATCCCTAAATACTGACCAACTAACAAATAAGCTTATGTAAGACACACTAGCGAAGGAATTACTCATCTCTCCCCTCCTAGTTCTATTCCCCGATCTCCGCCAGAGATCATATCCCTAAGCTCTGATACCAACTGTGACACCCCCAAAATAGGTATACATCACCCATTCTGAGTTGTCAATACATGGTTCAGAAACAACTACAACTTTATTATTACAACATGTAAACTATGAGTTTAAATACAGATATTGCCATCTAGACAATATCCACATACAAATAAATCCCATCATAATTATTGATACATTATTTTACTAAAATGGTGAGGACTACTAAACAACTTTCTCTAGAACCTTCATTCCATACCCCGACTTGTACTCGCTATATTCTCACCTCCTGAGAAGAAAAATGGAACAAAAAGGAAAAGGGTGAACTCAACTAGCCCAGTAAAGAATATTATGACTAAGATAATATACAACAATTTATCGTTAGTCTTCAACAGGGAAAAATATAATAGAATACAATAGACAACAAGTTTTAAATCAATATTCGCAGCGGAAAAATATTAATCCATAGAAGAGTTACGTAGAGGATGAAATCTACTAATGTCTATGAATTTAACAGTCCATCGATAGTATTTGTTTTTATCCCTGTAACATAAATTAATGAACCTCTTGATTCATATATTCATCCTCGCACTACAGGCCAAGGATATTCATCAGTTGGTCATGTTCATCTAAACACCTGTTCATCTTTGCACTACGGGCTAAAGATATTCATCAGAAATCATTCATCTTTGCACTACAGGCCAAAGATATTCCATAATATCATCATTTAAGACTGAGGATGATGAAAAATATTTTTAAAGAAACGAATCCAGTGAAACAAATGACAAGGATTAAGGATTCGTATTTTAAACAATCCGAGTTCAAAAATACTTCATAAATAATCATACTGAAGTAAAATTCAAGAATGATCAAAACATGGATACAATCAAAGCTAGTATCCAGAATAGATATTTTGGACAAAAAGAAGAAATTTCATTTTTCAGTGAATAATGCCGTATTCGTGAATAGTGTTGTATACGTGAATAGTGCCGTATACGTGAATAATAACTCCGACACCAAAAGATAGAAATTTCACAAAAAACATCATCACGTTTCATGAATAGTACTCGTGAATAGTAACTCGTGAATAGTAAATCATGAATAGTAACTCGTGAATAGTAACTCATGAATAGTAACCCCGACATGAAAAAGTTCCAAATCTGATAAAAAGTTCCAACCAACATTTCAACATAATGATATTGAAGAAATAATATCATTTTAGAAGAAAATAACATCCCTTACCTCGGAAGATCAGTACTTCTAGTTGAAACGCCGGATATAGGCTATGACTTGAACTTACTCCGTATAGCAATACTCAAAGTATACTCAAAATACTCACAAGAATACGCTCGATATTATAGAGAGAGAAAACTTCAGTTTCTGGTGTGATTTTCAATTCTAACCTAAGCACCTATTTATAGGAAATTACTTAGAACACCAAAGTAGAAAATTTATTATAATAATAATATATATAAAAATTTTCTATGCCTTCTTAGAATCTGAAAATCAGAATACAAACCACATGCTACCTTCTAGAAGAAGTAAAAAAAAGCGTTTTTTATAAAATAAATAATTAAAACTTCCAAAAATCAATTATTTCGGAGCTTCGAAACTTCAATAATTCATAATAAATAGCCCTTTTGTCAAAAAATTCAAATCTCGCTTGTTTTTATAGGAAATTCAATTCTCTACAACTTTGCAGAAGAAAGTTTTTCCAAATTCCAAAGAGAAATTGGCCGAAATCCACAAACGGGCGATTTTTCAGGCTATAACAAAATTTTAGTCAATAAATGGGTCCACAGACATGTTTAACATGTTTTAAATATTTATTGCAACAAAAATACTCTTTCTCCTCGTATACTCGTATATCACACATTCATTGTAAAAATATCACCATTATTATATTATTAAAATATAATAATATATTAAATGAATTATTTTATCGGAAAAAGATAAAATTTTAATTTTCAACAATTGTCATATTAAAAATTTCCTCCATCTATATCCACATAAAATCAATATTTTTCTCATCATATGAATCAATAAGTAATTATTCACAAATAATATTACAGAATCACAATATTGACAACCAGGCAGTTCCCAGGAAAGAGGGGGCTTTCCAATAAGAATTTCTTCTTACTGGCGCGCAATTAGGTGAACAAACCTCTCCTTGGACAGAACTTTCTAGACATTGCCAATAATGTTATCTAATAATATTATTCAGATAATATGAATTATTGCTTCGATAATGAAAAATATTGTGTAATGACAATTATTGAAACATCAGCAATATAAAATATCAACGCAGCAATTATTGAATCAATAAAATAAAATACTGAACAGTAATTACTGTAACCATTATTGAGTAGTGCCTTCTTACGTAAGAATCAATAATTGGTGCAATACCGTGTACTACTGTGTTTTAACCACCGAGTATTTTAACAGTATTAACGGTAACAACTACGCCGTTATTTTTAAACAACTTATATTTGTTATTTTCTTCCTCCAATCGCTTTCCGTTATGGGGCCCACATATGGATACGCCGTCGTACGAATATTCCCCGACAGTACGAATATTCCACGACCAAACGAATATTCCCCGACAACAATGAATATTTTATAACCATTTGCTTATTTTGAAATATTTGCGTATTTTACCCATAACTATCCACATTAATCACATCAACCCTTACTATTTCAAAATAATAATTAGAGAAAATTAAATTTCATTTATTAATTATTTGGGGTCTTACAACCTCCCCTCCTTATGAAATTTCGTCCTCGAAATTGACATACGTACCTGGTGTTTCGAAAAGATGAGGATACCTCGCTTTTATTTCCAGTTTCCAACTCCCAGGTCATTTCCTCTATAGCATGGTTTCTCCAAAAAACCTTAACTTGTGGTTTCTCCACAGAACATAATGAAATCAAAATTGTCAAAAAAAATTCCTGTGATTAGATCAAATATAGACAGTAGAACTCCCCTGTTGATTTTGAATCTTTTTACATAGGGTAAAAAAAGAATTAATAGCCTCATTTTTAAATTTTAGAAAATCAACCCATGTAAATCGTGAATAATCATCAACCAAAACTAGAATGCATATAGCACCACCTATGCTATGTTTAGGGATAGGTCCAACAAGGTCCATGTGTAACAACTCTAAGGGTCGAGATATTGACACAGTAAATTTAGGTTTATATGATGCATGAATTTGTTTTCCTAATTCGCAAGCTTCACATATGTGATCCTTAAAGAATTTCAATTTAGGAAGACCACAGACATGTTCTTTAGAAGAAATGTTATTTATGAGTTTCATATTGATGTGTCCTAGTCTACGATGCCATAGCCAAGGATCCTCATTTGCAAATACAAGACAAATGTTATCTAAATGAGAGTATGCATCTAAGTCACAAGTATACACATTTTGATATCTAGGACAAACTAAAATTAATTTACCAGTTTGATCAAAAATAAAGCAATTATGTGTACTAAAGGATATTTTATAACCACTATCACATAGTTGACTGATAGATAGAAGATTATACCTGAGTCCAGTGACTATTTGAACGTGGGAAATGGTTATGTGGTTATTACCAACACATCCAACTCCAAATATTCTACATTTATTGTTATCTCCGAAAGTTACCTCACCAAAGTCTGTAGCTTGCAGATTTCTTAGTTTAGACTTGTCGCCACTCATATGTCTTGAGCATCCACTATCAAGATACCATTTGTTTTTATTCATATTAGCTGCAAGACATACATGTACTGTATGTACTAATTTTACAAGTTGGTACCCTTTAAATTGAAGGGTCCTTAGGGTGAGTTTTCCATTTTGTATAAGGAGCATTTGAAGTTTCCTTTACAAAACTCGGCATAGGATAATCAATTTTAGTAGATAAAAGCATTCTATGAGTAATTGGATTGTGAGAAGTATGATAATGCTATTTATGAAATTCTTTTCTTGTGATGGTCGGTGTAGTATATGTTCCTTTAGGAACCCAAATCATTTTTCCTTTATAGTTTCCATTTCTAGCATTACACATATAAAAGGAATAACCATTTCTGTTGCAATAGGAACATTTCGTGAAGGGATATATATGACTTTTTTTCTTTGATTTTAACGTGATATAGTCCTTTATCTTTTGATTTACTTGTTTCTCCAGTATATCCTAAACCTTCTTTATTAAAGCTACATTTTTGTTGATTTAACATGACATCAAGATTTTCCTTTCCTTTTGTAAATTTATAAATTATAGTATTTAAATCTTCACGTATTTTAGTTAAGTTTTCAATTATGGAATTATGGTTTTCTATTTCTAATTTTAAAAGTGAATTTTCATTTTTGATTTCTTCAATTACTATTTGATCGTGTACTTGATTATCTTCATTGATTACATCAAGTGTTGAATTTTCAATTTCAAGATTTTCAATTGAGATAATAAGTGAGGAATTTTCTATTTTAAGATTTTTATTTATTTTGTTAAGTTGTTCAAATTCTTCTTTATTTTCTAAGTTTATTTCATTTAAACTCTTTAAATTAGCATTTTCAATTTCAAGATTCTTATTTATTTTTCTTAATCTTTCTAACTCTTCCTTTAATGATTCATTATTTCCATATAAATGACTGTAAGCTTCTTGTAATTCATAGTGTTCTTCATTTATATTTTCCAATGTATATGCAGAAAATGAGGTGCTAGGCAATTGGTGTTTAGAATTTACCTCAGATCTGCCATTAAACAGAGATTTACATTTTCTTCGATTTGTTCAGCAGCTTCTTCCTCGTCACTTAGATCCCATCCTTCTTCAGCTACAAGAACTTTGTTGTTAGCCAGTTTTGGACAATCCTTTTTGAAGTGTCCAGGATGCTTGCATTCAAAGCATGTGTTGGAATTTTCATTTGGGTAAGTACTTCTGAAGTTGTTGTTAATGACTTTGAAATTTCCTCCTTGCGTCTTTGGCTTGAAAAATTATTTGCCTTTGAAGTTGTTATTTGTCTTCATGAAGCCTATGCCATATTTTCTTGCCTTGCTTTGAATTACTCTCCTAAGTTGTCTGGACAGTAGAGCAACTTCATTGTTGTCTAGACTAAGGAGTTCTTCATTTAGGTCTTCATCATCACTTACTTGATCGACAAGAAGGGCTTTGAAGGCGATTCCTTTCTTTTTGAGATCTGTGTCTGATCCAACTTTTTCGACGAGCATGTCGACTTCGTGGGCACAAAGATTTCTTATGAGATTATCCATAGAATATGTGGTTAGATCTTGCATTTCTTTGATTGTTGTGACCTTCATTTTCCAGATGGATGGAAAGGCTTTGAGAATTCGTCTATTTTTCTCATTTATAGTGTAAGCCTTTCCCAATTGCTCTAGCTCATCAATGATTCTGGAAAATCAGGTTTCCATATCAATTATCTTTTCTCCTTCTTCAAGTTTGAAACTTTCATACTCTTGAATTAGAGCATCTTTTCTAGTTTCTTTGATATGATTGGTACTTTCATAGGTTACAATCAATTTTTCCCAAATTTCTTTTGCATTTTTGCAGTTGCTAACTTTTTTGTATTCTTTTTCAATCAAAGCACTAGTTAGTACTTGTTCCACTCGGGATTCAATATTCATAATTTATTCTTCTTCAGTGGTGAATTCATAGATGTCTTTCTCGATATTCTTTTCTCCTTGGATTTTGGTTGGAAGTTGTACACCTCGTTCAATGGCATACCAAATTTTGATTCCTTGGGATTTGGCATAGATTTTGAATCTATTTTTCTAAGTGGCAAAGTTGGTACCATCAAATAGTGGAGGTCTGGACATAGACAGTCCTTCTCCGCAACTAGTAGCATTATAGGCCATGGATCTACTCTTAGGTATGCCTGTATATACTCAACAAACAAGTTAAAGAGCACTGCTCTGATACCAATTGAAAGTCCAATGAAAATCAAGAAAGGGGGGTTGAATAGATTATTACAGGTTAAAAATTTATATTAGGCCTTTTTGAATTTTTTTTAATAATTAATGTGCAATATTAGAAATTATCATGTAAGATAATAAAAATTCAATCACACAATACACAGAGATTTATCTGGTTCACAACATACACCCCTTGGTATGTTGCTACATCAAGTCTCAAGTCCCTACTTGGAACTTGAGATCCTATTACTATCAGTAATAAAAAAAACTCCTTCAACAGGCGGAGAAGCCTTTACAAAGTTTCATAGATAAACTTCCAACTTTTTCAACTATTCTATCTTGGACAGCTAGCTCTCTGCTCCCTCCTCAAGTCTAGTTGTACCACTTTTAGAGTTCAGTTCTATTCTATGATCTGGTCTTGAAATAATAGCTTCTTCCTCACCTCACAAGTACACTAGAGACCCAACTTCCCGCTGACCTCTCTAAGACTCTGGTCATGGTCGAAGAATTACTCGTCTTTCTCACAGATACATAAAATAAACTAACTCCAACCTTTTCTCTTTTTAGAAATAAGTTTACAACAATGAGCTTCTCAAATAAGAACATAAGAGTTTAGTACAGATGGCTACTTCTTAAATAAGCAGATATTAATTTAAGAAAAAATATATATGTATAAAAGTTCAGAGACTTTTATATTCAACAATTTGCTTCTTTGAAAGCAGATAGAGATTTATGTTTAAATCAGCTGATGCTTCTGGTTAAGCAAATATGTAAAGTATGCACAGTTATAAAAGTTCAAATAACTTTTATGTTTTTTGAGAGATGCTTCTTGAATAAGCAGATATATAACTTTAATGTACTTTATAAAGAATTATTAACTCTTTAAAATAAAGAGTGTTTTTTTATGGATTAAATAAAATTATTTCTCAGATAATCTTTAACAAGTATTATATGAAAGATGTTTATGTATCAATACTTTTATATAAAGAATAAATCAATTCAAACAATATTTATGAAGTATATAAATATTTATCAAGTATTATGTGAACTTTTATAAATAATGTCACTTAATAATATAAGGAATCGTACGGTTCGAATTCCTCTTGGTAGAAGTGTATCTCTGTAGCATTGTGGCGTTTAAGTACGACAAAATTTATAATTTTCACAATTGATATTTATATAAATATTTTCAATAGATCACTACGATTCTCAAATCCAGTTCGGATGACTACTCTTTTTAGAGTAGTATCTCAGTGTCATTTTGAGTTATCAAGTGTCATATCTATTTTACAATATTTATATAAATAATGTCGATAAAATGTTACTGAAGACTATAAGGAATCGTACGGTTCGAATTCCTCTCTGTAGAGGTGTATCTCCATAGCCTTGGCCCTTGTAAAGCCCAAGTATCCTTTTATTTGACAAATAGATGAAATATAGATATATAAAATTGTGTTGAACAATGTATATTCATATATCTATATATTTATAAAACAAGTAAGAAATAATTCAACAGAAGTTAAACTAAATGACTTATCTCAATACTTGGACCAATTTTTTCTTCTAAAATAATAAGAACTTTTGTAAGAAGAGATATAAAGCTTTTAGAGATAATGTAGGCAAGGAGAGTATGCTTTTTCTTTTCACTGAATTGGTAAAAACCAAATGAATGAAATACTCCCTATTTATAAATTTTTGAAGTTGAGGGTAAAAATGTAATTTTGAAAATCTGATTTTGAATGCACGGTTTGGATGAACAATTTTTGAATTGAACGGTCCATATTAGAACAGATTTTAAGCGAAAGTACTTCACAATTCGCCCGATCAGATTTTTATCAACATAACAGTTAATGTTTTGACCACATGTTTTTGAAAAAAACTTCCAGCATACTCGGTTTCTATATCCCACAAGAATGGCTCACGTGTTTTGAAAGAAGCCAGCACAAGCTCATTTATTATGTATGCATTGATTATATACTACAATATTATATGTTTGCATGCATGCATATCCGGTTATATATATACATATGATTTTTATGCATGCAATCATTACACGGTTTTTTTAACATACTAGCACCTAAGTCCCAAAATGAATGTCCCATTAGCATACTTAGTAGGTTTGTATATAATACTAGTCATATGCATTATAATACTTTATGATATATATATATATATATATATATATATATATATACACACACACAGACAGGATCCAGTCAGGACTCCCGGATTTAGTTAAAATGCGGACTTTTTTTTTTGCTTTTTTTTTTAAAAAAAAACAACTAAAAAAAAGTTTAATATTTTATGAAACTGGAATCTTTCCATAATACAGTATTTTGAATGTGATTTGGATACATATAACAAAATATGTATATACAGTCTGTAGAGACATATTTTGTTATATGTATACAAATCACACCCAAAACACTGTATTATGGAAAAATTCCAGTTCCATAAATATTAAAAAAATAGTTGCTTAAAAAAGAAAAAAAAAACAAGTCCGGACGGTACTAAAATGCGGGAGTCTGGACCAGAACCGGACAATATATATATATATATATATATATATATATATATATAATGAATGCATTTGTAATTTACACATATATGGTTTTATATATATAAACAGATGTAATTAAAACAATTTTTGCCAAACTTTTATTTTGAAAAAGAAATAGGATCTCCTTGCTTTGAATTTTATATGAATCAATTTATTTAACACTTGACATTTAATTTATCAAGGTCAATAAAATTAAATTCAAGTAAAATCAGAAAATATTTTAGATAAAATAATAAGAAAAATAATTAAATAATTACATATATAATTAATTACAATATAATTATTATCATCAAAATATATATAAATTAAAATTATACCTATCAAGTCGGTACTCCCGTGAATTCGTCAAATAGTATTTTTCCCTTCTCCTATAAATAGGATTCTCAGTTTAGAAATGAAAATCACACCAGAATCAAAGAATTCTTCTTCTATAATAATGAGCGTATTTCTTTTGAGTTTAAGAAAGCTTTGGGTGTAGAAAATAGTAAAAGTTTTCTTTAAGAATATATTCATTATACCAGTCAGAATTGCTCTCTTTTTGAGGTAAGAGGTATTATTTATTTCATATTCGCTTACGATATTACTTTTTGTATTCGTAAGAAATTTTATTTCGTTCAATATTCGTAAGAAATATTATCTTCGTTTAATATTCGTAAGGAATATTATATTCGTTCAATATTCGTAAGCAATATTATTTTCGTTCAACAGATGTAAGGGATGTAATTTTGTTCAATATTCGTAAGAAATAATATATTTTTTCCATAATTTGTAGTATGCAAGTAATATTATTTCATTTCACATTTTGAATTCTACATTCATTTTGTTAAAGTATTGCTTCTATACTCCTTGAAATTAGTAGAATATCCTTAAAATTTGTGCTTCATCTAGTATCGTTTCACAAGGATATTTTTCTGAACATTCTTGTTCATTTTTAAGCTTTTCACGTCAGAGTACTATTCATAGGTACTATTCATTTATATGGCACTATTCATACGTACGACACTATTTATACGTACAGTACTATTTATACGTTTAGGTACTATTCACGGGATACTATTCACTCGGGTACTAATCACCCGGAGTACTATTCATGACAAAAAATGATTTCTTTTCGTTCCAAATCATTTTTGATAGAATATTATTCTTGAATTTTACTCCACAAAGAAGTATCATGTTGACGATTTAGATATTATTGAATTTTGGATAATTTAAATTTTAAAATCTTTAAAATTTATCATTGCTCTCATTTAAATGAATTCGTATATCATTGTCATCATCATCATGCTTATATTATGATAAAAGTCATCTTTGGCCCGTAGTGCATAGATGGACTGTTGATTGGTATGATTATGACTAGGGATTATTCATTGTAATTATGTCCTGCGATGTTACAAATGATGTGGTAAAAGTTCTCATTGGCGCGTAGTGCATTGATGGACAGATGTTGGTATGATCATAACCATGTGTTCTCTTCGACCAAGGGTGCAAAGATGAATTGTTGTTTGGCATGATCATGACCATTGGTAATAACACGAATATCCTTGGCCCGTAGTGCATGAATAATTCATGGATGTGATACTAATGAATATCATTGGCCCGTAGTGCATGGATAATTCAGTGATGTGGATTATTTATTTAGCTGAGTCTTAGCGATAAAATTGATGATAAACTTTTAAATCATAGAAGATAGTAGATATCATACTCTGCTTGTCTCTTCTAATGGATTGCTTGTTCCGCTACAGTTGTTGATCTAAAACTTGTTGTCTGTGTATTCTATCAGTTGTTATACTGTTGAAGGCTAACGATAATTTATTCGGCATTATCTTAGTCATAATATTTTTTACTGGGCTAGTTGAGCTTACCATTTTCTTCACTGTTCTCTTCAGGAAATGAGAATATAGTTGGGACTAGTCGGGGAATGAAGTGACGGTCCAGATGGTTTCTTTAGTAGTCCTCACTATTCTGTGAAATAGCGTAATAATAATTGTAAAGAGGACCTTATTTTAGTTTGGACACTGTCTATGAGACAATATTTGTGTTAAAACTCTCTTCCAATGGATGTCTTGTTCTGCTGCAGTTGTTGATCTAAAACTTGTTGTCTATTGTATTATATCAGTTGTTATACTGTTGAAGGCTAACGATAATTTATTCTTCATTATCTTAGTCATAATATTTTTACTGGGCTAGTTGAGCTCACTCTTTTCTTCACTGTTCTCTTCAGGAAATGAGAATATAGCTGAGACTAGTCGGGGAATGGAGTGACAGTCCAGAAGGTTATTTTAGTAGTCCTCATTATTCTGTGAAATAGCATAATAATAATTGTAAAGAGGACCTTATTTGAGTTTGGATACTGTCTACGAGATAATATCCGTGTTAAAACTCTCAAAGACGTTTTGTTGTATTGTATAAATAAAGTTTGTATTTAAGTTTTGTAACATGTATTTGACGACTCTGAATGGGTGAGATTTGAGGCTAGAACTAGGAGGGGAGAGACGGGTAAATCCTTCGCTAGTATGACCTACCTAAGTTTATTTGTTATTTAATTGGTCGGTCAGAGTATAGGGATAATATATGGCATGTCAATTAACCTTTGTTTTGTGACAGTAAAATTGCATCTAAAAATGCTGAGATAAGCAATGGAGCACATGAGACAGTTGAGTCACCGCTACTTAATAACCAGGATAACGTACATCAGGAAAACAATAATCCTCTTGTAAAAAATAACACCGACTAAATGATGAACGAGGGTATATTTAAAAACTTTCTAGAATTCATACAAAACTAAACGAGAGAGACTCATGTTCATAATGCAGGTGGAGTAAATGGAAACTCACAGCTGGTCACTGCTAAGAAGTTCAAGGAGCTAAGACCACCGGAGTTTTTGGGAAAGGCAGAACCACTTAAGGCAGAGACGTGGATAAAGCAGATCACCAAGATATTTGATGTCTTGGAATGCTCAGAGGAGCAAAAGGTTCCCTTCGCCACCTTTATGTTGCATGAAGAAGCAGATTACTGGTAGAAATCGGTAAAACGTACTCATCTTTTCGCACTAAAGATGTCTGAAGAGAAGTTCTAAGAATTGTTCAACGACAAGTACTTTCCCAAAAGTATTCATCACATGAAGGAGGTAGAATTCATCAAGCTGGAGCAAAATAATATGACCGTGTCGCAATACGAGGCTAAGTCTGCCAAGTTGTCCCGGTTTACATCCCATTTGGTAGATAATGAGGAGCGTATGACGTGAATGTTTCTAAGAGGTCTGAAACCCGAAATAAGTCAATACCTCATTTCTCACAATCTTTGTTTATATTCAGATATTATGAATAGGGCTCAGTTATTAGAACGCGATTATGAGTCAGCCCAACCAAAAGGCAACGATCAACAACACGATAATAATCGTGCCAGTGGCAACTGCCATCGAAACAACGATAACCATCTTGGAGGAAATTATCATGCCAAGAATGGTAACCACTTCGGTGGTAATCGTGGCCAAGATAATAGAAAATGTGAACTAAGTCGAAACAACTTTAAGAAAAGATGATTTAACAATGACGTAAAGACGTCGGCAGCAGCACCAGCACCCATTTCCAATGAAGGAGAACGACCATCAGTCGTATGTTTCAAATGTGGGCAGGAGGGACACATCCTTCCAAAATATACGCAGTAACACAAAGCGTGTTTTAATTGTGAAAGAGAAGGTCATTTAGCTCAATTTTGTCATGTAGTGATGTCAGGTCCAGCAGGGATGGCGAGGCCAAATGCTGTCCCTGACAAGTCAAAGCTGGTAGTTTAAGTTAGAGCGTTTGTCGAGGAACCCGAATGAAGTTATCACGGGTAAATTTAATCATAAACTCTTGCAAATTCTATACCTTATTCGATACCGGTTCTAACCACTCTTCTATTTCTTCTATTTGTGCTCAACGTTTAAATTTAACTCTAGAGAAATTAGACTTTGACTTATCTGTTGAAACTCCGTTAGGAAAAACCTTTGTTACATCCACTATTTATATATCTTCTTTAATTCAAATCGGCACCCTCACGTTACCTGTCGATCTTATCTCTTTGAAAATACTTGCCTTTGATGCGATTTTATGAATCGTCTGGTTAACTATTCATCATGCTAAAATTGTTTTTTTTGTAAGGTTGTTAGTTTTCATATTCCTAACCAACCTGTTATGCGAATTGAAGCAACCAAACCACTAAAGTCAATCATTGACATATCAAGCCATAAGTAAAGAGCGCCGAGCCTTTTGCTAGTGATTTCCTTGTGTGGGATGCACCGAAGCCAGACATTCCATAGGCGACATCGTGAATAAAAGTGGCAAGTTGATAGGTATCAATGTGAGGTGATATCCAAGTGTTGGATGAGAGTCATAGTTTTGAATGATATTTCTATTGTTAATAAATTTTCTGATGTATTCCCTAAAGAACTTCCTAGATTACCCAGAGCGTGAAATCGAATTTTATAATGACCTTGAACCCGATACAAAACCCTCAAATATTTTTTTTCACCCAAAACAAACGTAACATGCGCCAAAGATGTTGGCTCGAGCTATTGAAGGATTACGACCATATCATTCAATACCATCTTGGAAAAGCGAACGTGGTAGCTAACGCGTTGAGTATAAAATTGTATGCGGTTACAAGTGCGACGTTGTTAACCCAAAGACCCATTTCATATGACTTACAAATGATAGAGACAGAGTTAAAGACTCTAAGGACCCACGTGATGATGTCAAATATACGAGTAGAATAGAATTTAATCGATAAAGTTAAAGTTGTTCAAGTCACAGACTCGGAGCTGATGAATGTGAAGAAGAAGGTGCAAGAAGGCATTATTCTAGAAGCAAGAATCGACGAAGAGAGGAAATCTCAACCCTCGATTTTATTGGTCTATCTGAAATCCTCGATCGAGTAGGAATTGTGGCATATAGACTCGCTTTACCGCCAAGTATGTCGCGTGTTCATAAAGTTTTTCACGTATCGATGTTACGTAAATATGTGGACGACTCTAACCACATTATTGAATTAGAAATAGACGAGATACTAGAAGATTAAACGTATGAGGATATACATGTTAAAATCTTAGATAAGAAGGATCATATTCTACGCTCAAAGGTTATACCTCAAGAGTTAGAATCTGATGAGGTATTCTCACCTCTTCGATATACCAGGTACGTACGTTAATTTCGAGGATGAAATTTCATAAGAATAGGAGGTCTTAAGACCCAAATTTTATGAATAAAGATTTAATTTCTCGAAATATTTTTTTTAATATTAAGGTGTGGATTTGATATAATGTTATAGTTGTGGGTAATATTTATAAATTTTGAAAAGTATGCAAGTTGTCATAAAATATTCGATTGGTTGGGGAATATTCATTTTATCAGGGAATATTCGTACGACGGCACAATCATTGGTGGAACCCTACAACGGAATTACTGTCGGAGTGAGAAAATGACATAAATAACTTTTATAAAAATAACGGCAAAAGTTTTACCGTTAATTGTTGAAATACCCGGTGATAAAAGTACAGCAATACGTGTGGTTGCATAGTAGCACACGGTATGAATTATTGATGCTTACGTGAGAAGTCACTCAGTTTATTCAATTATTACCAAAGTAATTGTTGCATATTATCTCACATTGTTGATTCAATTATTGTCACAGTATCATCTGCATAATATTTTATATTATTAAATCAATAATTGAGATGACAAGTTATTCATATTATTATTTGTATTATTGACAATGTCTAGAAAGTTCTGTCGAGAAAAGGGGTTTGGTCACCAAATTGCGCATCAATTGGGAGAAATCCTTATCGAAAAGCCCCCTGTTTCTTGGGAATGATCTGGTTGTTAATATTGCAAGTTATATTATTGATGGATAAATGTTATTAAAAATATTAAGGGGATTTTTATGAAGTATTTGTTGTAAATTTTTATTATTATATAGACCCCCCCCCCCACTTACTCATTTTTCAAAATAATCGGTAAAATGTTATTCAGTATATATATATATATATATATATATATATATATATATATATATATATATATATATATATATATATATATATATATATATATATATATATATATATAACATTTGTGTGTTCATGTGAAGTTGACAAATGGGGGGGGGGGAGAAAAGGATTTTCACGGGGGAGTATTGTTATTATTATTATTATTATTATTATTATTATTATTATTATTATTAAATATTATAATAAATTTTATTTTTTATGAAAAATAGAATATATTATAATTTATTATGCATAGTATTTGCATAGTAAAAACATATGAAATCAGCCGGTACACCCATGAATTCGCTGAATTTTTATTGCGCGTCCGTGATTTTCTAATTTAAATAGTATCATTCCCTTCTCCTATAAATAGGATGCTCAGTTTAGAAATGAAAATCACACCAGAATCAGAGAATTCTTCATCTATAATATTGAGCGTATTTCTTTTGAGTTTTAAAAATAGTGAAAGTTTTCTTCAAGAATATATCCGCTATACCAGTCAGAATTACCCTTTTTTGAGGTAAGGGGTATTATTTATTTCATATTTACTTACGATATTATTTTTTGTATTCGTAAGAAATTTTATTTTGTTCAATATTCACAAGAAATATTATCTTCGTTTAATAGTCGTAAGGAATATTATCTTCGTTCAATATTTTTAAGTAATATTATTTTCGTTCAACAATTGTAAGGGATGTTATTTTTGTTCAATATTCATAAGAAATAATATTTTCTTCCATACTCTGTAGTATGTAAGTAATATTATTTCATTTCACATTTCAACTTCTACACTCATTTTGTTAAAGTATTGCTTCTATACTCCTTGAAATTAGTAGAATATCCTTGAAATTTGTTCTTCATCTAGTATCATTTCACAAGGATATTTTTCTGAATATTTTTGTTCATTTTTAAGCTCTTCATGCCAGAGTACTATTCATGGATACTATTCATTTATATGACACTATTCATACGTATGATACTATTCATACATATGGGTACTATTCACGGGGTACTATTTACTTGGGTATTATTAACTCAGAGTACTATTCATGATAAAAATTGATTTCTTTTCGGTCTAAATCATTTTTGATAGAATATTATTCTTGAATTTTACTCCACAAAGTAGTATCATATTGACAATTTGGATATTATTGAATTCTGGATAAATTAAATTATAAAATCTTTAAAATTTATCATTGCTCTCATTTAATTGAATTCTTATATCATTGTCATCATCCTCATGCTTATATTCTGATAAGAGTCATCTTTGGCCCGTAGTGCATAGATGGACTGTTGATTGGTATGATTATGACCATGGATTATTCGGTGTAATCATGACATGTAATGTTATATATGATGTCGTAAAAGTTCTTATTGGCCCGTAATGCATTGATGGACAATTATTGGTATGATAATAACCATGTGTTCTCTTCGGCTAAGGGTGCAAAAATGAATTGTTGTTTGGCATGATCATGATCATTGGTGATAACACTAATATCCTTGGCCCGCGGTGCATGGATAATTCAAGGATGTGATAATAATGAATATCTTTGGCCCGTAGTGCATGTTTAATTCAGTGATGTGGATTATTTATTTAGCTGAGTCTTAGCGATAAAATTGATGATAAACTTTTAAATCATAGAAGATAGTAGATATCATGCTCTGCTTGACTCTTCTAATGGATTGTTTGTTCCGCTACAGTTGTTGATATAAAACTTGTTGTCTATGTATTCTACCAGTTGTTATACTGTTGAAGGCTAAAGATAATTTATTCGGCATTATCTTAGTCATAATATTTTTTACTGGGCTAGTTGAGCTTACCCTTTTCTTCACTGTTCTCTTCAGGAAATGAGAATATAGCTGGGACTAGTCGGGGAATGGAGTGATGGTCTAGATGGTTGCTTTAGTAGTCCTCACTATTCTGTGAAATAGCGTAATAATAATTATAAAGAGGACCTTATTTGAGTTTGGATACTGTCTATGAGACAATATTCGTGTAAAAACTCTTAGCGACGTTTTGTCGTATTGTATAAATGAAGTTTGTATTTAAGTTTTGTAACATGTATTTGGCGACTCAGAATGGGTGATGTATAACTATTTTGGGGGCGTCACAGTTGGTGTCAAAGCTTAGGGATATGATCCTTGACTGAGATTTGAGGCTAGAACTAGGAGGGGAGAGATGGGTAAATCCTTCGCTAGTATGACCTATCTAAGTTTATTTGTTATTTAATTGGTCGGTTAGAGTATATGGATAATATGTGGCATGTCAATTAACCCTTGTTTTGTGATAGTAAAATGGCATCTAAAAATATTGAGATAAGCAAAAGAGCACATGAGATCGTTGAGTCATCGTTGATCAATAACGAGGATAATGTGCATCAGGAAGGCAATAATCCTCCTGTAAACAAAAACACTTACCAAATGATGAACGAGGGTATGTTTAGGAACTTTCTAAAATTTATGCAAAACTAAATGAGAGAGACTCCTGTTCATAATGTAAGTGGAGTCAATGGCAACTCACGGATGGTCACTACTAAGCAGTTCAAGGAGCTGGGACCACTAAAGTTTTTGGGAAAGCCAGAACCACTTAAAGCAAAGACGTGGATAAAGCAGATCACCAAGATATTTGATGTCTTGGAATGCTCAGAGGAGAAAAAGGTTCCCTTCGCCACCTTTATGTTGCGTAAAGAAGAAGATTACTGGTGGGAATCGATAAAATGTACTCATCTTTTGGTACTAAAGATGTCTTAGGAGAAGTTCCAAGAATTGTTCAACGACAAGTACTTTCTCTAAAGTATTCATTAAATGAAGGAGGTAGAATTCATCAAGCTGCAGTAAAATAAATATGACCGTGTCGCAATACGAGGCTAAGTTTGTCGAGTTGTACCGGTTTGCATCCCATTTGGTAGACAATGAGGAGCGTATGATGTGAATGTTTCAAAGAGTTTTGAAACTCGAAATACATCAATATCTTATTTCTCACAAACTTTGTTTATATTCAGATGTTGTGAATAGGGCTCAGTTATTAGAACGCGATTATAAGTCAGCCCAACAAAAAGGCAACGACCAACAACATGATAATAATCGTGCTGGTGGCAATGGCCATCGGAACAACGATAACCATCGTGGAGGAAATTATAATGCCAAGAATGGTAACCACTTCGGTGGTAATCATGACCAAGATAATAGGAAATGTGAACTAAGTGGGAACAACTTTAAGAATAGAAGATTTATCAATGATATAAAGACGTCGACAGCAGCACCAACACCCGTTTCCAATTAAGGAAAATGACCACCGGTTGTATGTTTCAAATGCGGACAGGAGAGACACATCCGTCCAAACTGTACGTAGCAACACAAAGCATTTTTTAATTTCAGGAAAGAAGGTCATTTAGCTTGATTTTGTCGTGTAGTGAAGTCAAGTCCAGCTGGGATGGAGATGCCAAAGGTTGTCCCAGAAAAGTCAAAGCCGATAGTTTAAGTGAGAGCGTTTGTTGAGGAACCTGAATATCACGGGTAATTTAATCATAAACTATTGCGAAGTCTATACCTTATTCGATACCGGTTCTAACCACACTTTTATTTCTCCTACTTGCGCTCAACGTTTAAATTTAACTCCAGAGAAATTAGACTTTGACTTATTTTTTAAAACTCCGTTAGGAAAAACCTTTGTTACATCAACTGTTTATAAATCTTGTTTAATTCAAATTGGCACCCTCGCGTAACCTATCGATCTTCTCTCTTTGAAAATACTTGCCTTTGATGTGATTTTATGAATCGACTGGTTAACTATTCATCATGCTAAAATTATTTGTTTTCGTAAGGTTGTTAGTTTTCATATTCCTAACCAACCTGTTATGCGAATTCAAGCAACCAAACCACTAAAGTTAATTATTGTCATATCAAGCCATAAGTAAAGAGCCCCAAGCCTTTTGCTAGTGACTTTCTTGTGTGGGATGCACCGAAGCCAGACTTTCCGTAGGGGACGTCGTGAATAAAAGTGGCAAGTTGATAGGTATCAATGTGAGGTGATATCCAAGTGTTGAATGAGAGTCATAGTTTTGAATGATATTTCTATTGTTAATAAATTTCCTGACGTATTCCCTGAAGAACATCCTAGCTTACCCCCAGGGCGTGAAATTGAATTTTTTAATGACCTTGAACCCGATACAAAACCCTAAAATATTTTTTTCACCCAAAACAAACGTATCATGCGCTAAAAATGTTGGCTCGAGATGTTGAAGGATTATGACCATATCATTCAAAACCATCCTGGAAAAGCGAATGTGGTAGCTGACACATTGAGTAGAAGATCATATGGGGTTACAAGTGCGACGTTGTTAACCCAAAGACCCATTTCGTATGACTTACAAATGATAGAGATTGAGTTAAAGAATATAGGGACCCACGTGATGATGTATCGTTGAAATTTGCACTTCATCTAGTATCGTTTCACAAGAATATTTTTCTGAACATTCTTGTTCATATTTAAGCTTTTCATGCCAGAGTACTATTCATGGGTACTATTTATTTATATGGCACTATTCATATGTACGACACTATTCATACATATAGTACTATTCATACGTACGGGTACTATTCACGGGGTACTATTCACCCGGAGTACTATTCATGACAAAAATTAATTTATTTTTAGTCCAAATCATTTTTGATACAATATTATTCTTGAATTTTACTCCACAAAGCGGTATCATGTTGATAATTTTGATATTATTGAATTCTGGATAAATTAAATTATAAAATCTTTAAAATTTATTATTGCTCTTATTTAATTGAATTCTTATACCATTGTCATCATCCCCATGCTTGTATTGTTATAAAAGCCATCTTTGACCCGTAGTGCATAGATGGATTGTTGAATGGTATGATTATGACCAGGGATTATTCAGTGTAATCATGACCTGTAATGTTACAAATGATGTGGTAAAAGTCCTAATTGGCCCGTAGTGCATTGATGGACAGATGTTGGTATGATCATAACAATGCGTTCTCTTCAGCCAAGGATGCAAAGATGAATTGTTGTTTGGCATGATCATGACCATTGGTGATAACACGAATATCCTTGGCCCGTAGTGCATGGATAATTCGTGGATGTGATACTAATGAATATCCTTGGCCCGTAGTGCATGGATAATTCAGTGATGTGGATTATTTATTTAGCTAAGTCTCAGCGATAAAATTGATGATAAACTTTTAAATCATAGAAGATAGTAGATATCATGCTCTGCTTGACTATTCTAATGGATTACTTGTTCCACTGTAATTGTTGATCTAAAACTTGTTGTTTATTGTATTCTATCAGTTGTTATACTGTTGAAGGCTAACTATAATTTATTCTGCATTATATTAGTCATAATATTTTTTACTAGGCTAGTTTGTAAGACCCCAACTTATTATAAATGAAATTAAAATTCTCTATTTATTATTTTGAAATAGTAAGGGTTGATTTGATTAACGTGGTTTGTTATGAGTAAAATGCGTAAATATTTCAAATAAGCAAGTGGTTATAAAATATTCATTGTTGTCGGGGAATATTCGTTTGGTCATAGGATATTCTTACTGTCGGGGAATATTTGTACGACGGTGCAGCCTTGTGTGGTCCCCATAACAGAAAGCGATAGGATGAAGAAAACGACAAGTATAAGTTGTTTATAAATAACGGCATAGTTATTACCGTTAATACTGTTGGAATACCCGGTGGTTTAAACACAGCAGCACACGATATTGCACCAATTATTGATTCTTACGTAAGAAGACACTACTCAATAATTTGTTACAGTAATTATTGTTCAATATTTTATTTTATTGATTCAATAATTGCTTCGTTGATATTTTATATTATTGTTGTTTCAATAATTATCACTACACAGTATTTTCCATTATCAGATCAATAATTCATATTATTTGAATAATATTATTAGATAGCATTATTGGCAATGTCTAGAAAGTTCTGTCTATGGAGAGGTTTGGTCACCTAATTGCGCGCAAGTAAGGAGAAATCTTAATTGGAAATCCCCCTCTTTCTTGGGATCGGCCTGATTGTCAGTATTGTGATTCTGTAATATTATTTGTGAATAATTAATTATTGATTTATATGATAAAGAAAATATTCATTTTATGTGGATATAGATGGAGAAAATTTTTAATGTGACAATTGTTGAAAATTGATATTTTATTTTTTCTGATAAAACAATTCATTTAAATATATTATTATATTATAATAATATAATAATGGTGATATTTTACAATGAATGTGTGATATATGAATAAATGAAGAAGAGTTTTTTTGTTACAAAAAATATTTAAAACATGTTAAACATGTTCGTGGGCCCCATTTTGTGACTAAAATTGGATTATAGCCCGTAAAATCGTTCGTATGTGAGTTTCGATCAATTTATGCTTGGAATTTGGAAAAACTTAAACTTGTAAAGTTATAGAGAATTGAATTTCCTATGGAATGGACATAAAATTCGAATTTTTCTGATAAAAGGGCTATTTATTATGAATTATTGAAATTCCGTAATAATTGATTTTTGAAGTTTTAAATATTTTTTTAAAGAAAAATATTTTTTTTATTTTCGTGAGGTGGGCCCCACTTGGTGGCTGATGTTTTGATCAAAGGAGGTGTGCGTAGCGATTTAATATATATATATATATATATATATATATATATATATATATAATTAAATTTTCTGCTTTGGTGTTCTAAGCATTTTTCTATAAATAGGGTGCTTAGGTTAGAATTAAAAATCACACCAGAAACTGAAGTTTTCTCTCTCTATATTATCGAGCGTATTCTAGTAAGTATTTTGATACTTTGAGTGTTGCTATACAAGTTCCCTTCAGCACTATATCTGGTATTCCAGTCAGAAGTACTGTTCTTTTGAGGTAAGGGATGTTATTTTTTTTAAAATGATATTATTTCTTTCAATATCATTATGCCGAAATATTGGTATAATTTTTCTTGTAAAATTTCTACCTTTTTGTATCGGGGTTACTATTCACGTATACGGCACTATTCACGAATACGGTACTATTCACAGAAAAATTAAATTTTCATTCTTTGTCCCAGATATCTATTTTTGTTACTATCTTTGATTGTATCCATGTTTTGATCATTATTCTTGAACTTTACTCCACCATAGTAAATTATGGGGTGTTTTTGAATACGGATAAATCGAAGTACGAATCCTTAATATTTGTTCTTTTGTCTCAATGGATTCGTTTTCTTTAAAATATTTTTCATCATCCTCAGTCCTAAATGATGATATAACTGAATATCTTTGGCCTGTAGTGCAAAGATGATTGATTTTCTGATGAATTTTTTTGGCCCGTAGTGCAAAGATGAACAGGTGTTAAGATGAACATGACCAACTGATGAATATCTTTGGCCTGTAGTGCAAAGATGAATATTTGATTCAAGATGAATATTGAGTTATGTTACAGGGATAAAATATTGATGATGGACTTTTAAATTCATAGATGTTAGTAGATTTCATTCTTTACTTAACTCTTCTAATGAATTGTTATTTCCGCTGTGAATATTGATCTGAAACTTGTTGTCTATTATATTCTATCAGATTTTTCCCAATTGAGGACTAACGATAATTTGTTCTATATTATCTTAGTCATAATATTCTTTACTGGGCTAGTTGAGCTCATCATTTTCCTTTTTGTTCCATTTTTCTTCTCAGGAAGCGAGAATATAGCGGGGAGTAGTCGGGGTGTGGAGTGATGTTCCAAGGCAGTTGTTATAGTAGTCCTCACTATTTTGTAAAATAGTGTATCAATAATTGTAATGATGACTTATTTGAGCGTGGATATTGTCTAGAAGACAATATTTGTATTTAAACTCACAGTTTATGTGTTGTCGTATTTTGCACGACAATTGTATTAATAAAGTTGTAGTTTTTTCTCTACCATGTATTTGGCGACTCAGAATGGGTGATGTATACCTATTTTGGGGGCGTCACAGATGGTATCAGAGCTTAGGGATATGGTCTCTTGCGGAGATCGGGGAATAGAACTAGGAGGGGAGAGACGAGTAAATCCTTCGCTAGTGTGTCCTACCTAAGCTTATTTGTTGGTTGGTCAAAATATAGGGATATTATGTGATATGTTAATTTCTTTAACCCTTGTTTTATGGAAGTATTTGAGAATCAAAATTGAGAATGTTAACATTGGAGTAAATGAGACCGTGGAGACACCTTTACTCACCAATCAGGAGAATGTGGAACAGGACGACAATGTTCCTCCTGTAAATAACACCACTGATCAGAAGATGAACGATGGGATGTTTAGAAGCTTTTTGCAGCTCATACAAAATCAGACGAGGGAGACTCGTGCACAAAATATAGGTGAAAATGATAGCAACGTACGGTTTGTCACAGCCAAGCAGTTCATAGAGTTGGGACCACCAGAATTCTAGGGAAAGCCGGATCCGATTAAGGCAGAAATGTGGGTCAAGCAAATTACCAAGATATTTAATGTCTTGGGATGTACGGAGGAACAGAAGGTTTCATTCACCACCTTTATGTTCCGTAATGAGGCATATTACTAGTGGGAATCTGTGAAGCTTACCCATCCAGCTGCACTTAGCATGTCTTGGGAGACATTTCAGAAACTGTTAATGACAAGTATTTTCCTGAAAGTATTCGTAATATGAAGGAGGTGGAGTTTATTAGACTGGGACAGAACAACATGACGGTGTCCCAGTACGAGGCGAAGTTTGCGGAGTTATCCAGGTTTGCACGTCATTTGGTAGAGAATGAGGAACGTATGATGCGGATGTTTCTGATAGGTTTGAAACCCGACATACGTCAATATCTCATTTTTCATAAATTTTCACTATATTCAGATGTTGTCAACATGACTCAATTATTAGAGCGAGATAATGAGTACGTTCAACCGAGGGACCACAACCAGGGTCATACCGGTGACAGCAGTCATCGGAGCTATGATAACCAGCGGGGAAGGAAAAATTCAGACAAAAGCGGTAACCACTCTGGTGGTAATCGTGGCCATAATAATAAAAGAAGCGAGTCGGGGGGAGATTTTCAAAAGAGAAGGTACAATAATGACAATGTGAAGACATCAGCACCAACATCAACTATTTCTAAGGGAGGACAACGACCACCGGTTGTATGCTATAAATGTGGAAAAGAGGGACACATCAGCCCAAACTGTCCATAACAGTTCAAGTAATGTTATAATTATGGAAAAGAAGGTCATATCGCTCGAGATTGTACGGTAGCGAAACCAAGTCCAGCGGGGATGGTGACTCAAAAGGTTGTCCCAAAAAATTCAAAGTTAACGGTTCCTAGAAGAGCATTTGTCGTGACTGGCAAAAATGAGAGGAACCTAAATGAGATGATCATGGGTAAGCTAATCATAAATTCTTGCGAAGTTTATACCTTATTAGATACTGGTTCTACCAATTCATTTATCTCTCCTGCTTGTGCTCAACGTTTAAACTTAACTCTGGAGAAATTAGACTTTGACTTATCTGTGGAGACTCCGTTAGGAGAAACTTTTATTACATCCACTGTTTATAAATCTTATTTAATCCAAGTTGGCACCATCACATTACCTGTTGATCTTATCTCTTTAAATATACTTGTATTTGACGTGATTTTAGGGATTGATTGGTTAACTACTCATCATGCCAAAATTGATTGTTTTCGTAAGGTTGTTAGTTTTCATATTCCTAACCAACTTGTTATGCAAATTCAAGCAACTAAACCACTAAAATCAATCACTATCCTATCAAGCCATAAAGCCATTCATTTATTGAAAAATGGATGTCAAGCTTTCTTAGCCCATGTTATGGATTTGAATAAAGACACATCAGATTTGAATAATATTCATGTTATTAGTATATTTCCTGACGTATTCCCTGAAGAACTTCCTGGTCTACCCCCAGAACGTGAAGTTGAATTCTTTATTGACCTTGAACTTAGTACAAAGCCCATTTCTAAAACCCCATATCGAATGGCTCCTATTGGACTTCAGGAGTTAAAGGTCCAACTGTAGGAGTTGTTGGACATTCGTTTCTTTTGTCCTAGTACATCTCCTTGGGGTGCTCCTGTTTTATTCGTAAAGAAGAAAGACGGGAGTTGTGACACCCCCAAAATAGGTATACATTACCCATCTTAAGTCGCCAAATACATGGTACTAAATTCAAATACAACTTGATTATACAACAGTTGTGTAAAATACGACAAAATACATACTGTGAGTTTTAATACAAATATTGTCATCTAGACAATATCCATACTCAATTTAGTCATCATTACATTTATTATCACACTATTTAACAGAATAGTGAGGACTACTAAGACACCATCTCGGACCATCACTCCATTCCCCGACTAGTCCCGGCTATGTTCTTATTTCCTGAAGAGAACAGTGAAAGAAAGGGTGAGCTCAACTAGCCCAATAAGAAATATTATGACTAAGATAATACAGAATAAATTATCATTAGTCCTCAACACTGTTAAACTGATAAAATACAATAGACATCAAGTTTAACTGCAGCGGAACATGAAATCCATTAAAAGAGTCAAGTAGAGAATAAAATCTACTATCTTTTATGATTTAAAAAGGTTTTTAATCACTTTTATCGTTGAGACTCAGCTTAATAAATAATCCACATCATCCCTGCACTACGGCCAAGGATATTCATTAGGGTCACGACCACAAATTACTCATGCACTACGGGCCAAGGATATTTGTGTATTCATCAATGGTCATGATCATGCCAACAACTGTCCATCAATGCACTTCGGGCCAATGCTCCTGTTTTATTCGTAAAGAAGAAAGACGGGAGTTGTGACACCCCCAAAATAGGTATACATTACCCATCTTGAGTCGCCAAATACATTGTAATAAATTCAAATACAACTTGATTATACAACAGTCGTGTAAAATACGACAAAATACATACTGTGAGTTTTAATACAAATATTGTCATCTAGACAATATCCATACTCAATTTAGTTCTCATTACATTTATTATCACACTATTTAACAGAATAGTGAGGACTACTAAGACACCATCTCGGACCATCACTCCATTCCCCGACTAGTCCCGGCTATGTTCTTATTTCCTAAATAGAACAGTGAAAGAAAGGGTGAGCTCAACTAGCCCAATAAGAAATATTATGACTAAGATAATGCAGAATAAATTATCATTAGTCCTCAACACTGTTAAACTGATAAAATACAATAGACATCAAGTTTAACTGCAGCGGAACATGCAATCCATTAAAAGAGTCAAGTAGAGAATAAAATCTACTATCTTTTATGATTTAAAAAGGTTTTTAATCACTTTTATCGTTGAGACTCAGCTTAATAAATAATCCACATCATCCCTGCACTACGGCCAAGGATATTCATTAGGGTCACGACCACAAATTATTCATGCAGTACGAGCCAAGGATATTTGTGTATTCATCAATGGTCATGATCATGCCAATAACTGTCCATCAATGCACTTCGGGCCAATGAGAACTTTTACCACATCATTTGTAACATTACGATCATGATTACACCGAATAATCCCTGGTCATAATCATACCAAGTCCATCTATGCATTACAGGCCACAGATGACTTTCAAAAATAATATAAACATGAGGATGATGACAATAATATAAGAATTCAATCAAACAAGTTCAAGAAATAATTTATTCAGGAACTAATAACATCCAAATTGTCAACATGATACTTCTTTGTAAAGTAAAATTCAAGAATGCTTAGAAGAATATTTCCATGAAAAGATACTGGATGAAGCGCAAATATCAAGAATATTCCACTAATTTCATGGAGTGTAGAAGTCAAAACTTTAACCAACTGAATATAATAAAAAATGGAATAACAAAAGAAATCGTCATGCATGCGGTACTTCGCATAGACAGGTTATTCCATCAGAATAATAAACAACGGAACCAGGTTGGGCATAATACACACCGACAGTGTGACACCCCCAAATCTAGGTACTTCATTCCCACAGGATCTGGTGTTCACTTAATCAAATATTCATATCTAACTACCCAATCACAATAAAAATGGAAAAATAAAACATTTCCCATTAAAGGGTTACATAATAAAATCTCCCAGGTTATCTAACCTTTAATTACAATCATTCAATGCGGAAATTAAATATACATCATTAAACCAAGTCTAAGATCATCATAATATAAATCTAACTCTCAATCAAAGTAAAATTACAAGTCTTCAACACTTGCACACTTTTCCCTTTCCTTTGCTAGACGAAGGTTCATCTAGCTTCTCTTCTTTAGCTGCAATGAGTTTTAAAATATGCAAGAGTGAGCAAAACAATTGCTCACTGGATATAATATAGAATCAACAGGAGTATAATAATAATAACTGCCAAAATAGGCTTATCAACAAGGAATAGTACTCTATCAACAATAACCAAAAACTAAAATCCAAAATATGGAATAAATATAACTGAGGGTCATAAGACCATGAACTATGTCCACAGTTGCGAATAATCTTTCAACTCCAACTTTAACAGTCATAAAACTATAAGGACTCCTCGTACTTAGGGGGATCAGCCCTTCGTACCATTTATTATGCACAAATATTTAACGCTACGCGTAAGTTAACCACTAATAATAATAGGGTTGTTCATCTTAGTATTTGGAGTACAAGTCCGCACCAAAGAGAGTTTGGTTTCGATAAGCTTTCAAGGGTAATTTGAAGTTCAACGATCATCAACTAGAGGACTAGTTGAATTAATAACATCATATTACAGAATAATCGTAATTGAATCAACATGGTAAATCAACATCATGCTTTAGGAATAATCTAATAGCATATACTTTGAATAACTTTAACATGCCTTGCTTGAACAATATTAAGTCAAGGTTAATTAAAATTGAGTACTAAGCATGCATAATAATTTAAACGATGAAATTTCTCAACATTAGTATAAATAATTATGCATGCTAAACAACAAGTTAAATACAAGAATAACTTGTCAATATTAAACCAAAGTTTAGAAAGCTTGCATTATTTATAAGGTACTCGAATTGAAACAATAAATAGTTCAATAAGATAAAGAATTATAAAACTTTCATTATTATATTGGAAACAATAATTGATTCAATCAAGATAATGGATTAGAACGCTTGCTCAAAGAATAATTTAAGCTCTTGCACAAATATAAAAGTAGGGTTAAAGAACTTGCCTTGCTCGTAGGCTAAACCAAATCAATACGAATCACAATATCATATAAACATATGTCATCATGACATAATTAGTCATTACCATCTTACAAACATAACTACGTACGTTCATCATTTAAAAATTGGATTTTTAATCACATAATCGAGTTATAACACAAGTTAATTATGAATAACATACTTATTCATAGTATAGAAATACTAAAATCAACATTTTACAGTCCTACTATCATCACATAACAATTCCTTAAAATTTCAAGTACAAAATCAACACTGTCAGACCATTCTGCTAACTCGCGTCGCGACGCCACAGTTTACACTGTGGGTCGCGCTGCGGTATGGGCACGCCGCTGCGGCGACCCACAGTGTAAACTGTGGCGTCGCGGCGCGAGTTAGCAGAATGGTCTGACCGTGCTGCTGCGCCACAAAGGTACTGCAAGTCCGCGCCGCGGTGCCGAATTCCAGACCTTGGCAGACAGCCTCGATAACAACACAGAAAAAGTCAATTTTGGCCTACAAGCTCGTTTCTAATAGACCAAAAAGCATGTAAATCATACGACAACTTCATGTAAACATATCTTACAAACTCTAAACATGATTCTACCCATACAACAACATAAACAACAAAATTAACACACCCAAATTCACTGTTTTTGGCTAAAACTCATTTTTTGATATTTTTGATGAAAATAAACACTGTGATTTTGTTTCTCAACCAAAACCACTAATTCAAAGCATTTTATCAAAGTTTATATATACTCTAACAAATTGAATAGCCAATTTATCAATAAAACAACTACACAACTCATAATTTCTATTTTAATTAAACAATATATATATATATATATAAACTCTTTCTAAAATACTTTTCTCCACAATTACATACATATCATGAATTCATTGATTATAATCATATATAACCTATGAAAATAACTTTACAACAATGGTTTATCATATGAACACACATAAAATTAGCAATTATCCTATCACAAGAATTTCACAGAGAAAAATAGGAGAAGAGAAACTAAAACTTTTAAAACTTAAAAAGAATAGGGTAATACCTTGAAGAAGAAGATGATGATTATCCTTTCTATTCTCAAACTCCTTCTTCTCACTCTCTAGCCTTTCTTCCTCTCTTCTTTTCTTCTTCTCTTCTTCTTCCCTTCTTCTTCTTCCTCTGAGTTTTCTTTTCTTCTCTCTCTCTATCTAACGTACTTAACAAATAACGTGTATAGAATATAATATATATTGATTATATAATATAAATACAAAACATATAAATGATATCAGTTATATGAGTTTTAAAAATCAAAAGTCATAAGGCTTGTTTGGTTACTAACTAAAAAAAATAACCCATTAATCATAACACCCTATTTGGTAAAACTTAAATAGATTAAAGACTTAATAGGCATTAGGCCTTGTTTGGCAAAACGAAATTAAAACTCCTTTAAGTTATTTTAATAACTACTTTATAAAAGGTTATTTGTCACACATTAATTTAATTAAATTAATCATAATAACAATTTATTAAATCACTTCATCACATAAATCAATACAACCAAAATTATAATTTCTATATAATTATAACTTTATTTAATCAACCAACACATCCTTTTAAATTTACAAATTCCAATAAAAGAATAGTAATTTAATTAATCAAAATTCTCTAACTTAATAATTAAATTAAATTAGCAAAATAATTAATTTTCCTTAATTATTTATTTAACAAATAATTAAACACATCAATTCAAATTTGAACAATTATTTATTCAACAATAAACATATCCATTAAATATTTAAATAATTCAATAAATATTTAATATAACAATTAAAATTCTAGAATGTTACATCATTCCCTCCTTACAAGGATTCTGTCCCCGGAATAACAATTCAAACAATTCATTCATCACAATCTCCCCTACTTACAAAGATTCTGTCCCCAGAATCGAAGACACAGATTAAACAAATAACTCAGGATAATTCTTCATCATTTCAGCTTCGAGTTCCCACGTAGCCTCTTCGACATTGTGGTTCCTCTAAATTACCTTCACAGAAAGTATCACCTTATTTCTGAGCACTTGTTCTTTCATGTCGACTATCTTAATAGGAACCTCTTCATAGGACAAATCTTTCTCAAACTGCAATGGTTCGTACTCAATCACGTGCTTGTAATCAGGTTTATATGGTCGTAACAACGACACGTGAAAAACATTATGAATGTTTTACTACTCTGGAGGTAGAGCTACCTCGTAAGCCACCTCTCCAACCTTTCGCAGCACTTTGAAGGGTCCAATAAATCTCGGACTTAGTTTTCCCTTCTTACCAAATTGAATTTTTCCTTTCCAAGGAGAAACCTTTAGGAATACGAAATTTCCTACATCGAACGCACGATATTATCTATGTTGATAAGCATATTTCTTTTGTCTGTCTTGAGAATCTATTAATCTTGTTCTGATGAGTTTGACAACCTCAGCAGTTTGTTGTACCAGTTCGGGTCCTAATAGTTGACGTTCTCCGACTTCATCCCAGCACAGTGGAGTTCTACACTTCTTACCATATAATGCTTCGTGGGGCGGCATGCCGATGCTAGCGTGGTAGCTATTATTGTAGGCAAATTCCACCAATGGTAATTATTCATCCCAGCTTCCTTTGAAATCCATGACGCATGCTCTCAACATATCTTCCAATGTCTGAATCGTTCGTTCGCTTTGGCCATCTGTTTGCGGATGATATGAAGTACTCATTTGCAACTGGGTTCCCATACATTCTTGTAGTCTCTTCCAGAAGTTTGATGTGAACCTCGGATCTCTATCTGACACAATCGACACTGGAACTCCATGTCTTGACACGATCTCTTTAACATATAACTTTGTCAGCTGATCAAGATTGAATCTAATCTTTATTGGAAAAAGTGTGTAGATTTTGTCAATCTGTCCACTATCACCTAAATCACATCGTATCCTTTCTTAGTTGTTGGAAGACCTACCACAAAATCCATTGTGATATGCTCCTATTTCCATTCCGGTATCTCCAACGGTTGAAGTAACCCGCTTGGTCTTTGATGCTCGGCCTTGACTCTCTGACATGTCAAGCACTTTGCAACGCATTTTGCAACGTCTCTTTTCATATTTGGCCACCAAAAATGTCATCGCAAATCTTGATACATCTTCGTACTTCCTGGATGAATTTAATATCTCGAGTTATGAGCTTCGATCAAGATTTCTTCTTTAATCTCTGGTACTGCTAGAACCCATATTCGTCCTTCAAACCTCAGCATTCCATCGGTATCAATCCTGTATTTCACCTCTTTTCCCTCAACCACACTTTCTCTGATTTTTCTGCATTCCTCATCATGTAGTTGAGTGTTCTTCACTTTGTCCACCAAAGTTGGACTGGCTTCCATCTGGTAAAATCTTTCATTGGATTCTCTTGGAAATTTGATTTCCAACTCTAACCTTGTCATTGCTGTAATAAGTTCTTCCTTATCAGTTAACAACATCAACTTTTCCCTGCCTTTCCTACTCAAGGCTTCTACAACCACGTTTGCTTTGCCTGGATGATAAAAGATCTCACAATCATAATCTTTTATCAGTTACATCCACCTTCTTTGACGCATGTTCAGGTCTTTCTGTGTGAAAATATACTTCAGACTTTTATGGTCCGTGTAGATCTCACATTTCTCTCCATAGAGATAATGTCTCCATATCTTCAGGGCAAACACAACCGCCGCCAACTCTAAATCATGAGTCGGATACCCTTTTTCATAATCTTTCAATTGTCTTGATGCATACGCAATGACTTTGCCATTCTGCATAAGGACACAACCCAACCCTTTATATGAAGCATCACTATATACCACAAAATTTCCTGTATTATCTGGTAATGACAGCACAAGTGCCATACCTATCTTCTTTTTTAATTCCTGGAAACTTTCTTCACACTTCTCCGTCCAAACAAATTTTACAGATTACCTCGTTAAATTTGTCAACGGAGTGGCAATCTTGGAGAAATCCTGGATAAACCGTCTGTAATACCCTGCTAATCCCAAGAAACTTCTCACTTCTGATGGAGTTCTCAGTTGTTCCCAATTTATCACAGCTTCAACTTTTGATGGATCCACTGAAATTCCATCCTTGTCAATTACGTGCCCAAGAAATACGTTCCAGCCAAAATTCACATTTAGAGAATTTCCCATACAACTTTTCTTTTCTTAGCATCTCCAGCGTTAGACGTAAATGTTCCACATGTTCCTCTTGAGTTTTAGAGTACACCAAAATATCTTCGATAAACACCACCACAACCTTGTCCAAGAATGGTTTAAACACCCTGTTCATCAAATCCATGAACGTTGTAGGGGCGTTTGTTAAACCAAAAGACATCACCAAAAATTCGTAATGTTCATACCGAGTTCGGAATGCTGTCTTCGGTATATCCTCCTTTCTTACCTTCAGTTGATGGTACCCACTTCTCAAATCTATTTTCGAGAAGTATCTAGCACCCTTCAATTGATCAAACAAGTCATCTATTCTCGGCAAAGGATATTTATTTTTAATAGTGACTTTGTTTAACTCTCTATAATCAATGCAAAGACTCATTGACCCGTCCTTCTTCTTTATGAATAACACCAGTGCTCCCCACGGTGACACACTCGGCTGAATGTATTTCTTGTCCAACAGCTCCTGTAGTTGTACCATCAGTTCCTTCATCTCCACCGGAGCCATTCTATATGGAGCCTTCGATATCACTGCGGTTCCTGGCGCTAAGTCGATCACGAACTCGATTTCTCTGTCGGGCGGAAGTCCTGGCAAATCCTCTGGAAACACATCCACAAATTCCCTAACCACTGGTATTTCTTTCAGTTTCGCACCCTTCTTCTGAGTATCGACTATGTAAGCTAAATAACCCACACAGCCCTGACTCAACAACTTTTTGGCCTGCATAATCGTTAGACATCTCATTTGTCTAGGCAATTTGCTACCATTGAATACTACCTTTGACGGAGTCATAAGGTTTACACGTTTCTTTTGGCAGTCAATTATTGCTCCATAATTGAACAACCAATCCATTCCCAAAATAACATCAAACTCTCCTAGCCTGATCGGAATCAAATCTACCATAAAAATATTTCCCTTAATATTCACCCTACAGTTCTTGTATACGAACCTAACAGGAACTACTTCCTTATTCACAATTTCTATATTTAAGGGGAAATTCAATTCTTCACTAGGCAATCCTAATCTCATAGCAAATTCATCAGATATAAATGAGCAAGTAGCACCCGAATCAAATAATACATAAGCATCAATATCATTGATCGGGATAATACCTGACACCACATCTTTTGAGTGCACAACATCTTGCACAGTCATGCTGAAAATTCTGGCTGTGGGCTTATTTGATGTTGTTGGTCCCACAATAGCCAACGCACCTCCACTAGCATCTCCCTTGCTTCTATTTGTCTCACCAGATCTCTTCTTAGGGCATTCACGAGCAAAGTGATCCTTGGATCCGCACGTGAAGCACACATTCTTCTTAGCTTGAGTGCAATTTGGGGCGATGTGACCCTCCTGGCCACAATTGAAGCATACTCGTTGATGAGTGAGTTTTATACACATGAATTGGATACATTCGGGCTTAATTTATTGTTGTTCTTAAGTCTTTTAGGATGTTTTTATGTGTTTGTGTCTATTCAAGCATGTTTTATATTGTTTTGTAGGATTTGGGACAAAAGTTGCATGGATCGACGTTCGGCGTGGCTAGATGCGCAGTTTTCGGCTTGTCATTTACACAGCAGTCACTTCAGAGCCAATTTGACTATAGCTCCGGACATTATTTCGAAAATCTTCAAAAATGAAAGTTGTAGATCTACTTTTCCTCTTTCCATAACATCTTGAATCATCTAAATCAGAGTTCGGAAGAAGAAGTTATGGCCGTTTTCCCAAAGGACGTCGGAGCAGAAAATGTTAGAATTTGGGCCAGCGCCGGGGCACTCGTTTTTGGCTTGATAACAGAGCCGGGGCGCTGGGGGGCAGAATGCCAGCGTCTTGCCCAGCGCTGGGGCGCTGGGGAAGGGTTTGGTGCGGGCCTGGACGCGTTTTGGGCGAATTTTGACACCTTTCTGACTCCAAATAGGATTGGGGTTGTTCCAAAACTAAAAATTAGACTTGTAACCTATAAATACATGATGTAAGATATAAAATAAGAGGAGATTACATATCTTAACTAGGGGATTACATAGCTTAGCTTGGAGATTACATAGCTTAGATTAGGGATACACTCCATTAGATTAGAACACCTAGTTCTTATTAGTTTTGGAGATTGAAGCAACTTGGAGATCATTGAAGATCAAGAGCAAGAGCAAGAGGGGAGCATCAGATTTGCTGACAACAGATTCTATTCTCTTCTCTCATCTTACTTTTATCTTTTAATGTCTATTCAATTGTGGATTCTTGGTTTTAATTCATTAATTATGAACTAATTCTTTTTATTAAGATTTCAATTGAACTTTTTATGGCTATGAATTAGTTATTCATTATATTCTAATTATTTATGTTAAAGTGAGTTGTTTATCTTGTCTTGTGCTTATTGCTTAATTATCTGATCAGTAATTACTTTGTTACTCTAGAAGGAATTGGAAGAGGAATTCTAGGGTTAGAACTGGGCATGATATCATGTGACTTAGTTATTTGCACAGTGAATAATTAGGTTTGTGAATTGAATGGAAATATCTGTTCACCGCATGTAACACATAAGGAATTGGGATTGAAGGAGTTTAATTCAATTGTTTTGCATAGAAATATAGCAAGATTAATCTGAATTAAATAGAAGGCAATTGATCACTTGGAAAATGACTTTTGGCATTTGAGAATTCCTGTTAACAATTCAGTAGACATAATAATTGGGATAATTGGATAATTGATTTATAATTCATAATTGGGGATATTGAAGTCTTAATCTTTATTTATTTGAATTCATTTATAAAGTAACATAGTTTTAATTGGTTAATTTAGTTTTCTTAATTAGAAAAAACACAATTTGAGATTGTTTAAATAAAATTAGTTTGGTTAAGAATTAGTACTTGGTGATTTTTATTAAATAATTCCTCGTGAGAACGATACTTTTCTTATCACTTTATTACTTGTTGACCGTGTATACTTGCACGTATTCATTGATTGCGAAATCGATCAACAAGTTTTTGGCGCCGTTGCCGGGGACTTAATTTAATAATTATTTTCCAATATTAATTTCAATCAAATTAGTCTTAATTTAAATATTTTTATTTTTATTTTTAATTCTCTTTCTATAATTCTCGCTTTTCAGGTACCATGGATGACTTTGTGTATCAATTGGCATACACGAACATGACTCAACCAAGGGGAGCGGAGATTGAAAGACTCGAGAAACTTTCTGCATTGTCTGCACAGATTGAGACACTTTCGAGGATGTTTGAAGCTTTTGAAGCTCAGCGTCGTCAAAGTATGGCGGTTACTTGTGATTATTGTGCTGGAAATCATATGAGTCATCAATGCGCCATCAGTTTCGAGCCGGTACAGTATAGTGGTGATTACCCCAATAATTATGTCTATCCCAACAACTATCATCAGGATTGGGGGTATCACCCGAATTTTTCATGGAGTAACAATCAAGCTGCAGCTCAACCACCTAGACAACAACACACCTCCGGATTTCAAAATCCGACTCAACAACCAGACAGGATATCAAGTTTGGAAGAAGCCTTAGAAAAATTCATTAGAGCTTCTGACAAAAAGAACGAGGAACAAGATAAGAAATTGAGTCAAGCAGATCTTACTTTGCAAAGCCATGGGGCATCGTTAAAGAATTTGGAAAATCAATTGGAACAGATAGCACATGAGTTGAACAACCATCCTCAATACACCTGTCCCTATGACACAGATTCTGAGACTGATGGTGAGCCCAAACCAAATCTGCAACCGGATGTGCCAAATGATATAGATGTTGAAAGAGAGGAAAGACTTGGGGACCAAGAAAAAGAGATCGGCAAAGAACTAATTGTGAGAACCAATGATGATGAGCCAATTTTATTTATGCCTCAAGTGCCTTCTCCTCCACAGTTCAAGAGTCCGGTTAGATTTGCAAAACCTTGTCCGATTGGTAGTCATGTCGTCGGCAATACTCTCTGTGATGTAAAAGCAAGTACACCTTCGAAACCATGGTGCCATGAGCTAGAGAAGATAGAAGGAGAAATTGTTGTGTCTGACAAGCCTCAATGTCAGAATATATTCGTAGACACAATGGAGAAACCACCTAGATGTTGGACGTTCTTGAATGTGATCTTATCTAAAGAAAGCATGCTATGTGACTTTAATACAATGGCTATTACAAATGGGAACCTACCAAAAGCTATATTATTTCCGATGGATGGAGGGTTCCTCAACTTTCGAAGAGGAATTGGATAGCATTGACCAGACAAAGTCAGGCTGAGACTATAAAACAAGCGCTTATTGGGAGGCAACCCAAGTTTAATTTTTATTTTTAGTTTTTATTAAGTTTTATATTAGTAGTTTTGAATTTGCATTTATTTAGGATTTAATAAAATTGCTTCTATCATGGTTTTACAGGTTATTCAAGTTAAATTCAATTGTGGTGCCCAATTTGTTCCATGTGCTTAGCCTATTCCCCAAACTTAGCGGACAAGGATGAAGATTGCTATATTTTCAGGGAAGTCCTCTGCTTTAATTTTTTCTATTTCAGTCATTGAGGACAATGTCTAGTTTAAGTTTGTGGGCATTTTAGTGTCGTATTGCATATAGTTAGTTATTTACATTGTAAGTTCGTTATGTTTTCGAGTTATTTACATTTAGTTTTTGCATTCTTTTTTTTGTTTAAAAAAAAATTTAAAAATCGCAAAAATAGTAGTTAGTTTACTATGTTTGTTGCAATTAGTTTATATTTGCATGATTCCAACTGTTAGATAGTAAAAGTCTATTTTGGCCAATGATGAGACTGGAGTTAAGTAGATAAGTATAGTATTGAATATTCAGGCTTTGATGTGATTTCTTGTTATGAATTAAATCTTTTCCTGTTTGAAACTGGTATAATTAAGGTTAACACGTTAATAACATCTATGTTGACTAATTAAGTTTAAATTGATACATAATGGATTTCTTAAGGATAATACTAGTTTGAAGGAATGAAAGACATGAATAGGCGGAGATGGCTAAATTTTGATAAAAACTTAAGTTTGGGGGGAAAATTTGAGGTATATAAGCTTTAAAAAAAACATGTTGAGTCTTGTGGTGGGTTGAGGAGAAACACTCCCCATAAACACAAGCGTGAGATGGAGCGTAAAACGCACTCACCAACCATCTATAAAAAAAAAAGAGAAAAAGAAAAAAAAATTATTGTGGCTAGTTTTGTTTCGGGGCCTTTATTACTTGAGTAAGTACGCCCGAAGGGGTATCTTAAAACCTAGCGCCCTAAGGTCTTATATGGTCTGGGAGTCGTTGGTCGAAAGCTCGCTAAGGGGTGACACTGTTAGCCTAATGGAATGAGACATTGCACAGTCATGGTTAAAAAAAACAATAAAACGGGAAAAGAGCAAAAAGCCCCCATAATGAAAAGTAAAGCATAAGTATCCCAGATTGGACTCTTGAACTTGGTGGATGTTTGACTTTAGTTGGATCTAGCTTGTTCGTGAATTTTGTGAGTTTTCACTGTATGATGCCTTCGAAGATATCTATTATGTCTTAAATTTGATTTTATATCAGTTAACATTGTTGTGGAGCACACACACACACTATATCAGTGATAACAGTCTAAGATTTGATGATTGATTGGGAAATTACTGATTTGTTTTAATATGATGTATTATCATGTTTACTTGATTTCTCTAAGGCCCGTTGAATAGACTTGTTTCTGTCATTACTGTTGGATTCGTGGGCATATAGATTAGTTTCATTACATTGCATTACATAACATTTTTGTGTTTTTGCTTGAGGACAAGCAAAGGTTTAAGTTTGGGGGTATTTGATGAGTGAGTTTTATACACATGAATTGGATACATTCGGGCTTAATGTATTGTTGTTCTCAAGTCTTTTAGGATGTTTTTATGTGTTTGTGTCTATTCAAGCATGTTTTATATTGTTTTGTAGGATTTGGGACAAAAGTTGCATGGATCGACGTTCGGGGTGGCTAGATGCGCGTTTTCGGCTTGTCATTTACACAGCAATCACTTCAGAGCCAATTTGACTATAACTCCGGACATTATTTCGAAAATCTTCAAGAATGAAAGTTGTAGATCTACTTTTCCTCTTTCCAGAACATCTTGAATCATCTAAATCGGAGTTCGGAAGAAGAAGTTATGGCCGTTTTCCCAAAGGACGTCGGAGCAGAAAATGTTAGAATTTGGGCCAGCGCCGGGGCGCTCGTTTTTGGCTTGATAACAGCGCCGGGGCGCTGGGGGCAGAATGCCAGCGTCGTGCCCAGCGCTGGGGCACTAGGGAAGGGTCTGGTGCGGGCCTGGACGCGTTTTGGGCGAATTTTGACACCTTTCTGACTCCAAATAGGATTGGGGTTGTTCCAAAACTAAAAATTAGACTTGTAACCTATAAATACATGATGTAAGACATAAAATAAGAGGAGATTACATATCTTAACTAGGGGATTACATAGCTTAGCTTGGAGATTACATAGCTTAGATTAGGGATACACTCCATTAGATTAGAACATAACCCTAGTTCTTATTAGTTTTGGAGATTGAAGCAACTTGGAGACCATTGAAGATCAAGAGCAAGAGCAAGAGGGGAGCATCAGATTTGCTGACAACAGATTCTATTCTTTTCTCTCATCTTACTTTTATCTTTTAATGTCTATTCAATTGTGGATTCTTGGTTTTAATTCATTAATTATGAACTAATTCTTTTTATTAAGATTTCAATTGAACTTTTTATGGCTATGAATTAGTTATTCATTATATTCTAATTATTTATGTTAAAGTGAGTTGTTTATCTTGTCTTGTGCTTATTGCTTAATTATCTGATCAGTAATTACTTTGTTACTCTAGAAGGAATTGGAAGAGGAATTCTAGGGTTAGAACTGGGCATGATATCATGTGACTTAGTTATTTGCACAGTGAATAATTAGGTTTGTGAATTGAATGGAAATATCTGTTCACCGCATGTAACACATAAGGAATTGGGATTGAAGGAGTTTAATTCAATTGTTTTGCATAGAAATATAGCAAGATTAATCTGAATTAAATAGAAGGCAATTGATCACTTGGAAAATGACTTTTGGCATTTGAGAATTCCTGTTAACAATTCAGTAGACATAATAATTGGGATAATTGGATAATTGATTTATAATTCATAATTGGGGATATTGAAGTCTTAATCTTTATTTATTTGAATTCATTTATAAAGTAACATAGTTTTAATTGGTTAATTTAGTTTTCTTAATTAGAAAAACACAATTTGAGATTGTTTAAATAAAATTAGTTTGGTTAAGAATTAGTACTTGGTGATTTTTATTAAATAATTCCTCGTGAGAACGATACTTTTCTTATCACTTTATTACTTGTTGACCGTGTATACTTGCACGTATTCATTGATTGCGAAATCGATCAACAAGTTTTTGGCGCCGTTGCCGGGGACTTAATTTAATAATTATTTTCCAATATTAATTTCAATCAAATTAGTCTTAATTTAAATATTTTTATTTTTATTTTTAATTCTCTTTCTATAATTCTCGCTTTTCAGGTACCATGGATGACTTTGTGTATCAATTGGCATACACGAACATGACTCAACCAAGGGGAGCGGAGATTGAAAGACTCGAGAAACTTTCTGCATTGTCTGCACAGATTGAGACACTTTCGAGGATGTTTGAAGCTTTTGAAGCTCAGCGTCGTCAAAGTATGGCGGTTACTTGTGATTATTGTGCTGGAAATCATATGAGTCATCAATGCGCCATCAGTTTCGAGCCGGTACAGTATAGTGGTGATTACCCCAATAATTATGTCTATCCCAACAACTATCATCAGGATTGGGGGTATCACCCGAATTTTTTATGGAGTAACAATCAAGCTGCAGCTCAACCACCTAGACAACAACACACCTCCGGATTTCAAAATCCGACTCAACAACCAGACAGGATATCAAGTTTGGAAGAAGCCTTAGAAAAATTCATTAGAGCTTCTGACAAAAAGAACGAGGAACAAGATAAGAAATTGAGTCAAGCAGATCTTACTTTGCAAAGCCATGGGGCATCGTTAAAGAATTTGGAAAATCAATTGGAACAGATAGCACATGAGTTGAACAACCATCCTCAATACACCTGTCCCTATGACACAGATTCTGAGACTGATGGTGAGCCCAAACCAAATCTGCAACCGGATGTGCCAAATGATATAGATGTTGAAAGAGAGGAAAGACTTGGGGACCAAGAAAAAGAGATCGGCAAAGAACTAATTGTGAGAACCAATGATGATGAGCCAATTTTATTTATGCCTCAAGTGCCTTCTCCTCCACAGTTCAAGAGTCCGGTTAGATTTGCAAAACCTTGTCCGATTGGTAGTCATGTCGTCGGCAATACTCTCTGTGATGTAAAAGCAAGTACACCTTCGAAACCATGGTGCCATGAGCTAGAGAAGATAGAAGGAGAAATTGTTGTGTCTGACAAGCCTCAATGTCAGAATATATTCGTAGACACAATGGAGAAACCACCTAGATGTTGGACGTTCTTGAATGTGATCTTATCTAAAGAAAGCATGCTATGTGACTTTAATACAATGGCTATTACAAATGGGAACCTACCAAAAGCTATATTATTTCCGATGGATGGAGGGTTCCTCAACTTTCGAAGAGGAATTGGATAGCATTGACCAGACAAAGTCAGGCTGAGACTATAAAACAAGCGCTTATTGGGAGGCAACCCAAGTTTAATTTTTATTTTTAGTTTTTATTAAGTTTTATATTAGTAGTTTTGAATTTGCATTTATTTAGGATTTAATAAAATTGCTTCTATCATGGTTTTACAGGTTATTCAAGTTAAATTCAATTGTGGTGCCCAATTTGTTCCATGTGCTTAGCCTATTCCCCAAACTTAGCGGACAAGGATGAAGATTGCTATATTTTCAGGGAAGTCCTCTGCTTTAATTTTTTCTATTTCAGTCATTGAGGACAATGTCTAGTTTAAGTTTGTGGGCATTTTAGTGTCGTATTGCATATAGTTAGTTATTTACATTGTAAGTTCGTTATGTTTTCGAGTTATTTACATTTAGTTTTTGCATTCTTTTTTTTGTTTAAAAAAAATTTAAAAATCGCAAAAATAGTAGTTAGTTTACTATGTTTGTTGCAATTAGTTTATATTTGCATGATTCCAACTGTTAGATAGTAAAAGTCTATTTTGGCCAATGATGAGACTGGAGTTAAGTAGATAAGTATAATATTGAATATTCAGGCTTTGATGTGATTTCTTGTTATGAATTGAATCTTTTCCTGTTTGAAACTGGTATAATTAAGGTTAACACGTTAATAACATCTATGTTGACTAATTAAGTTTAAATTGATACATAATGGATTTCTTAAGGATAATACTAGTTTGAAGGAATGAAAGACATGAATAGGCGGAGATGGCTAAATTTTGATAAAAACTTAAGTTTGGGGGGAAAATTTGAGGTATATAAGCTTTAAAAAAAACATGTTGAGTCTTGTGGTGGGTTGAGGAGAAACACTCCCCATAAACACAAGCGTGAGATGGAGCGTAAAACGCACTCACCAACCATCTATAAAAAAAAAGAGAAAAAGAAAAAAAAATTATTGTGGCTAGTTTTGTTTCGGGGCCTTTATTACTTGAGTAAGTACGCCCGAAGGGGTATCTTAAAACCTAGCGCCCTAAGGTCTTATATGGTCTGGGAGTCGTTGGTCGAAAGCTCGCTAAGGGGTGACACTGTTAGCCTAATGGAATGAGACATTGCACAGTCATGGTTAAAAAACAATAAAACGGGAAAAGAGCAAAAAGCCCCCATAATGAAAAGTAAAGCATAAGTATCCCAGATTGGACTCTTGAACTTGGTGGATGTTTGACTTTAGTTGGATCTAGCTTGTTCGTGAATTTTGTGAGTTTTCACTGTATGATGCCTTCGAAGATATCTATTATGTCTTAAATTTGATTTTATATCAGTTAACATTGTTGTGGAGCACACACACACACTATATCAGTGATAACAGTCTAAGATTTGATGATTGATTGGGAAATTACTGATTTGTTTTAATATGATGTATTATCATGTTTACTTGATTTCTCTAAGGCCCGTTGAATAGACTTGTTTCTGTCATTACTGTTGGATTCGTGGGCATATAGATTAGTTTCATTACATTGCATTACATAACATTTTTGTGTTTTTGCTTGAGGACAAGCAAAGGTTTAAGTTTGGGGGTATTTGATGAGTGAGTTTTATACACATGAATTGGATACATTCGGGCTTAATGTATTGTTGTTCTCAAGTCTTTTAGGATGTTTTTATGTGTTTGTGTCTATTCAAGCATGTTTTATATTGTTTTGTAGGATTTGGGACAAAAGTTGCATGGATCGACGTTCGGGGTGGCTAGATGCGCGTTTTCGGCTTGTCATTTACACAGCAGTCACTTCAGAGCCAATTTGACTATAGCTCCGGACATTATTTCGAAGATCTTCAAGAATGAAAGTTGTAGATCTACTTTTTCTCTTTCCAGAACATCTTGAATCATCTAAATCGGAGTTCGGAAGAAGAAGTTATGGCCGTTTTCCCAAAGGACGTCGGAGCAGAAAATGTTAGAATTTGGGCCGGCGCCGGGGCGCTTGTTTTTGGCTTGATAACAGCACCGGGGCGCTGGGGGCAGAATGCCAGCGTCGTGCCCAGCGCTGGGGCGCTGGGGAAGGGTCTGGTGCGGGCCTGAACGCGTTTTGGGCGAATTTTGACACCTTTCTGACTCCAAATAGGATTGGGGTTGTTCCAAAACTAAAAATTAGACTTGTAACCTATAAATACATGATGTAAGACATAAAATAAGAGGAGATTACATATCTTAACTAGGGGATTACATAGCTTAGCTTGGAGATTACATAGCTTAGATTAGGGATACACTCCATTAGATTAGAACATAACCCTAGTTCTTATTAGTTTTGGAGATTGAAGCAACTTGGAGACCATTGAAGATCAAGAGCAAGAGCAAGAGGGGAGCATCAGATTTGCTGACAACAGATTCTATTCTTTTCTCTCATCTTACTTTTATCTTTTAATGTCTATTCAATTGTGGATTCTTGGTTTTAATTCATTAATTATGAACTAATTCTTTTTATTAAGATTTCAATTGAACTTTTTATGGCTATGAATTAGTTATTCATTATATTCTAATTATTTATGTTAAAGTGAGTTGTTTATCTTGTCTTGTGCTTATTGCTTAATTATCTGATCAGTAATTACTTTGTTACTCTAGAAGGAATTGGAAGAGGAATTCTAGGGTTAGAACTGGGCATGATATCATGTGACTTAGTTATTTGCACAGTGAATAATTAGGTTTGTGAATTGAATGGAAATATCTGTTCACCGCATGTAACACATAAGGAATTGGGATTGAAGGAGTTTAATTCAATTGTTTTGCATAGAAATATAGCAAGATTAATCTGAATTAAATAGAAGGCAATTGATCACTTGGAAAATGACTTTTGGCATTTGAGAATTCCTGTTAACAATTCAGTAGACATAATAATTGGGATAATTGGATAATTGATTTATAATTCATAATTGGGGATATTGAAGTCTTAATCTTTATTTATTTGAATTCATTTATAAAGTAACATAGTTTTAATTGGTTAATTTAGTTTTCTTAATTAGAAAAAACACAATTTGAGATTGTTTAAATAAAATTAGTTTGGTTAAGAATTAGTACTTGGTGATTTTTATTAAATAATTCCTCGTGAGAACGATACTTTTCTTATCACTTTATTACTTGTTGACCGTGTATACTTGCACGTATTCATTTATTGCGAAATCGATCAACACTCGTTTCTCCAGCAGACACACTCCCTTATGAAACTTTCCACACGTAGCATATGGTTCGAACTTCTTATTTTGCTGGTTTCTTTGCTGATTTATAGCTCCACCGTTCCCATTCCACTTCCTCTTCAGGTTGTTGCCATTACTACCGTTACCACTACTCTTAGATTCACCTTCACTTGTCCTCTTTCTCTGCTCTTGATTATGCTTTGTTACCGCCTCGCCTCCACTTTCAGCGAGAATCTCCTTCTCCATCACTGCTGCAAATGTCTTCAATTGGAACAGGGAAACCCTACTGTACAACCAAGGTTTCAGTCCCTGCTCAAACCTCTTCACTTTGCGCTCGTCTGTGCTGACCTGATATGGCGCAAACCTCGCCAACTCATTGAACTTTGCGGCATACTCTAACACCGACATTATTCCTTACTTCAACTCCAAAAATTGAACCTCCAGCTGACTCTTCGAACTCTCAGGGAAATAAGTCTCGAAGAACAACTCCTTAATCCTATCCCAGGTCATTACTCCTGGTCCTTCCCGAGTCTTGTTGGTCTGCCACCAAAAGCTAGCCTCCTCCTTCAACATAAACGTTGCGAAAGTAGTCTTCTGATTCTCCTCTACCCTAGCAACCTCAAAAACCTTCTCAATTTCCATGATCCAGGTCTGTGCTTCAACTGGATTCATGGACCCACGAAATTCTGGTGGTACAACCGCCTTGAAGTCCTTAAACGTGGCACCTTGATTCTGAGGTTGATTCTACGATTAATTTTGCAGTGCACCTGTCAGTAACGTCAGCATTATCATTGTTGGTTCCCTCGGTGGTTCTCTGACGAGGTGGTTGACGTCTTGGAGGCATTTTCTGTTAAAAAAATACACTCATTAGATTATTACTCAACTCTTTTCAAGTAATTTCTACTTAGCTTGCCCCATGAAAGTAATCATTCCATAACACATAACACTTTGGATAAAGAAAATAATATCTTTTATTCAAAACTTCTTTGAAAACATCATATCAATAACATCACTACTACTTACATTATTTCCCTGAACTACTAAAGTTTTAAGACATCATCATCATATCCCATAGGTTGCATAACACTTAGGATTAACAAATTATTTATCATAACATAACTCAAGTACACTCCCTACGATGTCCTATTAAGATATTGTAAAGCCTTATGACGCTCTTCTTCCATCACTCGGAACATGGTTCGACGGTCCAGTATGAACGAGGGTAGTGTCTCGAACTGAATTGGATAACCCATGACCCGGTCTTGAGCTCGATTGATCGTGGTGTTGAACACGTTATCCATTTCTTCCATCTTCCTTCTCTTTGCTTGTGCGTCTCCCTTTGCTATTTCAGCTTGTTGATAAGCTTCACTGTACGCGTCTTCGGCTCTAGCCCTTTTTACAGATTCTTCTCTCAACTTGCTCTTCAACTCTGCAACTTTGCTCTCATTTGATCGTTCTCTTCTTCAGTGTGAACCAGCTTCTCTTCCACATTGTTCAGTCGTTCTTCTCGATCCTGAATCTCGTCATCCTTCTGTGCCAACGAAGTCTATTGTTCAGCTACTATCTCTTGTAATTCATCAACAGTATCTTGAAGTTCCACGTTTCGGTCATGCACCTCATAGTATATACGGCCAGCTATCGAGTTAAGTGGAATCCTTTCCTCGTCCTCTTCCTACTCTCTAGGCATCTGAGGTCCTTCCTCCCTAGCCTGACTGGATTCTTCGACATTAGTCATCCTGACAACAAGATTTTTAAGTTTTAGTTATTAATCATCATTACTCGACACTCACGAACATATAAGTCGTAAACACATAAGCACGTAAGTTTTTATTACTTCTTCCTTAAAACTCGATAAGAGTTTATCATCACTATCCTTTCGAAGGTTACTTCTTAAGGCTTTTCCCCAACCTAAGGTTCATAACCTAAAACTTTGATATCAACCTGTAACACCCCCAAATCTAGGTACTTCATTCCCACAGGATCTGGTGTTCACTTAATCAAACGTTCATATCTAACTACCCAATCACAATAAAAATGGATAAATAAAACATTTCCCATTAAAGGGTTACATAATAAACTCTCCCAGGTTATCTAACCTTTAATTACAATCATCAATATGGAAATTAAATAAATATCATTAAACCAAGTCTAAGATCATCATAATATAAATCTAACAACTCAATCAAAGTAAAATTACAAATCTTCATCACTTCCACACTTTTCCCTTTCCTTTGCTAGACGAAGGTTCATCTACCTTCTCTTCTTTAGCTTCAATGAGTTTTAAAATATGCAAGAGTGAGCAAAACAATTGCTCACTGGATATAATATAGAATCAACAGGAGTATAACAATAATAACTTCCAAAATAGGCTTATCAACAAGGAATAGTACTCTATCAACAATAACCAAAAACTGAAATCCAAAATGTGGAATAAATATAACTGAGGGTCATAAGACTATGAACTATGTCCACAGTTACGAGTAATCTTTCAACTCCATCTTTAACAGTCATAAAACTATAAGGACTCCTCGTACTTAGGGGGATCAACCCTTCGTACCATGTATTGTGCACAAACATTTAACACTATGCGTAAGTTAACCCCTAATAATAATAGGGTTGTTCATCTCAGTATTTGGAGTATAAGTCCGCACCAAAGAGAGTTTGGTTTTGATAAGCTTTCAAGGGTAATTTGAAGTTCAACGATCATCAACTAGAGGACTAGTTGAATTAATAACATCATATTACAGAATAATCGTAATTGAATCAACATGGTAAATCAACATCATGCTTTAGGAATAATCTAATAGCATATACTTTGAATAACTATAACATGCCTTGCTTGAATAATATTAAGTCAAGGTTAATTAAAATTGAGTACTAAGCATGCATAATAATTTGAACGATGAAATTGCTCAACATTAGTATAAATAGTTGTGCATGCTAAACAACATGTTAAATACAAGAATAACTTGTCAATATTAAACCAAAGTTTAGAAAGCTTGCATCATTTATAAGGTACTCGAATTGAAACAATAAATAGTTCAATAAGATAAAGAATTAGAAAACTTGCATTATTATATTGGAAACAATAATTGATTCAATCAAGATAATGGATTAGAACGCTTGCTCAAAGAATAATTTTAGCGCTTGCATAATTATAAAAGTAGGGTTAAAGAATTTGTCTTGCTCGTAGGCTAAACCAAATCAATACGAATCACAATATCCTATAAACATATGTCATCATGACATAATTAGTCATTACCATCTCACAAACATAACTAAGTACGTTCATCATTTAAAAATTGGATTTTTAATCACATAATTGAGTTATAACACAAGTTAATTGTTAATATCATACTTATTCATAGTATAGAAATACTAAAATCAACATTTTTACAGTCCTACTATCATCACATAACAATTCCTTAAAATTTCAAGTACAAAATCAACAATGTCAGACCATTCTGCTAACTCGCGCCGCGGTGCCACAGGTTGCACTGTGGGTCGCGCTGCGGCGTGGGCATTGCGCTGCGGCATGGGCATGGCGCTGCGGCGCGGCGACCAAGGCTACAAGGCCGCGCTGCAAGTGTGAGCATGGTGCTAGCGGCGCCACAAAGGTACAGCAAGTCCACGCTGCGGCGCCGAATTGCAGACCTAGGCAGGCAGCCTCGACAACAGCACAGAAAAAGCCAATTTTGGCCTACAAGCTCGTTTCTAACAGACCAAAAAGCATGTAAATCATACGACAACTTCATGTAAACATATTTCACAAACTCTAAACATGATTCTACCCATACAACAACATAAACAACAAAATTAACACACCCAAATTCATTGTTTTTGGCTAAAACTCATTTTTTGATATTTTTGATGAAAATAAATACTGTGAATTTGTTTCTCAACCAAAACCACTAATTCAAAGCATTTTATCAAAGTTTATATATACTCTAACAAATTGAATAGCCAATTTATTAATAAAACAATTAAACAACTCATAATTTCTATTTTAATTAAACAATATATATATATAAACTCTTTGTAAAATACTTTTCTCCACAATTACATATATATCATCAATTCATTGATTCTAATCATATATAACCTATGAAAATAACTTTACAACAATGGTTTATCATATGAACACACATAAAATCAATAATTATCCTATCACAAGAATTTTACAGAGAAAAATAGGAGAAGAGAAACTAAAACTTTTAAAACTTAAAAAGAATAGGGTAATACCTTGAAGAAGATGATGACTATCCTTTCTAATCTCAAGTTCCTTCTTCCCACTCTCTAGCCTTTCTTCCTCTCTTCTCTTCTTCTTCCCTTCTTCTTCCTCCGAGTTTTCTTTTCTTCTATCTCTCTATCTAATGTACTTAACAAATAACGTATATAAAATATAATATATATTGATTATATAATATAAATACAAAACATATAACTGATATCAGTTATATGAGTTTTAAAAATCAAAAGCCATAAGGCTTGTTTGGTTACTAACTAAAAAAAATAACCCATTAATCCTAACACCCTGTTTGGTAAAACTTAAATAGATTAAAGACTTAATAGGCATTAGGCCTTATTTGACAAAATTGAATTAAAACTCCTTTAAGTTATTTTAATAACTACTTTATAAAAGGTTATTTGTCACACATTAATTTAATTAAATTAATCATAATAACAATTTATTAAATCACTTCACCACATAAATCAATACCACCAAAATTATAATTTCTATATAATTATAACTTTATTTAATCAACCAACACATCCTTTTAAATTTACAAATTCCAATAAAAGAATAGTAATTCAATTAATCAAAATTCTCTAACTTAATAATTAAATTAAATTAGCAAAATAATTAATTTTCCTTAATTATTTATTTAACAAATAATTAAGCACATCAATTCAAATTTGAACAATTATTTATTCAATAATAAACACATCTATTAAATATTTAAATAATTCAATAAATATTTAATATAACAATTAAAATTCTAGAATGTTACAGACAGGATATTCCAACAGAATAATAAAGAATGGAATACAACAGAAATCATCATGCATACGGTACTTCGCATAGACAGGTTATTCCAACAGAATACTAAATGACGGAACCTGGTCAGGTGAAATTCACACCAACAAGATGTTCCAACAGAATAATAAAGACGGAACCAGGTCCGGCATAAAGCACAGACAGGATATTACAACAGAATAATAAAGATGGAACCAGGTCCGGCGTAAAGCACAGACAGAATATTCCAACAGAATAATAAAGAATGGAATATAGAAGAATTTCACCAAGTATAGGGTAGCCCGCATACACAGGTTATTCCAATAGAATAATAAAGATGAAATAATAGAAGTTCTCTTCACGAATACAAAAGAAATAATACCCCTTACCGTAAAAGAAATTTGATATCGGAGTAGTGAAGTAGCAGAATACTTTTCTTCTTTCTCTCTATAGTTTCTCTCTCTAGAGTTTAAGTGAATTCGTAAGAAATAATGAAGGAATGAGCTTCTATTTATACAAGAATGGAATGAATAGTAACCAATCCATGAACGTTCCAGATTGATTTACTTTAATCGGATGGTCCATATTTAAAGCAAAATCTTTTAAATAAAATATAATATATTATATTTATAATCTAATAAAACGAATAACTTTTAAAAAGATTTTACTATGCAAACACTATGCAAGCACTATGCAAACACTATGCATTATAAAATATAATATATTCTAATTATTGTCTAATAAAACAGATAACTTTATAAAAGTATTCTGTTTTATATAAAAAGATTTTACTATTAGCCTAATAAAACGAATAACTTTATAAAAGTATTCTATTTTATATAAAAAGTTTTTCTGTTTTATTACGTTAATAATACGAATAAAACAAAATGTCATCATCATTATTATTATTATTCACACTATTAATCGACCAGGTCGTTACTAGGAAAGAGGGGGTTTTCCAATAAGGATTTCTCCCTATTGGCTGCGCAATTAGGTGACCAAACCTCTCTTTGGCAGAACTTCTAGACATCGTTAATAATGCAAATAATAATATTAACAACTTCGTCATCTCAATTATTGATTTAATAACATATAAAATATCGACTGTAATTGAATCAAACTGAGTGACTTCTCACATAAGCATTAATAATCAATACCGTGTGCTACTATGCAAACACGCGTATTACTGTACTTTTACTATCGAGTAGTTCAACAGTATCAACAGTAAAACTTCCGCTGTTATTTTCAGAAAAATATTTTTGTTGTTTTCTCAATCCGAAAATAATTCTGTTGTGGGGTCCACCAATGATTGTGTCGTCGTACGAATATTCCCTGACCAATCGAATATTATATAACAACTTGCATACTTTGCAAAATTTATAAATATTACCCACAACTATAACATTATATCAAATTTATTCCATAATATTCAAAAATGATATTTATAGAAAAATCATTTTTATTCATAAAAGTTGGGGTCTTACAATCTCCCCTTCTAATGAAATTTCGCCCTCGAAATTAGGGTACGTACCTGGTATGTCGAAGAGGTAAGGATACCTTGATTTCATTTCAGATTCTAACTCCCAGGTCATTTCCTCAACATCGTGGTTCCTCCATAACACTTTGAGTTGAGGTATAACCTTGAAGCGTAGAATATGTTCTTTCTTATCCAAGATTTGAACAGGAACCTCTTCATACGTTAAATCTTTAGCTATTTCATCCGATTCTAACTCAATAATATGGTTCGGGTCTTTCACATATTTACGTAACATGGATATATGAAAAACATTATGAACACGAGACATACTTGGCGGTAAAGCAAGTCTATAGGCTACAGTCCCTACTCGACCGAGGATTAAAAATGGGCCAATGAATCGAGGATTGAGCTTTTCTCTCTTTCCAAATCTCATAACTCCTTTCCATGGAGAAACACATAACAACACATGATCTCCAATATCGAATTTCACGTCCTTTCGATGAAGATCAGCATAACTCTTTTGTCCGTCTTGTGAGGTTTTTATACGTTCTCGGATCGTTTGAATCTTTTCCGTAGTCATACGTACCAACTCCGGTCCCAACAATGTTGCTTCACCCACCTCATCCCAATATACTGGAGAACGACACTTTCTTCCATACAACGCCTCGAATGGAGCCATGCCAATACTTGCTTGATAACTGTTGTTGTAGGAAAACTCCACCAATGGTAAGAACTTGTCCCTAACTTCCTTTGAAGTCAAGGACACAGAGTCTTAATAAATTTTCAAGAGTTTGAATAGTCCTCTCTGATTGTCCGTCCGTCTGAGGATGATAAGCCGAACTAAATCGTAAATCTGTGCTCATAGCTTTTTGCAAACTAACCCAAAATCATGAAGTGAATCTTGGGTCTCGATCAGAAACAATGGATACTAGCATACCATGAAGTCTTCCAATCTCGTTTATATACATATGAGCAAGACGTTCAAGTGTATAAGTTTCTCGTATTGGTAAGAAATGAGCAGACTTGGTCAATCTATCAACAATGACCCAAATTGCATCTATGCCTTGAGAAACCTTGGGAAGACCAGTAACGAATTCCATAGTAATGTGCTCCCACTTCCATTATGGAATTTCAAGTGGTTGCAATGGACCTTTTAGTACTTGATGCTCCGCTTTGACTCATTGACAAGTTAGACACCTTGAGATAAATAGCGTTATCTCTCTCTTCATATTGCTCCAAAAAATGTATGATGAAGATCACGATACATTTTGGTACTCCCAGGATGGATTGCAAACGGTGTGTTGTACGCCTCCATCATAATTTTATACTTTAAATTAGGGTCGTTAGGAACACAAAGTCTGGAGTTTACTCGAAGTATTCCTTCTTCATCGATTCTTGCTTCCGGCATAGCACCTTCTTGTACTTTCTTCCACATATGCATCAGCTTCAGGTCTGTAGCTTGAGCAGCTTTAACTTTATCGATTAAAGTCGGTTCTACTCGTATATTCTCCATCATCACATGGGTCCCTGGAGTCTTTAATTCTATCTCCATCCTTTGCAAGTCATACAAGATGGGCCTTTGCGTTGACAATAATGTACTTGTACCCGCATATGATCTTCTACTCAATGCGTCAGCTACCATGTTTGCTTTTCTAGAATGGTATTGGATGGTATGATCATAATCTTTCAACAGTTCAAGCCAACATCGCTGTCGCATGTTGAGTTTCTTTTGAGTGAAGAAATATTTGAGGCTTTTATGATCCATAAAGATCTCCACTTTCTCCCCATACAAGTAATGCCTCCAAATTTTAAGTGCGAAGACAACAGCTGCCAACTCTAGATCATGAGTAGGATAATTCCTCTCATATTCTTTGAGTTGTCGAGAGGTATAGGCTATGACTTTCCCATGTTGCATAAGAATACATCCTAACCCCTTGCCTGAAGCATCATTGTAGATGACAAATCCCTCCAAGACAGATGGTATTGTCAGAACAGGTGCTAAAATGAGTCTTCTTTTGAGTTCTTGAAAACTCTTCTCACATTCCTCATTCCAACCGAATTTTGTATCTTTTTGAGTCAGCTGAGTTAAGGGAGTAGCGATTCGAGAAAACCCTTCTATGAATCTCCGATAATAACCAGCTAAGCCAAGAAAGCTACGTACTTTGGTAACTGATTTAGGTTGCTCCCAGCTTTGAATGTCTTCAATCTTTGTCGGGTCAACAAATATTCCATGACTTGATACCACGTGCCCAAGGAATGCTACTTCCTCAAGCCAGAACTCGCATTTCTTCAACTTGGCATAAAGCTTATATTCACGAAGCTTTTGGAGTATCAGCTTCAAGTGTTTCTCATGATCTTCACGGCTTTTGAAATAAATAAGGATGTCATCAATAAAGACGACCACAAAGTGATCCAAATATTACTTGAATACTCGGTTCATCATATCCATGAAGGCAGCAGGAGCATTAGTCAAACCAAAAGACATGACTACGAATTCATAATGCCCATACCGAGTTCTGAAAGCCGTCTTTGGAATGTCATCGGTTCTAATCTTCAATTGGTGATATCTGGAACGAAGATCATTCTTTAAAAAGAATTTGGCGCCTTGCAACTGGTCAAACAGGTCATCAATACATGGCAATGGGTACCTATTTTTGATGGTGACATGATTCAACTCCCGATAATCAATACAAAGTCGCATACTCCCATCTTTCTTCTTCATGAATAGAACAGGAGCATCCCAAGGAGAAGTACTAGGACGAATAAAGCCAATGTCTAACAATTCCTGCAGTAGGGTCTTTAACTCCTGAAGTTCAATAGGAGACATTCGATATGGGGCTTTGGAAATAGGTTTTGTACCAGGTTAATGGTCGATACAAAATTCAATTTCACGCTCTGGGGGTAGGCCAGGAAGTTCTTCAAGGAATACGTCAGGAAATTCATTAACAATAGAAATATCATTCAAAACTGACGTATTTTTGTTTAGATCCGTGGCATGAGCTAAGAAAGCTTGACATCCATTTTTCAATAAACGAATAGCTTTATGGCTTGAGATGACAGTGATTGATTTTAATGGTTTGGTTGCTTGAATTCGCATAATAGGTTGATTAGGAATATGAAAGCTAATAACCTTACGAAAATAATCAATTTTTGTATGATGAGTAGTTAACCAATCAATCCCTAGAATTACGTTAAATGCAAGTATTTTCAATGAAATAAGGTCGACAAGTAATGTGAGGGTACCGATTTGAACCAAACAAGACTTATAAACAGTGGATGTAATGAAGGTTTCTCCCAACGGAGTTTCAACAGATAAGTCAAAGTCTAATTTCTCCGGAGTCAAATTTAAACGTTGAGCGCAAGTAGGAGAAATAAAAGAATGGGTAGAATCAGTATCAAATAAGGTATATAATTCACTAGAATTTATGATAAGCTTACCCGTGATGACCTCGTTCGGGTTCCTTGCTTTCTGGGAGGTCACGACAAACGCTCTCCCTTGAACAACCGATTTTGTCTTGTCTGGGACGGCCTTTGCTGCCTCCATCCCAGCTGGACTTGTCTTCAGTGCACGACAAAATTGAGCCAGGTGTCCTTCTCTTCCATAATTATAACATGCTTTGGAGGGCATCGTACAGTTTGGACTGATGTGTCCCTCCCCTCTACATTTGAAGCATATGATAGGTGGTCGTTCTTCTTCCTTAACGACAGGTGCTGATGCTGACGTCTTTCCATCATTGTTGAATCTTCTTTTCTTGAAATGTCCATTCTTATTGTTTTGGCCATGATTACCACCGAAGTGGTTACCATTTCTGGCATGTTGATTCCCTCCACGCTTATTGTCACCGCTTCGATGACTGCTATCACTAGTATTATCATTTTGTCGGCTGCTCTCTTTTGGTTGGGTTGACTCATTATCGCGCTCCAATAACTGAGCCCTATTAACAACATCTGAATACAAACACAGTTTATGAGAGATAAGATATTGACGTATCTCTGGTTTCAAACCTCTTAGAAACATTCGCGTCATTCTCTCCTCATTATCAACCAAATGGGACGCAAATCAGGACAGCTCGGCAAACTTGGCTTCGTACTATGACACGGTCATGTTGTTTTGTTCCAGTTTAATGAACTCTAACTCTTTCATGTGACGAATACTTTCAGGAAAGTACTTGTCGTTGAACAGTTCTTGGAACTTCTCCCAAGACATCTTTAGTGTGGCAGGTTGAGTGCGCTTTATAGATTCCCACCAGTAATCTGCCTCTGCCCGCAACATGAAAGTGGCAAAGGGAACCTTTTGCTCCTCAGAGTAACCTAAGACATCAAATATCTTGTTGATCTACTTTATCAACGTCTCCGCCTTAAGGTGTTTTGGCCTCTCCAAAAAACTTCGGTGGTCCCAGCTCCTTGAACTGTTTGGCGGTGACCGTCTGAGAGTTGCCAGTGTTTCCACCTGCATTTTGGACAGGAGCCGATCTCGCCTGATGTTGCATGAATTTCATGTAGCCTCGAAACATTCCATCGTTCATCATTTGGTCAATGTTGTTGTTTACATTAGGATTGTCGCCTTCCTGATGCACATTATCCTGATTATTGATCTGTGGAGACTCAACGGTCTCCTGTGCTCCATTGATGTTCTCAACATTTTCGGATGCCATTTTCAAATACTGCCACAAAACAAGGGTTAAACTTAGGTAGGTCATACTAGCGAAGGAATTCCCCGTCTCTCCCCTCCTAGTTCTTATCTCACATCTCAGCCAGGGATCATATCCCTAAGCTTTGATACCGACTGTAACTCCCCCAAAATAGGTATACATCACCCATCTTGAGTCGCCAAATACATGGAACTAAATTCAAATACAACTTGATTATACAACAGTCGTGTAAAATACGACAAAATACATGCCGTGAGTTTTAATACAAATATTGTCATCTAGACAATATCCATACTCAATTTAGTCCTCATTACATTTATTATCACACTATTTAATAGAATAGTGAGGACTACTAAGACACTATCTCGGACCATCACTCCGTTCCCTGACTAGTCCCGGCTACGTTCTCATTTCCTGAAGAGAACAGTGAAAGAAAGGGTGAGCTCAACTAGCCCAGTAAAAATATTATGACTAAGATAATGCAGATTAAATTATCATTAGTCCTCAACAGTGTTAAACTGATAAAATACAATAGACATCAAGTTTAACTGCAGCGAAACATGCAATCCATTAAAAGAATCAAGTAGAGAATAAAATCTACTATTTTTTATGATTTAAAAAGGTTTTTCATCACTTTTATTGCTGAGACTCAGCTTAATAAATAATCCACATCATCCATGCACTTCGACCAAGGATATTCATTAGGGTCACGACCACAAATTATCCATGCACTACGGGCCAAGGATATTTGTGTATTCATCAATAGTCATGATCATGCCAACAACTGTCCATCAATGCACTTTGGTCCAATGAGGACTTTTACCACATCGTTTGTAACATTACGGTCATGATTACACCGAATAATCCCTGGTCATAATCATACCAAGTCCATCTATGTACTACAGGCCACGGATGACTTTCAAAATAATATAAACATGAGGATGATGACAATGATATAAGAATTCAATAAAATAAGTTCAAGAATTAATTTATTCAGGAACTAATAACGTCAAAATTGTCAACATGATACTTCTTTGTAAAGTAAAATTCAAGAATGCTCAGAAGAATATTTCCATGAAAAGATACTGGATGAAGTGCAAATATCAAGAATATTCCACTTATTTCATGGAGTGTAGAAGTCAAAAATTTAACCAACTGAGTATAATAAAGAATGGAATAACAAAAGAAATAACCATGCATGTGGTACGTCGTATAGATAGGTTATTCCATCAGAATAATAAATAACGAAACCAGGTCAGGCGTAATACGCACCGACAGGATATTCCAACAGAATAATAAAGAATGGAATACAACAGAAATCACCATGCATGCGGTACTTTGCATAGACAGGTTATTCCAACAGAATACTAAATGACAGAACCAGGTCGGGTGAAATTCACACCAACAGGAGTTCCAACAGAATAATAAAAACGGAACCAAGTCTGGCGTAAAACACGGACAGGATATTCCAACAGAATAATAAAGAATGGAATACAGAAGAATTTCACCAAGTATAGGGTAGCCCGTATATACAGGTTATTCCAATAGAATAATAAAGATGAAATAATAGCAGATCTCTTCATGGATATAAAAGAAATAACACCCCTTACCGTAAAAAAAACTTAATATCGGAGTAGTGAAGTAGCAGGATATTTTTCTTCTTTCTCTCTATAGTTTCTCTCTCTAGAGTTTCAGTGAATTCGTAAGAAATAATGAAGGAATGCGCTTCTATTTATAGAAGAATGGAATGAATAGTAACCAATCCATGAACAGTCCAGATTGATTTACTTTAATCGGACGGTCCATATTTAAAGCAAAATCTTTTAAATAAAATATAATATATTCTATTTATAATCTAAAAAACAAATAACTTTTAAAAAGATTTTACTATGCAAACACTATGCATAATAAAATATAATATATTCTAATTATTGTCTAATAAAACAGATAACTTTATAAAAGTATTCTGTTTTATATAAAAAGATTTTACTATTAGCCTAATAAAACGAATAACTTTATAAAAGTATTCTATTTTATATAAAAAGTTTTTCTGTTTTATTACGTTAATAATACGAATAAAACAAAACGTCATCATCATTATTATTATTCACACTATTAATCGACCAGGTCGTTCCCAGAAAAGAGGGGGCTTTCCAATAAGGATTTCTCCCTATTGGCGCGCAATTAGGTGACTAAACCTCTCTTTGGCAGAACTTCTAGACATCGTTAATAATGTAAATAATAATATTAACAACTTTGTCATCTCAATTATTGATTTAATAACATATAAAATATCGACAATAATTGAATCAAACTGAGTGACTTCTCACATAAGCATTAATAATCAATACTGTGTGCTACTATGCAACCACGCGTATTACTGTACTTTTACTACCGAGTAGTTCAACAGTATCAACGGTAAAACTTCCGCCGTTATTTTCAGAAAAATATTTTTGTTGTTTTCTCAATCCGAAAATAATTTTGTTGTGGGGTCCACCAATGATTGTGTCATCGTACGAATATTCCCTGACCAATCGAATATTATATAACAACTTGCGTACTTTGAAAAATTTATAAATATTACCCACAACTATAACATTATATCAAATTTATTCCATAATATTCAAAAATTATATTTATAGAAAATTCATTTTTATTCATAAAAGTTGGGGTCTTACAGGAGTATGCGACTTTGTATTGACTACCGGGAATTGAACCATGTCACCATCAAGAATAGGTATCCGCTACCTCGCATTGATGACCTGTTTGACCAGTTTTAAGGAGCATAATTCTTTTTAAAGATCGATTTTTGTTCTGGATATCGTCAATTGAAGATTAGAACTGAGGATATTCCGAAGACTGCCTTTAGAACTCGGTACGGGCATTATGAATTCTTAATCATGTCTTTTGGATTGACTAATGCTCATGCAGCTTTCATGGATATGATAAACCGAGTATTCAAGGAATAATTGGATCAGTTCGTTGTTGTCTTTATTGATGACATCCTCATATATTCCAAAATTCGTGAAGGTCATGAGCACCATTTGAAGCCGGTACTCCAAAGGCTTCGTGAAAATAAGTTATACGCCAAGTTGAAGAAATGTGAGTTCTGGCTTGAGGAAGTAGCATTCCTTGGGCACGTGGTGTCAAAAGATGGAGTATCTATTGATCCGGCGAAGATTGAAGCAATACAAAGTTGGGAGCAACCGAATTCGGTGACCGAAGTACGTAGCTTTCTGGGCTTAGCTGGTTATTATCGGAGATTCGTGGAAGGATTTTCTCGAATCGCTACTCCGTTAACTCAGCTGACTCGGAAGGATACAAAATTCATATAGAGTGAGGAATGCGAGAAGAGTTTTCAAGAGCTCAAGAGGAGACTCATTTCGGCACCTATTCTGACTATACTGTCTGGTTCGGATGGATTTGTTATCTACAGCGATGCTTCAGGCAAAGGGTTAGGATGTGTTCTCATGCAACATGGGAAAGTCATAGCCTATGCCTCGCAATAACTTAATGAATATGAGAAGAATTATCCTACTCATGATCTAGAGTTGGCAGCAGTCGTTTTCGCGCTAAAGATCTGGAGGCACTATCTGTATGGGGAGAAAGTGGAGATATATTCAGACCATAAAAGCCTCAAATATTTCTTCACCCAAAAGAAACTCAACATGCGAAAACGACGTTGGCTGGAGCTGTTAAAAGATTACAACCACACCATTCAATACCATCCTGGAAAAGCGAACGTGGTAGCTGACGCATTAAGTAGAAGATCATATGTAGGAACGAGTGCGATGTTGTTAACACAAAGGCCTATTTTGTGTGATTTACAAAAGATGAAGATAGAATTCAAGACTCTGGGGACCCATGCGATGATGTCAAGTATACGCATAGAACCAGCTTTAATCGATAAAGTTAAAGTTGCTCAAGCCACAGACCCGAAGCTGATGCGTATGAAGAAGAAAGTACAAGAAGGTGTTAACCCAGAAGCAAGAATCGATGAAGAAGGAATACTTCGAGTCAACTCCAGACTTTGTGTTCCTAATGACTCTGATTTGAAATACAAGATTATGATGGAGGTACACAAAATGTCATTTACAATCCATCCTGAAGTACAAAAATGTATCGTGATCTTCGACATATATTTTAGTGGAACAATATGAAGAGAGAGATCGCGAAGTTTATCTCGAGGTGTTTAACTTATCAACGTGTAAAGGCAGAGCATTAAGTGCCTAAGGGTCCATTGCAACCACTTGAGATTTTAAAATGGAAGTGGGAACACATTTCCATGGATTTCGTTACGGGTCTTCCCACAGTTTCTCAAGGCATAGATGCGATTTGGGTTATTGTTAATAGATTAACTAAGTCTGCTCATTTCTTGCCGATACGGGAGACTTATTCCCTTGAACGTCTTGATCTTATGTACGTGAATGAGATTGTGAGATTGCATGGCATACCAGTATCCATTATTTCTGATCGTGACCCAAGATTTACTTCACGATTTTGGGTTAGCTTGCAAAAAGCTATGGGAACGGATTTACGATTCAGTTCGGTATACCATCCTTAAATGAACGGACAATCAGAGAGGACTATTCAAACTTTTGAAGATCTATTAAGACTCTGTGTCCTAGAATTCAAAGGGATTTGGGATAAGTATTTACCATTTGTGGAATTCTCCTACAACAATAGTTATCAGACAAGTATAAGTGTGGCTCCATTCGAAGCATTGTATGGACGAAAGTGTCGCTCTCCGATATGTTGGGATAAGGTGGGTTAAGCAACATTGTTGGGACCAGATTTGGTACGTATTACTACAGAAAAGATCCAAAGATTCGACAACGTATTCAAACAGCACAAGATCGACAAAAGAATAATGTGGATCTTCATCGAAAGGAAATAGAATTTAGTATTAGGGATCATGTATTGTTGCGTGTGGCTCCAAGGAAGGGAGTTACAAGATTTGGGAAAAGAGGAAAGCTCAATCCACGATTTATTGGTCCATTTCAGATTCTTGACCGAGTAGGAAATGTGGCCTATAGACTCATGTTACCTCCAAGTATGTCTCATGTTCATAATGTTTTTCACATATATGTGCTTCGTAAATATGTGAAAGACCCGAACCACGTTATTGAGTTAGAACCAAACGAAATAGCCGAAGATTTAACGTACGAGGAGGTACCTGTCAAGATCTTAGATAGGAAGGAGCATGTCCTATGCACAAAGGTCATACCACAAGTCAAAGTTTTGTGGAGAAACCATACTATTGAGGAAATTACCTGGGAGTTGGAAACGAAAATGAAAGCGAGGTATCCTCACCTTTTTGAAACATCAGGTACGTACATCAATTTCGAGGACAAAATTTTATAAGGACCAGGTTGTAAGACCCCGACTTATTATAAATGAAATTGAATTTCTCTATTTAGTATTTTGAAATAGTAAGAGTTGATTTGATTAATGTGGTTAGTTATGGGCAAAATGCGCAAATATTTTAAATAAGCAAGTGGTTATAAAATATTCATTGTTGTCGGGGAATATTAGTTTGGTTGTGGAATATTCTTACTGTTGAGGAATATTCGTACGACGACGCAGCCTTGTGTGGGCCCCATAACGGAAAGCGAATGGATGAAGAAAAAGACAAGTATAAGTTGTTTATAAATAATGGCATAGTTGTTACCGTTAATACTGTTTGAATACTCAGTGGTTTAAACACAGTAGCACACGGTATTGCACCAATTATTGATTCTTACATAAGAAGGCACTACTCAATAATTGTTACAGTAATTATTGTTCAATATTTTATTTTATTGATTCAATAATTGCTACGTTGATATTTTATATTATTGTTGTTTCAATAATTGTCACTACACAATATTTTCCATTATCAGATCAATAATTCATATTATTTGAATAATATTATTAGATAGCATTATTGGCAAAGTCTAGAAAGTTTTGTCTAAGGAGAGGTTTGGTCACCTAATTGCGCGCTAGGAACGGCCTGGTTGTCAATATTGTGATTCTGTAATATTATTTGTGAATAATTAATTATTCATTTATATGATAAGAAAAATATTTATTTTATGTGGATATAGATGGAGAAAATTTTTAATGTGACAATTGTTAAAAATTAATATTTTATCTTTTTTGATAAAATAATTTATTTAAATATATTATTATATTATAATAATATAATAATAGTGATATTTTACAATGAATGTGTGATATATGAATAAATGAGGAGGAAGAGTATTTTTGTTACAAAAAATATTTAAAATATGTTAAACATGTTCGTGGGACCCATTTTGTGACTGAAATTGGATTATAGCTCATAAAATCGTCCGCATGTGGATTTCAGTCAATTTTTGCTTGGAATTTGGAAAAACTTAAACTTGCAAAGTTGTAGAGAATTGAATTTCCTATGAAATGGACATAAGATTTGAATTTTTCTGATAAAATGGCTATTTATTATGAATTATTGAAGTTCCGGAATAATTGATTTTTGAAGTTTTAAATATTTTTTTAAAGAAAAACATTTTTTTTATTTTGGTGAGGTGAGCCCCACTTGGTGGCTGATGTTTTGATCAAAGGAGGTGTGCGCAACAATTTTTAAAAAAATATATTAATATTTTATTAAATTTTATACTTTGGTGTTCTAAGCATTTTCCTATAAATAGGGTGCTTAGATTATAATTGAAAATCACACCAAAAACTGAAGTTTTCTCTCTATATATTATCGAGCATATTCTTGTGAGTATTTTGATACTTTGAGTGTTGCTATACAAGTTCCATTCAACACTATATCAGGTATTCCAGTCAGAAGTACTGTTCTTTTGAGGTAAGGGATGTTATTTTTTTTAAATGATATTATTTCTTTCAATATCATTATGCCGGAATATTGGTATACTTTTTCTTGTGAAATTTCTACCTTTTTGTGTCGGGGTTACTATTTATGTGTACGGCACTATTCACGTATACGGTACTAATCACGAATACGTCACTATTCAAGAATACGTCACTATTCACAGAAAAATTAAATTTTCGTTATTTGTCCCAGATGTCTATATTTGTTACTATCTTTGATTGTATCCATGTTTTGATCATTATTCTTGAACTTTACTCCACCATAGTATATTATGGGTTGTTTTTGAATATGGATAAATTGAAGTACGAATCCTTAATATTTGTTCTTTTGTCTCACTGAATTCATTTTCTTTAAAATATTTTTCATCATCCTCGGTCCTAAATAATGATATAACTAAATATCTTTGGCTTGTAGTGCAAAGATGAATGATTTTCTGATGAATATCTTTGGCTCGTAGTGCAAAGATGAACATGTGTGGAGATGAACATGACCAATTGATGAATATCTTTGGCCTATAGTGTAAAGATGAATATTTGATTCAAGATGAATATTGATTTATGTTACAGGGATAAAATATTGATGATGGACTTTTAAATTCATAGATGTTAGTAGATTTCATTCTCTACTTAACTCGTCTAATGAATTGTTATTTCCACTGCGAATATTGATCTGAAACTTGTTGTCTATTATGTTCTATCATATTTTTCCCAGTTGAGGACTAACGATAATTTGTTCTATATTATCTTAGTCATAATATTCTTTACTGGGTTATTTGAGTTCACCCTTTTCCTTTTTGTTCCATTTTTCTTCTCAGGAAGCAAGAATATAGCGGGGAGTAGTCGGGGTGTGGAGTGATGTTCCAAGGTAGTTGTTATAGTAGTCCTCACTATTTTGTAAAATAGTATATCAATAATTGTAATGAGGACTTATTTGAGTGTGGATATTGTCTAGAAGATAATATTTGTATTTAAACTCACAGTTTATGTGTTGTCGTATTTTGCACGGCAATTATATTAATAAAGTTGTAGTTGTTTCTGTACCATGTATTTGGAGACTCGGAATAGGTGATGTATACCTATTTTGGGGGCGTCACATAGTTGAGCTCACCCTTTTCTTCACTGTTCTCTTCAGGAAATGAGAATATAGCTGGGACTAGTCGGGGAATGAAGTGACAGTCTAGATGGTTACTTTAGTAGTCCTCACTATTCTGTGAAATAGCGTAATAATAATTATAAAGAGGACCTTATTTGAGTTTGGATACTGTCTACAAGACAATATCCGTGTTAAAACTCTCAGCGACGTTTTGTCGTATTGTATAAATGAAGTTAATTTGTATTTAAGTTCTGTACCATGTATTTGGCGACTCAGAATGGGTGATGTATACCTATTTTGGGGGCATCACATATGTTGGATTTTTTTTGTTATAAAAAATTTATTTATCTATTTATTTATTTATATTGGATATTGATTTATTAATAAAAACACATCATTTATCATTCATTGAATGATCATTTAGTTTGGTTATATATATATATATATATATATATATATATATATATATATATATATATATATATATATATATATATATATGTATATATATATATATATATTAAATCATATGTAATATATAAATAAAGAAATAATAGTTTATAACCTAGGATAATTCAGAGATATTATCATGTAGGTTATAGTACTTTAATATAGATGATTTATCTTGATCATGGAAGTTGAACTTCTAATTAAAGTACTAGTACATTAATAGTGTGCATTAAATAGATCATATGATAATATTTTATTTATAAAATATTTTCACAGAAATACTAATTTGTAAAATTTCTTAATTTTTAAATACATCTATAAGATTTTCATAAGATAATCTATATATTTATTATTAAAAGGATTGATTTAATTATTAATTCAATTTATTATCAAATAAAGATAAATTATGGACTTATAAAATTAGTTTCAATGTGTTGAAATTATATTAATTGATTTTGATATATTTATGTACATGTATAGAGTAAATATTTATACTTTATTAGTAAAAGGTTTATTTAATTAATTCCTGGACTGGAGTGCTATTACAATTATTTTTGTGGAATTAATTGTAATTAATATTTATTTTGAATATTATTTGTAATACCTCCAGATTTGGGTCCCAAATCACCACGAATCTGGTGTACTATTTCTATGTCTATTACGAAAGATATAAACATAAACTGTTTATACATTAAACATTACACATTATCCACAAGGGCGAGAACCTTCACATAATACCTAAATCAATATCCTATCAGACATACAAAGTTATTATCATACATTACTGTTACAAATTTAGTTGTGTATATAATCCAAAGCTGACTTGTCTTTGATTTTTCCTGTATCCGACGTATTCGTCCTAATCTGCAATGTTTATCATGATATAGCAAGGGTGAGCAACAATTTTGCCCAGCAAGTATAAGTTCAATTAAGGATATATCATGATTGAAAGAATTGAACAATAAGCTGGCTAACTTTCTATAATATATACATTGTGAGAAAGAGCATGAATAAATTTTTATAGTTGAACGAATAATGAACATGAATAAATTAACTGGACCAAATGGTAATGAAGGTGATCAGCCTTTTATACCTGACGAATACATACAATGTGCACAGAGTACGAATCAATAATTCATAGACAGGGTATAATCATTAATGATTAACCCCAAACATATTTCAAAAATATCAACTCGAGATCGAGTTAGAGAACTTTTCTGTACCATTGATTACCGTTACACAACCTATATCGCTTTGTCTGAAGACCTAATATAGATAATATCGATCTCCAAATATTAGAATAATATCATCATAGTATAGTACTGTTAAATATAATTATAATATAACCTAACAAATTACCACATAATCCTATCAGTCTATAAAATACCTAAAATTCGGTATCAAGTCAAATTATTTCAGTCTGAGTTGAATTCGGTACAATTTCTGACATCCCGACGGTCTAGTCGGATAATTTATGAGTCAAATTTCCATAATACTTTGCCTAAATGCTTTACATTTACCTTAGAGAATTTCATTTTTAGACAAAATATTTTTCAATGACTTTTAATAATTTTCAGATAATTATTATCATTTATCATGATTTTTAATCATTAATTTCATATTAATATGAATTAAATACTACTTAATTCTATTATCATTAATATTTATTTCATATCAAATATTAATGAAATACATGTCATAATATTATAATATATTTATAATATTTCAAAGTATTTTTAATACCATAAAATCATATTTATATGATTTTTAAACAGTTAAATCCATTATTCGATAATTATCATTAATATTAAAATATTAGTGTTTTCATGACAAAATATCAAAAGTTATATTTTATAACTTAAAATATTTTTCTGACCCTTAAATCATTTTTATATGATTTTTAAAACATTAATTCTAATTTTTCATAATTTATTTAATATATTTATTAAATAAATCCATTATCATTAATATTAATTTATTAATGAAATTCATCACAAAATATTAAAATTCATTAAAAATAACTTAAAATATTTTCTTACACTTTAATATAATTTCAAATGATTTTTAAAGTATTAAAATCATTTTTAAGTAATTTATTTAATATAGTAATTAAACAAATTAACTATCATTAATATTTAAAAATATTAAAATATTAATGAAATATATTTCAAATTATTAAAAACTCATTTTTAGGCTTTAAAATAATTTTTACAAATTTATTATGAATTTCTAATATTTATTTTCTATTTATTCTATAATTTTCATTTATATTTATTTTCTATTTATTCTATAATTTTTGTTTAAAGTTGGGGTCCTCCACAGAAACACTTGTAGACGGTAATCTACAAGTCCGATTTGTCCCCACTTGGTATCGTTTGAACCGTGACTTCTTGAGCTACATTTTAGGCTCAAGAAACGGTCCATTTGGCCCAGTATAGCACCTTGAAAACAGGCCACTACCAACTAACCATTACATGCCTTGTAAATATTTTTAGTTTTGGAGTCTTTACAGAAACGCTTGTATTACGAGATCCACAACTCCGATTGATGATCAATTAGACTCGTTGGATCTGTATCTTCTTGAACTACAGTTTTCAGTTATCAAACACCAAATTACAATCTGTCTAGCTCCCGGAAATCAGGCCCAAAGTGACTGGTCAGCAAGGTTTTCTTCAACAGTTGGTTCATTTTTCAGATTTGGGGTCCTTAACGGAAACTCTTATAAAACAAAATATACAAATCGTCTTTAGGTCCAATAGGTATCGTTGGATTTGTATTTTCCCGAACTATAGTTTCCATATATCAAACATCTATTTTGGTTCTGTTTTGGTCCTAAAAAAATGGACAGAAGTGACTGATCGGTAACTTGTGTTAAACAGTTAAGGTAGTTTGGGATTTAATTCATAACTTGTTCATTTCTTAACATATTTGAGTGATTCCAAAGGGTTTTTACCCTTAACTCATGTATCTAGCATGATAACATGTTTTAAACTATTTACCACATCAACCCAATGAATCTAACATAAAAATATATATAGCATACAAGGGAAAACTTTTTCTTAAACCTTTTGGTACAACACTTGATTTTCTCACTTTGGATCTAACTTTTGATTTCAAAAATACTTTGATACACATATAAAATACCAATACTCATATAAATCATGAGTTTTTTTTAAAGATCCAAAACAAAAGTTGTATGGTTCATAAAGATCTAACAAAAGAGAGCACAAGAATTATAAATTTTCAATTTCTTACCTTTTTCTTCTTGCAAGCCTTCTTGATTTTTTTTTCTCGTTTCTTCTTTTTCTCCATCAATGGCAGCCTTCTTCCTCTTATTCTCTCTTTTTCTCTTTGTTCTCAGTTTAGACTTAGGTTTAGAAATCTAACATAACTTAGTATATATACAATTATACATATAACACATATAATTATAAAATATGTAACTCCCAATATAATTACATATACTAATTATCAATTTAATATATAAGTTACAAAATTAGAAATTTAAAAGCCCTAAGGCTTGTTTGGCAAAACCATATTATTTTAAAATCAGGTTTTAATAGTTAAGGTCTTGTTTGGGTAAAACAGGTTTAAAACAAAAGTAAGGCCTTGTTTGGGAAAACGGTTTTAAAAACTCTTTTAATAGATCCTTTAACACATATTCTTAATGTTATCATTTAATTAATTAAATATTAACATTAATTTAATTAATTAAAAGTTTAACATCAATTAATCACATAAAATTGTCACATTATAATTACTCACTAATTATAACTTCATGTAACAATTACCACATCACTACATTATCTTAATTAAATTAAAACTATAACATAAAATCATTACATATTAATTAAATATTAAATAATTATTTAATTAATATAATACACTTAATTATATTACTCCATATTAATCACATAATCTCAATAAATAATTCAATTAAAATATTTATTTACTTCAATAAATATTAAATTAATATTTAAATTCTCTTTACACCAATTCATATATTTCACAATATATAACACATATACACATACTCATACTTAAACATCTTAAAATAAGAATTTTATTTATTAAATTATCATTTATTAATTCTTAAAAATTCGGGATGTCACATCCTTCCCTCCTTGTAAGGATTCCGTCCTCGGAATCAACCAAACCTCCCTTACTCGGTTTTCGCAAAATCTCTTTCACAATTATCGTTGAATAACTTCAACACGTTAACTTAGCAAAAGGTTATATATATATATATATATATATATATATATATATATATATATATATATATATATATATATATATACTTCATTCATTTCTTTAACAACTTTTATGTTTTATTACATAACCTTCAATTAAACACAGTCATATATCAAATATTATATATTCTTTAACCCATTGATTTTCTTTTCTAAGGATAGTTATCATAAACACTCAGGATATTACATTATTATTGGATAATACTCTCTCCGTTCCTTAATATAGGTCGTTTTAAAATTGTGCACAAGTATTAAGGAAATGATTATTGTTATTTATTGGACAGAAAATAGTGAGAGAACCAAAATTATATTTAATACTTGGGGTAATATTGAAAATTAAGTAATTAATGCTTACTTAAAATTCTCAAACGACTTATATTAAGGAATAAAAATATTTCTCTAAAACGACTTATATTAAGGAATGGAGGAGTAATATGTAGATAAGTATTTGAGTCAGAAAAGAAATCCCTTATGATCCCTTTTATAGCCTAATATGGACCAACTTTTTAAGAGATGGAAGGATAAATATTATTATATATATCATTGATATGATTAGAAAAGTATAGTGAGGACTTTTCTATCAGAGGAAACACAAAAAATACGTACTCTTTCTTTCAGCCTAAGAATAAGAGAGTTAGGGTTTTTCTAGAAGGATATTTTGGAGACCGCACTCCAGGTTCAATATAAGGTCACAGGAAGGAAGATCTTGAGGATATAAGAGACTGTACGAAGATTCAAAATGTGTTAATGCAACCAAGCACTAGATAAAAAAATTGTACTTTAGATACATGGTATATATATTTGTTGTTTCTTATAAAACCATAAAGATAATCCTGGTTTTATTTTTAAAAAAATTAAACCTATTTTTGAAAAAAAATCCTTTAATATATATATATATATATACACACACACACATACACACACACACACACATACAGGAATGTTTTATAACAAGTACTTGTTATAAATTAAAAATGAATTGAATAAACATCATCTCTATATCATTCAATATAAGAATTAACGACCGAGATTATATTAATAGCGAACGAGACTTGTCATTTGCTACTATTAGTAGTGAACGTAACCCGACAGCTATTACTAATAGTAGCGGACGTGAATTTTTTAGTTCTAATTTTGATCGTTGTGGTTCTTGTATTAAAAGCTAATGATGATATTTGTTCATTTTTAATTCATAGCAATTACTAGTTATGAATCATTGATATATATATATATATATATATATAGTCCGGATCAGGTCCGGACTCCCGGACCATAACAAAATCCGGACTTTTTTTTAAAATAACTAAAAAAAGTATGGAACTTGAATTTTTACATAATACAGTGTTTTGGGTGTAATTTGGATACATATATCAAAACATGTATGTACAGACTGTTTAGACATGGGTGTGATTACTTTAATTTGTGTTTTGTTCCATAATTTTTTTTTGTTCTACAAAAAAAAAAAATCGGTCCGCATTTTAATCAGTTCTGGACTCCCGGACCTCCCGGACCTGATCCTAGTTTTTAATATATACATATATATATATAGATAATTTATCAGGTCTGGACCTCCCGGACGGGAGAAAATCCGGACCCTTTTTTTTTGCTTTTTTTTAAAAAACAACTAAAATAAAAATTAAAAAAATTGTGAACTTAAATTTTTACATAATACAGTATTTTAGGTGTGATTTGGATACATACAACAAAATATATATGTACAGACTGTACAGTCTGTACAGAGATGTTTTGATATATGTATCCAAATCACACCCAAAACACTGTATTATGTAAAAATTCAGATTCATAATTTATTTTTATTTTTTTAGTTGTTTTAAAAAAAAGTCCGGATTTTGTTATGGTCCGGAAGCCCGGACCTTGTCCGGACTCTCTCTCTCTCTCTCTCTCTATATATATATATATATATATATATATATATATATATATATATATATATATATATATATATATTGACTTAAGGCTAAATTTAACACAAATTAAAGTAATCAAATAAAAGGAGAGGGGATAAATTTACTTACCATTTTTCTCTTCTATTGATATGTGTATATTAATTATTATAACTGATTCTTGCGGAGAGAGAGAATTAATTAGTCATTAATTTGTAATGCGATTGATTTATTTTTTTGGCTAAAATTTAGTATGGTCAGTGTAAATTAATCGCTGTAATTTTTTTTTAGTTGACTTATGAATTTTAGACATGCTTTAAAGGATACATTTTTTATCACTTATGTTGGGTCATGATATTTTACCTACTGGGCCGAATGGATTGGACCCGTTTGTTTGATTAGTCCATTGGATCTCCACTATTGGATTTTAACGTTATTGGGCCAGTCTTTGTATTACCCATGTTTAAATCTCTATAGTATTGGATTGGGTTAGTGTATGGATCCATTAGATATTAAATATCTCCATCTTTGACCGACAATGATGAAAAAGCATGATAGTTGCATGTTGTAACTGTCATGCATTAATGTGGATGGGATCCTCAAACGGCCGACGATAGCAAACAGTGACCACAGGTAGTGGGTGGGCTGTACACAGTCGGCAGAAACCATCAGATCAGGGGACTATGTCAGATAGTAGTGGGTGACACGGTAAATCGGGCAACAGATCAGTTTAACATAGCAAGGAAGTCTTCAAGCAAAAGGTACACACTCATAACTGATAACTTTCTCTCTCTCAATACACTAGATATTTTATCCTCCATTGTTAACCCTCGTGAACACCTGTACTGACTCTCACGCCTGAGCTATCCCCCGACGGTTGAAGCCGTCAAGCTTTTGGTGTTGTCGTGTTTACTGTGCAGGATATAGACGCGTGTTACGTGATTGAGGCACGTGGAAAGATCTTGGCGTTAACATTGGCGCTAGAAGGAGGGCTGTGTTCTAGTGTCTTGTAGTTTTCAATCATAAAACTTCACTTGCTCTACGTCGGAAGAGATGGTGAGGAGTAGAGCTGATACGCCAGAGAGGCAGTCAATGGATGCAAGTTCATCTTTACCTCGTATTTCTATTAAGGATCGTATGGGTCCTTCCAAAAGTGCTCATGAGAGCACGACTTTTAAGCATGATTCTGTGGGTTCTTGTTCGAGAGCCCATGTCAAAGACAAAAGGAGGTTGAAGTTTGATTAAGACAGAGACCGTGATCAAGACCGAAGGCGGGTCGAGGGTTCACCGTTTAGAACCCATCACCGAAGTGGTCAAGATGACATGGCTGCCAAGTTGGCAAGGATGACAGAGGAGGCGGATAAAGCTTTGGATGTTCTTCTAAAGTAAAGAGAAGATATAGCCAAACAGATGCTTCGGGTTGCAGAGTTAAGGGACGAGACATCCAGTCATGTTCAAACCGAGAGGCGTAGTAGGCCCAAAGATACGCAACAACGAGAAGGAAATGAGCCGGAGCACTCTATTCATGCTTCTCGAGGATGACCTTAGGAGCGAATATGGTCAAGAAGTAGAACTCCCGAGGTGTCCAAGAAAGCACTTGTAGTAATTGGTTCTCACGATCGTGGCGGTGATAGACAGAGGAGTCGATCGAGGGAGTATGTACCTGAGAACCGGAGGAGAGAGCATCAATGTGAACATTCTCATCATGAAGATAGAATTGTATGCCGGAGTAGAACCAAAAGTCCAACAAAGGCAGTGGGATCAGATAAAGGAGGTTGATCCACTCAGAAGCAGAAGGTTATTCAGGAGAAAGAGATCTCCTTGCAACCAAAAGGTGCAGATTTCTTGGTAAAGGAGTTGGAGGAGCTTCGGAAGCAGTTGGTCGAGGTTCAACAGGTGAAAGATACTCCGGGAAAAAAAGGCGTCTCCTTTTTCCTTGGATATTCTTAAGGAGAAGGCAGACACCACCAAGAAGTTGCCTCACACGGAGAGTTACGATGGGTCTGGGGACCCTTATGACCATAGCCAGGCTTTCGATCGGCTGATGGATTATTACGACTTCTCCGATGTGGCTAAGTGTCATACGCTTGTTACCACGTTGAGGAAGGATGCACGACAGTGGATGGGGACCTTGTCTTCTAATTCAGTCACGTCATGGTCTGAGTTATGTGACAAGTTCCATGCTCATTTTGAGAGCAACCGAAGGAGGGGAAAGCCTATTGGTTCACTGGCTCAGGTTCTACAGTTTTCCAATGAGTCTTTGGGTTTGTATGTGAAGCAATTTAAGAAAGCTGTTGGCCAGGTGTCTGATCTCAATGATCTTCAGGCTGTGGGTTTATTTCAGAACAGATTAGATTTGGTGAAGTCAGAAAAGTTGGTGAAGAAGCTGATGTTTCACCATCCGAAGAGCTTGGCCGAAGCTTTGATAAAGTCGAGGGCTACATCATGGTAGAGGAGGTTATGAATAGCCTAAAGCGTCCTTCTTCGGACCGCATGAAGGAGGAAGATACTCCTAAGGCTGAAGGCGATTAGAGGAAGTCAGGGGGTATAATGATCGGCCTGAGAGCAGCTCAAAGAAGTATAACAACACATGGCGACAAGGAAGCAATCGCCCACCTGCTCCTACCCCGAAGGTAAATAAGGTTTACACCAAACTGAACACGGATAGGTTGGTGATTCTGGATCAGATCAGGAACCAACCCTTCTTCGAACCTCCTCATGATAATTTTAAGCCAGGTCAGGGCAATGCTCGAAAATATTGTGGCTATCATCAAGCTGCAGGTCACGATACAAATGAATGCTGTAATTTGAAGGACTTTGTGGAGAGGAAGGTTCAAAGAGGTTTGTTAGTTCAATATGTGGTCGGGAGGGACCAACAGTAAGAGCAACAGAATATTGACCGTACCATTCAGACGGTTCAAATGGTTCCATCCGTGTAGCCTACTCCAAATCAGCCACTAAGGCACGTCGTTGATGTAATAACCGGTGGGACAACAGGAAAGTTGGTAGGAAAGAAGAGGAGGGGATATCTGGATTCAGTCATGTCCGTGGTGGGTGTTCCCCCGAAGACCGACAGACCGTTTCCAGGGATAGTTATATCTTTCAGTGATGCAGATTATCCTTCGGAGCCCATCGAACCCCATGAAGGAGCCTTGGTGATCATAGCACAAGTGGGTTCGGTGGATATGAAGTGAATGATGATAGACAACGGGTCTTCTGTGGATATTCTGTATGCCCATGCCTATCAGAGGATGCATCTTGATGGGCAAAAGATGGAGGTCAGACAGGAAACTCCTTTATATGGCTTCAGCAACGATCCGGTCAAAGTGGCATGAACTATTGAGTTACCAGTCATCTTCGGTACTGCTCCATAACAGGTAGAAATAACGTGTAAATTTTATGTTGTGAATGTAGATTCGGCCTACAACGCCATATTGGGATGACCTACCTTGACTGCTCTCTAAGCAGTGACTTCTATCCCTCATTTTAAAATCAAGTTCCCCACGGCCCATGGAGTTGGAGAGGTAGCAGGGGACTTAGACCTGGCCAAACGATGTTATAGGAATTCTGTGATCGCCTCGGGAGTAGGGGTCAACATGCAAAAATAAGTCATGGCAATTGAGATCGAACCCTTCACTCAAAGCACTTCGGAGCCATTGGTTATTCCTGCAGGAGGGACAGAGGAGATCGAGCTGGTCCTCGGAAAGAAAGACAAAACAGTGAAAATTAGTTCGGGTCTGCCGGAACCTCTCCGGATAAACCTTATGGAACTTCTTCGCTGTTATGCAGACATTTTTGCATGGGAGCCATAAGACATGCCCAAAATCAGCCAAAATATTGTCGAGCACAGACTAGATGTGGATCCATCAAAAAAGCCAGTTCGACAGAAAAGGTGGATCTTTGCACCTGAGCGTCAGAGGATCATTTATGAAGAGATTGCCAAGTTGATAGCTGCTAACTTCATCTTTGAGATTGATTATCTGGAGTGGATGGCAAATGTAGTGCTGGTGTAGAAGCAGAACGGGAAGTGGCGAGTTTGCATCGACTACACGGAACTGAATAAATCATGCCCGAAGGACTTCTATCCTCTGCCTCACATTGATCAACTTATTGATGCGACTTCGGGGTATACATTACTAAGCTTTATGGATGCTTTTTCAGCTTATCATCAAATTTCTATGTGCAAGGAGGAAATTTCGAAGACAGCATTCATCACGCACCGTTCAGTGTATGCCTATAAAAAGATGACCTTTGACTTGATTAATGCTGGAGCCACCTACCAGAGAATGATGAACTTTGTCTTCCAAAAGCAACTAGGAAGGAACATGGAAGTATATGTGGATGACATGATCGTAAAGAGCATGAATGTTCAGAAGCACTTGGATGATCTGTAGGAATGCTTTTAGACTGTCCGTCATTACAAGTTGAGGCTCAATCCTGCAAAGTGTACCTTCGGGCTCGGTGCAGGGAAGTTCCTAGGTTATCTGGTCAGTATAAGGGGCATTGAGGCCAATCCGAAGAAGATCCAGGCTATCTTGAACATGAAGACTCCTCAGTCATTCAAAGACCTCCAACGTCTGACTGGTAGGATTGCAACTTTGAGAAGGTTCATGTCCAAGTCAACAGAGATGTGCTTGTCATTCTTTGATACATTGAAGGGACCGAAGAATGTGAAGACGTTCTAGTGGACTTCGGAGTGTGAAGACGCCTTCCAAGGTATAAAGACATATCTGTCTTCGGTTCCTTTATTGGTGAAACCTGCTCCGGCCGAGACTTTGTATTTATATCTGGCAGCTAGTTCGTTGCAGTAGGAGCTGTTTTGGTTCGGGAAGTAGGGGGAAGCAGCATCCGGTTTATTATGTCAGCCATGTCCTAAGAGATGCTGAAATTAGGTACCCAAATATTGAAAAACTTGCCTTTGGTTTGATAATTTCTAGTCGAAAGCTTTGACAATATTTTCAAGGTCGACTCTTGGTTGTCAACACGGATCAGCCGTTGAAGAAGGTGATGAACAAGCCAGAAGTTTCGGGGAGATTAGCAACATGGAAGATGGAATTATCCCAATTTTTTATTGAATATCATCCCCGAACTTCTATCAAAGGTCAAGCCTTGGCCAATTTCATGGTGGAGTGATCGTTCTCCGAAGTAAATGCCGAGCTGCCAGAAGCTGAGACGTCCGATCGAGCAGTTGCAGTTCTTCAGCACAGTCAGAACTCATGGACACTGTATGCAGATGGGTCTTCTACCGCGGATGTCAGTGGAGCAGGGATTATTTTAACAAGTCCGGAGGGATTCAAGGTGCAGCAGGCCATCAGGTTTGGGTTCAGAGCAACGAACAACGAAGTCGAGTACGAAGCAGTGCTAGCAGGAGTTCGACTGATGAAGAGTCTAGAAGTTTAGAAGTTAATCATTTACAGTGACTCTCAGCTGGTCGTCAAGCAAGTATCAGGAGATTATGAAGCTCGTGGGGCGAGGATGATCAAGTATTTGGCAGAGTTGAAAGACCGACTTCAGTACTTCATCTCTTATGAGTTTCAGGGTATAGAGCGTAACGATAATTCCATTGCCGATGCATTGTCGAAGCTGGCCACTACGGATGCTGATGTTTTTAATCGGTCAGTCTATTTGGAGGTTTTGCAGCAGCCGAGTATCCAACATGAAGCAGTGATGTGCATTGAACATTCTAACTATTGGATGACTCCCTACATTGAATATCTGGCAGATGGCGTCCTTCCTTCGGATCAGATGCTGGCAAAAAAAGATCAAGTACAAGAGTGCCAACTTCGTTCTTATTGATGGGGATCTTTATCGAAGGGCATTTTCGTCACCATTGTTGAAGTGTTTGGTTTCGTCTGAGGCTGAGTATGCTCTTTTGGAAGTTCACGAGGGTATTTGTGGCAACCATATGGCTGCTAAGTCATTAGCTTACAAAGTACTTCGGCAGGGGTATTATTGGCCTACGATCTTCAAGGAAGCTACAGAGTATGTGTAGAAGTGTGAGACGTGCCAGCTCAACAGTCCAATCCCATATCAGCCACTAGAAGAACTATACTCGATATTATCTCCTATACCCTTTGTCGTCTGGGGGATAGATATACTGGGTCCGTTGCCGAAAGCTAAAGGTCAGGTCAGTTTTGTCATAGTTGTTATCGATTATATGACCAAATGGGTAGAAGCGAAACCACTTCGATTAATAACGGAGCAAGAGTGCTTGAAGTTCATGAAGGAGTCCGTAGTGTTTCATTTCGGAATTCCTAAAGTGGTGATATCGGACAACGGACGCCAGTTCGTGGGATCAAAAGTTGAAGGATTTTTGAAAGAACTTGGAGTTCAGCACAAGAAGACTTCAGTGGCTCATCCACAGTCGAATGGGCAAGTTGAAGTGACCAACAGAACGCTGCTGAATGGGATCAAGAGCAGACTGAACGAAGCTAAAGGAAGATGGCCAGAGTAGCTTCTCAGCGTGTTATGGGCTTATCGGACTACACCAAGGACTACCACTGGGGATTCACCTTTCAGATTGGCCTATGGTACTGATGCCTTAGTCCCAGTCAAGATTGGATCTCCAAGTCTTCGGGTTAGTCAGTTTAAAGAGATCTATAATGAAGAAGGACTGAAGGTCAACTTGGATCTGTTGGAAGAAGTCAGAGAGGTGGCTTTGATCAAACTGGCAGCATATCAACGGAGAGTAGCCAAGCATTACAATAAGGGGGTAAAGCTTCGCAGATTTGAAATGGGGGATTTCGTCCTCAGAGAAGTTGAAGCATCTACGCCACAGAACATGGGAAAGCTGATGCCGAACTGGGAAGGGTCGTATGAAGTAATTGAAGTACCGAAGCCAGGAACTTATCGGTTGAAGGCAATGGACGGATCCGAAATCAAGAATACTTGGCATGCTGGCAGACTACGGAAATATTTTCAGTAGAGATCGAGTCAGTTTATCGAAAATCTGTAAATATTGGATCATCTTCAATAAAAGAGTCACTTTTTCACAACTGGTCATCTTCCTATTGGTCCTAAAATTACAATGGTGTAAGGAGGACGGGGGAACTCGCTGACTATTCGATGGTAGCCTTTTTGGCAGGTGGTCCTTGTGAATTTGTCAGGCACTTCGTGGTAGGCAAACTTCATCGGTGTAAGGAGGACGTGGTGGACTTGCTGACCATTCGATGGTAGCATCTTCGGCAGGAGTGTCCTCATGGATTTGTTTTACCGCGAGTGGTAAACAAATTCCATAGTCCTTTTAATTTTGTTTTACCGCGAGTGGTAAACAATATGCACCGAAGTAAGGAGGTTTGGGGGGACTTGCAGGCCATTCGATGGTAGCCTTATTGTTAGGTGTGTCCTTATGAGTTTGTTTTACCGTGAGTGCTAAACAAATTCCATTGTCCTTATATCTTTGTTCTACCCTGCATGGTAGACAAATGTCCTTATATACTTGTTTTACCCCGAGTGGTAAACAAGATCTTGATGGTGCAAATAGGATCAGCCAAATTAACCTTATAAATAATCTGTCTCACACTTTGGAAATGATAAGTATACATTACTTTATTTTATTCAAGTGTTGAGTTCGATTCACTCAGTTCAGTTCATTGAATTCAGTTCATATCATTTCTTAACTTAACTGTTATATACCTTATCTGATTCATAATCCAAGTTAAGTTTATTCAGATTAATTGATGCTGAATTATTGATAAGAAACGAACTACTCAGAAGTCATGAAGACAGAAAAATAAAATTTCATTAATACGATAACTGTTCAAATAGAAAGATAACATCTTTACATAAAAAGTCCTAATATTATAAGAAAACAGTAATATCTTCAGGCATTATCTTCGTCTTCAAACACTACTAGAAAAACAAGAATACGTGATGAAATTTTGTGACAGTTTTTAAAAACAATCACAAAAGATAGTAATTTGTGATGGACTTTTTAAGCAATCACAAAATAATAGTATATATGATCGCTCTTAGTGATGACTAATTTTGCCATCAATGTATTATAATTGTGATGGTCATGTCAATCACACAAATCTTTTTACGCAAAATAAAAAAAAAATTTGTGACGCACTAAGTCATCACTTATAGATATACCCTTTTTGTGATTGCATTTAAGCCATCACTAATATTTTAATATAAGAAATAATCAAAATAATATTTTATGACGGCCGTGACAATCATTAAAAAGATAGATTTTTGTGACGACTTTTATTTGCAATTACAAAAAGAATGTATTTTGTGATGGAATTTTTAAGCCGTCACAAAACAATAAAATATATGATGGGTCTTAGTGATGACTAATTTTACCATCATTATAGAGTATTTTGTGACTGCCATTGCAATCACCAAATCTTATTTGGAAGTAATTTTGTTTAGTAAGTCAACTCACATATGTTTCTTTTTATATTTTGTTTTAAAATTATAATCATGATCTGGACTTTGGTGTAGTGGTAATACTCGTTATTTAGTTTACAAATGGGAGAGGGTTCGAATCCTACAAGTATCATTTGATACAATTAATATAGATATAATTAATATAGTAAAATAAATTATACGTAAATAGAGATTCGCGTTCTTACATTTGATCCCTAAAGTCTTATTTTTTTTTGTGTGATGACTTTGACAATCACAATAGATTATATGTTAATGTGATTGTATTAATCATCACAAAAGCACTAAGCATTTGCGTGATTGCCAAAACCATCACGTAAAACCTTTCATGATGGGCGTATACAAGACGGCCATTGTGATGCTTAAAGCCATCACGTAAACCTTTCGTGATGGTTTTCCTTTTTTTTTGTGATGAATTTTGGCCATCACAAATGACTATTTTTTTGATAGTGAAAATCGAGCAAGGCCGGGCCTAGCTGAGCAGCAATTAACTTTTCCTTGCCTCGATCTCTGCAGACTTCATAACCTTCTGAATAAACCTTCAGAATTTTTACATTGAGCTCATCAGATGCCCTATACTCCACCTGTATCTGCATACGCAGCTCTTCGGTTAGAGGAGAACCTTATTCCTTCAAAGCCTTCAGTTTATCTTGGAGTTTTCGGCGTTTGATGATATGCCTTTCCTTATCCTGTTTGGCCTTCACTTGAAGTTCATCGACTTGTATAGCCAAGCTCTGATTAGCTATAGCAAATTCTTCGTTACTAACCCTTAGAGCTTCATTTTTGGTAACTAGATCAGCATTCATACTCGTTATATTCTGTTGACTGATCTTAGTCACTTTCAGCTCTTCTTTGAGGGCCTGCAGTTCTTCTTTAGTTTGGTCCAGATCTCGCCGAAGATGACCATTATTGATGTGACAACCCGACATTTTCTATATAAATGAATCATAAATTTTGCGTATAAATTTTTTATTTATTTATTTATTTATTTATTTATTTATTTATTTATTTATTAAAATAAATATGAATGATATGTGTAATGGTAATGTGTAAATATATTTATTACATGAATGGTTATGAATAATTTTATTCTAGAATTATTGCTCATTATAAATTATATTCTAATAATAATTAGTTTTATAGTAAAAATGTTTTTAATGTTTATTTTCTATGAAAATATGATAATTATATTAATTGAATAATATATGATATGATTATAGAATTATTATAATAATTATTTATTATATGAAATTATTTTAGAATAGTTAAGTAAATTATTTTAACTTAATTATTAAGGTTATATATGAAAGATAAATCAGATATGGAATCCAAACCCTAATTTTGGGTTTTGATCAAGGAATGAAAATAATAATATTATATTATTATTTGCCAGTGTTATAGATATGTGTGTCATGTGCGTAATGTTAATGTGTGGAATAGTTTTATTATATTACGATCGAACCCTAGTAATATTTTGATAAACCCTAATTCTGGTGCTGGAATAAGGAATGATGATAATAATATAATACTAATTATATTTTGATTTTTCAGTACTATAAATATGTATTGTATATGTGTGGACTTATAGTATTGGTTAAATATTGTGTAAAATGCCAAAACCCTAGTTTAAGCTGTTAAACCCTAAGTTAAAGCCGAATGTCGGCTTAAGACTGTTATGTAATCATGTTAATGTGATTTATGATCGGTGTTTATGTATTAACCCTAATTAGGGAGAATCGTAATTATTCAAAACCCTTATTATTATTATTATTATTATTATTATTATTATTATTATTATTATTATTATTATTATTTTCTATATTATAATCCCTAATTATAATTTTGGAACCCTAATTGAATTAAAACCCTAAAGCGAAAGTCATTCACGACTTTGAGAATTTGATAAAGCCGTTATGTAATCACAACAATGTGATTAACGACTGGTGATATAGAAATTAAAACCCTAAAACCTAGAACCCTAATTTAATTTCTAGAAAACCTAATTGTATTTTGGTAACCCTAATTATCGAAATTGTAAACACCAATTATCTAATTGGCAAGGTTAATATGGATAGGGGTACTAAACCCTAATGTCCATGTAAAAGATAATTACAAACCTTATTTAATTAACAAATTTATTTTTCAAGATTTTAGAACTAAAATCAATTTAATTTTTTTTAAAACTAAATTGTTATTTATTTTTAAATCCTAATTTTGGAAATCCTAGACTTTTGCTAAAATGGCTCAAACCCTAAACTAAACCCTAAACCCTAAGGGTTTGTGCAAATTACAAGATTGCCCTTAATTGTATTTTAGAAATGACATAAATGCCCTTTTGAGTATTTTAGTGAGCTAACTTGTAGTCTTGGTTATAACTTTAGTTGTTCAACAACCTTAACAACTCCATGTGACACAAATGGACATCACACAAGCCTCTAGACAGCTCATTCATGTATCTATCATATCTATATAAAGATTTAAGGAGAGAGAAAGTTAGTTTGCTAGCCATTTTTTTTACAATACTCAATCAAGAACTTCTCCAACTAGAACCAACGAAAATATATAGTATATCAGTCCTATTTTGAAGCCCCACGTCCACCATAAGAAAATCAGAAACAACAAAAAACAGAAAATCAAAGATTGGATCAAAGAAATGTATAAACCCTAACCCTAAAATTTTTCCAATGATTTGTTGTTAGATCTTATGATTTGTTGTTAAAATATGTTATATGTAATCTCTAGTGATGATCTGGGTTATTATCTTACGGATCCATAACATCTAAATGCTCAAATCAATGATTTTCAAAAATCTGGAAATTTTGTAAATTGTGATTTTTTGGCAAATGTCAAGCCTTATATCTCGGTGATATTTAATGTGTTTTGTATTATGAAAGTTGATATGTGTATCTTGTTATATGGTCTTTAATCTCCAAAAAGAATCAGGTCCATATCTATTGTGGATAAAAAGTTATTTAAGGTCAAAGTGAGTTGACCGACATTGACCAGACAAATTCTGGGCAGCCCAGAATTTTCTAAGTGTCGATTTTTCTGACGACGTTTGACCATACTTTAGATGCTTGATTTATTGTTGTTATGATGATGTTAAGCATTAGAGTTATAGTCCTAAATGTTTTATACAAACTTCAATTGATAGATCCCACAAAAAATACACAGATTTCAAGTTATAAGGATCCAAAGTAGGCACCACGAACAGTTCTTCCTAAAGAACAGCCTTGTCAGACTTTTTGATGGCTAATAACTCTTAGATCTGATGTTTTTTAGCCATGATGTTTGCTGGTAATTGTAGTGTTACATGAGTACTACAAGATGTATGTGTTAGATCGCCCAGAAACATTTTGTACTGAAAGTTATACACGGTCAAACAAGTCAACATGAAGCTGGCCATGTCAGTGTTCTTGAGCTCAAGAACACCAACAGCGACGGTTGTCTGTCGATATAGCCTTTAGCGACAGTTTTTAATTAATTTAATTTCTGAATTCCGGAAATTGATTAAAAATAGAAAAAAAATAGTTTTTAATTATGAAAAATACAAAATAAATTCTGAAAAATTATTTTAAAGTCCGAAAAATAGTTTTTAATTATTTTGAGTATATTTTTAACAATATTTAATATTTTTGGAATATAAAAGGTATTTATTTATTTAGTTATAATATTAAATAAATTATTTAAAAATGATTTTAATATTTGAAAAAATCATTTAAAACTATATTATGGTACAAGAAAATAATTTAAGTTATTTTTGATAACTTTTAATATTATTTGATAATTTTCATTAATAAATTAATATTAATGATAATTAATTTATTTATTAAATAAATTAAATAAATAAAATAAAAATGATTTTATTATATTAAAAATCATTTTAAATAAGAATAAGGTATTTAAAAATATTTTAAGTTATAAAATATAACTTTTAATATTTAAAGGTAAAATTAATTAATTAATTAATTATTAATGATATTAAAGTTATTTAATAATTATATTAAATAATTTAGTTTAAAAATGATTTTAATATTATAAAAATAATTTTAAATGAAAATAAAGTGTTTAATGATATTTTAAGTTATAAAATATAACTTTTAATATTTAAAGGATAATTTCATTAATGATTTCATATTAATGATATTTATTTAATGATTAATGATATTAAGTTTATTTAATAATTATATTAAATAAATAGTTTAAAAATGGTTTTATTTATTTAAAAATCATTTAAAAAGATATAAATGAATTAAAAATATTTTAAGTTATATTTAATGACTTTTAATATTTTGATAAATAATGTATTAATAATTTATTATTAATGGTAAGTATTTAAAGATGATTTTAATTGTTTTAAAAATCATTTAAGGGTAATATTAATACATTAAGAATATTTTGAGTTATTATACATAACTTTAGTATTTTGGCAATGGTTTCATTAATAGTTTAATATTGATTAAATATTAATGATAATAGAATTATTTGATATTTAAATCATTTAATAATTATTCTGATATTTCAAAATTATGGTAAATGGTAATAATTATTTTATAATTATTATAAGGCCATGAAAAATAGTATGACTGATGTTTAAGTTATCTAAATGGATATTGAACAACTGTTTAGAGTCTTAGGCTCGATAATTACCCGATAAAGCTGTCGGTAGACCGACATGGTTCAGAAATTGATTTGGACTTAGAAATTTAGTTAGTTAATTATTTTATTTGTGATTCAATGGTGGATAAAGTTGTGTGACAATGTGATTAGGAATGAGTTGATGTTTGTTTGTGATAACACGATTGTTGAACATGTATGACAATGTGATTATGTTATGTGCTGACTGTAATAAGCAGTACTATGTGTTGTGATATGTGATTCTAATCGATAGAATGATCTTATTAATGATAGGTTTCGGTATAACAGATAGATCTAAGTTGTGTAATTGTAAGCAGCGCATCAGGCAAGTATCCTAACTTTGCATTTTCTTTATGCAATGGACAGAAGTGAGAAGTTCAGAATTATTATTATTAATGTACAGATTGTTAAACCTATATTATATACACCCTTTGATTATCAACATGTTAGTATATGATAATTCGGATATATATTCTGTTCGTTAATTTCTAGAAATGATTATACAAGTGTCCCCACTTGGATAATCATTGTATTTAATCACATGTTGATACACCTTTGATATACATATATGTTGATTTATATTTTATTGTTGAACAAGATAAGACCTTTGTTATGAAAACCCGACAGTTATGAACATCCCGGTAATGAGAAAAATTTTATGCGCCCAAGGCGGATAGAGTGAACGATAATTTCGTTCTTGTATATGTAGTATTGATCAATACAGAGTACAACGGGGTTGATCACCCTCCGTTCCCATAAGAAATGGCCGATTTACAGATGAATTTCTGTTTAAACCCTTTCGAAAATGAAAAATAATGTTCATAATGTGTCACAGAAACCCCATGTATAGACAATACATAGTTTCAAAAATTTGAAAGATGGTTGTTATGTTATTGTTATTGGTACAGATTACTTCACAACTATTGACCGGTTGTAGAAGAATATTATAAAGAAAACATTTAAATTCTTTCAACTTATATATATATAAATACTTGCTGGGCACTCAAATGCTCATCCTTGCTTAATTTAAATGTTTTCAGCTAAGTGTGAACAGCTGGAAAGTTCGGCCAAGAACAAGTGAAAAGGAAAGCAAACAGAACATATTATTGGTAGCATTTGTAATAGATAGACTGTATTAAGTTAATGATATGTATTATATATCATGTAAAGAATGTAGTAAAGGTTGCGTACTTGGGATTAGACTCTGATAAATGTAAATTTAAGTTTAAGTTTTATATTATTGTTATTATTATTAGTATTATTCCGCTCATAGAAATGGTATCGTGAAGTACCGAGTTCGGGTTTCAAGTATCCGAGTTCGGGGACTTTACAATTGAATTCTGCCATGTCTCGCTCATGCCTCCCCTTTTCTAAAGCAGACTGCAAGATGGCATTTTCCCTCCTTGCAGCTTCCTCTGTAGCTTCGGATTCCATATATTTAGGTCGTAATTGCCCAAAAACAGCATTGGCCTATACATGTTCAGTATTAATCAATCAATTTCAGATATATAGCCTAAGCATAATAAGAAGTATGAAGATTGAGAAAATAAGTTTACCTTTGTTATATAGCTCATGCCCTCATCAAGCATATCTCCGATAAATCTGTCGTCGAACCTGTGATCATCGGTATCCTGAACGAATGAATTGAATAGATGGAAGGGGAAGTTGACATTATATCGGGGCCAGAGGGTTGGGGATGCCATGGCATCGTTCTGGAATTCGTAAGATGAATGCTCAGGTGGAGGTGGTTGTGGTCGTTCAGGGGATAATGTGGGCTGGTCACGAACTGGAGAGGGATCCATATAAATGTTTTCGGGAGAAGGAGATCAAATTGGAATGGGCTCGTGAGGTGGTTAGGGAACTGATGCTGAGCTTGGGTGGCTGTCAGAAGGGTGTTTCCTTTTTCGGGATAATAGAGGCATGATTTCAACTTGTTCTTCCCCATCAGAAACTTGTATCTCAACGGGGGGTACAGGAGGTGGATCGGTTGAAGACAAAGGTACTCTAAGTTCATCTGCTGATAGTGGGATGACTTTGGTTCTTAATTTCTTGACCCGAAGAAGATTTCTTCGATCAGGTAGATCCAGTAAACTTCCTTGGGGGGGGGGGAGCTGGGTTGGTTATCGGTTTAGAATCTGAGATGGGCTCAGCTGAGGTCGGAATGGGGGTTGATCGAGGTTTTCGGATGGCTCTCTTTTTCCGGCGAGGTTGAAGAGTTTCTTCGGGTGGAGGAGGGTCATCCGCTTCTGGTTCATCTCTGTGAGGTTCAATAGGGGATGTTTCAATGGTTGGGTTGTCTTTGGGAGTTGCTTCTATCAATGGAGTTTCAGCAGCTTCTACAGACCTTCCAGTCAGAAAATCTTCCAAATCTTTCACCTCCGAAGATGAAAGCTTAATCAAGGTCACTGCAGAGAGTAAACAATTACATATCAGAATCCACATATTATAAATCATATTATAAAATTTCAAACATATGCAAGTTGTGCCGATACTTACATTTGTGGTCATACAACCATGTCTGTTCGGAAAGAAGTCCATAGTTCCACTTCTCCTTCGGGAAATTATCAAAGAGCTCTATCATTTCAGCTTCACATACTTCAGGAATATCCTCGAAGTCAGCAGATATCTTTTCATCAGTAGCCCAACTCGGCAGGGAGGCAATCTCTGGTCCCTTTACCAAGAACCACCCCTAGTGCCATCCCCTGTTACTAGAAGGAGTGGAAACCAAAGATCGTCTCTCGAATTTTTCACTTGTCTTCGGTGGTTGCTTGCTCAAGGCTTTGAATCCTTTTTCTTGGGACTGACCGATTTTGTAGATAGAAAAGAAGAAATCGAGAGTAGGCTCAACGCCTAATTCATGACAGAATGTGATGAAGGCCAAAATGTGAATGTATGAGTTTGGCACTATTTGATCAAACCCAACACCAATAAATCCTAGGATGGTTACTATAAAGGCATGAAGAGGGAATCGAACCCCCTTCTCAAGAACTGTCACTGGAACGGCTGTCCACCCTTTTGGTCGCTGATGTGACACCCCCAAAATAGGTATACATCACTCATTCTGAGTTGTCAATACACGGTTCAGAAACAACTACAACTTTATTATTACAACATGTAAACTATGAGTTTAAATACAGATATTGCCATCTAGACAATATCCATATACAAATAAATCCCCATCATAATTATTGATACATTATTTTACAAAAATGGTGAGGACTACTAAACAACTCTCCCTAGAACCTTCATTCCATACCCCGACTCGTACTCGCTATATTCTCACCTCCTGAGAAGAAAAATGGAACAAAAAGGAAAAAGGGTGAGCTCAACTAATCCAGTAAAGAATATTATGACTAAGATAATATACAACAAATTATCGTTAGTCTTCAACAGGGAAAAAATCTGATAGAATACAATAGACAACAAATGTTAAATCAATATTCGCAGCGGAAAATATTAATTCATAGAAGAGTTACGTAGAGAATGAAATCTACTAATGTCTATGAATTTAATAGTCCATCAACAGTATTTTTATTCCTGTAACATCAATCAATGCACCTCTTAAATCATATATTCATCCTTGCACTACAGGCCAAGGATATTCATCAGTTGGTCATGTTCATCTAAACAACTGTTCATCTTTGCACTACGGGCCAAAGATATTCATCAGAAATCATTTATCTTTGCACTACAGGCCAAAGATATTTAATAATATCATCATTTAAGACTGAGGATGATGGAAAATATTTTTAAAGAAACGAATCCAGTGAAACAAAATGACAAGGATTTAGGATTAAGGATTCGTACTTTGTTTTATCCACGTCCAAAAATACCTCAAAAATAATCATAGTGGTGTAAAATTCAAGAATGATCAAAACATGGATACAATCAAAGCTAGTATCCGGAATAGATATTTTAGACAAAAAGAAGAAATTTCATTTTTCGGTGAATAGTGCCGTATTCGTGAGTAGTATCGTATACGTGAATAGTGTCGTATACGTGAATAATAACTCCGACACCAAAAAAATAGTAATTTCACAAAAAAACATCTTCACGCTTCGTGAATAGTACTCGTGAATAGTAACTCATGAATAGTAACTTGTGAATAGTAACTCATGAATAGTAACCCCGACATGAAAAAGTTCCAAATTTGATAAAAAGTTCAGATCAATACTTCGGCATAATGATATTAGAAGAAATAATATCATTTTAAAAAAATAATATCCCTTACTATCCCTTACCTCGAAAGACAGTACCTCTGACTGGAATAACACTGAACGAACTTGCACCGTATAGCAATACTCAAAGTATACTCAAAATACTCACAAGAATACACTCGATAATATAGAGAGAGAAAACTTCAGTTTCTGATGTGATTTTCAATTCTAACCTAAGCACCTATTTATAGGAAATTGCTTAGAACACCAAAGCAGAAAATTTATTTTAATAATATATATATATATATATATAATCAAGATTCCTACGCCTCTAGAAATCAGATTTCTAACATATCCCACATGCTCATCTTCTAGAAGGAGTGAAAAAAATGTTTTTGTTAAAAAAATATTTAAAACTTCTAAAAATCAATTATTTCGGAGCTTCAGAACTTCAATAATTCATAATAAATAGCCCTTTATCAGAAAATTCGAATCTCGCGAGTTTTTATAGGAAATTCAATTCTCTACAACTTTGCAGAAGGAAGTTTTTCCAAATTCCAAACAGAAATTGACCAAAATCCACAAACGAGCGATTTTACAGGCTATAATCAAATTTCAGTCAAGAAATGGGGTCCACCGACATATTTAACATGTTTTAAATATTTTTGGTAACAAAAATACTCCTCCTTCACATATACTCATATATCCCACATTCATCGTAAAAATACCATCATTATTATATTATTAAAATATAATAATATATTTAAATGAATTATTTTATCATAAAAAGATAAAATATTAATTTTCAACAATTGTCACATTAAAAATTTTCTCCATCTATATCCACATAAAATCAATATTTTCCTCATCATATAAATCAATAATTTAATTATTCACAAATAATATTACAGAATCACAATACTGACAACTAGGCCGTTCCCAGGAAAGAGGGGGCTTTCCAATAAGAATTTCTTCTTACTGGCGCGCAATTAGGTGACCAAACCTCTTCTTAGACAGAACTTTCTAGACATTGCCAATAATGTTATCTAATAATATTATTCAGATAATATGAATTATTGCTTCGATAATGAAAAATACTGTGTAATGACAATTATTGAAACAACAGCAATATAAAAATATCAACGCAACAGTTATTGAATCAATATAATAAAATACTGAACAATAATTACTATAACCATTATTGAGTAGTGCCTTCTTACGTAAGAGTCAATAATTGGTGCAATACCGTGTGCTACTGTGCAACAACGCGTATTACTGTGTTTTAACCACCAGGTATTCCAACAGTGTAAACGGTAACAACTACGCCGTTATTTTTAAACAACTTATATTTGTCGTTTTCTTCCTCCAATCGCTTTCCGTTATGGGGCCCACACATGGCTGTGCCGTCGTACGAATATTCCCTGACAGTACGAATATTCCACGACAGTACGAATATTCCCCAACAACAATGAATATTTTATAACCACTTGCTTATTTTGAAATATTTGCGTATTTTACCCATAACTATCCACATTAATCACATCAACCCTTACTATTTCAAAATAATAATTAGAGGAAATTAAATTTCATTTATTAATTATTTGGGGTCTTACAACCTCCCCTCCTTATGAAATTTCGTCCTCGAAATTGACATACGTACCTGGTGTTTCGAAAAGGTGAGGATACCTCGCTTTCATTTTCGTTTCCAACTCCCACGTCATTTCCTCTATAGCATGGTTCCTCCACAAAACTTAAACTTGTGGTATGACCTTCATGCGTAGGACATGCTCCTTCCTATCCAAGATCTTGACAGGTACCTCTTCGTACGTTAAGTCTTCGGCTATCTCATCTGGTTCTAACTCAATAACGTGGTTCGGGTCTTTCACATATTTACGAAGCACAGATATATGAAAAACATTATGAACACGAGACATACTTGGAGGTAACGCGAGTCTATAGGCTACATTTCCTACTCGGTCAAGAATTTGAAATGGACCAATAAATCGTGGATTGAGCTTTCCTCTCTTCCCGAATCTTGTAACTCCCTTCCATGGGGCAACACGCAACAACACATGATCCCCAACACTAAATTCTACGTCCTTTCGATGAAGATCCGCATAACTCTTTTGTCGATCTTGTGCCGTTTGTATACGTTGTCGAATCATTTGGATCTTTTCGGTAGTCATACGTACTAACTCGGGTCCCAACAATGTTGCTTCACCCACCTCATCCCAACATATTGGAGAGCGACACTTTCGTCTATATAATGCTTCAAATGGAGCTACACCTATACTTGCTTGATAACTGTTGTTGTACGAGAATTCCACCAATGGTAAATACTTATCCCAACTGCCCTTGAAATCTAGGACACAGAGTCTTAATAGATCTTCAAGAGTTTGAATAGTCCTCTCTGATTGTCCGTCCGTTTGAGGATGGTATGCCGAACTGAATCGCAAATCCGTGCCCATAGCTTTTTGCAAGCTAACCCAAAATCTTGAAGTGAATCTTGGGTCACGATCTGAAACTATGGATACTGGCATGCCATGCAATCTCACAATCTCATTTACATACATTTGAGCAAGACGTTCAAGGGAATAAGTCTCCCGTATCGGCAAGAAATGAGCAGACTTGGTTAATCTATCAACAATAACCCAAATAGCATTGATGCCTTGAGAAACCGTGGGAAGACCCGTAACGAAATCCATAGTAATATGTTCCCACTTCCATTTCGGAATTTCAAGTGGTTGCAATGGTCCCTTAGGCACTTGATGCTCCGCCTTTACACGTTGACAAGTTAAAAATGTTGAGATAAACTTTGCAATCTCTCTCTTCATATTGTTCCACCAAAATGTATGTCGAAGATCACGATACATTTTGGTACTTCCAGGATGGATTGCAAATGGTGTATTGTGTGCCTCCATCATGATCTTATACTTTAAATCAGAGTCGTTAGGAACACAAAGTCTGGAGTGGACTCGAAGTATTCCCTCTTCATCGATTCTCGCTTCTGGAATAGCACCTTCTTTTACTTTCTTTTTCATATGCATCAACTCCGGATCGGTGGCTTGAGCAACCTTAACTTTTTCTATTAAAGTTGGCTCTATGCGTATACTTGACATCATCGCACTTGTTCCTGCATATGACCTTCTACTCAACGCGTCAGCTACCACGTTTGCTTTTCCAGGATGGTATTGAATAGTGTGGTCATAGTCTTTTAATAGCTCGAGCCAACGTCGCTGCCGCATGTTGAGTTTTTTTTGAGTGAAGAAATATTTAAGGCTTTTATGGTCTGAATATATCTCCACTTTCTCCCCATATAGATAGTGCCTCCATATCTTTAGCGCGAAAACGACTGCTGCCAACTCTAGATCATGAGTAGGATAATTCCTCTCATACTCTTTAAGTTGTCGCGAGGAATAGGCTATGACTTTCCCATGTTGCATGAGAACACATCCTAACCCTTTACCCGAAGCATCGCTATAGATAACAAATTCATCCGTACCAGATGGTATTGTTAAAACAGGTGCCGAAATAAGTCTCCTCTTAAGCTCTTGGAAACTCTTCTCGCATTCTTCGCTCCAAACGAATTTTGTATCCTTCCGAGTTAGCTGGGTTAATAGAGTAGCGATTCGAGAAAACCCTTCCACGAATCTCCGATAATAACCAGCTAAGCCAAGAAAGCTACGAACTTCAGTCACCGTCTTCGGTTGCTCCCAACTCTGTATTGCTTCAATCTTCGCCGGGTCAACAGATACTCCATGTTTTGACACCACATGCCCAAGAAATGCTACTTCCTCAAGCCAGAACTCGCATTTCTTTAACTTGGCGTATAGCTTGTTTTCACGAAGCCTTTGGAGTACCAGCTTCAAATGGTGCTCATGATCTTCACGGCTTTTGGAATATATGAGGATGTCATCAATAAAGACAACAACAAATTGGTCCAAATAATCCTTGAATACTCGGTTCATCATATCCATGAAAGCCGCAGGAGCATTAGTCAATCCGAAAGACATGACTAAAAATTCATAATGCCCATACCGAGTTCTGAAGGCAGTCTTTGGAATATCCTCAGTTCTAATTTTCAGCTGATGATATCCAGAACGAAGATCGATTTTTGAAAAGAATTGTGCTCCTTGCAACTGGTCAAACAAGTCATCAATACGAGGTAGAGGATACCTATTCTTGATAGTGACATGGTTCAATTCCCGATAGTCAATACAAAGTCGCATACTCCCGTCTTTCTTCTTTACGAATAAAACAGGAGCACCCCAAGGAGATGTACTAGGACGAATGAAACCGATGTCCAACAATTCCTGTAGTTGGACCTTTAACTCCTGAAGTTCAATAGGAGCCATTCGATATGGGGGTTTTAGAAATAGGCTTTGTACCAGGTTCAAGATCAATAAAGAATTCAACTTCTCGTTCTGGGGGTAGACCGGGAAGTTCTTCAGGAAATACGTCAGGAAAGTCAATAACAACAGGAATATTATTCAATTTTGACGTGTCTTTATTTAAATCCATAACATGGGCTAAGAAAGCTTGACATCCGTTTTTCAATAAACGAATAGCTTTATGATTAGATATGACAGTGATTGATTTTAATGGTTTAGTTGCCTGAATTCGAACAACAGGTTGATTAGGAATATGAAAACTAACAACCTTACGAAAACAATCAATTTTGGCATGATGAGTTGTTAACCAATCAATCCCTAAAATCACATCAAAAGCAAGTATCTTTAAAGAGATAAGGTCAACAGGTAAGGTGATGGTGCCAACTTGAATCAAACAAGATTTATAAACAGTGGATGTGATGAAAGTTTCTCCCAACGGAGTTTCCACAGATAGGTCAAAGTATAATTTCTCCGGAATCAAGTTTAAACGTTGAGCACAAGCAGGAGAGATAAATGAATGGGTAGCACCGGTATCAAGTAAGGTATAAACTTCGCAAGAATTTATAAATAGCTTACCCGTGATCACCTCGTTTGGGTTCCTCGCATTTTGACCAGTCACAACAAACGCTCTTCCAGGAACCGTTGACTTTGACTTTTCTGGGACAGTCTTTTGAGTCATCGTCCCCGCTGGAATTGGTTTCGCTACCGTACAATCTCGAGCGATATGTCCTTCCTTTCCACAATTATAGCATAACTTGAACTGTTGTGGGCAGTTTGGACTGATATGTCCCTCTTTTCCGCATTTGTAGCATACGACCGGTGGTCGTTCCCCTCCCTTGGAACCAGTTGCTGCTGGTGCTGCCATTTTCACATTGTCGCTGTTGAATCTCCTCTTTTTAAAATCTCCTCTTGACTCGCTTCTTCTATTTTCGTGGCTATAATTACCACCAGAGTGGTTACCATTTTTGTCCGTCTTTTTCTTTCTCCACTGGTTATTGTTGTTTTGCTGACTGCTATCTCCAGTATGATCCTGATTGTGGTACCTCGGTTGACCGTACTCGTTATCTCGCTCCAACAATTGAGCCATGTTAACAACATCTGAATAGAGAGAGAATTTATGAGAGATGAGATATTGTCGTATGCCGGGTTTCAAACCTCTCAGAAACATCCGCGTCATACGTTCCTCATTCTCCACCAAATGAGGTGCAAACCTGGATAACTCTGCAAACTTTGCCTCGTACTGAGACACCGTCATGTTATTTTGTTCTAATCTGATGAACTTCACTTCCTTCATATGACGAACACTTTCAGGAAAGTATTTGTCATTAAATAGTTTTTGAAACGTCTCCCAAGACATGCTGAGTGCGGCTGGATGGGTACGCTTCACAGACTCCCACCAGTAGTCTGCCTCGCCACGGAACATAAAGGTGGCGAACGGAACCTTCTGCTCCTCCGTGCATCCCAAGACATCGAATATCTTGGTAATTTGCTTGACCCACGTTTCCGCTATGATCGGATCTGGCTTTCCCTTAAATTCTGGTGGTCCCAACTCTTTGAACTGCTTGGCTGTGACAACTCGTGAATTGCTATCATTTCCTCCTGTATTTTGAATACGAGTCTCCCTCGTCTGATTTTGCATGAACTGCAAAAAGCTTCTAAACATTGCGTCGTTCATCGTCTGATCAGTGGTGTTGTTCACAGGAGGAACATTGCCAGCCTGTTGTACGTTCTCCTCGTTGGTAAGTACAGGCATCTCCACGGTCTCATTAACTCCACTGTTAACATTCTCGGTTGCCATTCTTAAATACTGCCATAAAAGAAGGGTTAATTAAGCAAATCACATATCACATAATATCCCTAAATACTGACCAACTAACAAATAAGCTTAGGTAGGACACACTAGCGAAGGAATTACTCGTCTCTCCCCTCCTAGTTCTATTCCCCGATCTCCACCAGAGATCATATCCCTAAGCTCTGATACCAACTGTGACACCCCCAAAATAGGTATACATCACCCATTCTGAGTTGTCAATACACGGTTCAGAAACAACTACAACTTTATTATTACAACATGTAAACTATGAGTTTAAATACAGATATTGTCATCTAGACAATATCCACATACAAATAAATCCCCATCATAATTATTGATACATTATTTTATAAAAATGGTGAGGACTACTAAACAACTCTCCCTAGAACCTTCATTCCATACCCCGACTCGTACTCGCTATATTCTCGCCTCCTGAGAAGAAAAATGGAACAAAAAGGAAAAAAGGTGAGCTCAACTAGCCCAGTAAAGAATATTATGACTAAGATAATATACAACAAATTATCGTTGGTCTTCAACAGGGAAAAAATCTGATAGAATACAATAGACAACAAATGTTAAATCAATATTCGCAGCGGAAAATATTAATTCATAGAAGAGTTACGTAGAGAATGAAATCTACTAATGTCTATGAATTTAATAGTCCATCAACAGTATTTTTATCCCTGTAACATCAATCAATGCACCTCTTGAATCATATATTCATCCTTGCACTACAGGCTAAGGATATTCATCAGTTGGTCATGTTCATCTAAACAACTGTTCATCTTTGCACTACGGGCCAAAGATATTCATCAGAAATCATTCATCTTTGCACTACAAGCCAAAGATATTCAATAATATCATCATTTAAGACTGAGGATGATGGAAAATATTTTTAAAGAAACGAATCCAGTGAAACAAAATGACAAGGATTAAGGATTAAGGATTCGTACTTTGTTTTATCCACGTCCAAAAATACCTCAAAAATAATCATAGTGGTGTAAAATTCAAGAATGATCAAAACATGGATACAATCAAAGCTAGTATCCGGAATAGATATTTTAGACAAAAAGAAGAAATTTCATTTTTCGGTGAATAGTGCCGTATTCGTGAGTAGTATCGTATACGTGAATAGTGTCGTATACGTGAATAATAACTCCGACACCATAAAAATAGTAATTTCACAAAAAAACATCTTCACGCTTCGTGAATAGTACTCGTGAATAGTAACTCGTGAATAGTAACTCATGAATAGTAACCCCGACATGAAAAAGTTCCAAATTTGATAAAAAGTTCAGATCAATACTTCGGCATAATGATATTAGAAGAAATAATATCATTTTAAAAAAATAATATCCCTTACTATCCCTTACCTAGAAAGACAGTACCTCTGACTGGAATAACACTGAACGAACATGCACCGTATAGCAATACTCAAAGTATACTCAAAATACTCACAAGAATACACTCGATAATATAGAGAGAGAAAACTTCAGTTTCTGGTGTGATTTTCAATTCTAACCTAAGCACCTATTTATAGGAAATTGCTTAGAACACCAAAGCAGAAAATTTATTTTAATAATATATATATATATATAAATCAAGATTCCTACGCCTCTAGAAATCAGATTTCTAACATACCCCACATGTTCATCTTCTAGAAGGAGTGAAAAAAATGTTTTTGTTAAAAAAATATTTAAAACTTCCAAAAATCAATTATTTCGGAGCTTCAGAACTTCAATAATTCATAATAAATAGCCCTTTATCAGAAAATTCGAATCTCGCATGTTTTTATAGGAAATTCAATTCTCTACAACTTTGCAGAAGGAAGTTTTTCCAAATTCCAAACAGAAATTGACCAAAATCCACAAACGAGCGATTTTACAGGCTATAATCAAATTTCAGTCAAGAAATGGGGTCCACCGACATATTTAACATGTTTTAAATATTTTTGGTAACAAAAATACTCCTCCTTCACATATACTCATATATCCCACATTCATCGTAAAAATACCATCATTATTATATTATTAAAATATAATAATATATTTAAATGAATTATTTTATCATAAAAAGATAAAATATTAATTTTCAACAATTGTCACATTAAAAATTTTCTCCATCTATATCCACATAAAATCAATATTTTCCTCATCATATAAATCAATAATTTAATTATTCACAAATAATATTACAGAATCACAATACTGACAACTAAGCCGTTCCTAGGAAAGAGGGGGCTTTCCAATAAGAATTTCTTCTTACTGGCACGCAATTAGGTGACCAAACCTCTTCTTAGACAGAACTTTCTAGACATTGCCAATAATGTTATCTAATAATATTATTCAGATAATATGAATTATTGCTTCGATAATGAAAAATACTGTGTAATGACAATTATTGAAACAACAGCAATATAAAAATATCAACGCAACAGTTATTGAATCAATATAATAAAATGCTGAACAATAATTACTGTAACCATTATTGAGTAGTGCCTTCTTACGTAAAAGTCAATAATTGGTGCAATACCGTGTGCTACTGTGCAACAACGCGTATTACTGTGTTTTAACCACCAGGTATTCCAACAGTGTAAACGGTAACAACTACGCCGTTATTTTTAAACAACTTATATTTGTCGTTTTCTTCCTCCAATCGCTTTCCGTTATGGGGCCCACACATGGCTGCGCCGTCGTACGAATATTCCCCGACAGTACGAATATTCCACGACAGTACGAATATTCCCCAACAACAATGAATATTTTATAACCACTTGCTTATTTTGAAATATTTGCGTATTTTACCCATAACTATCCACATTAATCACATCAACCCTTACTATTTCAAAATAATAATTAGAGGAAATTAAATTTCATTTATTAATTATTTGGGGTCTTACAGCTGGTACATTCGTTCTTTGGATCTAGGGGCCCTCACCAGATGAGTATTCGGGATGTGACAACGAGTTCAAATCCTCTTCAGATCGATTTTTGTGACTACCGATGGAGTGTTGGCATGGGCATAACGTTCTTTACTCCTATAGAATGCAGAAGGGTTAGGGAGGGGTTTCGTTGTTTGATTCTTACTTGGGGTTGCAGCTTTCGGGTTTGAACTTGAAGCCTCCTTATCAGGGCTTGGATTGGGCAGGAACAGTGTTAATAGGGGTCACACGAAGAGGAGAGTTTTGATTCGAGTTGAGGACCACCATTTTTGAGAGTTTGCAGAGAAATGAAGAAAGGTTCGAAAGAGAGAGGAAGGGCAAAATTCTTCTGAATTTTAAATTGACAGGTAAAACAGTCAAAATTGGCAAAGTTTTTCTTTTATACTGACGGTTACACGGTACACGAGGGGCGGCACATTTAATTGATAGTCATAATCACGAATTTGAAAGGGTGGCGTCCGGGTTAAGTCTTAAACATTTAGCAAATTGGGCCTTTCATGCTGTACTTCCGGTCTCTTTCTATTTTATCTTATGGATCACACCGGGTGGATATCAATTATTCTCATTAGGGGCCTTTAATAAGTCCTTTCATATCATGCACCATTTATAGTTTTCTATTAAATATTCTATTTAATAAAAAACTAGGGGGAAATGTTGAGTCATGATATTTTACCTATTGGGCCGAATGGATTGGGCCTATTTGTTTGATTAGTCCATTGGATCTCCACTATTGGGTCTTATCGTTATTGGGCCTAGTCTTTGTATTATCCTTGTTTAAATCTCTATAGTATTGGATTGAGTTAGTGTATGGATCCATTAGATATTAAATATCTCTATCTTTGATTGAAATGATGAAAAAGCAAGATAGTTGACTGTTGTAACTGTCATGCATTAATGTGGATGAGATCTTCAGTCGGCAGGCGGTAGCAAACAGTGACCACAGGTAGTGGGTGAGCTGTACACAGTCAACAGAAACCATCAGATCAGGGGGCTATGTCAGATAGTAGTGGGTGACACGGTAAACCGGGCTAGAGATCAGTATAACATAGCAAGGAAGTCTTCAAGCAAAAGGTACACACTCACAACTGATAACTTTTTCTCTCTCAATACACTAGATATTTTATCCTCCATTATTAATCCTTGTGAACACCTGTACTGACTCTCACGCCTGAGCTATCCCCCGACAGTCGAAGCCGTCAAACTTTTGATGTTGTCGTGTTTACTGTACAGGATATAAACGCGTGTTACGTAATTAAGGCGTGTGAAAAGATCTTGTAGTTAACACTTAAATCATTCATTCTTTCGAAAACGGAGGCAGCATATATATGTTCATAAGAAAAAGGGAATGTTCAGATTGTTTTTTTTATAAAAAAAGTGATATATTAGTAACAAAAAAGTATAAAAATGTGTTTACTCGATAAATATTATAGCAAACTTATTATTGATTACGAGTATATCTATGTACGCATTTAAAGTGCCCGTACATTTAAAGATATACCCAAATTAAAATAATAATAAAATATTTTTCTCTTCCCTCTCTATAATAATATCTCTCCTCTTTTATTTATATTTTATCGTTGGGTGTATCCTTAAATGTAACTTTGGGTACATACATATATATTAATTGATTATATATAATATTTATACAATAAGTCTATTATCACATAAAAGTTGTTATATATTGCTCACATACATATTTTGATGATTCACGTATAGAGTAAGTCACCTAGTCCATCAAAATATACATAGAAATGTATAGCGATATGTAACTAATTTTTATGTGATAGTAAACTTATTTATACGAGTAAAAATAAATATTTTCCTTTACTTTTTATTATTCTAATCTGGACTATATATAGAAAAAGTCTCGGCAGACAGAATATCTAGACAGGAAAATTGAATATTTTCTATTTTTTTTACTTGTGACTTTCAAAAAATGTATAGTATTTATTCCAACAGAAATTTTTATAAAATATAGTATTTTAAGTGTAATTTAGATACTATATTTTATAAAATATTATATTTTATAAAAATTTCTATTGAAATAAATACTATACATTTTTTGAGAATCACAAATAAAAAAAAATATCTACTTTTTCTGTCTAGATATTCTGTCCGCGTAGAACAATTCCTCTATATATGACCACATTCTCTCTCACGCACATATTCTCTCTATCTCACACAAACAGTTTGATAGTATATAAAAACGCAGATATTTTCCCCTTCTTTTTTAAGCAAATGTAAAATGTGAAATGTGGCCTTTACTTTTTGCTATAAAAAGCAAAATAGACTTTCCTTTATTGCAACTCCAGTATCTCCGAACTCTCTTCTTCTTCTCTCTCTTTCCTAATTGGTGGTAGCTGCTGCTTCGGTATCAACACTGCACTTCACTGCGCCCCCAAATCTCTCTCCCCAATAAGGTAAAACAACAAAAACCCACTAAATTTATGTGAATTTTGCATGTTCATGTATAAAAATTAAAGGGTTTTTTTTTTGTTTTACCAGATCTGAACTTGTTAGGTTAACTTTCTTTAGGGTTCTTACAAATCTTGCCCAAATAAGAAAGAAAAAAAGTTGAAAAAAGTACCCATTTGTTTTTGGTGTGTTTTTTCTTAAAATTTAAATGTGGGCATTGTAGTTTTTTTATTTTAAAATTTAGATCTGAACTTGTAAGGATAACTTTCTTTAGGGTTCTTTCAAATCTAGCCAAAAAATGAAAGAAAAAAGAACCCATTTGTTTTTGGTGTTTTTTTCTTAAAATTTAAATGTGGGCATTATAGTTTTTTTTTTGCAGGAAAAATGGCAAGAGAGAAGATTAAGATAAAGAAGATTGATAATATAACGGCGAGGCAAGTAACTTTTTCAAAGAGAAGGAGAGGGCTTTTGAAGAAGGCTGAAGAGCTTTCAGTTCTTTGTGATGCTGATGTTGCTCTCATTATTTTCTCATCTACTGGAAAGCTCTTTGAGTATTCAAGCTCAAGGTATATTTATATATACTTATTTTGTAGTTTTTTTGTGCAAATTATTATTATTATTATGTTGTTAATGTATGTAAAAATTCACTTTCACTTATATTTTAACTTTAATTTGATTAGTGGAATATTGTTTTATATAGTAAGAGAGAGAGAAAGAGAAAGATCTAGAGATAATATGTGATGGTTTAATTAGTGGAATTACTGTTTTAGCTTGAAGAGAGGGCTCTAATCTCTTGAAACAAGAAAAATTTGAAATAAAATATAGGTAGACATGTATAGACAAAGATCAGGAAACCCTAGTAAGATTTTATTAGATCTTCTGATTTGATCTTTCTCTTTCAGCAGAAATTAGGAAGTGAATTAGTTGGATCTGGTTATCATGAAGTTAATTTTATGGTAAGTTGATCAATTAACCAATACATTGCTGATACGCAGGGAGAGAGATCACCTCTCGGTCTGCGTGTCGATACTGTATTGACTAATTGACCAAAATTTATTTCATTCTAACCACTCTCGAATTAGTTGTGGTGATAGTTTCCTCGTATTTCAAGACAAACTAGTGGTTATCCATGTACTTATTTTCTGTTTCTTTTCTTCTGCTAAGTTAGTTCTATAGTTATTTGCGTTTTTCAAACAAAAATTAATGTGTCAAAAAATTTGGAGACAAGAGAGAGAACACATGATGGATGAATCATCGTAGTAGTATTGGGCGCAATGCAATTAAAACTTGCCTTACAGACTTTTGAAGACATTGAAGATAAAGAAAATTAAAGCATCTCTAACAATTTTTTCAATCACTTTAAAATACTCAAATAGGTAAGTTACATTAGAAAAATTATCTTCAACAGTTTTTTCAATCTTAGTCATCAAATTTACAATCTCATTCTCTCTTTTCAAATCTGTAACTTTATTTTCTTTCTTCAAAACATTTATGAAAGGCTAAAAACATTTATTTTACTTGATGTGTTTGATATACAACTTATTGAATTGAAGAGACTGATGAAGTACAAAATATAAAAATAACAAATAATGTTTTTCAAATTATTATATAGATAAAAAAATTTGAATTTTTTTACTACTACTTTTAGAGATGATCTTATTCATATCAGAGAGCGTTAGTAACAAGAAACGTTACAATGGTTGGTTTGTTTTTTTGATAATTGAAATTGTTTGTTTTTTTATGCTTTAATTTTCTAATTTACTTTGGGGTGTGTTGATTAGTTTTTATTTGGCATTGGTTTCTCCCCTTTAAACTCGGTCGGTCAGATGATCGTACAGGAGCGGCGGCCTCAATTTTCTTGAGTTTTGGGCTTTTCCACGTTAATTTAATATATAATTTGAATTAGTTTGTCCGAGTTTGAATACATGAGTTTTATGTAGCTAATTCATTAAACAGAAGCATCCTACTCTTAATAATGAAAATTGATATTTTTATATAATTTTTTTGTATTTTTATATAAAAAGTGTCGCTATATATGTATAGCGACAATAAAAATCATCGCTAAAATTTATAACGATAATTTTTATATAAAAATATTAAACAATTATGTAAACATATCAATTTCTCTTATAATATGCAACTCTTCATGGAAATCTTGATTCTTGAAGTTTGAGGAAAAGTATGCTGCAAATAAAATCCAACATTTTGGCGATATATATCTATGATCATAGATCAATGGTTCCAGAGAAAAAAATCCAAAATATATAAATGTTTATTGACAAAAGTATAGATTTAAATATAAATTACTACACTAAATTGTTACTCTTTATTTATTTCGGTGATTCACCTTTTAATTTTGTCAGTCAGATAATCAAACTGTTATTTTTTTTCTACTTTAGTTCAATTAAAATGCCAACGTCAAAAATTGAGGATGTGACATCCTATGTGGCAACTCAATCTGTGTAATTAAAAAAATAATTTTTAATGAAGTTTCTTTCAATTATATTAGATTAAGGGACAAAAAAGTAAAAGAACAAACAATAAAATTTTAAAAATAACAAATATCTAATCTAATGTATATTAAAATCAAATTATAATAACTAAATAATATTTCAAATAACAAACAAATTGCTCAACGGGTTCAGTCAAGATCCAATACAACATGAAAACAAATAATAATAATAATAAAATTAAAATAAAAACAAAATTAAAACAGACTAGATTTTCTCTCAAACCCAAATAGAACATCCTATATACTCCCTCCGTCCCAAATTATCTGCTTGTTCTATAGTTTCACACAGATACCAATATGTATGATAAAAATACTAAAATACCATTTGTGCTGACTTTTTTATTAATTGAAGAGAAAGAAAAAGCAACTAATTAATTGGAGAGAGAGAGAAACATTGAAGAGAGAGAGAGAGAAAGCAGCACATTAATTGAAGAGAGAGATAGAGAGAAAGGGGAGAGACATTAATGAGAGAGAGAGGCATGAATGTGGATGTTTAAAAAAGAGGAGAGACATTAATGAGAGTAATGATTATCAACAATTAAGATAAAGGGGCAAATTTGGAAAACAAATGGAAAAAATGCATTGAAATCTTAAAAAAAGCAGATATTGTGGGACAAATTTTTTTTGCTAAAACAGCAGATAATTTGGGACGGAGGGAGTAAAATGTAAGAAAACTTTATCTCCAAGCCCGGATAAAGTCCAACTCCTAGAATAGATACATACAGATCTAACCACAAAATTAGTTAAAAAAAAATCCCTGAAAACCATCTCAGATCTATCACTTCTTGAAAGTCGAGTTGCACAACAAACTCAATCATCCATCAATACAAACTGGTATGCTCAACAATTTACTATAATTCTCTCTCTTTATACAGGGTGTATATATACATGTTTGTATACTCTCAGATGAATAATGACACAATCAGAGGGGAAAAAAAGAAGAAAAGGGTGAGCTATTTTTGATTCTCGGAGTTCCAAAGCTTCGGACCATATGGAAGAAAAAGATGGGAGAATATCGTAATTTTTTTTCTTTATTTTTTTAAAATTAGCTATTTGTATTTGCTAACGAATGAGTGAGTGGTAGTGATGGTGGCAGTGACAGTAATAAGGTATGGTGGTCCGTGATGGTTGATGGATTCGGTGTTGTGGTGACACCTATGATGATTGAGATGAAGAATTTGGCGGTGGCAATAGTAATTATTGCGAGTTAGGGTTTTGAAGGTGATGAATGAGATTTGAGATATGTTTATTATGTTTTTCATCTTTTCAGTCGATTGATTAGAGTTTTTATTGGGGATTATTCCAATTAGGAGAGAAGAAAATTGAATCGATAGATTAAGGAGAAGAGGATTGAAGGAGTTATTTTATTTTGGTTTAATTTAATGTAAGATAAAAGATGGTTCGACAATTTTATCCTTTAATATACCATGAGTTTTTAAAAAATATTTGAAATAACTTGTTTTTAATGACACATAAGCTGGAGATGGGTCACTCAAGAATTCATGTGTCATCAATTTAAAACATGACATGTATAATTAGACAAATGTGAAAAAAAAATTATAGTTTAATTATCTAATTGACAAAAATTGAAAGATAAATCACTGAAATGAAATAGGGTAATAATTTAGAATAATAATTTATATTTAAGCCAAAAGTATATATGACACGATCAACTTTGAGAATAATGTTCCGTACAATCAAGAATATTAATTGAAAGCATCAAATAGTTTTACTAAATGGAAAATTAAAGAGATGGATGTTCTTAAAAGTGACATGATGTATGACAATTATTTAATAAATTAAGGAGTGTATAAATTAAAGATGACACATAGTTTGCTCATTTGTAACACTTCGTGCATGTAGCCGGTGAAACTAATAATCTGGTAATTAATTGTTATTCATTTGAATTAGTTTTGAAAGATATTTATTGTTGGATTTTTATTTAGGATTATTGTTGAGTGGTTATTTTTTGAGCTACGCGTTATTGATATTTTTGTCTTTCGAATCTTTGAACTTGCGGCGTGTAGCACTTCGAGCCTGTAGCGGGCTCAAGGTGCCTCGCTTTGCTCGTCTCCCCTCGGGGGAGGTTGATTTAGAAGCGGTCTTCCCTTTTTCTCTTTTCTCGAAGGAAAGAGTCGGGAAGGTTAACTCAGTTTTTCCCGATCTAAATTAAGGAGGTTTTACATGAAGAAGGTTTGGCTCGGCATGTTCTATTCGATACGGGTAGGAGAAGAACCCGACCCGATATTACTAAAAAATAGAACAATGCTTCAATATCTTGTTCATTCACAATAAAAAAATTTCTTTGTGCGTCGGTAAAAAAAAAAACATCATGAACTCAGTTTTTTAGGAAACTAATTCCTCTAGTAATCATAACATATATCTTGTTTACTGTGAGTTCTTAGGCATATGTTTTTTTTATCTAGCTTTTACTCTTAACATAATATGTTACGAACTTTAATTGCGCCCTTTAGTTTTATAAATGGGTTGTTTCTACTTCCCAATAGGTGGTTATATATGGTGCGATTATTTGAGTGCAGGTAATAGCAAGATGTTCTGGCAGTTCCTAGATTATGCCAAGCAAAAGTTCAGTTATTAAGGTTTTTAAAATATAGTAGTCTAGTAGATAACAATTGTGGTTTATTGAATATAAAAAAAATAACAAATAAATAAAAATTGTCGTCTCTCTTTTTAATTGCATAACATATTGATATATAAGCCAATAAACACTGTTATATTAGTGGAGAGTTCTTACTTAATTTTGGGGAAGGATTTGACAGTCTAGGGTTGTCTCCTTTTTGGGAAGCATTATTTATGAGTACAACTATGCCTAGATGCGATGATATGTTTATTTTAATTCATAATGCGGATACTAAATAATCTCAATATTGGGAAGCTGAGTTCATAGCTTGAAATTTTTTTAACCCTCAAAGTTTAGAAACTCTGCTGCATATATAGCTGATATTAATTTAGATTTCATTTTATATATCTTCTCTTTTATAGACCCTCCCCCTCCCTTTTCCATACTTTTCTGCAGTTCGATAACCTTGCTTCTTACAAACATAGAATTATAAGCCTCCCAGGCTACATGAAATGTAATTTGAGAGGTAGTGAGCATTTGGCTAGTATCTAGTTAACAGAATCTATCAGATAAATCCGTTGTCTTCATTTTACTGAATATGCATCTAGCCAAAAATTAAGTTCGGATAAATGTTAGTTATTGTATCTCTCTCTTTAACAACTCATGTCTAAACCATAGTTGACAATGATTTCCACTGCAAATCCAAAATAATCCTCGAGACACCTAAAATATCAATTGCCCGTCTTTATAATTGGACATGAAAACTTACTTGTTAACCTTGTCTCTAGCAAATCGTCTTACATTGTATATTCTATATTTTTATACATTTTATGATGGAGATCTAATTGAACAAGAGTTGTTCAAATTTCAATTTGATAAAAAGACAATACTGTAAAAGAAATTTTATCGCTAAGACAAATTCACGTTACTTTTTTCAAAATAATTTCTATTGAGAACGGAAGAGCAATACTAGAACGTTATATATTATAGCTTTCAAGTTTCAACTACACCAGAATACTTTTTTCTCAAAAAATTTCAAATGAATTTGTCAAGAAATGTCCCACGGGTGGCTTGTCCAAGTTGTTGGATGGCTTATCTGGCCAGCTTATTACATTTCATAATTAAAATAGTTCTTGTTTTGTTTCATATTATCTTCCTTACAACTTCTCATATTTTCAACTTCGGTTCCCTTCACAAAAGTCCCTCTTTAGCTTTCACGGATATCTTGAGTTCCAACAAAGCCGTGAAAAGCACTTGCAACTTAATTCTTCAATTCCATTCTCTTTAATAATCAATAAAATGGATAAAAAAAGAATGAAGAAAGTCTTGTGTTCTTTGCCAGATCGACCCAAGTCTTCCTAGCTTGTTATGGAATTGGTTTACAATTTAAATCTTTAGTTCCATTCTCTCCAATAATTAATAAAATGGATAATAAAGAATGAAGAAATTAGTCTTCTATATTCACCTATATAATTACATGATTCCTTGATAAGCTTGATCAGTAATAAAGAAAATCATTTTGTTCACGAAGTTGGTAAATATAAATTATTTTATAAGATTTGCATTATCATAATTATCTGTATATGCATGGTCTCTTGGCATCCCGGACATACTCGAGCTCTTTCACCTGGTTCCTTATGGGGAATTTCTGTACTGCTGTTGCATATATCAGCATCCTGCCTTTTCTGGAACAATAGATAATCACCCTTTATACACTCTCTATAATTTGCTGACTTTGGAACATTTCAAATAATGTATATACAGTCATCTTCTTCTTTTTTCTTTTTTTTTTAATTTGTTATGTGAATAGCATGAAGGATATACTTGAAAAGTATAAGTTGCACACTAATGCCCTCAAAATGGACCGATCTCCTCTTCCACTACTGCAGGTACTATTTTTCTTTTATCAAATTTGCATCTACTATCCAAGTACTTGTCTTCAAACTTTATCAATGTGATTAATATTTTTTGAAAACTTTTTTCTCATACTATATAGCAGTACATGACTTAAAAGAATTTAAGTGATTCTTCGTAATATTTCTATAAATTTTAAATGTCTAGTAAAGTATAATTCCTTTTTTTTTTAATTTTTTGTTTGTTATGTGTAATATTTTCACCTAAAGAAAGCCATGAGGATGCTAATTAATGGAAGAAAACCATATCTTATTTAGGAGTAGATCGAAATCTTAACATCGTACTTAATTTCTTTAAGAACTTTTGAGCTAAATAATTTGTCATAATATACTGATTTAAAACTATTCCCATCACTCTTTAGATAGAGAATGGTGATCAAAGCAGATTGAGCAAAGAGCTTGCTGACAAGAATCGTCAAGTGAGGTACATATAATTGGATAAGTTGTGTAAAGAATTACTCATTTTCATTTTTTTAAAAAATTTATAGTTTAATATCTAGTTTACTATATTTCTTACAAATTACCAGGCATATGATGGGTGAGGACCTTCACGAACTAAATATAGAGGAACTACAGCAGTTGGAGAAAACTATTGAAGCAGGACTAAGCCGTGTGATTGAGGAAAAGGTTGTCCAATTTATTCTCTAATTAAAACTATTATGATATTTAGCTAGGGGGGAAAATGTCTGATGTTTACATCGGTTAATATCATGTTTTATTTTTAAGAAAATATTTTTTGTGTTGACAAGGAACTGGCCCCAACCACATACCACGGTATTAACACCTGAAATTTGTGTATCAGGCTGAAAAAATTATGAATGAGATCGCTAATCTTCAACAGAAGGCAAGTAATAAATTTCATTAGTGTTATCATGTCACATCTCTATCATTAAAAATTAAAAGATTTATTAAATTTACTATAATTTGAATTCGTAATATATATCCAAAGGAAAAACTTGTTTGGCTTCTTTGCCTTTGTCCATTGAAGTTTGCACAATAATAGTTCTTGTATAAAAATTTATGCAGGGTTCTCAGTTGATGGAAGAGAACAGGCAGTTGAAACAGAAAGTAAATTAAAATTATATTACGTTTATAAATATAATATGTATTGACTGCCTCATAAAATGGTTGGTGATTTTGTTTTATTTCTCAACTACAGATGGTGATGATTACAACGGCAGAGAGGCCTCTAATTGAGGAGTTGGACAATAATATGAATACTGAAGAAGGTCAAGAACAGTCTTGTGAGTCTACCGCAAATGTCTGCAGCTGCAATAGTGGTCCATCTGTGGAGGATGATTTCTCTGATACGTCTTTGAAACTAGGGTAGGGTAATATTAGCACCGTGAACGATATTAAGATTTTAACACGTCATTAAAATAAGAATAATTTTGTGTATTTCATTCCAAAAATAATTCCCAAAATGAAAGTCTTCTTTTGTTTTTTTATTATTTTTTATGGCGAGCCTAGATCTAAATGACAGTTTCCTTTGAAAAAAATGACAAGTTTTAAAATTTTCTTGGACGAAAAGTAGTTAATTTACCCTAGCTCACTTGAGACGGAGGGTTCTAGGTTTTTTTTTTGTATAAATATTGTGTATTAATAAAATGAAATTATAGATTTTCTCTCTCATATTTTCTTCTTCCTCTAGCTCTATTTTTTTACTTATTGTCTCCCAAAATTGTGGTATTAGTGTTAACCTAATGTGCTCTTTAATTTCTTGTTACCTAATTTGTTTTGACATTTTCCTCTGATTTTTTTTTTCAGGCTTCCATTTAACTAGCAAACCCCAGAGAAGATGAAGAAGACAATGCATACAAAGGAATTAAAGGGTTTCCAATTTCTTTTAATGTTTTATATAGTATGCTAATGAAATGTAATCAAAAGCAATTATTGTTCAACCGTTGCTGCTAAAAGACAAGTTATGGCTAACATAAACCCTAATTATATATAGTGAGTCTGATTATAATTCTTTGTGCTTCAAGTTACTGTCATGATTAATGATTTTTCTTTAATATCGATTTAGTATTTGTCAAAGTTTAATAAGTTGGTTGCTTTATAGTTCCTTGTAATATTAATGCTTGTTGATTCAATTGTGCACTACTCCATCTTTTCTTCCCATTATATGTCAATTTTATTCATTACTAGCTTTCAAACCCGTGCGAGGCACGGGTTTATTTAGTTAATCGTATGTGATATATGTAATTTACATATCATCAAACATTCAAGTTATTTTAAACTGATTTATCAACTTAAGTTAAATTTAAAATATATGTGAAGTATATACTCGGTTCTTAAATATATATGAGCATTAAATAATCTTTGCATCAATAAAATAAAATAAAACAGATCTAACCTATTATATTGTAAGAAAAATAGCAGTTCTTGTGATACAAAACCTGAAAATATATTATTCAAATCAAAAGAAATAATAATTGTTAACGTAAAATTTTGTACGTCTGACAAAATTACCAAAATAACAGGCCAAAACAGCGCTAAAAGTTATTGGAATAGTTGATTTTATTGTTGTGAAATCAAACTCACGAATACACACTAATAAACATTCACACATCATTGTTAGAGATATAAAATATAGACACGAATTTACGTGGAAACCCAATTGAGAAAAAATTACGGAGAGAGATGAGAAATCCACTATAAAATAATAACGGGTATACAAATTGTTTATTTGTGTTATCTCCATAAACTTTTTCTTATTATTGTATTTATAGATGTCATGTTCACCCGAATCCAATTAGGAGTAGAAGTCCTTTTTAGAATCACCTTATAACTGCAATTAATGGCTGGTCGATTTTTTCTCAAATTAGATTTTCTTATCCCACCAAATAAGGAAATACAACATTACTTTAATAAGAACTCTCCCACTATTTGAGCAAGCTGTCAAAATAAATCTAGCTATATAGGCCAACACCAAATTCGGTCCATTAAATAATTTGGGCTACCCCTTGACTAGACCCAAATAATTACATCCAAGAATTACCCACCACTCTCCTATTATAAAGTATTTATAATAGGAGAGTAATCAAAAAGTCCACCATACCCTCCGACTGTCATGTTGGTAAAACTATCGAACCCACCACATCTATTGTCGTTTATCCTTTTGGGAGAACAAAATCTTCCCGAAGGATGTTTATCCAAAAGATATTTATCCTTTCGGGAGGAACCAAGCCTTCCTGAAAGATGTCTATCCGGAAGATGTTTATCCTTTCGGAAGAACAAAGCCTTCTCGAAGTACGTTTATCCACTTTATACCCCCAATACCCACCGGGCTCCGCCATACGGTTATACTTTTAATTGATCCTGACAAACCGAATACGCCTGCTGACTCATTATTTGTTGTGTCACAACACTGGTCAAACAATAATATGCAAAGCCTTCTTCTTTCGGTCCCACCCCAACTACATGAATATCATCCCATGCTCCCTTCTGCAAATAACCTCCTTTTATTTTTTTTTTTCAGATTCATAGGTCCGGTCTGCCGTGACTACCGACCACATGCATGGGCATGGTCTTCAAAATGATTGGAGGAGAGATTAAGAGCAACTAATATTCGAATCTTTTCAAACTCCTCAAGAAGAAATTGCAATCGTTGACTAGACAAATCAATCCTCTCGACCTCATTTACAAATGTATCCTGCACTGGACTAATAATCAAACTGAATAATGCTTTGATTCTATATCTATCACATGTATACTACTACTACAGGCACAATATAAGAAGTATGGTTATATTTAAGCCAGACTCGCATATCCATGGTGACTATAATTATTATTTTGAATAAAAGGAAATCAAGTATGTAAGTGACACATAATGCTCCATTGGACTTATAAGACTACATGGATTTTCTTATTTATAAGAATATCATCATGTTGCAAATAAAAAATTCCCCACGTCAAAATGAGTATTTCAAGATACTGTTTCTGTTTATAAGTATAACATCACATTATAAAATTAATATTGCAAATGAAGCAGTATTGTTAATCATGTAAATTTTGTTGGAAATTGCATATTAAAATTTGATGTTGAAAGTAAATAAATATGCTTATGTGTAAAGTCCTTTAAAGAATATATGTACAAGGACTTAGATGGTAGATCAATAATTGTTAGGTTGATCTGTGCTTAATGTTTATCATTCTGTAAATGAATGTATAAAAGAAAGATCAAAACTGTTAAGATGATCTATTTTGAAATGTAATAGATAGGCCTCAACATAATCGTAGTCTATCAAGCTGCTGAGAGATTGCAGAAGCCAAGGCAGAATCGTGGAGTATCGAGAAAGTTACTTTAGAATCGTAGTCTGTTTTTGAAGCCATACTCAGAATCGTAAAGATAGTTCGAGCACCTGCCGAGCCAAGTTAAGAATCGCAGTCAGCTCTCGAAATCATGGAGTCTGTAAACAATCAAGTAGAGATCGTAGACTATCCGAACTTAAGAGAAATCGTAGTGTTCTCTTCGATCAAGGCTAAATCAATCACGAGCATGTCAAGACACAACGATCATGGTGTCTCTCCGGTTAGCATCAGAAGCACCGAGCCTCATCCATTTGTTGAAGAATGAAGTATAACAAATGAAGAATGGTTTATAGACGTTGAGATTTCGGGAATCCCAACGATCCAAACACTCGTGCTTAATATGTATCGAAGAAGCGTATAGAAGAAGCTAAGGAAGGGACTGGTTTCCTGCTAAAAATCATCTTTTCAGGTGTTAGGTGAGAAAGCAGTCTGCTGTGTCAGTGGGCCAGACAACTGAACAATAGATTTTCAGGAAGTCAACATCAGTGCTCAGAAATGTCTAATGCATTTAATGCTACAACGGATGCCTTCAACGAACACATTTCAAAGGCTCCTTTATAAGCAAATTAGACATAGATACAACAAATTAGCAAGTACTAAACAAAAGCTCAAGAACACTCAACGTTCAAAGTCAACGATCAAGAAAGAAAAGCTTGCTATGCTACTCAGTTCTTTCAAACGCATGCTTAACTGCAACTGAGTAGCACAACCCAAGGAACTCAACTCTCATCAAGTGTATTCCAAGTCTGCTGGACTTGAAGAGTTCTAAGTGAACTAAAGAAGTTCCAAACTGCTAGTCTTGAAGGAATCTAAGTGATTCAAAGATTGTAAAGACATCCTTAGTGGATTTCCTACTCGTGGAGTAGAAGAGTGGACTAGGAGCCTTAAGTGCTCTGAAACCACTTAAAATCACTGTGTTTTTTATATACATTCTATAACTGTTATATCTGTCATAACTGCTTATCACCTATAAACCTGGTTTATCTTAAAGGGGAACAAACAAATCATATATTATGCTGTGGTTAAGTTATTAAGAAATCTGACAAGTATTTTGAAAAGGAAAAAGTTTTTAAAATATCTATTCAACCCCCCTTCTAGATAATTATTGTGTCTTTGGGAACTAACAATTGGCATCAAAGCATGTTCTCTCAATCATCCTACAAAGCTTTAGTAGATCCAATGACACAACTGATAAGCGAATCCAAGACCGGTGGAGGCAGCAAGCCACCAATGTGCAACAAAGACAAATTTGCCAACTGGAAAGTTCGTATGCAAGCCTACATGGATTTAATAGATGAAGAGCTATTTGAAACAGTTATGAATGGGCCCTACGTTCCAATAAAGCTTGCACCAACTCCAGATGATCCGAACAGAGTTCAAATCAAGATCAAATCAGAATAGACTGACAACGAGAAGAAAGTTATCCAACTAGACAATAAGGTTAAGAACATTTTGTTCCAGTCCTTAGAAGATGATCTGTTCGAAAATGTGGTCAACAACAAAACTGCCAAGGAAGTCTGGGAAGCATTGCTCATTATTCACGAAGGAACATAAGAAGTCAGAGAAAACAAGTAATCTCTTTTGACTCAATAGTATGAGATGTTCGCCCATGTTATAGGAGAAAGTTCACCCATGTTCTAGGAGAAAACGTCACTTCTACCTATAAAAGGTTCAATGTGCTGCTCAACTCTTTTCGAGCTTTTGGAAAGATCTATCCAAACAAAGAACATATCATAAAGTTCATGATGGCTTTACATTGCAAGTTAGATGCCAAGACCACTGCCATCAGAGAATCAAAAAACCTCCATGCAATTACAGTTCAACAACTCTATGGAAACCTTCTTATGTGAGACCCCAAATTTTATGAATAAAGATTTAAATTTCTCAAAATATTTTTTTTATTATGGTGTGGATTTGATATAATTTTATAGTTGTGGGTAATATTTATAAATTTTGCAAAGTATACAAGTTGTTATATAATATTCGATTGGTCTGGAAATATTTGTTTTAACAGGGAATATTCGTACGACGACACAATCATTGGTGGACCCCACAACGGAAGTATTGTCGTAGTAAGAAAATGACAGAATTATCTTTTTATAAAAATAACGGCGGAAGTGTTACCGTTAAAACTGTTGAACTACTCGATAGTAAAAGTACAGTCATACGCGTGGTTGCGTGGTTGCACACGATATTAATTATTGATGCTTACGTAAGAAGTCACTCAGTTATACTCAATTATTGCTATAGTAATTGCTGCATCATATCTCTCATATTATTAATTCAATTATTGTCACAGTATCATCTGTATAATATATTATATTATTAAATCAATAATTGAGACGACAAAGTTATTCATATTATTATTTGCAATATTGACATTGTCTAGAAGTTCTGTCAAGGAGAGGTTTGGTCACCTAATTGCGTGCCAATAAGGAGAAATCCTTATCGGAAAGCCCCCTCTTTCATGGGAATGGTCTGGTTGTTAAATATTGTGAATTATAATATTAATAATGAATAAGTTCGTGTTGATTAAAGATGAAATTGATAGTTCCATTGTGTTGGAATTATTAGGGGATAAATAACTTTTTAGTTACTGTACTGAGTTCCGATTTTCATTTTGGTTACCGAAACTTTTTTTATTACAATCGAATAACTATACTCTCATATATTACAAAATGGTCATTATTTTCAATTTTCGTCCGAAAAAACGGACGGAAAAGCTGACGAGGCATAAATGGGCTGATGTGGATGAGTTTTCTTTGACCTTTGACCCATATCTATCATTCTTTACATTTTCAGTTTTCACATACAATAATAATAATTGAATACGAAAAATAAATACTTTATAATTTTATTTATTTATAATAATACTTTATTATTTATAATTATTCATATAAAAATATTTTTATAATTTATATAATTTTTTTAAAAAATTTAAATTTTAAAATTATTATTATTATTAGTATTTTATTACTATTATTAGTATTTATTATTATTATTATTTTGAAATTATTATTATTATTAGTTTTGGAATTATTTATGTCAATTACTAATAGTTTTGGAATTATGGTTATTATTATTTTTAATTATAAAAAATGAATACAAAATAATGTGTTGAATGTTTTATCTTACATAAAAAAAATTCAGGCTTATTAATAATATAAGAAAATTTCATGCTTATATTTTTATTTAATTCCTATTTCTTATTATATGATTATTATTATTATTTTGAAAATATTATTATTATTATTATTTTTATTATTTGTATTATTATTATAAATATTTGTTTTATTATTTGATCAGACGTAGTATAAGTACAAATAATAAATTAATTTATGATATTTTACCTTACTTGGATAAGTAATTATTTGAGAGTTGAGATTGCACATTGTAAGGGAATATTAAAATGGAAAACTCTTTGTTTTCACAACTTTACATAAATAGTAAACGATTTAATCTTAAATAGTAAATGATTTAATACTATTGTTCTCACAACTGACTCTTCCGATTAAATTTCATGTGAATGGGCACATTATGGGTAATATTCTCACAACTAATTTAATACTATGGGTAATATTATTAAATTTTTTTATGTAAGATAAAACATTATTTTGTATTTATTTTTTATAATTATAAATAATAATAATCATAATTCTAAAACTATTAGTAATTGAGCTGAATAATTCCAAAACTAATAATAATAATAATAATAATTTCAAAATAATAATTTCAAAATAGTAATAATAATAATAAAATACTAATAATAATAATAATTTTAAAATTTAAATTTTTTAAAAAATTTATATAAATTATAAAAATATTTTTATATGAATAATTATAAATAATAAAGTATTATTATAAATAAATAAAATTATAAAGTATTTATTTTTTGTATTCAATTATTATTATTGTATGTGAAAACTGAAATTGGAAAGAATGATAGATGTGGGTCAAAGGTCAAAGAAAAGCGTTCACATCAGTAAAACCAACCCATTTATGCCTAGTCAGCTTTTTCGTCTGTTTTTTTGGACGTAAATTGAAAATAATGACCATTTTGTAATATATGAGAGTACAATTATTCAATTGTAACAAAAAAAATTTCGGTAACCAGAATAAAAATCGGACCCTAGTACAGTGACCAAAAAGTGATTTATCCCGAATTATTAGTGTTAGTGAAGATCGACATTTATTTCGATAATAATTGATGTCTGGAGGTTATATTGACCAATCGGATAATTAACCGGATAAATGAGCAATTAATTGCTATTAATTCATATGATTATAACTATTTGTTCACATGTGTGTACTATTGATTCACATTCTTGTACTATTAGGGGAGGTGGTGCAAGATTGATAATACTTGCATGACTAAGTTAAAAATGGAGGTATAGATGGAGGTATTATATTGTAATTCGTATTTTCACATGATTATAACTATTGATTCACATGATTGAACTATTGATTCACATTATTTACTATTAGGGGAGGTGGTGCAAGTTTGATAATACTTGCAGGACTAAATTAAAAATGATGAAAAAGAGGAAGGTATTATACTCTAATATTTCGAGCCCTAAAACATGCAATTATCGAAACTATATTTTCCTATAAATAGAAGCCCATTCTTCCTTCATTTCTCACCAATTCAGTAAAGCTATAGAGCAATTATTATAGAGAGAAATTATAGAGAGAACGAAGAAGAGAAGTCTACTACCTCACTATTCTTGTATCCAGTTTTCTTCTAAGGTAACGGGTATTATTTCTTTTGTATTCATGAAGAGAGCTATTGTTATTCCATTCCTTATTATTCTGTTGGAATAACCTGTATACGCGGACTACCGTATACACGGTGAAATTCTTCTATTATTCCATTCTTTTTATTATATTAGAATAACCTGTCTATGCGAAGTACCGCATACATGGTGAAATTCTTCTGTTATTCCATTCTTTATTATTCTGTTGGAATAACCTGTCTGTGCAGTCTATCGCATGGCTTGGTTCCATTCTTTATTATTCTGTTGGAATATCCTGTCTGTGCGGATTACGCATGACCTGGTTCCATTCTTTATTATTTTGTTGGGAATAACCTGCCTGTGCGGTCTATCGCATGCATGGTGAATTCTTCTGTTATTCCATTCTTTATTATTCTGTTGGAATAACATATCTATGTGAATTACCGCATTCACGGTGAATGATCCTTCATATTCAATCTTTATTAAATTGTGGAAATGATCTGTCTACGTGGATTACCGCACTGCGTGTGAAAATTCATTTGCAGTTTCGTATATTCTATTATACTCGTCTGAGATATCATTTCTTTTGTACTCGTCATGAAATATCATTCTCTTTGGTATTTTTCTTTTACGAGTTACTATTCACGGATTACTATTCACCTGGTTACTATTTACTCTAGTATTATTCACTCGAGTATTCGGGGCACTTTTTATGCCGGAGTACTATTCATGAGTTACTATTCATGGGTTACTATTCACCTGATTACTATTCACCTGAATATTATTCACTCGGGTATTTGGAGTACTTTTCATGTCGGGGTACTATTTACGAGATACTATTCCCGAAGTACTATTCACAGGGTACTATTTACCCAAAAAATATATTTCTTTTCTGTCCAAATTATTTTTGATAAGTGAATATTATTCTTGAATTTTACTCCACAAAGCAGTATCATGTTGACAATTTGGATGTTATTGATTTTTGGATAAATTAAATTATAAATATTTAAACTTTATCCTTGAACTTGTTTTATTTTATTATTATGTCATTGTCATCATCTTCATGCTTATATTGTGATTAAAGTCATCTTTGGCTTACGTGCATAGATGGACTTGGTATGATTATGACCAAGTATTATTCGGTATAATCATGACCGTAATGTGACGAATGATGTGGTAAAAGTCCTCATTGGCCTGTAGTTCATTGATGGACAGTTGTTGGTATGATTATGACCAGGGATTATTTGGTATAATCATGACCATTGATGATTACATGAATATCCTTGGTCGTGGTGCAGGGATGATGTGGTTTATTTATTAAGCTGAGTCTTAGCGATAAAGTTGATGAAAAACTTTTTAAATCATAGAAGATAGTAAATTTTATGCTCTACTTGGCTCTTCTAATGGATTGCTTATTTTCACTGCAGTTGTTGATCTAAAACTTGTTGTCTATTGTATTCTATCAGTTGTTATATTGTCAAAGGCTAAGGATAATTTATTCTGCATTATCTTAGTCATAATATTTCTTACTGGGCTAGTTGAGCTCACCCTTTCTTTCATTGTTCTCTTCAGGAAATGAGAATATAGCTGGGACGAGTCGGAGAATGGAGTGATGGTCCAGGATAAATGGCTTTAGTAGTCCTCACTATTCTACGGAATAATGTGATAATAATTATAATGAGGACACCATTGAGTGTGGATATTGTCTAGATGACAATATTCTTGTTTAAACTCTCAACTATGTTTTGTCGTATTTTACACGACTGTTGTATAATTAAGTTGTATTTGAATTTATGTACCATGTATCTGGCGACTCAAGATGGGTGATGTATACCTATTTTGGGGGCGTCACAGTTGGTATCAAACCTTAGGGATATGATCCCTAGCTGAGATGTGAGATAAGAACTAGGAGGGGAGAGACGGTGAATTCCTTCGCTAGTATGACCTACCTAAGTTTATTTGGTATTTAATTGGTCGGCCAGGATATATGGATAATATGTGATATGTTAATTAACCCTTGTTTTGTGACAGTGTTTGAAAATGGCATCTGAAAATGTTAAGGTCAACAATGAAGCACATGAGACCGTTGAGTCACCAACGATCAATACCCAGGATAATGTGCGACATGAAGAAAATAATTCTTAGGTAAATAACAACACCGTTCAAATGATGAATGATGGGATGTTCAGAGGCTTTATGCAATTCATGCAACATCAGGTAAGAGAGACTCCTGTTCAAAATATAGGTACAAATAATGGCAACCCACGGTCGGTCACCGCTAAGCAGTTCAAGGAGCTGGGACCGCCGGAGTTTTTGGGAAAGCCAGAACTACTTACGGCGGAGACGTGGTTAAAGTAGATCACCAAGATATTTGATGTCTTGGGATGCTCCGAGGAGCAAAAGGATCCCTTCGCCACCTTTATGTTGCGTGAAGAGGAAGATTACTGGTGGGAATCTGTAAAGCGTACTCAGCCTGCCGCACTGAACATGTCTTGGGAGAAGTTCCAAGAACTGTTCAACGACAAGTACTTTCTCGAAAGTATTCGTCACATGAAGGAGGTGGAGTTTATCAAGTTGGAGCAAAACAATATGAATGTGTCACAATACGAGGCTAAATTTGCGGAGTTATCCCGGTTTGCATCCCATTTGGTCGATAAACAGGAGCAAATGACGTGAATGTTTCTAAGAGGTTTGAAACCCGATATACGTAAATAGCTTATTTCTCACAAACTTTGTTTATATTCAGATGTTGTGCATAGGGCTCAGTTATTAGAGCGCGATAATGAGTCAGCACAACCAAAAGGTAACGAGCAACAACACGATAATAATCATGCCGGTGGCAACGACCATCAGAACAATGATGATAACTATCGTGGGGGAAATTATCATGCCAAGAATGGTAACCACTTTGGTGGTAATCATGGCCAAGATAATAGGAGTGGAAATTTCAAGAAGAGAAGATTTAATGATGATGGAAAGACGTCAGCACCAGCACCTGTTGTTAAAGAAGGAGAACGACCGTCGGTCGTATGTTACAAATGCGAAGGGGAGAGACACATCAGTCCAAACTGTACGCAGCAGCCCAAAGCGTGTTTTAATTGCGGGAGAGAAGGTCATTTAGCTCGATTTTGTCGTGCACCAAAGTTAAGTCCATCTGGGACGGTGGCACCAAAGGCAGATACAGACAAAACAAAGTCGGTGGTTTCAGGAAGAGCGTTTTTTGTGACTTCTCAAAAAGTGAGTAACCCGAACAAAGTTAGCACGGGTTAGTTAATTATAAATTCTTGCGAAGTCTATACCTTATTAGATACCGGTTCTACCCATTCTTTTATCTCTCTTACTTGCGCTCAACAATTAAATTTGACCCCAGAGAAGTTAGACTTTGACTTATTGGTTGAAACTTCGTTAGTAGAAACCTTCGTTACCTCCACTGTTTATAAATCTTTTCGATTCAAATCGACACTTTCACATTACCTGTCGATCTTATCTCTTTGAAAATACTTGCCTTTGATGCGATTTTAGGAATCGATTGGTTAACTACTCATCATGCTTTTCGTAAGGTTGTTAGCTTTCATATTCCTAACCAACCTATTATGCGAATTCAATCAACCAAACCACTAAAGTTAATCACTGTCATATTAAGCCATAAGTAAAGAGCCCCGAGCCTTTCGCTGGTGACTTCCAAGTCTTGGAATACACCGAAGCCAGAATATCCGTAGGGGACGTCGTGAATAGCGGTGGCAAGTTGATAGGTATCAATGTGACGTGTTATCCAAGTCTTGGATGAGAGTCACAGTTTTTAAATGATATTTCTATCGTTAATAAATTTCCTGACGTATTCTCGAAGAACTTCATGGCTTACCCCAGAGTGTGAAATCGAATTTTGTACTGATCCCAGTACAAAACCCATTTCTTCAACCCTTAAATATTTTTGCAACCAAAACAAACGTGTAAAGAGCCAAAGACGTTGGCTCGAGCTGTTGAAGATTACAACCATACTATTCAATATTATCGTGGAAAAAGCGAACGTGGTAGCTGATGCATTGAGTAGAAGATTATATGCGTTTACGAGTGTGACGTTGTTAACACAAAGACTCATTTCATATAACTTACAAATGATGAAGATAGAGTTAAAGACTCTAGGGACCCACGTGAAGATAACGAGTATACGATTAGAATCGACTTTAATCGATAAAGTTAAAGCCGCTCAAACTACACACCTAGAGGTGATGAATATGAAGAAGAAGGTTCAAGATGGTGTTATTCTAGAAGAAAGAGTCGATGAAGAGAAGTAATCTCAACCCTGGATTTAATTAGCCCTTTTAAAATCCTCGATTGAGTAGAAACTGTGGCCTATAGACTCGTTTTACCGCTAAGTATGTCGCGTGTTCATAATATTTTTTTTAATATATCGATGTTACGTAATTATGTGGACGACCCGAACCACATTATTGAATTAGAACTAGACGAGATAGCAGAAGATTTAACGTATGAGGAGATACATGTTAAAATCTTGGATAAGAAGGATCATACTTGGATAAGAAAGATCATATTTGACACTCAAAGGTTATGCCTCAAAAGTTATAATCTGAAATGAAAACGAGGAATCATCACATCTTCGGCATACCAGGTACGTACATAAATTCGAGGGCGAAATTTCATAAGGAGGGGAGATTGCGAGACCCCAAATTTTATGAATAAAAATTTAAATTTCTCGAAATATTTTTTTTATTATGATGTGGATTTGATATAATGTTATAGTTGTGGGTAATATTTATAAATTTTACAAAGTATGCAAGTTGTTATATAATATTCGAATGGTCGGGGAATATTCATTTTAATAGGAAATATTCGTACAACGACACAATCATTGGTGGACCCCACAACGGAAGTATTATCGTAGTAAGAAAACGACAGAATTATCTTTTTATAAAAATAACGGCGAAAGTGTTATCGTTAAAACTGTTGAACTACTCGGTAGTAAAAGTATAGTAATACGCGTGGTTGCATAGTAGCACACGGTATTGATTATTGATGCTTACGTAAGAAGTCACTCAGTTATACTCAATTATTGCTACAGTAATTGCTGCATCAAATCTCTCATATTATTAATTCAATTATTGTCACATTATCATCTGTATAATATATTATATTATTAAATATATAATTGAGACGACAAAGTTATTCATATTATTATTTGTAATATTGACAATGTCTAGAAGTTCTGTCAAGGAGAGGTTTGGTCACTTAATTGCGCGCCAATAAGGAGAAATCCTTATTGAAAAGCCCCTTTTTTCATAGGAACGACCTGGTTATTAAATATTGTGGATTATAATATTAATGATGAATAAGTACGTGTTGATTAAAGATGAAATTGATAGTTTCATTGTGGTAGAATTATTAGTGTTAGTGAAGATCGACATTTATTTCGATAATAATTGATGTCTGGAGGTTATATTGACCAATCGGGTAATTAACCGGATAAAAGAGCAATTAATTGCTATTAATTCACATGATTATAATTATTTGTTCATATGTGTGTACTATTGATTCACATTCTTGTACTATTAGGGGAGGTGGTGCAAGATTGATAATACTTGCAGGACTAAGTTAAAAATGGAGGTATAGATGGAGGTATTATACTGTAATTCGTATTTTCACATGATTATAACTATTGATTCATATATTTGAACTATTGATTCACATTATTTACTATTAGGGGAGGTGGTGCAAGTTTGATAATACTTGCAGGACTAAATTAAAAATGAAGAAAAAGAGGAAGGTATTACACTGTAATATTTTGAGCCCCAAAACATGCAATTATCGAAACTATATTTTCCTATAAATAAAAGCTCATTCTTCCTTCATTTCTCACCAATTCACTAAAGCTATAGAGAAATTATTATAGAGAGAAATTATAGAAAGAAAGAAGAAGATAAGTCTACTACCTCACTATTCCCGTATCCAGTTTTTTTCTAAGGTAAGGGGTATTATTTCTTTCGTATTCATGAAGAGAGATATTGTTATTCCATTCCTTATTATTCTTTTGGAATAACCTGTATACGCAGACAACCGTATACATAGTGAAATTCTTCTGTTATTCCATTCTTTATTATTATGTTGGAATAACCTGTCTATGCGAAGTACCGCATACATGGTGAAATTCTTCTGTTATTCCATTCTTTATTATTCTGTTGGAATAACCTGTCTGTGCGGTCTATCGCATGCCTGGTGAATTCTATTGTTATTTCATTCCTTATTATTCTTTTAGAATATCTTGTCTGTGCGAATTACGCATGACATGGTTCCATTCTTTATTATTCTATTGGAATATCCTGTCTGTGCGGATTACGCATGACCTGGTTCCATTCTTTATTATTCTATTGGGAATAACCTGCCTGTGCGGTCTATCGCATGCATGGTGAATTCTTCTGTTATTCCATTCTTTATTATTCTGTTGGAATAATCTATCTATGTGGATTACCGCATGCATGGTGAATGATCCTTCGTATTCATTCTTTATTAAATTATGGAAATGATCTGTCTACGTGGATTATCACATGACGGATGAAAACCCATTTGCAGTTTCGTATATTCTATTATACCCGTCTGAGATATCATTTCTTTTGTACTCGTCATGAAATATCATTTTCTTTGGTATTTTTCTTTTACGAGTTACTATTCACGGGTTACTATTCACCCAGTTACTATTTATTCTAGTATTATTCACTCAGGTATTCGGGGCACTTTTCATGCCGGAGTACTATTCATGAGTTACTATTCACGGGTTACTATTTTCCCAATTACTATTCACCCAAATATTATTCACTCGGGTATTTGGAGTACTTTTCATGTCGGGGTACTATTCACGAGGTACTATTCTCGAAGTACTATTCATAGGGTACTATTTACCCAAAAAATATATTTCTTTTCTGTCCATTTTACTCCACAAAGCAGTATCATGTTGATAATTTGGACGTTATTGATTTCTGAATAAATTAAATTATAAATCTTTAAACTTTATCCTTGAACTTGTTTTTATTGAATTATTATGTCATTGTCATCATCCTCATGCTTATATTGTGATTAAAGTCATCTTTTGCTTACGTGCATAGATGGACTTGGTATGATTATGACCAAGGATTATTCAGTATAATCATGACCGTAATGTGACAAATGTTGCGGTAAAAGTCCTCATTGGCCTGTAGTTCATTGATGGACAGTTGTTGGTATGATTATGACCAGGGATTATTCGGTATAATCATGACCATTGATGATTACATGAATATCCTTGGCCGTGGTGCAGGGATGATGTGGTTTATTTATTAAGCTGAGTCTCAGCGATAAAGTTGATGAAAAACTTTTTAAATCATAGAAGATAGTAAATTTTATGCTCTACTTGACTCTTCTAATGGATTGCTTATTTTCACTGCAGTTGTTGATCTAAAACTTGTTGTCTATTGTATTCTATCAGTTGTTATATTGTCGAAGGCTAAGGATAATTTATTCTGCATTATCTTAGTCATAATATTTCTTACTGGGCTAGTTGAGCTCACCCTTTCTTTCATTGTTCTCTTCAGGAAATGAGAATATAGCTGGGACGAGTCGGGGAATGGAGTGATGGACCAGGATAAATGGCTTTAGTAGACCTCAATATTCTACGGAATAATGTGATAATAATTGTAATAAGGACACAATTGAGTGTGGATATTGTCTAGATGACAATATTCTTGTTTAAACTCTCAACTATGTTTTGTTGTATTTTACACGACTGTTGTATAATTAAGTTGTATTTGAATTTATGTACCATGTATCTGGCGACTCAAGATGGGTCATGTATACCTGTTTTGGGGGCGTCACATCTTATCTATGAACTAGAGCTGATCCAACGAGCAGAGACTCTATCTGAAGGAAGGAAGAAAGAAGGACAAATGAATTGCTCTCAAGGCAATAGAAACCATCTCTAAAGCTCATGCTGAAAATGAATCTGACTCTGAGGAAGATGATGATGAGGATATTGCAATGCTGGTAAGAAGACTCAAAAGGTTCATGTAGAAAGGCAGAAGCAACAGACCTAAGAGATTCAACAACAACAACATCCAGGAGCAGATCAACGACTTATGCTATAACTGCAAGAAGCCTGGCCATTTTATTGCAAAATGCAACAAACCTCTTAGTGAAGAGCTGAAGAGGAAAACAAATCTAAAGAAGGAATTCAAAGGCTACAAAATGCTCTAGAAGAAATACAAAGGTCTTGTGGTCGGAGGATCGTAGAGTGACTCAGATAATGACACAACTCCTGAGTCTGGAGATGATAAAGAGCCTCAAGTAGAAAATCTATATCTAATGGCCAAAAATTCAAAGGACAAGAAAAGCACTGACCATCATGAAGTAAGTATTGATGAGGTATTCGACTCTAACTCCCTTGATATAGACATTTATGATTTAAGAACTGCACTACATGGTATAACATATGATCTGCATCAATACATGAAGTGGTTCAGAGTTCTATCTAAAGATTATTCTCTTCTTCAAAAAGAGAAAGAGAAAGTTCAAGTAGAACTTGAGACAACTCTATTAAGTACCACCTCTCTCTAAATTTGATGCTGAGAATAAACTCTTAAGACAGACCAATGACCTCAACACACAAAGGGAGTCAAATCTAACCTCTAAGATTGAGGAACTAGAAAAGACAATCTTAATGTGGAATAGATCATCTTCATCCATGGACTCCCTGATCTCCAGTCAGAAAAGTGCATCTGACAGAACAGGTTTAGGTTTTGGGGAATCTACTTCAGAATCATATGTGGAAAAGCTAAAGGAAACTAACATTAGTAGTGCTTCAAATTTTAATAGAAGCATTACATTTGTGAAATCCTCATTGAAGGAAGAACCAATGCATCCCTGCTCCTCTGGTCCAAGTTATGTCCCAAGACGTAAAGGATCCCATGCTGGCCCGGGGTTCAGAAAAGAGAAGAGTAACTTAGTTACTACTCTCCAACCTCGAAGGATCGTGGAGTCAAGTAAAACCAACTTCACGAACCAACTAGGAAGGGATAGTAGAATTGAGTTTCAGTCATCACAAATCATGAATCTCAAGGATGCATGAAAAAAGAAGAATCAATGTAAGGGAAAAACCACCAAGAATCCATATAAGTCCAAATGGAGAAAGAATCCACACACACACAAGCATGCATCATGCTAGATGCTTTGTATATGATAAATATGGTCATAAGGTTGTAGAATGTTACTATAATCCTCAGAATAATAAACCCAAAGTCAAGCTAATCTGGGTCCCCAAGGGTACCCATTTAAGTTTGGGTACCAAAATGAAAGCTTAACCTTAATGCAGGAACATATCTCCATGCTCACAACTTGGTATCTAGACAGTAGATGCTTGAGGCACATGACTGGGAACAAAGCCCTCCTATTTAACTTCACAGAGAAGGAGGATCCAACAGTCATCTTTGGAGACAACGACTCTGGCAAGATAAGAGGATATGACTCCGCTGGGAATGGTGCAGTGTCCTTCAGTAAAGTAGCCTATATAGAAGGACTAAAGCACAATCTTCTGAGCATCAACCAACTCTGCGATAAGGGTCATCAATTCACCTTCCTCAACAATCAGTGTCAAGTCAATCTTGCTCAACTGAGTTCTGATGAGACAATATGCTTTCTTGTGAAAGCCTTTGAAGAGATGAGCTAGCTATGGCATAAAAGGTTGTCTCATCTCAACTTTAAGAGTATGTTAAAACTAGTGTAAGACCCCAACTTTTATGAATAAAGAATAATTTTTCTCGAAATATATTTTTAAATATTATGGTGTGGATATGATATAATATTATAGTTGTGGGTAATATTTGAAAATTTTGCAAAGTAAGTAAGTTGATAAAAAATATTCGTTATGTCGGGGAATATTCGATTGGTTGGGGAATATTCGTTTTAATAGGGAATATTCGTACGACGACACAATCATTGGTGGATCCCACAATGGAAGTATTGTCGTAGTTAGAAAATGACAAAAATATCTTTTTTATAAAATTACCGCGACGGTTTTACCGTTAAACTGTTAAACTACCCGATGGTAAAAGTACAGTAATACGCGTGGTTGCATAGTAGCATACTGTATTGATTATTGATGCTTACATGAGAAGTCACTAAGTTATACTCAATTATTGCTGCAATAATTGCTGTATAGTATCTCACGTTATTTGATTCAATTATTGTCACAATATTACTATTTTATATTATTAAATTAATAATTGAGACGTCAAAGTTATTCATATTATTATTTGTAATATTGACGATGTCTAGAAAGTTCTGTCGAGGAGAGGTTTGGTCACCTAATTGCGCGCCAATAGGGAGAAATCCTTACCGAAAAGCCCTCTCTTTCCTGGAAATGATCTGGTTGTTAAATATTGTGAGTTATAATATTAATGATGAATAATTGTTAATAGATTAAAAATGTGTTTATTAAAGATAAATAATTTGTGGTAAATATTTATTCAATTTTTGATATAAATATATGGATTGTTATGAGGCATTTGTTTTAAGTTTGACTTAGTATTCCATGGAATGATTTACTAATTTTATGGACGGTCGATTGTAGTTTTAATAGATAACCAATCTGGACCATTGATGGTGGTTTTAATAATTAATCAATCTGGACCATTGATGGTGGTTGTAATAATAAATCAATCTGGACCATTGATGGTAGTTTTAATAGTAAATCAATCTGGACCGTCGATGGTGGTTTTAAAAGTAAATCAATCTGGACCGTCGGTTGTGGTTTTAATAGTAATCACTATGAACCGTCCATTATAATAGTAAATCAATCTGGAGCGTTCATGAATAAGTTACTATTTAGTCCATTCTCCTATAAATAGAAGCTTAATTCTTCTTTCATTCTCACAAATTCACTGAGATTCACAAGAGACACTATAGAGAGCAAGAAGAATAGTATTTTGCTACTTTACTATTGCAGTATCCAGTCTTCTACTAAGGTAAGGGGTATTATTTATTTTGTATTCATAAGGAATACTATTTTTCGTATTCATCCTTTAATATGTCAGAATAACCTGTCTACGTGGATTACGTACCGTATGACAGGTGAAAATCCATTTGCAGTTTCGTATGTTATTTCTTTTCATATTCTTAAATCTAAACTTATTATGGTAAGTATTGCTTCTACAATCCTTGTAATTAGTGGAATATCCTTGAGTTTTGCGCTTCATCCAGTATCGTTTCATTGGAATATTAATCTGAACTTTCTTATTAAATATCATTATTTTCACCCGGGGTACTATTCACGGGTTACTATTCACTCAGTTACTATTCACTAAAATATTATTCACTCAGGTATGCGGGGAACTTTTCAAGGCGGGGTACTATTCACAAGTACTATTTACCTGGTTACTATTCACTCAATTATTATTCACTCGGGTATTCAGGGCACTTTTCATGCCAGGATACTATTCCCGAAGTACTATTCATAGGGTACTATTCACGGGTACTATTCACCGAAAAATTTATTTCTTTTCTGTTCAAATTATTTTTGATACATAGATATTATTCTTGAATTTTACTCCACAAAGCAGTATCATGTTGATAATTTGGACATTATTGAATTATGGATAAATTAAATTATAAATCTTTAAAAATTTATCCTTTGCTTTCTTTTAATTGAATTCTTATATCATTGTCATCATCCTCATGCTTATATTGTGATGAAAGTCATCTTTGGCTTACGTGCATAGATGGACTATTGATTGGTATGGTTATGACCAGGGATAATTCGGTATGATCATGACCATTTATGATTACACGAATATTCTTGGCCCGTAGTGCAGGAATAATTTGTGGACGTGATCCTAATGAATATCCTTGGCCCGTATTACAGGGATGATTTGATGATGTGATTTATTTATTAAGCTGAGTCCTAGCGATAAAGTTAATGATAAAGTTTTTAAATCATAGAAGATAGTAGATATCATGCTCTACTTAACTCTTCTAATGGATTACTTGTTCCGCTGCAGTTAAACTTGTTGTCTATTATATTCTATCAGTTTAACATTGTTGAAGGCTAACGATAACTTATTTTGCATTATCTTAGTCATAATATTTCTTACTGGGCTAGTTGAACTCACCCTTTTACATTCATTATTCTCTTCAGGAAATGAGAAGGTAGCCGGAACTAGTCGGGGAACAGAGTGATGGCCCGAGATGGTGTTATAGTAGTCCTCACTATTCTATAAAATAGTATGACAATAAATGTAACGAGTACTCCATTTGAGTTTGGATATTGTCTAGAAGACAATATTCGTGTAAAAACTCAGCTCATGTTGTATAATTAAGTTTGTATTTGTATCCAGTACCATGTATTTGGCGACCCAAGATGGGTGATGTGTACCTATTTTGGGGGTGTCACAGTTGGTATCAAAGCATAGGGATATGATCCCTGGCTGAGATGTGAGACAAGAACTAGGAGGGGGAGAGACGGGAAATTCCTTCGCTAGTATGACCTACCTAAGTTTATTTGGTATTTAATTGGTCGGTCAGAGTATAGGGATGATATGTGGCATGTCAATTAACCCTTGTTTTGTGGCAGTGTTTGAAAATGGCATTTGAAAATGTCGAGATAAGCAATGAAGCACATGATATCGTTGAGTCACCAACGATCAATATCTAGGATAATGTGCAACAGGAAGACAATAATCCTCCGGTAAATAATAACACTGATCAAATGATGAACGATGGGATGTTTAGAGGCTTTATGCAGTTCACGCAACATCAGGCAAAAGCGGCTCCTGTTCAAAATGCAGGTGGAAACATTGGCAACTATTGGATGGTCACTGTTGTGACGCCCCCAAAATAGGTATACATCACCCATCTTGAGTCGCCAACTACATGGTACAAAATACAAATAAAAACTTAATTATATAATTATCGTGTAAAATACGACAAAACATATGCTATGAGTTTTAATACAAATATTGTCATCTAGACAATATCCACACTCAATGGAGTCTTCATTACATTTTTTATCACACTATTTAACAGAATAGTGAGGACTACTAATGCTATTATCTGGACCGTCACTCCGTTCCCCGACTCGTCCCAGCTACAATGAAAGCAAAAAGGGTGAGCTCAACTAGCCCAGTAAGAAATATTATGACTAAGATAATGCAGGATAAATTATCATTAGCCTTCAACAATGTTAAACTGATAAAATACAATAGACATCAAGTTTAACTGCAACGGAATAAGCAATCCATTAGAAGAGTCAAGTAGAGCATAATATCTACTATCTTCTATAATTTAAAATGTTTTCATTAATTTTTATCGCTGAGACTCAACTAAATAAATAAACCATATCATCGAATCATCCTTGCACTACGGGCCAAGGATATTCATTAAATCATCAATGGTCATGACTATACCAAATAATCCCTTGTCATAATCACACCAAAAACTGTCCATCAATGTAGTACAGGCCACTGAGGACTTTTACCACGTCGTTTATAACATTGCAGGTCATGATTATACCGAATGATCCCTGGTCATAATCATACCAAGTCCATCTCTGCACGTAAGCCAAAGATATACAACTATAAAACCAATAATCAACAGTCCATCTTTGCACGTAAGCCAAAGATATACAATTCAATAATCAACAACCCATCTTTGCACGTAAGCCAAAGATATGCAATTTAATAATCAACAGTCCATCTTTGCACGTAAGCCAAAGATAAATTTCATCACCATATGAGCATGAGGATGATGACAATGATATAAGCATTAACCAAACGAAAACAAGGATAAATATTAAAGACCTTAAATTTATCCAAATATTATCAATCACTTAATAAACTCATAATCTAATATTATTAATATTATAATAATATTTTAATCACTTCTTAAACTTATAAATAATTTATTTCAATTGTTTACACTTTACCAAATAATATATTTAATCATTCAAAAATGCCATACTCATAAGATTTCATCACCAATGATCAAATCCCTTATCAAAAATCTGCATATACCATATATAGGATTTCCAAGCCATAAAATCTTATTTTCCAATTTTGTTGCTTCACATAACATATTTAAATCAGTTACTCATAACTAGTTCATTTTCATGAAAAATACCAAATCAATCCCAAAAATATTTCTTTTCTGGAATTTAGCAGAATATAGTCCCATATTGAACATATATTTTTCTTGGAATTTTTAAAATTCATTTACTATTTTTCATATGGCCAAAACTGCCAAATATTTAGACATTTATCATAAATTGTACTTTTGTCCAAAAATTCCAAAATTTACAGGGTATACTTCTGTTATATACATGTACTCCCAATAAAAATTTCACCAATTTTGGAGTTAACCACAAGGAGTTATAAGGGTTTACTTTTAAAATAGTCTTTTCCCATAAAATCCATAACTCTTAATCTATACATCCAAAAATCAGCCATTTTTGGACACAATCTAGAATACTCATCAAATTATCATTTCAAATTTTTCCAGAATTTTTGAGGATCAAAAAAATTATGAAACTACCCCTGGCAGAAACCCCTTTTGAATGAAAATACTATTCATATGAGTACAAAGGATCATTCACCATGCATGCGGTAATCCACATAGACAGGTTATTCCATCAGAATAATAAAGAATTGAATAACAGAAGAATTCACCATGCATGCGATAGACCGCACAGATAGGTTATTCTCAACAGAATAATAAAGAATGGAACTAGGTCATGCGTAAACCGCACAGAAAGTATATTCCAACAGAATAATAAAGAATGGGACCAGGTCATGCGTAAACGCACAGACAGGATATTCTGATAGAATAATAAAGAATGGAACCAGGTCATGCGTAAACGCACAGACAGGATATTCCGACAGAATAATAAAGAATGGAATAATAGAAGAATTTCACCATGTATGCGGTACTTCGCATAGACAGGTTATTCCAACATAATAATAAAGAGTGGAATAACAGAAGAATTTCACCATGTATGCGGTACTTCGCATAGACAGGTTATTCCAACATAATAATAAGGAATGGAATAACAATAGCTCTCTTCATTAATACAAAAGAAATAATACCCTTTACCTTATAAGAAACTGAATATTGGAATAGTGAGGTAGCAGACTTCTCTTCTTCTTTCTCTCTATAATTTTTCTCTATAATAATTGCTCTAAAGCTTTAGTGAATTAGTGAGAAATGAAGAAAGAATGAACTTCTATTTATAGGAAAATATATTTTCCATAATTGCACTCAAAATATTATAGTATAATACCTTCCGCTTTTTCTTCATTTTTAATTTAGTCCTGCAAGTATTATCAAACTTCCACCACCTCCCCTAATAGTAAATAATGTGAATCAATAGTTCAATTATGTGAATCAATAGTTTTAATCATGTGAAAATACGAATTACAGTATATTACCTCCATCTATACCTCCATTTTTAACTTAGTCATGCAAGTATTATCAATCTTGCACCAACTCCCTTAATAGTACAAGAATGTGATTCAATAGTACACACATGTGAACAAATAGTTATATAAGCATGTGAATTAGTAGAAATTAATTGCTCATTTATCTGATTTATCAATATAACCCCCAAACATCAATTATCATCAGAATAAATGTCGATTTCCACTAACACTAATAATTCCAACACAATGGAACTATCAATTTCATCTTTAATCAACACGAACTTATTCATCATTAATATTATAACTCACAATATTTAATAACCAGGTCGTTCCCAGGAAAGTGGGGGCTTTCCGGTAAGGATTTCTCCTTATTGGCGCACAATTAGGTGACCAAACCTCTCCTTGACAGAACTTCTAGACATTGTCAATATTGCAAATAATATTATGAATAACTTCGCCAGTCTTAATTACTGATTTAATAATATAACATATTATGCAGACGATACTGTGACAATAATTGAATCAATAATATGAGAGATATGATGCAGCAATTACTGTAGCAATAATTGAGTATAACTGAATGACTTCTTACGTAAGCATCAATAATCAATACTGTGTGCTACTATGTAACCACGCGTATCACTGTACTTTTACTATCGAGTAGTTCAACAGTAAAACTTTTGCCATTATTTTTATAAAAAGATAATTCCATCGTTTTTTAACTACGACAATACTTCCGTTGTGGGGTCCAGCAATGATTGTGCCGTCGTACGAATATTACCCGACAAAAAGAATATTTTATAACAACTTGTATACTTTGCAAAATTTTCACATATCACCCTAACTTTAACCTTTTATCAATTTAACCATTTACGAAATAAAATAATAATTATAAGAAAATTGAATACTTTCATTTCATAAAATTCGGGGTCTCACAATATCCCCTCCTTATGAAATTTTGCCCTCGAAATTTACGTTCGTACCTTGTATGCCGAAGAGATGAGGATACCTTGACTTCATTTCAGATTCTAACTCTTGAGGTATAACCTTTGAGTGTCGAATATAATCCTTCTTATCCAAGATTGTAACACGTATCTCATCATACGTTAAATCTTTTGCTATCTCGTCTAGTTTTAATTCAATAATGTGGTTCGGGTCATCCACATAATTACGTAACATCGATACGTGAAAAAAGTTATGAACACGCGACTTACTTGGCGGTAAAACGAGTCTATAGGCCACAGTTCCTACTCGATCGAGGATTTCAAATGGGCTAATTTAATCGAGGGTTAAGATAACGCCTTCTTGAACCTTATTCTTCACATTCATTAGATTCGGGTGTGTAGCTTGAGCGACTTTATCTTTATTGATTAAAGTCGATTCTACTCATATATTTGATATCACCACGTGGGTCCCTAGAGTCTTTAACTCTATCTTCATCATTTGTAAGTTATACGAAATGGGTTTTTGTGTTTAAAAACATCGCACTCGTAAACGCATACGATCTTCTACTCAACACGTCAGCTACCACGTTCGCTTTCCCACGATGGTATTGAATGGTATGATCGTAATCTTTAACAGCTCGAGCCAACGTCTTTGGCACATGATACGTTTATTTTGGTTGAAGAAATATTTAAGGGTTTTAGAAATGGGTTTTGTACTGGGGTCAGTACAAAATTCGATTTCACGCTCTAGGGGTAAGCTAAGAAGTCTTCAGGAATACGTCAGGAAATTTATTAACAATAGAAATATCATTCAAAAGTGTGACTCTTATCCAAGACTTGGATAACACAAGAAATGAAGGTTTCTACTAACGGAGTTTCAACCGATAAGTCAAAGTCTAATTTCTCTGGGGTCAAATTTAAACATTGAGTGCAAGCAAGAGAGATAAAAGAATGGGTAGAATCGGTATCTAATAAGGTATAGACTTCACAAGAATTTATAATTAACTAACTCGTGCTAACTTCGTTTGGGTTACTCGCTTTTTGAGAAGTCACAAAACGCTCTTCCTGAAACCATCGACTTTGTTTTGTCCGTATCCGTTTTTGGAGCCATCGTCCCAGCTGGACTTGATTTTGGTGCACGACAAAATCGGGCTAGGTGGCCTTCTTTTCCATAATTGTAACATGCTTTGGACTGCATCACGTAGTTTAGATTGATATGTCCCTCCCCTCTGCATTTGAAGCATATAATTGATGGTCATTAATTAAATAGCATACAATTAACATATCACATATTAACATATCACATCAAATAACCTTCTAGGAATCAGCTGCTATTTTCAAACACCGCCACAAAACAAGGGTTAATTAACATGTCACATATTATCCCTATACTCTGACCGACCAATTAAATACCAAATAACTTAGGTAGGTCATACTAGCGAAGGAATTCCCTGTCTCTCCCCTCCTAGTTCTTGTCTCACATCTCAGCCAGGGATCATATTCCTAAGCTTTGATACGAATTGTGATGTCCCCAAAATAGGTATACATCATCCATCTAGGGTCGCCACTCACATGGTACAAAATTCAAATAAAAACTTAATTATACAACTGTCGTGTAAAATACAACAAAATATATGATATGAGTTTTAATACAAATATTGTCATCTAGATAATATCCACACTCAATGGAGTCATCATTACATTTATTATCACACTATTTAATAGAATAGTGAGGACTACTAATGCTATCATCTGGACCGTCACTCCGTTTTCCGACTCGTCTCAGCTATATTCTCATTTCCTGAAGAGAACACTAAAAGCAAAAGGGTGAGCTCAACTAGCCCAATAAGAAATATTATGACTAAGATAATGCATGATAAATTATCATTATCCTTCAATAATGTTAAACTAATAAAATACAATAGACATCAAGTTTAACTACAGCGGAATAAGCAATCCATTAGAAGAGTCAAGTAGAGTATGATATCTACTATCTTCTATAATTTAAAATGTTTTCATAAATTTTTATCGTTGAGACTCAGCTAAATAAATAAACCATATCATAGAATCATCCCTGCACTACGGGCCAAGGATATTCATTAAATCATTAATGGTCATGACTATACCAAATAATCCCTGGTCATAATCATACCAAAAACTGTCCATCAATGCAGTACAGGCCACTGAGGACTTTTACCACGTCGTTTATAACATTACAGGTCATGATTATACCAAATGATCCCTGGTCATAATCATACCAAGTATTTCTCTGCACGTAAGCCAAATATATACAACTATAAAATCAATAATCAACAGTCCATTCTTTGCACGTAAGCCAAAGATATACAATTTAATAATCAACAGCCCATCTTTGCACGTAAGCCAAAGATATGCAATTTAATAATCAACAGTCCATCTTTGCACGTAAGCCAAATATAACTTTAATTACCATATGAGCATGAGGATGATGACAATGATATAAGGATTAACCAAACGAAAACAAGGATAAATATTAAAGACTTTAAATTTATCCAAATATTATCAACCACTTAATAAACTCATAATCTAATATTATTAATATTATAACAATATTTTAATCACTTCTTAAACTTATAAACAATTTATTTCAATTGTTTACACTTTACCAAATAATGCATTTAATCATTCAAAAATGCCATACTCATAAGATTTCATCACCAATGATCAAATCCCTTATCAAAAATCTGCATATATCCTATATAGGATTCCTAAGCCATAAAATTCTATTTTCTAATTTTGTTGCTTCACATAACATATTTAATTCATTTATTCATAACTAGTTCATTTTCATTAAAAATAGCAAATCAGTCCCAAAAATATTTCTTTTCTAGGATTTAGCAGAATATAGTCCCATATTGAACATATATTTTTTTTGGAATTTTTAAAATTCATTTACTATTTTTCATATGGCCAAAACTGCCGAATATTTAGACATTTATCATAAATTATAGTTTTTTTTCAAAAATTCCAAAATTTACAGAGTATACTTCTGTTATATACATGTACTCCAAATAAAAATTTCACCAAAATTTTGGAGTTAACCACAAGGAGTTATAAGGTTTTACTTTTAAAATAGTCTTTTCCCATAAAATCCATAACTCTTAATCTATACATCCAAAAATTGCCATTTTGGACACAATCTAAAAAACTCTTCAAATTATCATTTCAATTTTTTTCCAGAATTTTTGAGGGTCAGAAAAATTAAAAAACTGTCCCTGGAAGAAACCCCTTTGAATGAAAATACTATTCATATGAATACAAAGAATCATTCACCATGCATGTGGTAATCCACATAGACATGTTATTTCAACAGAATAATAAAGAATGGAATAACAGAAGAATTCACCATGCATGCGAAAGACCGCACATACAGGTTATTCTCAACAGAATAATAAAGAATGGAACCAGGTCATGCGTAAACCGCACAGACCGGATATTCCAACGGAATAATAAAGATCGGAACCAGGTCATGTGTAAACGCACATGACAGGATATTCTGACAGAATAATAAAGAATGGAACCAGGTCATGCATAAACGCACAGACAAGATATTCCAGCATAATAATAAATAATAGAATAATAGAAGAATTTTATCATGTATGCGGTATTTCGCATAAACAGGTTATTGTAATATAATAATAAAGAATGGAATAACAGAAGAATTTCACCATGTATGAAGTACTTCACATAGATAGGTTATTCCAACATAATAATAAGGAATAAAATAATAATAGCTCTCTTCATAAATACGAAAGAAATAATACCCCTTACCTTAGAAGAAACTGAATATTGGAATAGTGAGGTAGCAGACTTCTCTTCTTCTTTCTCTCTATAATTTCTCTCTATAATAATTGCTTTAAAGCTTTAGTGAATTGGTGAGAAATGAAGGAAGAATGAGCTTCTATTTATATGAAAATATAGTTTCGATAATTGCACGTTTTGGGGCTCAAAATATTATAGTATAATACCTTCCTCTTTTTCTTCATTTTTAATTTAATCTTGCAAGTATTATCAAACTTGCACCACCTCCCCTAATAGTAAATAATGTGAATCAATAGTTCAATCGTGTGAATTAATAGTTATAATCATGTGAAAATACGAATTACAGTATAGTACCTCCATCTATACCTCTATTTTTAACTTAGTCAAGCAAGTATTATCAATCTTGCACCAACTCCCCTAATAGTACAAGAATGTGATTCAATAGTACACACATGTGAACAAATAGTTATATAAGCATGTGAATTAGTAGCAATTAATTGCTCATTTATCTGATTTATCAATATAACCCCCAGACATCAATTATCATTAGAATAAATGTCGATTTCCACTAACACTAATAATTTCAACACAATGGAACTATCAATTTCATCTTTAATTAACACGAACTTATTCATCATTAATATTACAACTCACAATATTTAATAACCAGGTCGTTCCCAGGAAAGTGGGGGCTTTCCGATAAGGATTTCTCCTTATTGGCGCGCAATTAGGTGACCAAACCTCTCCTTGACAGAACTTCTAGACATTGTCAATATTGTAAATAATAATATAAATAACTTTGCTGTCTCAATTACTGATTTAATAATATAACATATTATGCAGACGATACTGTGACAATAATTGAATCAATAATATGAGAGATATGATACAGCAATTACTGTAGCAATAATTGAGTATAACTGAGTGACTTCTTACGTAAGCATCAGTAATCAATACTGTGTGCTACTATGCAACCATGCGTATTACTGTACTTTTACTACCGAGTAGTTCAACAGTTTAACGGTAAAACTTTTGCCGTTATTTTTATAAAAAGATAATTCCGTCATTTTCTAACTACGACAATACTTCCATTGTGGGGTCCACCAATTTGATTATGCCAGCGTACAGATATTCCCTGACAAAAAGAATATTTTATAACAACTTGCATCCTTTGCAAAATTTTCACATATCACCCTAAACTTTAACCTTTTATCAATTTAACCATTTACGAAATAAAATAATAATTATAAGAAAATTGAATAATTTCATTTCATAAAATTCAGGGTCTCACAACTGCTAAGCAATTCAAAGAGCTGGGACCATCAGAGTTTTTGAGAGTGCCAAAACCACTTAAGGCGGAGACATGGATAAAGTAGATCACCAAGATATTTGATGTCTTGGGATGCTCCGAGGAGCAAAAGGTTCCCTTTGCCACCTTCATGTTGAGAGGAGAGGCAGATTACTGGTGGGAATCAGTAAAACATACTCAGCCTGCCGTACTCAAAATGTCTTGGGAAAAGTTCCAAGAACTGTTCAATGACAAGTAATTTCCCGAAAGTATTCGTCACATAAAGGAGGTGGAGTTTATCAAGTTGGAGCAAAATAATATGACTGTGTCGCAGTACGAGGCTAAGTTTGTCGAGTTGTCCCGGTTCGCATCCCATTTGGTTGATAATGAGGAGAGAATGACGCGAATGTTTTTACGAGGTTGGAGACCCGAAATACGTCAATACCTCATTTCTCATAAATTGTGTTTGTATTCAGATGTTGTAAATAGGGCTCAGTTATCGGAGCGCAATAATGAGTCAACCCAACCAAGAGAGAGCATCCGACAAGTCGATAATACCAGTGGTAGCAGTCATCAAAGCGATGACAACAAACATGGAGGGAATTAACATGCCAGAAATGGTAACCACTTCGGTGGTAATCATGGCCAAGATAATAGAAGTGGAAATTTCAAGAAGAGGAAATTCAATAATGATGGAAAGACATCAGCACCAGCACCTGTTGTTAAGGAAGGAGAACGACCGCCGGTCGTATGTTACAAATGTGGAGGGGAAGGACACATAAGTCTAAACTGGATGATGCAGTCTAAAGCGTGTTGTAATTATGGAAAAGAAGGTCACCTAGCCCAATTTTTTCGTGCACCAAAGTCAAGTCCAGCTGGGATGGAGGCATCAAAGGGTGTCCCAGATAAGACAAAACCGGTAGTTCAAGGGAGAGCGTTTGTCGTAACCTTCCAAAAAGTGAGGAATCCAAACGAGGTGATCATGGGTAAACTAATCATAAACTCTAGTGATGTTTATACTTTATTTGATATCGGTTCTACCTATTCCTTTATTTCTCCTACTTGCGCTCAACGTTGAAATTTGACTTCGGAGAAATTAGACTTTGACTTATCTGTTGAAACTCCGTTGGGAGAAACCTTCATTACATCCACAGTTTATAAGTCTTGTTTGATTCAAATCGGTAACTGCACGTTACCTGTTGATCTTATTTCTTTGAAAATACTTACATTTGATGTGATTTTAGGGATTGATTGGTTAACTACTCATCATACTAATATTGAATATTTTCGTAAGCTTGCTAGCTTTCATATTCCTAACCAACCTATTATACGAATTCAAGTAACCAAACTATTAAAGTCAATCACTGTCATATCAAGTCATAAAGTTATTCATTTATTGAAAAATGGATGTCAAGTTTTCTTAGCCCATGTCACAGATTTAAATAAAAATACGTCAGATATGAATGATATTTCTATTGTTAATAAATTTCCTGACATATTCCCTGAAGAACTTCTTGGCCTACCCCCAAAGCGTGAAATTGAATTTTGTATCGACCTTGAATCCAGTATAAAACCCATTTCCAAAGCCCCATATTGAATGGCTCCTATTGAACTTCAGGAGTTAAAAACCCAACTACAGGAATTGTTAGACATCAGTTTCATTCGTCCTAGTACGTCTCCTTGGGGTGCTCTATTATATTCGTGAAGAAGAAAAATGGAAGTATGCGACTTTGTATTGATTATCAGGAGTTGAATTATGTCACCATCAAAAATAGGTACCCGTTACCTCGTATTGATGAAATGTTTGACCAGTTGCAAGGTGCCAAATTCTTTTCAAAGATCGATCTTCGTTCCGGATATCATCAGTTAAAGATTAAAATTGATAACATCCCAAAGACTGCTTTCAGAACTCGGTACGGGCATTACGAATTCCTAGTCATGTCTTTTAGATTGTCTAATGCTCCTGCTGCCTTCATGGATTTGATGAACCGAGTATTCAAGGAATATTTGGATCACTTTATGGTCGTCTTTATTGATGAAATCCTTATTTACTCCAAAAGTCGTGAAAATCATGAACAACACTTGAGACTGATACTTTAAAAGCTTCGTGAAAACAAGTTATATGCCAAGTTAAAGAAATATGGGTTCTGGCTTGAAGAAGTAGCATTCCTTGGGAACGTGATATCAAATCATGGAATATCTATTAACCCGACAAAGATTGAAGCAATTCAAAGCTGGGAGAAACCTAAGTTAGTGACCGAAGTACGTAGCTTTCTCGGCTTAGCTAGTTATTATCGGAGATTCGTAGAAAGGTTTTCTCGAATCACAACTCCATTAACTCAGCTAACTCAGAAAGATACAAAATTTGGTTGGAGTGATGAATGTGAGAAGAGTTTTCAAGAACTCAAGATCAGACTCATTTCAGCACCTGTTCTGACAATACCATCTAGTTCGGAGAGATTTATCATCTAAAGTGATGCTTCATGCAAAAATTTAGGATGTGTTCTCATGCAACATGGGAAAGTCATAGCTTATGCCTCACGATAACTCAAAGAATATGAGAGAAATTATCCTACTCATGATCTAGAGTTAACAGCTGTCATTTTTGCTCTTAAGATTTGGAGGCATTATGTAAGACCCCAACTTTTATGAGTAAAGATTAATTTCTCTCGAAATATATTTTTGAATATTATGGTATGGATATAATATAATGTTATAGTTGTGGGTAATATTTATAAATTTTGCAAAGTAAGCAAGTGGTTATATAATATTTGATTGGTCGAGGAATATTTGTTTTAACAGGGAATATTCGTACGATGACACAATCATTGGAGGATCCCACAACGGAAGTATTATCGTAATAAGAAAACAACAGAATTATCTTTTTATTAAAATAATGACAGAAGTGTTACCGTTAAAACTATTAAACTACCCGGTAGTAAAAGTACAGTAATACACGTGGTTGCATAGTAGCACACGGTATTAGTTATTGATGCTTATTTGAGAAGTCACTCAGTTATACTCAATTATTGCTAGAATAATTGCTGCATCATATCTCTCATATTATTGATTCAATTATTGCCACAACATCATCTGCATAATATGTTATATTATTAAATCAATAATTGAGACGACAAAGTTATTTATATTATTAAATTGCAATATTTACAATGTCTAGAAGTTCTGTCAAGGAGAGGTTTGGTCATCTAATTGCACGCCAATAGGGAGAAATCCTTATCGGAAAGCCCCCTCTTTCCTGGGAATGACCTGGTTGTTAAATATTATGAGTTATAATATTAATGATGAATAAGTTTGTGTTGATTAAAGATGAATTTAATAGTTCCATTGTGTTGGGATTATTAGTGTTAGTGGAAATCGACATCTATTCTGATGATAATTGATGTCTGGGGGTTATATTGATAAATCGGGTAATTAATTGGATAAATGAGCAATTAATTGCTAGTAATTCACATGCTTATATAACTATTTGTTCACATGTGTGTACTATTGAATCACATTCATGTACTATTAGGGGAGTTCGTGCAAGATTGATAATACTTGCATGACTAAGTTAAAAATGGAGGTATACATGGAGGTACTATACTGTAATTCGTATTTTTACATGATTATAACTATTGATTCACATGATTGAACTATTGATTCACATTATTTACTATTAGGCGAGGTGGTGTAATTTGATAATACTTGTAGGACTAAATTAAAAATGAAAGAAAAGTTGGAGGTATTGTACTTTAATATTTCGAGCCCCAAAATGTTCAATTATCGAAACTATATTTTTCTATAACTAGAAGCTTATTCTTCCTTCATTTCTCACCAATTCACTAAATCAATAGAACAATTATTATAGAGAGAAATTATAGAGAAAAAGAAGAAGAGAAGTCTGCTACCTCTCTACTCCAGTATCCAGTTTCTTTCTAAGGTAAGGGATATTATTTCTTTCGTATTCATGAAGAGAGCTTTTGTTATTCAATTCTTTATTATTATGTTGGAATAACATGTCTATGCAAAGTACCACATACATGGTGAAATTTTTATGTTATTCAATTCTTTATTATTTTGTTGGAATAACCTGTCTGTTCGGTCTATCGCATCCATGGTGAATTCTTTGTTATTCCACTCTTTATAATTCTGTTGGAATATCTTGTCTGTGCGGATTACGCTAGACCTGGTTCCATTCTTTATTATTTTATTGGAATAACCTGTCTGTGCGGTCTATCGCATGCATGGTGAATTCTTCTATTATTCCATTCTTTATTATTCTATTGGAATATTCTGTCTGTGCGGATTACGCATGACCTGCTTCCGTTCTTTATTATTTTGTTGGAATAACCTGTCTATGTGGATTATCACATGCATGGTGAATGATCCTTCGTATTCATTCCTTATTAAATTGTGGAAATGATCTGTCTACGTGCATTACCGCATGGCGGGTGAAAATCCATTTGCAGTTTCATATATTCTATGATACTCATTTGATTAAAGTTTTGGCTTCTATACTCCATGAAATTAGTAGAATATCTTGGATATTTGTTGTGACTCCCCAAAAATAGGTCCATTCAATCCAACCTATTCTGAGTCGCCAAATACATGGTACAGAAACAACTACAACTTTATTGATACATTTGTCGTGAAAAATACGACAACACGTATACTGTGAGTTTAAATATAAATATTGTCTTCTAGACAATATCCACTCCCAAATAAAGTCCTCATTACAATTATTGATACACTATTTTACAGAATAGTGAGGACTACTAAAACAACTATCTTGAACCATCACTCTACACCCTGACTAGTTTCCGTTATATTCTCGCCTCCTAAGAAGAAAAATGGAACAAAAAGGAAAAGGGTGAGCTCAACTAACCCAGTAAAGAATATTATGACTAAGATAATATACAACAAATTATCCTTCGTCTTCAATAGGGAAAAAACTGATAGAATACAATAGACAACAAGTTTAGATCAACAACTGCAATGGAAACAACAATTCATTAGAAGAGTTAAGTAGAAAATGAAATCTACTATCATTTATGAATTTAAAAGTCCATCATCGATATTTTGTCCCTGTAACATCAATTAATATACATCTTGAATCAAATAGTCATCTTTGCAATACAGGCCAAAGATATTAATCAGTCGGTCATGTTCATCTCAACACCTGTTCATCTTTGCACTACGGCCCAAAGATATTCATCAAGAAATCATTCATCTTTGCACTACAGGCCAAAGATATTCAGTTATATCATCATTTAGGACTGATGATGATGAAAAATATTTTAAAGAAAATGAATCCAGTGAGACAAAAGAACAAATATTAAGGATTCATACTTTAGATAATCCAAGTTCAAAAATACTTCATAAATAAACTATTATGGAGTAGAATTCAAAAATGTAGATCAAAACATAGATCCAATTAAAGATAGTAACCATAATAGACAATCTTGGATACAGAAAAGAAAATTTAATTTTTCTGTGAATAGTGTCGTATTTATGAATAGTTCCGTATACGTGAATAGTGTCGTATACGTGAATAGTAACTCAAACATTAAAAGGTAGAAACTCCACAAGAAAATTATCATGCTTCGTGAATAGTACTCTTGAACAGTAACTCATAAATAGTAACTCGTGAATAGTAACTTATGAATAGTAACCCCGACACGAAAAGATATGAATTTTACAAGAAAAATCTTACCACTATTCTGGTATAATGATATTCAAAGAAATAATATCATTTATAAAAAAATAACACCTCTTACCTCAAAAGAATAGTACTTCTGGCTGGAATATCAGATATAACGCTGAAGGAAACTTGCACCGTATAGAAACACTCAAGATATCAAAATACTCACAAGAATACGCTCGATAATATAGAGAGAGAAAACTTCAGTTTCTGATGTGATTTTCAATTCTAACTTAAGCACCCTATTTATAGGAAAATGCTTAGAACACCAAAGCAGAAACTTTAATAAATTAATATATTTATAATCAAAGTTTCCTTAGCCCACCACATCAGAAACACATTTTCCACACAAAAAAATGAAAAACATGTTTAAAACAATTTTTGTAACAAAATTAATTCAGACTCAATATTCTGGAACTTTAATAATTTATAATAAATAGCCCTTTTATTTGAAAAATTCAAATCTTATGTCCATTCCATAGGAAATTCCATTCTCTACAACTTTGCAGAAGAAAGGTTTTCCAAATTCCAAACAGAAATTGATCGAAATTTATAAACGGGCAATTTTACAGGCTATAATCAAATTTCAGTCAAGAAATACGGTCTACAAACATGAAAAACATGTTTTTAATATTTATTGTAATAAAAATATTCTTCTTCCTCATTTATTCATATATCCCACATTCATTGTAAAAATATCACCATTATTATATTATTAAAGTATAATAATATATTTAAATGAATTATTTTATCAGAAAAGATAAAATATCAATTTTCAACAATTGTCACATTAAATATTTGCTCCATCTATATCCACATAAAATGAATATTTTTCTTATCATATAAATTAATAATTAATTATTCACAAATAATATTACAGAATTATAATACTGGCAACCAGGCCGTTCCAAGGAAAGAGAGGGCTTTTCAATAAGGATTTCTCCTTACTGACGCGCAATTAGGTGACCAAACCTCTCCTTAGACAGAACTTTCCAGATATTACCAATAATGTTATCTAATAATATTATTCCAATAATATGAATTATTGATCTGATAATGAAAAATACTGTCCAGTGATAATTATTGAAACAACAATAATATAAAATATCAACGTAGTAATTAATGAATCAATAGAATAAAATATTGAACAGTAATTACAGTAACAATTATTGAGTAGTGCCTTCTTACGTAAGAATCAATAATTGGTGCAATACTGTGTGTTACTGTATTTTAACCACCGGGTATTCCAACAGTATTAACGGTAACAACTACGCCGTTATTTATAAACAATTTATACTTGTCGTTTTCTTCATCCAATTGCTTTCCGTTATGGGGCCCACACAAGACTGCACCGTCGTGAGAATATTCCCCGACAACAAGAATATTCCACGACCAAATGAATATTCCCCGATAACAAAGAATATTTTATAACCACTTGCTTATTTTGTAAAATTTGCACATTTTACCCATAACTAACCACATTAATTAAATCAACCCCTTTAATATTTCAAAATAATAAATAGAAGAAATTCCATTTTATTAAAAAAAATTGGGATCTTACAACCTCCCCTCCTTATGAAATTTCGTCCTCAAAATTGACGTACGTACCTAGTGTTTCGAAAAGGTGAGGATACCTTGCTTTCATTTATGATTCCAACTCCCAGGTCATTTCTTCAATAGCATGGTTCCTCCACAAAACCTTGACTTGTGGTATAACCTTTGTGTGTAAGACATGCTCCTTTAGATCTTGACTAGTACTTCCTCATACGTTAAATCTTTGGTTATTTCATCTGGTTCTAACTCAATAACGTGGTTCGGGTCATTCACATAATTTCGTAACATCGATACGTGAAAAACGTTATGAACACACGATATACTTGGCGGTAAAACGAGTCTATAGGCCACAGTTCCTATTCGATCGAGGATTTCAAATGGATTAATAAATCGAAGGTTTGGGCTTTCCTCACAACGCCGATTCTCGCTTTTGGAATAACAACTTCTTGCATCTTCTTCTTCATATTCATCAGCTCTAGGTTTGTAGCTTGAACATCTTTAACTTTATCGATTAAGGTCGATTCTACTCGTATATCATCATGTGGGTTCCTAGAGTCTTTAACTCCATCTCTATCAGTTGTAAGTTATACGAAATGGGTCTTTGACAATATCACACTCGTATTCGTATACGATCTTCTACTCAACACGTCAGCTACCACGTTCGTTTTTCCAGGATGGTATGGTCAGAACATGTGCCGAAATGAGTCTCCTCATGAGTTCTTCGAAGCTCTTTCCACATTCCTTGATCCATTCGAACTTTGTATCTTTTCGAGTCAGCTAAGTTAACGGAGTAGTGATTCAAGAAAATCCTTCCATGAATCCCTGATAGTAACCAGCTAAGCCTAGAAAGCTACGTATTTCGATTACTGACTTAGGTTGCTCTCAACTGTGACTCATATCCCAATCTTGGATAGCACGTCACAATGACACCTATCAGTTTACTACCGCACGAATATGGCATCCCCTACAGAGAGTCTGGATTCGGTGCATTCCATAAAGGAAGTCACCAGTTAGAGGCTCGGGTATCAACTTCTATAGTTGGGTTTTTAACTCCTGAAGTTCAATAGGAGCCATTCGATATGAGATTTTAGAAATGGGTTTTGTACTGGGTTCAAAGTCGATACAAAATTCAATATCACGCTCTGGGAGTAGGCCAGGAAATTCTTCAGGAAATTTACTAACAACAGAAATATCATTCAAATCTGACGTATTTTTGTTCGAGTCCTATGACATGGGCTAAGAAAACTTGACATCCGTTTTTCAATAAACGAATGGCTTTATGGCTTAATATGAAAGAGTTTGACTTCAATGGTTTGGTTTCTTGAATTCAAATAACAGGTTGCTTAGGAATATGAAAACTAACAACCTTACGAAAACAATCAATTTTGGCATGATGAGTAGTTAACCAATCAATCCCTAAAATCACATCAAAAGGAAGTATCTTTAAAGAGATAAGATCAACAGGTAATGTGATGGTGCCAACTTAGATCAAACAAGATTTATAAACAGCGGATGTAATGAAAGTTTATCTTAATGGAGTCTCCACAGATAGGTCAAAGTCTAATTTCTCCAGAGTCAAGTTTAAACATTGAGCACAAGCAGGAGAGATAAATGAATGGGTAGAACCGGTATCTAATAAGGTATAAACTTTACAAGAATTTATAATTAACTAACTCGTGCTAACTTCGTTCGGGTTCCTCGCATTCTGACTAGTCACAATAAACGCTCTTCCAGGAACCGTTGACTTTAACTTTTCTGGGACAGTCTTTTGAGTCACCATTCCCGCTGGACTTGGTTTCGCTATCGTACAATCTCAAGCGATATGACCTTCTTTTCCACAATTATAATATACCTTGGAAGGCTATGAACAGTTTGGACTTATATGTCCCTCATCTCCGCATCTGTAGCATCTAACTGGCGGTCGTTCTCCTCCCCTAAAATTTGTTGTTGATGCTTGTGCTGCTACCGACGTCTTCCCGTCATCGATAAATCTTCTCTTCTTGAAATTTCCACTTGAATTATTTCTTCTATTATCTTGGCCATGATTACCACCGAAGTGGTTACCATTTCTCGCTTGATAATTTCTTTCACGATGGTTATCATTGTCCCGATGGCCGTTGCCACCGGTATGATTATCATCGGGTTGTTGGTCGCCCAGTTGAACAGACTCATTATCTCGCTCTAATAATTGAGCCCTGTTAACAACATCTGAATATAGAGAAAATTTATGAGAAATGATATATTGACGAATTTTGAGTTTCAAACCTCTCAGAAACATCTGTGTCATACGTTTCTCATTCTCTACTAAATGAGGTGCAAACCTGGATAACTCTGCGAACTTCGCCTCATACTGGGACACCGTCATGTTGTTCTGTTCTAGTCTGATAAACTCTACCTCCTTCATATGATGAATACTTTCAGGAAAGTACTTGTTATTGCACAGTTTCTGAAATTTTTCCCAAGACATATTGAGTACGGCATGCTGGGTACGCTTTAAAGATTTCCACCAGTAATCTGCCTCATTACGGAACATAAAAGTGGCGAATGGAACCTTCTGTTCCTCCGTGCATCCCAAGACGTCGAATATCTTGGTAATTTGCTTGACCCACGTCTCCGCCTTAATCAGATTCGATTTTCCAAAGAATTCTGGTGGTCCTAACTCTTTGAACTGCTTGGCTGTGACAAACCGCGCGTTGCTATCATTTCCACCCGTATTTTGTACACGAGTCTCCCTCGTCCGATTTTGCATGAACTGCAAAAAGCTTCTAAACATCCCATCGTTCATCATCTAATCAGTGGTGTTATTTACATGATGAACATTGTCTTCTTGTTGCACGTTCTCCTGATTGGTGAGTAAAGGTGTCTCCACGGTCTCATTTACTCCACTGTTAACATTCTCAGTTGCCATTCTGAAATACTGCCATAAAAAAAGGGTTAATTAAAGAATTAACATATCACATAATACCCCTATATTCTAACTAACCAACAAATAAGCTTAGGTAAGACACACTAGCTAAGGATTTACTCGCCTCTCCCCTCCTAGTTCTATTCCCGATCTCCGCCAGAGATCATATCCCTAAGCTCTGATACCAATTGTAACGCCCCCAAAATAGGTCCATTCAATCCAACCTATTCTGAGTCGCCAAATACATGGTATCGAAACAACTATAACTTTATTAATACATTTGTCGTGAAAAATATGATAACACATATACTGTGAGTTTAAATACAAATATTGTCTTCTAAAAAATATCCACACCCAAATAAAGTCCTCATTATAATTATTGATACACTATTTTACATAATAGCGAGGACTACTAAAACAACTATCTTGAACCATCACTCTACACCCTGACTAGTTTCCGTTATATTCTCACCTCCTAAGAAGAAAAATGGAACAAAAAGGAAAAGGGTGAGCATAACTAGCCTAGTAAAGAATATTATGACTAAGATAATATACAACAAATTATCCTTAGTCTTTAACAGGGAAAAATCTGATAAAATACAATAGACAACAAGTTTTAGATCAACAACTACAACGGAAACAATAATTCATTAGAAGAGTTAAGTAGAGAATGAAATCTTCTATCATCTAAGAATTTAAAAGTCCATCATCGATATTTTGTCCCTGTAACATCAATTAATATACATCTTGAATCAAATAGTCATCTTTGCAATATAGGCCAAAGATATTAATCAGTTGGTCATGTTCATCTAAACACCTGTTCATCTTTGCACTACGGGCCAAAGATATTCATCAAGAAATCATTCATCTTTGCACTACAGGTCAAAGATATTCAGTTATATCATCATTTAGGACCGAGAATGATGAAAAATATTTTAAAGAAAATGAATCCAGTGAGACAAAAGAATAAATATTAAGGATTCGTACTTTAGACAATCCAAGTTTAAAAATACTTCATAAATAAACTATTATGGAGTAGAATTCAAAAATGAAGATTAAAACATAGATCCAATCAACGATAGAAACCATAATAGACAATCTTGGACATAAAAAAGAAAATTTAATTTTTTTGTGAATAGTGTCGTATTTGTGAATAGTGCTGTATACGTGAATAGTGCCGTATACGTGAATAGTAACTCCGACATTAAAAGGTAGAAACTCCACAAGAAAATCATCATTCTTCGTGAATAGTAACTCGTGAATAGTAACTCATGAATAGTAACCCCGACACGAAAAGATATGAATTTCACAAGAAAAATCTTACCAATATTCTGGTATAATGATATTCAAAGAAATAATATCATTTATAAAAAAATAACATCACTTACCTCAAAAGAATAGTACTTCTGGCTGGAATATCAGATATAACGCTGAAGGAAACTTGCACCGTATAACAACACTCAAGATATCAAAATACTCACAAGAATACGCTCGATAATATAGAGAGAGAAAACTTCAGTTTCTGGTGTGATTTTCAATTCTAACCTAAGAACCCTATTTATAGGAAATTGCTTAAAACACCAAAGCAAAAAATTTAATATAATAATATATTTTTAATCAAATTTTCCTTAGCCCACCACATCAAAAACATATTTTCCACACAAAAAAATGAAAAACATGTTTAAAACAATTTTTGTAACAAAATTAATTCAGACTCAATATTCCGGAACTTCAATAATTCATAATAAATAGCCATTTTATCTGAAAAATTCAAATCTTATGTCCATTCCATAGGAAATTCTATTCTCTACAACTTTGCAGAAGAAATTTTTCCAAATTCCAAACAGAAATTGACCGAAATCCACAAACGGGCGATTTTACAGGCTATAATCAAATTTCAGTCAAGAAATGGGGTCCACAAACATGAAAAACATGTTTTTAATATTTATTGTAACAAAAATATTCTTTCTCCTCATTTATTCATATATCCCACATTCATTGTAAAAATATCAGCATTATTATATTATTAAAGTATAATAATATATTTAAATGAATTATTTTATCAGAAAAGATAAAATATCATTGTTCAACAATTGTCACATTGAAAATTTGCTTCATCTATATCCACATAAAATGAATATTTTCCTTATCATATAAATCAATAATTAATTATTCACAAATAATATTACAGAATTACAAAACTGGTAACAAGGTCGTTCCCAGGAAAGAGGAGGCTTTCCAATAAGAATTTCTCCTTATTGACGCGCAATTAGGTGACCAAACCTCTCCTTAGACAGAACTTTCTAGACATTACTAATACTGTTATCTAATATTATTATTCTAATAATATGAATTATTGATCTGCTAATGAAAAATATTCTGCAGTGACAATTATTGAAACAACAATAATATAAAATATCAACGTAGCAATTACTGAATCAATAGAATAAAATATTGAACAGTAATTACTGTAACAATTATTGAGTAGGGCCTTCTTACGTAAGAATCAATAATTGGTGCAATACCGTGTGCTACTGTGTTTTAACCACCGGCTATTCCAACAGTATTAACGGTAACAACTACGCCGTTATTTATAAACAACTTATACTTGTCGTTTTCTTCATCCAATTGCTTTCCGTTATGGGGCCCACACAAGACTGCGCCGTCGTACGAATATTCCCCAAGAGCAAGAATATTCCACGACCAAATAAATATTCCCTGATAACAATGAATATTTTATAACCACCTGCTTATTTTGTGAAATTTGCACATTTTACCCATAACTAACCACATTAATCAAATCAACCCCTTTATTATTTCAAAATAATAAATAGAGGAAATTCCATTTTATTAAAAAAAATAAAATTTGGGATCTTACATTTGTGCTTCATCCGATATCTTTTCATCGAAATATTTTTCTGAGCATTCTTGAATTTTACTCCACAAAGTAGTATTATCTTGACAATTTGGACGTAATTGATTTCAAGATAAATAACTTATAAATCTTTAAAATTTTTTCTTGAACTTATTTTATTGAATTATTATGTCATTGTCATCATCCTCATGCTTATATTGTGATGAAAGTCATCTTTGGCTTACATGATTAGATGGACTTGGTATGATTATGACCAGGGATTATTCAGTATAATCATGACCTGTAATGTTATAAATGTTGTGGTAAAAGTCCTCAGTAGCCTGTAGTGCATTGATGGACAGTTTTTGGTATGATTATGACCAGGGATTATTCGTTATAGTCATGACCATTGATGATTTAATGAATATCCTTGGCCCGTAGTGCGTGGATGACTCGATGATGTGGTTTATTTATTAAGCTGAGTCTTAGCGATAAAAATTGATGAAAACATTTTAAATCATAGAAGATAGTAGATATCATGCTCTACTTGACTCTTCTAATGGATTACTTATTCCACTGCAGTTAAACTTGATGTCTATTGTATTTTATCAGTTTAACATTGTTGAAGACTAATGATAATTTATTCTGCATTATCTTAGTTATAATATTTCTTACTGGGCTAGTTGAGCTCACTCTTTCTTTCACTGTTCTCTTCAGGAAATGACATCGTAGCCGGGACTAGTCGGAAAACGGAGTGATGGTCCAGATGATAGCATTAGTAGTCCTCACTATTCTGTTAAATAGCGTGACAATAAATGTAATGAGGACTCCATTAAGTGTGGATATTGTCTAGATGACAATATTCTTATTAAAACTCTTAAATTATGTTTTGTCGTATTTCACATGACTGTTGTATAATTAAGTTGTATTTGAATTTTGTACCATGTATTTGGCGACTCAAGATGGGTGATGTATACCTATTTTGGGGGCGTCACAGTTGGTATCAAAGCCATAGAAAAGAGCCCCGAGCCTTTATCTCGTGACTTCTAAGTCTTGGGATGCACCGAAGCCAGACTTTCCGTAGGGGACGCCGTGAGTAACGGTGGCAAGTTGATAAGGTATCATTGTGAGGTGCTATCCAAGTCTTGGATGCGGGTCACAGTTGGTATTATAGCTTAGGGATATGATCCCTGGCTGAGATGTGAGACAAGAACTAGGAGGTGAGAGACGGGAAATTTCTTCGCTAGTATGACCTACCTAAGTTTATTTGGTATTTAATGTGTCGGTCAGAGTATAGGGATAATATGTGATATATTAATTTACCCTTATTTTGTGGCAGTATTTGAAAATGGCATCCGAAAATGTTGAGATAAACAATGAAACACATGAGACCGTTGAGTCACCACAGATTAATGCCCAGTATATTGTGCAACAGGAAGACGATAATCCTCATATAAACAATAACACCAATGAAATGGTGAACGATGGGATGTTCAGAGGCTTTATGCAACTCATGCAACATCAGGCGAAAGCGACTCCTGTCCAAAATGTAGGTGAAAACACTGACAACTCTTGAACGGTCATCGCTAAGCAGTTCAAGGAGTTGGGACCACCGGAGTTTTTTGGAGAGCCAAAACTACTTAAGGCAGAGACATGGATAAAGCAGATCAACAAGATATTTGATGTCTTGGGATGCTCTGAGAAGCAAAATGTTCCCTTTTCCACCTTCATGTTGCGAGTAGAGGAAAATTACTGGTGGGAATCTGTAAAGCGTACTCAACCTGCCGCACTCAAAATGTCTTGGGAGAAGTTCCAAGAGCTGTTCAATGACAAGTACTTTCCTAAAAGTATTCGTCACATGAAGGAGGTAGATTTCATCAAGCTTGAGCAAAACAATATGACCGTGGTGCAGTACGAAGCTATGTTTGCCGAGTTGTCTCAGTTTGTGTCCCACTTGGTTGATAATGAGGAGAGAATGATGCAGATGTTTCTAAGAGTTTTGAAACCAGAGATACGTCAATACCTTATCTCTCATAAACTGTGTTTGTATTCAGATGTTGTGAATAGGGCTCAGTTATTGGAGCGCGATAATGAGTCAACCCAACCAAGAGAGAGAAACTGACAAGTTGATAATACCAGTGGTAGCAGTCATCGAAGCGGTGACAACAAACATGGAAGGAATCAACATGCCATAAATGATAATCACTTCGGTGGTAATCATGGCCATGACAATAAGAGTGGACATTTCAAGAAGAGGAGATTCAACAAGGATGGAAAGACGTCAGCACCAGCACTTGTTGTTAAGGAAGGAGAATGACAACAGGTCATATGTTACAAATGTGGAGGGGAAGGACACATAAGTCCAAACTGCACGATGCAGTCTAAAGCGTGTTATAATTGTGGAAAAGAAGGTCACCTAGCCCAATTTTTTCGTGCACCAAAGTCAAGTCCAGCTGGGATGGAGGCATCAAAGGGTGTCCCAGAAAAGACAAAACCGGTAGTTCAAGGGAGAGCGTTTATCGTAACCTCCCAAAAAGTGAGGAATCCGAACGAGGTGATCACGGGTAAGCTAATCATAAACTCTAGTGAAGTTTATACTTTATTTGATATCGGTTCTACCCATTCCTTTATTTCTCCTACTTGCGCTCAACGTTGAAATTTGACTTCGGAGAAATTAGACTTTGACTTATCTATTGAAACTCCGTTGGGAGAAACCTTCATTACATCCACGGTTTATAAGTCTTGTTTGATTCAAATCGGTAACTGCACGTTACCTGTCGATCTTATTTCTTTTAAAATACTTATATTTGATGTTATTTTAGGGGTTGATTGGTTAACTACTCATCATGCTAAAATCGATTATTTTTGTAAGGTTGTTAGCTTTCATATTCCTGACCAACCTATTATGCGAATTCAAGCAACCAAACCACTAAAATCAATCACTATCATATCAAATCATAAAGCTATTCGATTATCGAAAAATGGATTTCAAGCTTTCTTAGCCCATGTCACAAATTTAAATAAAGATACGTCAGATTTGAATGATATTTCTATTGTTAATAAATTTCCTGACGTATTCCTTGAAGAACATCCTCGCCTACCCCCCAGAGCGTGAAATTAAATTTTGTATCGACCTTGAATCCGGTACAAAACCCATATCCAAAGCCCCATAACGAATGGCTCCTATTGAACTTCAAGAGTTAAAAACCCAACTATAGGAATTGTTAAACATCGGTTTCATTCGTCCTAGTACGTCTCCTTGGGGTGCTCCTATTCTATTCGTGAAGAAGAAAGATGGAACTATGCGACATTGTATTGATTATCGGGAGTTGAATCATGTCACCATCAAAAATAGGTACTCGTTGCCTTGCATTGATGACCAGTTTGACCAGTTGCAAGGAGCCAAATTCTTTTCAAAGATTGATCTTCGTTCCAGATATCATCAGTTGAAGATTAAAACTGATGACATTCCAAAGACTGCTTTTAAAACTCAGTACAGACATTATGAATTCCTAGTCATGTCTTTTGGATTGACTAATGCTCCTGCTGCCTTCATGGACATGATGAACCGATTATTCAAGGAATATTATATTACTTTTTGGTCGTCTTTATTGATGAAATCCTCATATACTCCAAAACTCGTGAAGACCATGAGAAACACTTGAGGCTGATACTTCAAAAGCTTCGTGAAAACAAACTTTATGCCAAGTTGAAGAAATGTGAGATCTGGCTTGAGGAAGTTGCATTCCTTGGGCATGTAATATCAAATTATGGAATATCTAATGACCCGGCAAAGATTGAAGCAATTCAAAGCTGGGAAACCTATGTTAGTGATCGAAGTACGTAGCTTTCTCGGCTTAGCTGGTTATTATCGGAGATTCATAGAAGGGTTTTCTCGAATCGCTACTCCATTAACTCAGCTGACTCGAAAAGATACAAAATTCGGTTGGAGCAAAGGATGTGAAAAGAGTTTTCAAGAACTCAAGAGGAGACTCATTTCAGCACCTGTTTTGACAATACCATTTGGCTCGGAGGGATTTGTCATCTACAGTGATGCTTCAGGCAAAGGTTTAGGATGTGTTCTCATGCAACATGGGAAAGTCATAGCCTATGCCTCACGACAACTCAAAGAATATGAGAGGAATTATCCTACTCATGATCTAGAGTTGGCAGCAGTCGTTTTTGCGCTTAAGATTTGGAGGCATTACCTGTATGGAGAGAAGGTGGAGATTTATACGGATCATAAAAGTCTCAAATATTTCTTCACTCAAAAAGAACTCAACATGAGATAATGACGATGGCTTGAGCTGTTGAAAGATTATGATCATACCATCCAATACCATCCTAAAAAAGCGAACGTGGTAGCTGACGCATTTAGTAGAAGATCATATGCGGGTACGAGTGCGATATTGTCAACGCAAAGACCCATTTTGTATGACTTACAAAGGATGGAGATAGAGTTAAAGACTCCAAGGACCCATATGATGATGGTGAATATACGAGTAGAACCGACTTTAATTGATAAAGTTTAAGCTGCTCAAGCTACAGACCTGGAGCTGATGCGTATGAGGAAGAAAGTGCAAGAAGGTTCTATTCTGGAAGCAAGAATCGATGAAGAAGGAATACTTCGAGTCAACTCCAGACTTTGTGTTCCTAACGACTCTGACTTGAAGTATAAAATCATGATGGAGGCACAGAACACACCGTTTGTAATCCATCCTGGGAGTACCAAAATGTATTGTGATCTTCGACATACATTTTGGTGGAGCAATATGAAGAGAGAGATAACGGGGTTTATCTCAAGGTGTCTAACTTGTCAACGAGTCAATGCGGAGCATCAAGTGCCAAAAGTTCCATTGCAACCACTTGCAATTCCAGAATGGAAGTGGGAGCACACTATCGTTGATTTTGTTACTGGTCTTCCCAAGGTTTCTCAAGGCATAGATGCGATTTGGGTCATTTTTAATAGATTGACCAAGTCTACACATTTCTTACCGATACGAGAAACTTATACACTTGAACGTCTTTCTAGTATGTATATAAATGAGATTGTAAGACTGCATGACATGCCAGTATCCATAGTTTCTGATCGTGACCCAAGATTCACTTCAAGATTTTGGGTTAGTTTGCAAAAAGCTATGGGCACGGATTTATGATTTAGTTCGGCATATCATCCTCAAACGGATGGGCAGTCGGAAAGGACTATTCAAACTCTTGAAGATTTATTAAGACTCTGTGTCCTTGACTTCAAGGGAAGTTGGGACAAGTTCTTACCATTGGTGGAGTTTTCCTACAACAACAGTTATCAAGCAAGTATTGACATGTCTCCATTTGAGGCGTTGTATGGAAGAAAGTGTCGTTCTCCAGTATGTTGGGATGAGGTGGGTGAAGAACCATTGTTCGGACCAGAGTTGGTATGTATGACTATGGAAAAGATTCAAACGATCCGACAACGTATAAAAACCTCACAAGATCGACAAAAGAGTTATGCTAATCTTCATCGAAAAGACGTGAAATTCAATATTGGAGATCATGTGTTGTTACGTGTTGCTCCATGGAAAGGAGTTACGAGATTTAGAAAGAGAGGAAACCTCAATCCTTGATTCATTTATAATCCTCGAACTAGTAGAAACTGTGGCCTATAGACCCGCCTTACCGCCAAGTATGTCTCGTGTTCATAACGTTTTCCACATATCTATGTTACGTAAATATGTGAAAGACCTAAACCACATTATTAAATTAGAACAAGAAGAGATAGAGGAAGATTTAACGTATGAAGAGTTACTTGTTAAAATCTTGGATAAGAAGGATCATATTCTACGCTCCAAGGTTATACCTCAAGTCAAAGTTTTGTGGAGAAACCACGATGTGGAAGAAATAAACTGAGAGTTAGAATCTGAGATGAAGTCAAGATATCCTCACCTCTTCGATATACCAGGTACGTACCCTAATTTCGAGGACAAAATTTTATAAGAATGGGAGGTTGTAAGACCCAACTTTTATGAATAAAGATTAATTTCTCTCAAAATATATTTTTGAATATTATGGTGTGGATATAATATAATGTTATAGTTGTGGTAATATTTACAAATTTTGCAAAGTAAGCAAGTGGTTATATAATTTTCGATTGGTCGAGGAATATTTGTTTTAACAGGGAATATTCGTACGACTACACAATCATTGGTGGACCCCCCAACCGAAGTATTGTCGTAATAAGAAAACGACAGAATTATCTTTTTATAAAAATAACGGCGGAAGTGTTACCGTTAAAACTATTGAACTACCCGGTAGTAAAACTACAGTAATACGCGTGGTTGCATAGTTGCACACGGTATTGGTTATTGATGCTTACGTGAGAAGTCACTCAGTTATACTCAATTATTGCTACAATAATTACTGCATCATATCTCTCATATTATTGCTTCAATTATTTTCATAGTATCATTTGCATAATATGTTATATTATTAAATCAATAATTGAGATGACAAAGTTATTTATATTATTAAATTACAATATTTACAATGTCTAGAAGTTCTGTCAAGGAGAGGGTTGGTCATCTAATTGCGCGCCAATAGGGAGAAATCCTTATCGGAAAGCCCACTCTTTCCTGGGAACGACCTGGTTGTTAAATATTATGAGTTATAATATTAATGATGAATAAGTTCGTGTTGATTAAAGATGAATTTGATAGTTCCATTGTGTTGGGATTATTAGTGTTAGTGGAAATCGACATCTATTCCGATGATAATTGATGTCTGGGGGTTATATTGATAAATCGGGTAATTAATCGGATAAATGAGCAATTAATTGCTATTAATTCACATGCTTATATAACTATTTATTCGCATGTGTGTACTATTGAATCACATTCATGTAATATTAGGGGAGTTGGTGCAAGATTGATAATACTTGCATGACTAAGTTAAAAATAAAGGTATAGATGGAGGTACTATACTGTAATTCGTATTTTCACATGATTATAACTATTGATTCACATGATTGAACTATTGATTCACATTATTTACTATTAGGGGAGGTGGTGCAAGTTTGATAATACTTGCAGGACTAAATTAAAAATAAAAGAAAAGTTGGAGGTATTATACTGTAATATTTTCGAGCCCCAAAACGTGCAATTATCAAAACTATATTTTCCTATAAATAGAAGCTCATTCTTCCTTCATTTCTCACCAATTCACTAAAGCTATAGAGTAATTATTATAGAGAGAAATTATAGAGAGAAAGAAGAAGAGAAGTCTACTACCTCTCTACTCCAGTATCCAGTTTCTTTCTAAGGTAAGGGGAATTATTTCTTTCGTATTCATGAAGAGAGCTTCTGTTATTCCATTCTTTATTATTATGTTGGAATAACTTGTCTATGCAAAGTACCGCATACATGGTGAAATTCTTCTGTTATTCCATCCTTTATTATTCTGTTGGAATAACCTGTATGTGCGGTCTATCGCATGGATGGTGAATTCTTTGTTATTCCATTCTTTATTATTCTGTTGGAATATCTTGTCTGTGCGAATTACGCTAGACCTAGTTCCATTCTTTATTATTCTGTTGGAATAACCTATCTAGTGAGGTCTATCACATGCATGGTGAATTCTTCTGTTATTCAATTATTTATTATTCTGTTAGAATATCCTGTCTGTGCGGATTACGCATGACCTAGTTCCATTCTTTATTATTTTGTTGGAATAACCTGTCTATGTGGATTATCACATGCATGGTGAATGATCCTTCATATTCATTCCTTATTAAATTATAGGAAATGATCTGTCTACGTGGATTACTGCATGGCGAGTGAAAATTCCATTTGCAGTTTCATATATTCTATGATACTCATTTGTTTAAAGTTTTGGCTTCTATACTCCATGAAATTAGTAGAATATCCTGGATATTTGCGCTTCATCCGGTATCTTTTCATCGAAATATTCTTCTGAGCATTCTTGAATTTTACTCCACAAAGAAGTATCATGTTGACAATTTGGATGTAATTGATTTCAAGATAAATTAACTTATAAATCTTTAAAATTTATTCTTAAGTCATCTTTGGCTTACGTGCGTAGATGAACTTGGTATGATTATGACCAGGGATTATTCAGTATAATCATGACCTATAATGTTATAAATGATGTGGTAAAAGTCCTCAGTAGCCTGTAGTGCATTGATGGACAGTTTTTGGTATAATTATGACCATTGATGATTTAATGAATATTCTTGGCCCGTAGTGCAGGGATGACTCGATGATGTGGTTTATTTATTAAGCTGAGTCTCAGCGATAAAAATTGATGAAAACATTTTAAATCATAGAAGATAGTAGATATCATGCTCTACTTGACTCTTCTAATGGATTGCTTATTCCCCTGCAGTTAAACTTGATGTCTATTGTATTTTATCAGTTTAACATTGTTGAAGACTAATGATAATTTATTCTGCATTATCGTAGTCATAATATTTCTTACTGGGCTAGTTGAGCTCACCCTTTCTTTCACTGTTCTCTTCAGGAAATGAGAACGTAGCCGGGACTAGTTAGGGAACGGAGTGACGGTCCAGATGATAGCATTGGTAGTCCTCACTATTATGTTAAATAGTGTGACAATAAATGTAATGAGGACTCCATTGAGTGTGGATATTGTCTAGATGACAACATTCTTATTAAAACTCTTAGATTATGTTTTGTCGTATTTCACACGACTGTTGTATAATTAAGTTGTATTTGAATTTTGTACCATGTATTTGCTGACTCAAGATGAGTGATGTATACCTATTTTGGGAGAGTCATACATTACCTGTATGGAAAGAAGGTGGAGATCTATATGGATCATAAAAGCCTCAAATATTTCTTCACTCAAAAGGAACTCAACATGCGACAACGACGATGGCTTGAGCTGTTGAAAGATTACGATCATACCATTCAATACCATCCTGAAAAAGCGAACGTAGTAGCTGACGAATTGAGTAGAAGATCATATGCGGGTACGAGTGCGATATTGTCAACGCAAAGGCCAATTTTGTATGACTTACAAATGATGGAGATAGAGCTAAAAACTCCAAGGACCTATGTGATGATGGCGAATATATGAGTAGAACCGACTTTAATCGATAAAATTAAAGTTGCTCAAGCTACATACCTGGAGCTGATGCGTATGAGAAAGAAAGTGCAAGAAGGTGCTATTCTGGAAGCAAGAATCGATGAAGAAGGAATACTTCGAGTCAACTCTAGACTTTGTGTTCCTAATGATTTTGACTTGAAGTATAAAATTATGATAGAACCGCACAACAAACTGTTTGAAATCCATCCTTGGAGTACCAAAATGTATCATGATCTTCGACATACATTTTGGTAGAGCAATATGAATAGAGAGATAACGCGGTTTATCTCAAGGTGTCTAACTTGTCAACGAGTCAAGGCGAAGCATCATGTGCCAAAAGGTCCATTGCAACCACTTAAAATTCCAGAATGGAAAGGAGAGCACATTACCATGGATTTCGTTACTGGTCTTCCCAAGGTTTCTCAAGGTATAGATGCAATTTGGGTCATTGTTGATAGATTGACTAAGTCTGCTCACTTCTTACCGATATAAAAAACTTATACACTTGAACATCTTGCTCGTATGTACATAAATGAGACTGTAAGACTGCATGACATGCCAGTATCCATAGTTTTTGATCAAGACGTAAGATCACTTCAAGATTTTAGGTTAGTTTGCAAAAAGCTATGGACACAGATTTACGATTCAGTTCGGCATATCATCCTCAAATGGATGGGCAGTCGGAGAGGACTATTCAAACTCTTGAGGATATATTAAAACTCTATGTCCTTGACTTCAAAGGAAGTTGGGATAAGTTCTTACCAGTGGTGGAGTTTTCTTACAATAATAGTTATCAAACAAGTATTGACATGGCTCCATTTGACGCGTTGTATGGAAGAAAGTGTCGTTCTTCAGTATGTTGGGATGAGGTTGGTGAAGGAACAGTTGTTGGGACTGGAGTTGGTACGTATGACTATGAAAAAGATTCAAACGATCCGATAATGTATAATAACCTTACAAGATCGACAAAAGAGTTATGCTGATCTTCATCGAAAGGACGTGGAATTTAATATTGGAGATCATGTATTGTTATGTGTTGCTCCATGGAAAGGAGTTTCGAGATTTGGAAAGAGAGAAAAACTCAATCCTCGATTCATTAACCCGTTTTTAATCCTCGATCGAGTAGGAACTGTGGCATATGGACTCTCCTTACCGCCAAGTATGTCTCGTGTTCATAATGTTTTTCACATATCTATATTACGTAAATATGTGAAAGACCCGAACGACATTATTGAATTAGAACTGGAAGAGATAGCGGAAGATTTAACGTATGAAGAGGTACCTGTTAAAATCTTGGATAAGAAGGATCATATTCTACGCTCCAAGGTTATACCTCAAGTCAAAGTTTTATGGAGAAACCACGATGTGGAGGAAATGACCTGGGAGTTAAAATCTGAAATGAAATCAAGGTATCCTCACCTCTTCGACATATCAGGTACGTACCCTAATTTTGAGGATGAAATTTCATAAGAAAGGGAGGTTGTAAGACCCCAACTTTTATGAATAAAGGATAATTTTTTTTGAAATATATTTTTGAATATTATGGTGTGGATATGATATAATGTTATAGTTGTGGGTAATATTTGAAAATTTTGCAAAGTAAGCAAGTTGATATAAAATATTCATTGTGTCGGGGAATATTCGATTGGTCGGGAAATATTCACTTTAACAGGGAATATTCGTACGACTACATAATCATTAGGTGGACCCCACAATGAAAGTATTGTCGTAGTTAGAAAACGACCTAAATATCTTTTTATAAAAATAACGGCGAAAGTTTTACCGTTAAATTATTGAACTACCCGGTGGTAAAAGTATAGTAATACTCGTGGTTGCATAGTAGCACACGGTATTGATTATTGATGCTTACGTGAGAATTCACTCAGTTATACTCAATTATTGATACAGTAATTGCTACATAGTATCTCACGTTATTTGATTCAATTATTGTCACATTATTAATAGTTTATATTATTAAATCAATAATTGAGATGAAAAAGTTATTCATATTATTATTTGCAATATTGACAATGTCTAGAAAGTTCTGTCGAGGAGAGGTTTGGTCACCTAATTGCTCGCCAATAGAGAGAAATCCTTATCAGAAAGCCTCCTCTTTCCTGGGAATGATTTGGTTGTTAAATATTGTGAGTTATAATATTAATGATGAATAATTGTTAATAGATTAAAAATGTGTTTATTAAAGATAAATAATTTATGGTAAATATTTATTCAATTTTTGATATAAATATAGGGATTGTTATGAGGCATTTGTTGTAAGTTTGACTTAGTATTCCATGGGAAGATTTACTAATTTTATGGATCATCGATAGTGGCTTTAATAGATAAACAATCTGGACCATTGATGGTGGTTTTAATAGTTAATCAATCTAGACCATTGATGGTGGTTGTAATAGTAAATCAATCTGGATCATTGATGTTGGTTTTAATAGTAAATCAATTTGGACCGTTGGTGATTGTTTTAAAAGTAAATCAATCTAGACCGTCAGTGGTGGTTGTAAAAGTAAATCAATTTGGACCATCGATTGTGGTTTTAATAGTAATCAATATGAGTCATCCATTTTAATAGTAAATCAATCTAGACCGTTCATGAATAAGTTAATATTTAGTCCATTCTCCTATAAATAGAAGCTTAATTCTTCTTTCATTCTCACCAATTCACTGAGATTTACAAGAGACACTATATAGAGAGAAACTATAGAGAGGAAGAAGAAGTGTATTCTGCTACTTCACTATTGCAGTATCCAGTCTTCTACTAAGGTAAGGGGTATAATTTCTTTCGTATTCATAAGGAATACTATTTTTCGTATTCATCCTTTAATATATCGGAATAACCTGTCTACGCGGATTACGTACCGTATGACAGGTGAAAATCCATTTGCAGTTTCGTATGTTATTTCTTTTCATATTCTTAAATCTAAACTTACTATGGTAAGTATTGCTTCTATAATCCTTGAAATTAGTAGAATATCCTTGAGTTTTGCGCTTCATCTAGTATCGTTTCATTGGAATATTGATCTGAACTTTCTAATTAAATATCAATATTTTCACCCGGGGTAATATTCACGGGTTACTATTCACCCGATTACTATTCACTAGAATATTATTCACTCTGGTATTCGGGGCACTTTTCATGCTGGGGTACTATTCACGAGTTAATATTTACCTGGTTACTATTTACTCAATTATTATTCACTTGGGTATTCGGGGCACTTTTCTTGCCGAGGTACTATTCTCGAAGTACTATTCACAGGATACTATTCATGGGGTACTATTCACCAAAAAAATTATTTATTTTCTGTCCAAAATATTTTTGATACATAGATATTGTTCGGGAGCATTTTACCGACCTCCAGATGGGCCGAAGGCCTAACACTAGAAGGGGTTTATAAGCCTAATGGGCCGAAGCCTGCCGGAGATGCTGAAGGTGTTCGGGTTCGGTATCCGAGTTATTTGGGCCGAAACCCTATTGCGGTGTATGGTGTTCGGGGTCGGGCCTTCGAGTCCTTTGGGTCGAAGCTCAGACCAGATGGTGAGTTCGGTTGGGTTGGGCCTTTACAGTGGGCTATCCTGCGTATAGAGCCTGAAGTCCTAACCATATTTGAATAAGGTAACTCCAAAGGTAGTGTTTGGATTGGATTCTACTTCCACCTTTTAAGGGGATTGTGTTGGACCCAAACTATGGTAATTATCATGTTTAAGGAGTCCTAAACCAACTCGGATAAGGATTCTAAGGTGGTGAGAGTACTATAAATACAAGGCTTGGGTTTTAATCAATGGGTAATACTTTCTTTGAGCACTAAATAACAAAGCCTCCATTGTTGAACCTTGTGAATGACCTGTACTTATTCTCACACCGGAGCTATCCCCCGGTGGTACAAGCCGTTAAGTTTCGTGTGATCTATTATTGTGTAGGATTCCGAGCGTGGACTTGGTGATTGGATGCGCCGGAGAAACTTGGCATTAACATTGGCGCTAGAAGGAGGGCTTTTTAGTGCTTTCTACAATCACAGTAGATTTTTCCAGTTAAAGACCATGACGAGCATGGATACGGGCGCTTCTAACTAGGAAAAGGCAAAAATGCACCAGACCACTCAGGTGAGAGGGTCGGTCAAAGACAAACTAGGTTCCAGAGTTAATAAAGATCAGGAGGAACCGACTCCTTCCCTCTGGCGTAAACTCTTCCACGACAGCCAACACACGCCCACCAAGGTTAGTCATGCCGATGAGAACCATTCTCGGGCATATGAGGGGCTAGGGAGAGACCGAGGTGAAGGACAGCCGAGTCCAGCGGGAGTTTATTCTGAAGAAGAAGATGCAACAAAATAAAGACACCATGATGGCCTTGCGTCTTCAGCAAGAAGAGATCTAGAAGAAAAACTATAACGGTGGAGGTTCGGGCAGTGGCCGACCACCTTTCCCGAATAGAAATGTCAACAAAGTCTACATTGCCCTTAACACAGATCGGGCAAAGATATTAGAGGAGATGCGGGACAAACCATTTTTTGAGCCATGTTCAACGCACCCGAAGGCCAGCAAGAGAGGTCAGGACAAATACTGTGAATACCATCAACGTCGCGGGTATACGACGGAGATGTGTAATGATCTGAAGGATTTGATAGAGAAGAATGTTTAGAATGGGAAGTTAGTACAGTATGTGGTTGGTCGGGAAGGTTTAGAGACGCCTCGAGAGGAAAATAGAGGGCCGACTCACGAAACACAGTTGAAACTGAACCCGCAACCCCGAGGTGTGATTGATGTAATTTTGGGCGGTTCAGTAGGACATGTAATCGAGAAGAAGAGAAGCGGACACCTCGAGTCCATGTTTTCGGTAGCAGGTTCCTCGCTAAGGAAAGAGTGGGCCTACCCGGGGGTATCCATATCGTTCTCAGATGAAAATTATCCAACGGATTGAATAGAACCACACGATGGGGCGTTGGTGATAATAGCACAGGTCGGGCTAATGGACATGAAGAGAATGATGATCGATAATGGGTCCTCGGTCAACATACTATACACACACGCTTATCAAAGGATGGATCTGGAAGGGAAAAAGATGGAGTTGAGTGAGAAGGCCCGTTGTATGGTTTTAGTGGGGACCTTGTGCACGTGTCAGGCACCATCGAACTGCCCGTCAGGTTCGATATGGCTCCTTAACAGGAAGAGATAATGGTCAGATTCTTTATCGTACAGGTGGATTCGGCGTACAACGCTATATTGGGTAGGCCGACACTAGCAGCACTACAAGCTGTTACTTCCATCCCCCATTTTAAGATCAAGTTTCCAACACCGAACGGGATAAGGGAGGTAAAAAGGGGATCTTGATATTGCCCAAAGGTGTTATCGGTACACATTAATCTCATCGAGGATAGGGGTCAACAAGCAGAAATAGACAAAATGATCATCAAAATAGAGCCATTCACTGAGAACAGCACAGAACCAATGGTCTTTCTAGCCGAAGAGACTAAAGATGTAGAGTTGGTCCCAGGCAATACAGAGAAGCTGATCAAGATTGGGTCGGGACTAACAAAACCACTACGGACAGGACTGGTAGATCTGCTCCGGGCATATGCCGACATCTTTGCATGGGAGCCTAGCGATATGCCTGGGGTAAGTGAGTCGATGGCTTTACACAATCTGCATGTAGACCCAAAGAGAAAACCGGTGATACAGAAAAGAAGGATTTTTCCCAGAAAGGCAGAGGATCATAGACGAAAAAAAATCGCTAAACTGCTGGAGGCAGGATTCATTTTCGAGATTGACTACCCCAAATGGTTGGCTAATGTGGTATTGGTTCAGAAACAGAATGGGAAGTGGAGATTATGTATTGATTACACAGATCTGAATAAGGCTTGCCCAAAATATTTCTATCCATTGCCCAACATAGACCAATTGATTGATGCCACTTTGGGGTACGGTATGTTAAGTTTCATGGATGCCTTCTCAGGATACCACCAGATTTCAATGAGCAAGGAGGACATCCCGAAGACCAGTTTCATTACTCATCGGGCCATTTATGCATATCGAAAGATGACCTTCAAATTGTTAAATGCCTTGGCAACATACTAGCGAATGATGAACTTCGTATTCAGAAAGCAGCTAGACCGAAGCACGAAAGTGTATGTGAACGATATGATTGTGAAAAGTATGTCAGTCTAGAACCATCTGGAGGACCTAGAAAGCTGCTTCGAAACAGTAAAAAGATAACAACTAAGACTGAACCCGACTAAATGTACCTTCAGATTAGGGCCTAGGAAAGTTTTTGGGATATCTAATTAGTAAGAGAGGTATTGAAGCAAATCCAGAGAAGATTCAGGCGATCTTAGACATGAAATCCCCAAAGACATACATCGATGTGCAGAGGTTGACGGGCCGGATAGCTGCCCTTCAGAGATTTGTGTCGAGATCAGCCGAAATATGTTTACCCTTCTTTGACACTCTCATGGGACCGAAGAATGAGAAGAGTTTCCAGTGGACCTCAGAGTGCTAAGACGCATTCTAAGGGATCAAGAAATATTTGTCTTCGGCAACTTTATTGATGAAGTCGATCCCTTCGAAACTTTTGTATCTATATTTGGCTGTAAGTTCGATGGCCGTGGGATCAGCACTGGTCAGGGACAAGGGGGGAAGATAGTTTCTGGTGTACTACGTCAACCATGTTATTTGGGATGCAGAGACAAGATACCCGAACTTGGAAAAATTTGCCCATGCCTTGATTATTGCGAGTAGAAAGCTGCGTCATTATTTCCAAGGTCTGTTGGTAGTGGTATATACAGATCAGGCCGTTAAAGAAAGTACTGCACAAGCAAGAAGTGTCAGGTCGGTTGGCCGCGTGGGCTATGGAATTAACATAATTTGCTATAGAATACCATCCCCAAACAACAATCAAGGGACATGCATTGGCAGACTTCATAATAAAATGTTCCTTCATCGAACCAGACGTGAATACAATTGTCGAAGCTCAGCAGGTGCTAACTTCATGGACTATGTATGTGGATGGGTCATCGACTTCAAAAATCAGTGGAGCAGGAGTTATTCTGACAAGTCTCGAAGGGTTTAAAGTCCAACAAGCCATCCAATTCCAGTTCAAAGCTACAAACAACGAAGCAGAATATGAAGCCATTCTAGCTGGACTTCGGTTGGCCCGAAGCTTGGAAGTGCAGAAGCTAGTCATCTACAGCGATTCTCAGCTGGTGGTCAAACAGATATCAGGGGAGTATGAAGCTCAGGGGGAAAGAATGTCAAAATATCTGGCCGAAGTGAAAGATAAACTCATGTACTTCAGCACACATAGTTGTCAAGGGATCGATCGGGCAGACAATACAGTAGCAGATGCTCTGGACAAACTGGTAACTACTAATGCTAGTTCATTCAATGGGTCAGTATACTTAGAGCTGTTGGAGCAACCAAGCGTACCGAAGGCAGATGTGATGGCCCTGTACCGGCTCAATTGCTAGCTCACACCTTATATCTCGTACTTTGCTGATGGGGTTCTACCTTTGGACTGAATACTAGCTAGAAAGAATAAGCACAGGAGCTCAAATTTCATTCTTATCGATGGAGATCTATATCGAAGGACTTTTAGTTCTCCACTACTCAAATGTTTAACACCCTCAGAAGCAATTTATACACTTCGGGAGATGCATGAAGGAATTTGTGGAGATCACATGGGGGCCAATTTATTGGCATATAAAATTTTGAGGCAGTGATATTATTGGCCGACCATCTACCAGGAAGCCAAAGATTTCATCAAAAAGTGTCCAAAATTCTAGCTGAACAGCACCATCCTCATCAGACCCCAAAGAATTATTTTCGGTCTTGTCCCCAATTCCATTTGCCATATGGGGAATCGACATCCTGGGGCCTCTACCGAAGGCCAAGGGACAAGTCAGTTTCGTGATCGTGGCCATCGACTACATGACGAAGTGGGTTGAAGCTAAACCTCTACAGAAGATCACCAAACAAGAATGTTTAAAGTTTTTTAAGGAGGGCGTTCTTTATCGATTCGTTATCCCGATGGCACTGGTTTCGGACAATGGCAGGCAATTTGTAGGGTCAAAATTTAAAGCTTTTTTGAAAGAATTGGGGATTCAGCACCGAAAGACTTTAGTTGCCCACCCTCAGTCAAACGGCTAAGTAGAAGTTACTAACCGAACCCTGCTTAACGGAATCAAAATACGACTTGACGAACTAAAGGGTCAGTGGCCAGAGGAATTACTCAGTGTCTTGTGGGCTTATTGGACTACTCTGAGAACAACTACTGGGGATTCACCATTTCGATTGGTATATGGGACCGATGCACTCATACCTGTTGAGATCAGATCTCCTACTCTTCGGGTCAGCCAATATAAGGAGTTGTAGAACGACAAGGGACTACGATTAAATCTAGACCTATTGGAGGAAGTTCAGGGATTCAGCTTTAATAAGGTTGGCAATCTACCAGAAGAGAACAACCCGACACTACAATCAGAAGGTGAAGCAGATGAGATTTGAGGTTGGAGACTTAGTCCTTCGAGAGGCAGAGGCATCAACCCCCCAGAACACCGACAAACTGATGCCTAACTGGAAGGGACCCTATGAAGTGGTAGAAGTACCAAAGTCAAGTACATACCAGCTTCGAGCGATGGATGGTTCTGAAGTGAAGAGTACATGGCATGATGGAAGACTTAGAAAGATTTACCAGTAAAAGTTATGTCATTCTTTTCTTTGTTTATGTAACCGTTTTATTTATTAATGAAATAAATGAGATTTTTTCTTTGGAAACATTTGAAATTCATTTATATTCATAAGATTTTATATATCCGATCAAACAAACTTTCGACTCAAGCCGATCAAAAAGTTTGAAATGACGAAACTGATCGGTAAAAGTATCGGATATAACTAATCGGGATAACAACCAATCGAATCAGATAAGCTTTGGATTTAAACCTGATCAGAAAGTCAAAAATGACATAACTGATCGGTAAAAGTCACGGGTATAACTGATCGAGAAAACTTCAATTGTTCATTAGGCAAACTTTGGGCACAACACGATCACAAGGTTCGAAAATAACATAACTGATCGAGAAAAGCCGTGAGTATAACTGATCGAAAAAATTTACAAACAAAAATTTGGTACTTTATTTATATTTCAAATTTTTACAAGACCCGATCGAATAAGATTAAGGCAAAGTACAAATAAAGAAAAAAAATGAATGAAGATTACAAATTTCTAAGTCCTAAGCGAAGCTAATCTTCAGCTTCAGATTCTTCATTCGAAGAGTCTAGAATGGAAGCATCGAGGCCAACAACAATCAATTTGGCCCGAGCCTTCTCCCAGTCTGTTTTATAGCCTTCAGTAAACTGAGCCATTATCTTTTCGGTCAAGGCTGGGGATTCCTCATATTCTTCAATCGTACGCTGCTTGTCCTAATCACGTTCATCATTCAAGGTGTGGTTCTCCCGGATCACGCGCATCAGCTTACTGTACATCTCGTCGAATTTCTCCAGACATTTCATCATTGGCTGTCATGACTTTTTGAGTTCACATTTTTTCGAGTCTCTAATTATAAATAAATTATAACAAGAGACTGGGGGGCAATGTTCGAGAGCATTTTAACGACCTCTAGGTGGGCCGAAGACCTGACATTAGAAGGGGTTTATAAGCCCAATGAGCCGAAGCCCTCTGGAGATGCTGAAGGTGTTTGGGTTCGGTATTCGAGACCTTTGGGCCGAAACCCTATTGTGGTGTGTGGTGTTCTGGGTCGGGCATTTGAGTCCTTTGGGCCGAAGCTCAGACCAGATGGTGAGTTCGGTTGGGTTGGGCCTATACAGTGGGCTATCCTGCGTACAAAGCCTGGAGTCCTAACCATATTTGAATAAGGTAACTCCAAAGGTAGTGTTTGGATTGGATTCCACTTCCACCTTTTAAGGGGATTGTGTTGGACCAAAATTATGGTAATTACCATGTTTTGGAGCCCTAAACCGACTCGGAGAAGGATTCTAAGGTGGTGAGAGTACTATAAATACAAAGCTTGGGTTTTAATCAACGGGTAATACTTTCTTTGAGCACTAAATAGTAAAGCCTCCATTGTTGAACCTTGTGAACGACCTGTACTTATTCTCACACCGAAGCTCTCACCCGACGGCACAAGCCGTCAAGCTTCATGTGATCTGTTATTATGCAGGATTCAGAGCGTGGACTTGGTGATTGGATGAGCCAGCGAAACTTGGCGTTAACAGATATTATTCTAGAATTTTACTCCACAAAGCAGTATCATGTTGACAATTTGGACATTATTGAATTCTGGATAAATTAAATTATATATCTTTAAAAAATTTTCCTTTGCTTTCTTTTAATTGAATTCTCATATCATTTTCATCATCCTCATGCTTATATTGTGATGAAATTCATCTCTGACTTACGTGCATAGATGGACTGTTGAGTGGTATGATTATGACCCGGGATAATTCGGTATGATCATGAGTATTGATGATTACACGAATATTCTTGGCCCGTAGTGCAGGAATAATTTGTGGATGTGATACTAATGAATATCATTGGCCCGTAGTGCAGGGATGATTTGATGATGTGATTTATTTATTAAGCTGAGTCCCAGCGATAAAGTTAATGATAAACTTTTTAAATCATAAAAGATAGTAGATATCATGCTCTACTTAACTCTTCTAATGGATTGCTTGTTCCGCTGCAGTTAAACTTGTTGTCTATTATATTCTATCAGTTTAACATTGTTGAAGGCTAATGATAACTTATTCTACATTATCTTAGTCATAATATTTCTTACTGGGCTAGTTGAGCTCACCCTTTTACTTTCATTGTTCTCTTCAGGAAATGAGAACGTAGCCGGAACTAGTCTGGGAACGGAGTGATGGTCCGAGATGGTGTTATAGTTGTCCTCACTATTCTATATAATAGTGTGACAATAAAATGTAATGAGGACTCCATTTTAGTTTGGATATTATCTAGAAGACAATATTCATGTAAAAACTCTCAGCTCATGTTGTATAATTAAGTTTGTATTTGTATTCAGTACCATGTATTTGGCGACCCAAGATGGGTGATGTATACCTATTTTGGGGGCGTCACAACTGGCTTCCAAAGATCTAGTAGCAAGTTTACCCATACTCAGCTTCATCAAAGAAAGGCCATGCAATGCCTGTCAACTTGGAAAGCAAACTAGGAGCTCATTCAAAGAGAAAGAAGTCAACTCAATTAATAAGCCCCTACAGTTACTTCGCATGGATCGTTTTGGGCCAATTCCAACCATAATACTTGGAGGAAAGAGATACTCATTGGTTGGGGTGGATGACTACACCAAATTCACATAGGTTTTCTTCCTAAATTCTAAAGATGAAACAAGCTCCCAACTCATCAAGATGTTCAAGCTGGTGATGAACGAAAAAGGAGAGAAGATCAAGGCTATAAGAAGTGATCATGGAAGAGAGTTCGACTTTTCTGAGATGGATCAATTTTGCGCAGACAATGGCATCAATAATAATTTCTCAGTTCCACGAACTCCACAACAAAACAGAGTAGCTGAAAGGAAGAACACAATGTTGATTGAAGCAGGAAGGACTCTACTAGCAGTAGCTCATCTGCCTTAATACTTCTGGGCAGAAGCTATCAACACTACGTGATACACTCTACACTAAAGAAGACTCCCTACGAGATGTGGAGAGGAAGAAAGCGAAATGTAAGTTATTTTCATGTGTTCGACTATGCGTGCTACATTCTAAACAATAGAAAACAATATCTGACTAAGTTCCAACCCAAGTCAGACGAAGGAATCTTTATTGGATATGCCATAGATAGCAAGGCCTATAGAGTGTTCAACAATAAGACGTTAAATGTTAAAGTCTCAATTCACATCATCTTTGATGAAACAGACTCAGACAAGTCTGTATCAAAAGGCATTGTGATCGACGACCCAAACACTATGAATGAGGTGGTCGAGCCCAACGCCACGATCGCAGCCCTGGAAGATGAAATCGTCGAGCTTGAAGAAGAGATCGTAGAGAGAGCTACACTAGATGATGAACCTCTGTAATAAGAGACAAAAGTTGAAGAGTTCAGACAAGAAGGCACCAGAACAGATGTTTCAACAGGGAACAGATGTGCAAGAGATCACACTCAAGACCTGATCATTGGAGATCCAAATGCAAGAGTCAAGACGAGATCTGCCACCCAGAATGAGTGTTTCTATCTAAGCTTTCTTTCCCAAGTGGAACCCAAGAAGATAGAAGATGCTATGGAAGATTCGAGTTGGATAGAAGCCATGTAAGAGGAGCTGAATCAGTTTGAAAGAAGCAAAGTCTGGAGATTAGTTCTTAGACCAAGAAGTCACCCAATTATTGGCACCAAATGGGTCTTCAGAAACAAAATGGATGAAGATGGGGTAATCACAAGGAACAAGGCAAGACTAGTGGCCAAAGGTTATTCCCAAGAAGAAGACATCGACTACGACGAGACCTTCGGACATGTTTCCAGACTAGAAGCTATCAGGATATTCCTTACCTTTGTTGCCCATATGAAGTTCAAATATTTCTAGATGGATGTCAAGAGTGCATTTGTGAATAGTAAACTTCAAGAAGAAGTATATGTGGAGCAACCTCCAGGTTTCATCAATCCAACTTTCTCTAATTATGTCTATAGATTAGACAGAGCCTTATATGGACTTAAACAAGCACCTAGAGCATGGTATGAAACATTAACTAACTTTCTTATTGAAAATGGTTTCACTAGAGGTAGAGTAGATACCACATTATTTCTTAGGAAACACAAAAATAAGGTTTTATTACTTCAAATATATGTAGATTATATTATCTTTCGTTCTATTGATGAAAATTTGTGCAAGAGATTTGTCAAGCTTATGCAGAACAAGTTCGAAATGAGCATGATAGGTGAGCTGAATTTCTTCCTTGGACTGCAAGTGAAGCAGAATGATGAAGGTATCTTCATTAACCAAGCCAAGTACATTAAAGATTTAATTAAAAGTATGGCATGGAATCAGCCTCTCCTATGAAAACATCAATTGCTCCAGTAACTAAACTTAACAAAGATGAGAAAGGTAAATGTATTAACATCACTCAATATAGAGGTATGATAGGCTCTCTTCTGTATCTAACTACCAGTAGACCAGACATAATGTTTGCAACATGTATATGTGCTAGATTTCAAGCTAATCCTAAGTAATCACACTTAACTACTATAAAGAGAATTTTCAAGTATCTTAAAGGCACACCTCACTTGGGACTTTGGTATCCCAACGAGTCCTCCTTTGAACTGACAGGATATACAGATACTGATTTTGTAGGCTATGAAATCGATAGAAAAAGTACTAGTGGCACTTGTCAACTGCTAGGAAACAGACTTGTGCCCTGGTTTAGCAAGAAGCAAAATTTAGTATCTACCTCAACAGCAGAAGCTGAATACATTATTGTAGGCAGCTGCTGTGCTCAAATCTTATGGATGAAGAACTAACTAGCAGACTATGGGTTTGAGTTCAAGTCTATATATGTTCACTGTGATAACACAAGTGTCATAGAAATAACCCATAATCCTGTCATGCATTCTAGGACTAAGCATATAGAAATAAGATATCACTTTATTAGGGATCATGTACAAAAAGGAACTATATCTTTATAATACATCCCTACAAAAAATTAACTTATTGATGTCTTTACAAAACCCTTAGATGAATCCAGATTTAATAAATTGATAAGTGAGTTAGGCATGTCAAATATATAATCATAAACTCTATGATATAGTTGGTGTTAACCATGCAAATAAAATGGTTATGTTAAAATCATAGAGATGACTAAGAGAAACCAAGGTCGTGGAGCAATCTCGACGTGGCAAAGAAGCCCACTATGATGACAACATTTCTATCAAGACTAAGCAGCCCGTATGATGAATGCCTCAAGGACAAACCTAACCCTTAGTTTTAGACTAAGAGTTTTGCCATTCTTGAGCTACCTTAACCCAGAAGGGATGCTAATTTAGAGTGCGTCACAAGAACCCGAAGAGATAATGATCATGGAGCAAGATTAGCAGTTTACTCAATAATCATAGAACAACCTCAACGATCATAGTCGTCTTAAAGGATCCACTAGCTCAGGGGGAACTAAAGGCAGATCCATACTTTCACACTACTTAAAATTATGGAGCTATTCAGAACTCGACACGTGTCCCATTTTGTAGATCATGAGGAGGGAAGTTACAAATACATTTTAAAAAATATCTTTTGACGGTTCACCTTTGAATTTCAGAAGCTCATTCCTTTCCTTCTCTCTCAAAAGAAACCCTAGCTTTTAGAACGCTCAACTAATTTTTGTTCAATTCAGGAAATTCATAGTAATCAATGGCTGCTTCTAATGTTGTATCTTATTACCAACTATGCTTCGATAAAGTTTTGACCCTTTTGAAGAAAGCTAGTCTTGAAGAAGCTTTGAGCACCAGCACAAGGATTTACCCGAAGCTGGTGAAAGAATTCTACTGCAATGGAGTCTTTAAAAATAACATCATCACTACAAAGGTCAAGGGGGAGCAGATTCGACTCAAAGATGAAGATATAAACCTAGCGCTAGGTTTTAAATCAAAATGCCTCTCATCTCTGAGTGTCATCAACTTTCATAAAGGTCTGAAGAAAATTCACCACAAGAAGTCTCAAGGTGTCAAGGGCTACAAGAAGAAAGAGTTTCCCCTAGAAGTATGAATTTTTGGCTGATATTATTGGGAAATGCATATGCTGCAAAAGCTCTGGCCACGACTCTATAAATGAGAATCAACTGAAGATCATAATAATAATCTGTTTCAGAATTTAACTCAACCATAGATTCTTGCTCATAGAATGGATTGGGAAATGGATGCTCAGCTCAAAGAAGACGAAGAGCTCTAGCAAAATGCTCTATGGGAGATTAATCAGCATAATTCTGGAAACTGCTCTTGGAGACAAAATCAGAGATAAAGAAGGAGAAACTATCAACCCCAACAGAAAGATGACCCAGCAGTTTTTTCAAAATTGGAAAAGAAACCCTACAAAAAATGTGAAGATGATGTCTGAATCTAGTGGAAGGACTGGTGAAGTGAAGAAATCAATTCTGCCAGGAAATATGTCAGTTGTGAAGGAAGCTGAGGAAGAAGAATTCAATCAAAAGGAACCCACATCTCTGGTCAGAAAGAGTAAGGGTAAGAAGAAATTAAATGAAAATGTTCAAATAACAGAAGAGCCTCAAGGCTCAACTATTGATGCGGTTCAAGAAGTTTCGGGCAAAGAGATTCAAGGTCTTTTCACACAAAGAGAACTCACCCTAGAAGTGACTGAATCACCAGAAGAAGTTCTGAAGGAGATGAAGAAGAAGAAGCATGGTAAGGATAAGGCTGAAGGTTATTCTGAGCCTTAGAAGGAGAAACGCATCCATCAATCAAAGAAGTCTTCATTCACCACGATCGTGGAGTCATTACCGATCGTGGAATCTAGAATTACCATCTTTCCAGAGAAGGATGTTGCAATAGTATCTCAACCTGAATGAACGGTCAGAGCTAAAGCTGCAGAGAATACTGTGGATGTGGCTAAGCCTAAGAGAACAGAAAACTTGTCAAGAAATATAATCTTGACAATGAAGAAGTCTTGAAAGAGGAAGAAAGAAGAATTACTGCTGATAAGACTGAACCAAGGTTTGAGCCCCAAACAACTGATTCCTTGGATGAAACCAAAATCATTGCTGATGTGATAATCAAACTTAACAGTGCAGTAAACCCTACTACATCTGATCAGACTAGGGGAACTTCTTGAAGCTCTTGCATAAGGAAGTGCTCTAGCTGAGGGGAAGGTGGTGAAAGTAGTATGCACACAAGCCAATCAGTGTTTGATGATAAAGCATATATTTTGTAACAATCTTATTCATTTATTAATAAAAAGTACTAATTTATTAAAGGTTTTTAATTATCTACATAATGCTGCTTTATAATATATGATAAACCCATAGTTTTAAGCAATGCTTTTAGAATAATGATGATGATCATTCTAATGAGATCTAAATTCTTAGAAAGCTTAAAACTAAAATAGCTCCCAACCGTTGGATTACTAAATTGGGGATTAGTGAATCTGGATAGATTGGTACATACGTTGCTTGCTTATTGAAGGAGGATGATTGATCTCATGATCATTTGTGTAGAGACACTAAATTAAAGCAATTATGTGACACCCTCAAATTCGGCTATCTTCTAACCCGATAGATGGTGCTACACGGTATTACCATTCACACATACATTCAATTGAAATTACTCAAAAGAGTGAATATGTCTTCTATATATTCCAAACAATGTTCCCTTTCCCAGGTTCTTTATAACCATTACATAAGTTCTTTGTCATAATATCAAATATATTACAACGTTAAACCTATACTATTACATAGACAGTTTAACGGTCTACCTTAGCCTTTCCTTTATCCTTATTCGATCCTTCAGGACATTCAATCTTAGCTGTATTCATATGGTTCAAGCAAGAGTGACCATAACTAGCTCAACAAGTATGACAATTTCATTTAAACAACAAGCTTGAATCATAGGAATTATATATCTTCAATAACTGAACAATAGTTATGAAGTACTATCGATAATTCAAAATATCACTTCTTTTTCCTTTAAAACATTTCACAATGAACCACATTCATTAAACATATATTTTGGTCCAAGACCTTGAGCATTTCGTTCTTTCTTTGAAAAAGATAACTGGACACTAAGTCCGTAAGTCTGGTATTACTTACGAGCACGTCTAGGTGATCAGCCTATAGTACTCTATGTTGTACAACACTTCTTTTGTAAATGTATTTACGTTTAAGTTTTGGTAAACTTACGTGCTTGTCGTTTTATGACAAAACATTTGTTTATACATACTGAGTCTTTCTTTGAAATCCATACCAAAACAGTTTGTCAAAAGATAACAAATTTGACAATATTTAAATAGATTATAAGAAATCCAATGAATACATTAAGTTTAGCCGAAGGAATTGGCTTTAACCTCATTATACATCAATTCATGCGTAAGGGATATAAATCACAAAGCTTGTCCAAAATGAACATAGAAAAGGGTTAAAACACTTATCTTCAGCGTCTTCTACCTTTTAAATACTTTCCCTTTTGAGTCTTTAAGGATTCTACAATACATAACCATGTAACATACCATATTAAGTCATAATCAATCATGTATGGTTCCTAACGTATCTTACCCTTCTTTTCAATCTAATCGTTTATTAGATTTGTTAACATTGGTTACGTTCTACTATTTTACATTGTGTTTACGTTCACGTTAAAGAAATCTTTATTCGACCTTTAGTTGTAGTACTTAAGGTTTTTAACATCATTTAAGAATGTTACTTCAAGTTGATTAATGTTATACTTCATCACTAATTAACTTCTAATTCCTTTTGTGTTCATAAACATTCTTTATTGTGCCTTCTCTAGCGCTGGCGTTGCGACGCCAGCTTTCCTTCTTGGACTCGCGCTGTTGCGTGAGTCTCCAGTAACTATTGGCCGAACTTGGCGTTGTGGCACCATCCTCAGTTAAATTGGTCGCACTGCGGTGCCAATCACCAGTAGCTATTGGGCATGACTCAGCGCTGCAGCGTCACCTATTAAGCCTTGACTAGCGATGCGGCGCCAGCTCTGTGCACCAGATAATTTTGATAGTTTGTGTACTTAACGAACTTTTCCGGACTCATAATTTGCTCATTTTAAGTCCGAATTGGCTCGTTCAAAGGCCATTAGCTAACAAATAACATGAAATAAGTGTTCATGTAAGAATTTTACATTTTTGAATCCGTTAACACGGAATTCATCATTTAAGTCCATTTTTATGAAAACGATAAACGTTCGTGAACGTTCATGGCTCGTTACTTTGTTCTAAGTTAGAATTTGACCATTTTCTAGTTCACAACTCTAAAATGAAAACTTGGACTCTTCTCCATCGAAAACCAACGTTTTTAAGTTCAATGTTAACTTTTGACTTCCATTCTGAGGATTTCACGATTTCAACGATTATCGTCTAATCTCGTAAATTTTTCCATAACTTCGTTACTTGAGATTTTTACACCAGTTCCAAATGGATTCATTCCATTATCACAACATGTATATTCTAAGCCTACCAATGATGGTTTTAAACTTGTCCATCAACAATAACATAATCCAATTCTTCAATGACTTTCAATGGTTTATAACTTTTATAGTTATAATTTTACTTTCACATGGCTTATCAAGGTTTAAGTCCTTTAATAACCATCCTTACTACTCCTTCTTATCATACATACTTTGTGACGCCCCCAAAATAGGTATACATCACCCATCTTGGGTCGCCAAAAACATGTTACTGAATATAAATACAAACTTAATTATACAACAGTCGTGTAAAATACGATAAAACATAATCTAAGAGTTTCAATAAGAATATTGTCATCTAGACAATATCCTCACTCAATGGAGTCCTCATTAAATTTATTGTCACACTATTTTATCGAATAGTGAGGACTACTAAAACAACCATCTGGACCGTCAATCCCTTCCCCGACTCGTCCCAACTATATTCTCATTTCCTGAAGAGGACAGTGAAAGAAAGGGTGAGCTCAACTAGCCCAATAAGAAATATTATGACTAAGATAATGTAGGATAAATTATTCTTAGCCTTCAACAGTATAACAACTGATAGAATATAATAGACAACAAGTTTTAGATCAACAACTGCAGCGGAATAAGCAATCCATTAGAAGAGTCAAGTAGAGTATAAAATCTACTATCTTCTATGATTTAAAAAGTTTTTCATCAACTTTATCGCTGAGACTCATCTTAATAAATAAAATTAAATCATCCCTGCATCACGGCCAAGGATATTCATGTAATCATCAATGGTCATGATTATACCGAATAATCCCTAGTCATAATCATACCAACAACTATCCATCAATGAACTACAAGCCAATGAGGACTTTCACCACATCATTCGTCACATTACGGTCATGATTATACAGAATAATCCCTGGTCATAATCATATCAAGTCCATCTATTCACGTAAGCCAAAGATGACTTTCATCACAATATAAGCACGAGGATGATGAAAATGGCATAATAATTCAATAAAACAAGTTCAAGGATAAATTTTAAAGATTCATAATTTAATTTATCCAGAAATCAATAACGTCCAAATTGTCAACATGATACTGCTTTATGGAATAAAATTTAGGAATACTCAGAAGAATATTTTCATGAAAAGATACTGGATGAAGCGCAAATATCCAGGATATTCTACTAATTTCATGGAGTATAGAAGCCAAAACTTTAACCAACTGAGTATAATAGAATATATGAAACTGCAAATGAATTTTCGCCCGCCATGCTGTAATCCACGTAGACAGATCTTTTCCATAATTTAATAAGGAATGAATTCGAAGGATCATTCACCATGCATTCGGTAATCCACATAGACAGGTTATTCTAACAGGATAATAAAGAATGGAATAACAGAAGAATTCACCAGGCATGCGATAGACCGCACAGACATGTTATTCCAACAGAATAATAAAGAATGGAATAACAGAAGAATTCACTAGGCATGTGATAGACCGCACAAAGAGGTTATCCCAACAGAATAATAAAGAATGGTATAACAACCCTTACGAATATTGAAAGAAATAACTCTCTTCATGAATATGAAAGAAATAATACCCCTTACCTTAGAAGAAACTAGATACTGGAATAGTGAGATAGCAGACTTCTCTTCTTCTTTCTCTCTATAATAATTGCTCTTGTGAGACTTAGTGAATTGATGAGAAATGAAGGAAGAATGAGCTTCTATTTATAGGAAAATATAATTTCAATAATTGCACATTTTGGGGCTCAAAATATTACAGTATAATACCTCCCTCTTTTTCTTCATTTTTATTTAGTCCTCCAAGTATTATCAAACTTGCACCACCTCACCTAATAGTAAATCATGTGAATTAATAGTTCATTCATGTGACTCAATAGTATAATCATGTGAAAAAAACTAATTACAGTATAGTACCTTCAACTATACCTCCATTTTAATTAGTCATGCAAGTATTATCAATCTTGCACCAACTCCCCTAATAGTAAATCATGTGAATCAATAGTACCCACATGTGAACACATAGTTATAAGCATATGAATTAATAGCAATTAATTGCTCATTTATCTAATTAATTACTCGATTGGTCAGTATAACTTCCAGACATCAATTATTATCGAAATAAATATCGATTTCCACTAACACTAATAATCCCAACACAATGGAACTATCAATTTCATCTTTAATCAATACGAACTTATTCATCATTAATATTATAACTCACAATATTTAACAACCCAGTCGTTTCCAGGAAAAAAAGGGGCTTTTCGATAAGAATTTTTCCTTATTGGCGCGCAATTAGGTGACCAAACCTCTCATTGACAGAACTTCTAGACATTGTCAATATTGCAAATAATAATATGAATAACTTCATCGTCTCAATTATTGATTTAATAATATAAAATATTATGCAGATGTACTGTGACAATAGTTGAATCAATAATATAAGAGATATAATGCAGTAATTACTGTAGCAATAATTGAGTATAAATGAGTGACTTCTCACGTAAGCATCAATAATCAATATCGTGTGCTACTATGCAACCACGCGTATTACTGTACTTTTACTACCGGGTAGTTCAACAGTTTTAACGGTAACACTTTCGCCGTTATTTTTATAAAAAGATAATTCTGTCATTTTTCAAACTACGACAATACTTCTGTTGTGGGTCCACCAATGATTATGTCGTCGTACGAATATTCCCTGTTAAAACAAATATTACCCGACCAATCGAATATTTATAACCACTTGCTAACTTTGCAAAATTTGTAAATATTACCCACAACTATAACATTATATCATATCCACACCATAATATTCAAAAATATATTTCGAGAGAAATTTAATCTTTATTAATAAAAGTTGGGGTCTTACATACTTCATCAATCATCACTTCTCTATTAAACTACAATTGAAGAGATGTAAGATTAATGATCAAAGATTCTTACCCTTGAAGTTCTTAGCTTAGTTCTTCTTCTTACTTCTTGAAATAGCAAAGTCTAGCTCTTACTCACTTTTCTCTCTCAATATAAGATGTTGGTGGAGTTTTAAACAAGTCAAATGAACTAGCAAGCTTCTTCTATTTATAGAAAACACAAAGTGAGGGCACAATGGACAATAAATCATTCCACCTCCTTAATCACCTCCTTACTATTCATCCTTGGTCACCAAGTAAAATCACTTTACTTGGTTACCAAGATGGTGCCATGTGATCCATGGGGCCACATGGGTTGCCCCATGGGTCTTTCTTACCCATCGGTTCGATCTACGAATCCGGTTCTTAGTTTGGGCTTAAGTTTCAATAACTTTAACTCGTCCTTTGGGCTTGCATTATCAAATATTGGGCTTAACATTAATTCACTTGGGCTTGTATAACTTCCTAACAAATCCTAAAATCCAATACACTTAGCTTAAAGCTTATAACGTATTGTTTACATATTCCTCTCGTATGCTAACTCGTATACTCATCCGTCATGTATGATATACCATCATTCATATATACTCGTATAATACCTCATATCATACTCGTATTAATTACCTAATACAATACTTACGTATCATACGATCATCGTTTATTCATTAACACTTTACTTTCCCTAACATTCTCGAATTTAGTACGCAGGCAAAAAAGTGCGTTTGCCATACTTGAATTATTATTACATAATCCATCCTCCCTTATTATTTTATCATTACGTATTTCTCGTAAGTTCAAATATAATTCCCAAGCAGATATTGATGAATAATGTTTTTCAGAAAATTTCTCAAAAAACTTTTATTTTCTTCTTAGAAATTCAAACACTTTAATTCTAACACGTAGCCAAAATACTACTACATTCCGACATGTTTAGGTTATAGAATAACATTCATCTTACTTACTCATTATAAAATAATTTTATTCATTATTTAATCAAATAAAAGTATTTTACAAATTATCCGATTTTCTCGGTCGTTACAAAGTATGTAGGTGTTTATTAGAGAATAAGTTCATTGAACGTGGCTCGATAAGAAATACCTAATGGAGTTTTACATGCTTGTCAATATGAATTCCTGTAGTGATAGTAGTACAAGTGATCCTTGGACTTGAGATCATCATATTATCTTGTGTATGATGAATTATACTTTGACTTATTTCTTAAGACCCTTAGGGTATATCAAATTTGACGCCCCCAAAATAGGTCCCATTCACCCAACCTATTCTGAGTCACCAAATACATGGTACAGAAACAACTACAACTTCATTATTATAATTATCGTGCAAAATTCGACAACACATATTGTGAGTTTAAATATAAATATTGTCTTCTAGACAATGTCAACACTCAAATGAGTCCTCATTATAATTATTGATACACTATTTTACAAAATAGTGAGGACTACTGTAACCACTGACTTGGAACATCACTCCATACCCCGACTACTCCCCACTATATTCTCGCTTCCTGAGAAAAAAATGGAATAAAAAAGAAAATGATGAGCTCAACTAGCCCAGTAAAGAATATTATGACTAAGATAATGTACAAAAAATTATCCTTAGTCTTCAACAGGAAAAAATCTGATAGAATACAATAGATAACAAGTTTTAGATCAACAACTGCAGCGGAAACAATAATTCATTAGAAGAGTTAAATAGATAATGAAATCTACTATCATCTATGAATTTAAAAGTCCATCATCGATATTTTATCCCTGTAACATCAATCAATATACATCTTTAATCAAATAGTCATCTTTGCACTACGGGCTAAAGATATTAATCAGTCGATCATGTTCATCTCAACACATGTTCATCTTTGCACTACGGGGCAAAGATATTCATTAAAAAATCATTCATCTTTGCACTACAGGCCAAATATATTCAGTAATAACATCATTTAGGACTGAGGATGATGTAAAATATATTTTAAAGAAAATGAATCCAGTGAGACAAAAGAACAAATATTAAGGATTCGTATTTTAGACAATCCAAGTTCAAAAATACTCCATAATAAACTATTGTGTAGCAGAATTCAAAAATGAAGATCAAAACATAGATCCAATCAAAGATAGGAACCATAACAGACAATCTTGGACACAAAAAATTTAATCTTTCTATGAATAGTACCGTATTTATAAATAGTATCGTATACGTGAATAGTGACGTATACGTGAATAGTGACATATACGTGAATAATAACTCCGACACTAAAAGGTAGAAATTCCACAAGAAAAATCATCATGCTTCGTGAATAGTACTCGTGAATAGAAACTCGGAATAGTAACTCATGAATAGTAACTCGGGAATAGTAACTCATGAATAGTAACTCATAAATAGTAACCCCGACATGAAAAGATAAGAATTTTATAAGAAAAATCATACCAATATTTCGGCATAATGATATTGAAAGAAATAATATCATTTTAAAAAAAATATAACATCCCTTACCTCAAATATAACGCTGAAGGAAACTTGCACCGTATAGCAACACTCAAGATATCAAAATACTCACAAGAATACGCTCGATAATATAGAGAGAGAAAACTTCAGTTTCTGGTGTGATTTTCAATTCTAACCTAAGCACCCTATTTATAAAAAAATGCTTAGAACACCAAAGCAGAAAATTTAATAAATAATATTATTTATAAAATAAATTCCTAAGCACACCACCAGCTGATTTCAACCATTTAACACATGCCCCACAAATGAAAAAACATTTTTCTTTTAAAAAATATTTAAAACTTCAAAAATCAATTATTCTGGAACTTCGGAACTTCAATAATTCATAATAAATAGCCCTTTTATCAGAAAAATTCAAACCCTATGTCCTTTCCATAGAAAATTCCATTTTCTACAACTTTGTAGAAGAAAGTTTTTCTAAATTCCAAACAAAAATTGACCGAAATCCACAAACGAGCGATTTTACAGGTTATAATCAAATTTCAGTCAAGAAATGGAGTCCACAAACATGAAACATATGTTTTTAATATTTATTGTAACAAAAATATTCTTCCTCCTCATTTATTCATATATCACACTTTCATTGTAAAAATATCACCATTATCATATTAATATAATAATATATTTAAATGAATTATTTTATCAAAAAAAGATAAAATATCAATTTTCAACAATTGTCATATTAAAAATTTTCTCCATCTATATCCACATAAAATGAATATTTTCCTTATCATATAAATCAATAATTAATTATTCACAAATAATATTACATAATAACCAATAATGACAACTAGGCAGTTCCCAAGAAAGACGGAGCTTTCCAATAAGGATTTATCCTTACTGGCGCGCAATTAGGTGACCAAACCTCTCCTTAGACAGAACTTTCTAGACATTGTCAATAATGTTATCTAATAATATTATTCAAATAATATGAATTATTGATCTGATAAAAGAAAATGCTGTGTAATGATAATTATTGAAACAACAACAATATAAAATATCAACGTAGAAATTATTGAATCAATAAAATAAAATATTGAACAGTAATTACTGTAACAATTATTGAGTAGTGCCTTCTTACATAAGAATCAATAATTGGTGCAATATCGTGTGCTACTGTGCAATAACGTGTATTACTGTGTTTTAACCACCGGGTATTCCAACAGTATTAACTGTAACAACTACGCCGTTATTTATAAACAACTTATACTTACCGTTTTCTTCATCCAATCACTTTCCGTTATGGGGCCCACACAAGACTGCGTCGTCGTACGAATATTCCCCGACAGTAAGAATATTTCACGACCAAACGAATATTCCCCGACAACAATAAATATTTTATAGACACTTGCTTATTTAAAATATTTATGCATTTTACCCATAACTAACCACATTAATCAAATAAACCCTTACTATTTTAAAATAATAAATAAAGATAATTCCATTTTATTTTTTTTTATAAAAAATTCGGGGTCTTACAACCTCCCGTGCTTATGAAATTTTATCCCCGAAATTGACGTACGTACCTGGTGTTTCAAAAAGGTGAGGATACCTCGCTTTCATTTCTGATTCCAACTCCCAGGTCATTTCTTCAATAGCATGGTTCCTCCACAAAACCTTGACTTGTGGTATAACCTTTTTGCGTAGGACATGCTCCTTTGTATCCAAGATCTTGACTGGTACTTCCTCGTATGTTAAATCTTCGGTTATCTCATTTGGTTCTAACTCAATAATGTGGTTCGGGTCGTCCACATATTTACGTAACATCAATACGTGAATAACGTTATGAACAAGCGACATACTTGGCGGTAAAATGAGTCTATAGGCCACAGTTCTTACTTGATCGAGGATTTCAAATGGACCAATAAATCGAAGGTTTGGGCTTTCCTCACAACGCCGATTCTCGCTTTTGGAATAACAACTTCTTGCATCTTCTTCTTCATAATCATCAGCTCAAGGTCTGTAGCTTGAACATCTTTAACTTTATCGATTAAGGTCGATTCTACTTATATATCATCATGTGGGTTCCTAGAGTCTTTAACTCTATCTCTATCATTTGTAAGTCATACGAAATGGGTTTTTGTATTCGATAATATCGCACTCGTACCCGCATATGATCTTCTACTCAACACGTCAGCTACCACGTTCGTTTTTCAAGGATGGTATGGTCAGAACATGTGCCGAAATTAGTCTCCTCTTGAGTTCTTCGAAGCTCTTCCCACATTCCTTGCTCCATTCAAATTTTGTATCTCTACGAGTCACCTGAGTTAATGGAGTAGCGATTTGAGAAATCTTTCCACGAATCTCCGATAATAACCAACTAAGCCTAGAAAACTACGTATTTTGATTACTGACTTAAGTTTCTCTCAACTGTGACTCATATCCCAATCTTGGATAGCACGTCACAATGACACCTATCAGTTTACTACCGCATGAATATAGCATCCCCTATGGAGAGTCTGGCTTCAGTGCATTCCACAAAGGTAGTCACCAGTTAGAGGCTTGGTTATCAACTTCTATAGCTGAGTTTTTAACTCCTGAAGTTCAATAGGAGTCATTCAATATGAGATTTTAGAAATGGGTTTTGTACCAGGTTCATAGTCGATACAAAATTCAATATCACGCTTTGGGGGTAGGCCAAGAAATTCTTTAGGAAATTACTAACAACAGAAATATCATTCAAATCTGACGAATTTTTGTTCAAGTCCATGACATGGGCTAAGAAAACTTGACATCCATTTTTTAACAAACGAATGACTTTATGGCTTGATATGAAAGTGTTTGACTTCAATGGTTTGGTTGCTTGAATTCGAACAACAGGTTGCTTAGGAATATGAAAACTCACAACCTTACGAAAGCAATCAATTTTAGCATGATGAGTAGTTAACCAATCAATCCCTAAAATCACTTCAAAATTAAGTATTTTTAAAGTGATCTTACAGGTAATGTGATTGTAACGCCACCAAAATAGGTATACATTACCCATCTTGAGTCGCCAAATACATGGTACTAAATTCAAATACAACTTGATTATACAACAGTCGTGTAAAATACGACAAAATACATGCTGTGAGTTTTAATAAAAATATTGTCATCTAGACAATATCCACACTTAATTTAGTCCTCATTACAGTTATTATCACACTATTTAACAGAATAGTGAGGACTACTAAGACACCATCTTGGACCATCAATCCGTTCCCTGACTAGTCCCGGCTACGTTCTCATTTCCTGAAGAGAACAGTGAAAGAAATGGTGAGCTCAACTAGCCCAGTAAGAAATATTACGACTAAGATAATGTAGAATAAATTATCATTAGTCCTCAACAGTGTTAAACTGATAAAATACAATAGACATCAAGTTTAACTGCAGCGAAACATGTAATCCATTAAAAGAGTCAAGTAGAGAATAAAATCTACTATCTTTTATGATTTAAAAAGGTTTTTCATCACTTTTATCGCTGAGACTCAGCTTAATAAATAATCCACATCATCCCTGCACTATGGCCAAGGATATTCATTAGGATCACGACCACAAATTATTCATGCACTACGGGCCAAGGATATTTGTGTATTCATCAATGGTCATGATCATGCCAACAACTGTCCATCAATGCACTTTGGGCCAATGAGAACTTTTACCACATCATTTGTAACATTACGATCATGATTACACCGAATAATCCCTGGTCATAATTATACCATGTCCATCTATGCACTACAGGCCATATATGACTTTCAAAAATAATATAAACATGAGGATGATGACAATGATATAAGAATTCAATAAAACAAGTTCAAGAATTAATTTATTCAGGAACTAATAACGTCCAAATTGTCAACATGATACTTCTTTGTAAAGTAAAATTCAAGAATGCTCAGAAGAGTATTTCCATGAAAAGACACTGGATGAAGCACAAATATCAAGAATATTCCACTAATTTCATTGAGTGTAGAAGTCAAAACTTTAACCAACTGAGTATAATAAAGAATGGAATAACAAAAGAAATAACCATGTATGCGGTACATCGCATAGACATGTTATTCCATCAGAATAATAAATAACAGAACCAGGTCAGGCATAATACGCACCGACAGGATATTCCAACAGAATAATAAAGAATGGAATACAACAGAAATTACCATGCATGCAGTACTTCGCATAGACAGGTTATTCCAACAGAATACTAAATGACGGAACCAGGTCAGGTGAAATTCACACCAACAAGATGTTCCAACAGAATAATAAAGATGGAACCAGGTTCGGCGTAAAGCACAGACAGGATATTCCAACAGAATAATAAAGACAGAACCAGGTCCGGCGTAAAGCACATACAAGATATTCCAACAGAATAATAAAGAATGGAATACAGAAGAATTTCACCAAGTATAGGGTAGCCCGCGTATACAGGTTATTCCAACAGAATAATAAAGATGGAATAATAGAAGTTCTCTTTATGAATACAAAAGAAATAATACCCCTTACCATAAAAGAAACTTGATATCGGAGTAGTGAAGTAGCAGAATACTTTTCTTCTTTCTCTCTATAGTTTCTCTCTCTAGAGTTTCAATGAATTCGTAAGAAATAATGAAGGAATGAGCTTTTATTTATAGAAGAATGGAATGAATAGTAACCAATCTATGAACGGTCCAGATTAATTTACTTTAATCGGACGGTCCATATTTAAATAAAAATCTTTTATAATAAAATATAATATATTCTATTTATAATCTAATAAAACGAATAACTTTTAAAAAGATTTTACTATGCAAACATTATGCAAGCATTATGCAAATACTATGCATAATAAAATATAATATATTCTAATTATTGTCTAATAAAATAGATAACTTTATAAAAGTATTCTGTTTTATATAAAAAGATTTTACTATTAGCCTAATAAAACGAATAACTTTATAAAAGTATTATGTTTTATATAAAAAGTTTTTCTGTTTTATTACGTTAATAATATGAATAAAACAAAACGACATCATCATTATTATTATTCACACTATTAATGGACTAGGTCGTTCCCAGGAAAGAGGGGGCTTTCTAATAAGAATTTCTCCCTATTGGCGCGCAATTAGGTGACCAAACCTCTCCTTGGCAGAACTTCTAAACATCGTTAATAATGCAAATAATAATATTAACAACTTCGTCATCTCAATTATTGATTTAATAACATATAAAATATCGACAATAATTGAATCAAACTAGGTGACTTCTCACATAAGCATTAATAATCAATACCGTGTGCTACTATGCAACCATGCGTATTACTGTACTTTTACTACCGAGTAGTTTAACAGTATCAACGGTAAAACTTCCGCCGTTATTTTCATAATTTTTTTATCATTTTCTCAATCCGACAATAATTCTGTTGTGGGGTCCACCAATGATTGTACCAGTCGTACAAATATTCCCTGACCAATTGAATATTATATAACAACTTGCGTACTTTGCAAAATTTATAAATATTAACCACAACTATAACATTATATCAAATTTATTCCATAATATTCAAAAAATGAAATTTATAGAAAATTCATTTTTATTCATAAAAGTTGGGGTATTACAGTGATGGTGCCAACTTGGATCAAAAAAATTTGTAAATAGTGGATGTAATAAAAGTTTCTCCTAACGGAGTCTCCACAGATAAGTCAAAGTCTAATTTCTTCGGAGTCAAGTTTAAACGTTGAGAACAAGCAGGAGAGATAAATGAATGGGTAGAACCGGTATCTAATAAGGTATAGATTTCACAAGAATTTATAATTAACTAACCCGTGTTACCTTCGTTTGGGTTTCTCGCATTTTGGGTAGTTACAACAAACGCTCTTCCAGGAACCGCTCACTTTGACTTGTCCGTATCCGCCTCTGGTGCCACCGTCCTAACTGGACTTAACTTTGCTATAGAGTACATTTCGCCCTTCATTGCTTCGTTGAATTTCTGATCCATGATTTGAATCATTACTCTCCGATCCATATCAAATTGTGGTTGACCACTCTATACAGGGTAGTTCCGAACTCGATGTTGGATTCTCTCAATTGCTGTCTAAAAAGAGAAATCCATTTCATCTCTTTTGGCCTTATTGGATCGAAAGTATTTTTCTACAATATCAACGCGTCGTGCGGTTTTTACCCATGCATCCTCCATTCTCATTCGTTCGATTGCTTTATCTTTCATTAGAACTTTGATCATAACATTATCAGATTCTAGCTCTAATATCTTATACTATGCCAAAGAATGCATCTGTTCAAGCATCACACATCGGGTAATACAATTTTGAATTGTTTCATCTCTTTGCTCCACGACCGCCTGCCGTTCTTTAGCCTGCTCTTCTAACTCATGATATTGATTTTGTAATCCTAAATTTTGATTATAAAATTCTTCTAATAAATTTCCCTCAGGTTCTTCTTCTTAATCTTCTTCCTCTTCTTCCTTATTCTCAGCTGCTACCTCTGCGACTAGCTCGGGTACAACTATTAGTTCTTCACTTACCACATGGATATATCTAATTTCTTCTTCACCTGACATCATGTTATCTTGGTTGGTGATTAGAGGTGTCTAAACGGTCTCATTTACTCCACTGTTAACCTTCTCGGTTGTCATTCTTAAATACTGCCACAAAACAAGGGTTAATTAAAGAAATTAACATATCACATAATATCCCTATATTCTGACCAACCAACAAATAAGCTTAGGTAGGACACACTAGCGAAGGATTTACTCGCCTCTCCCATCCTAGTTCTATTCCCCGATCTCCGCCAGAGATCATATCCCTAAGCTCTGATACCAACTGTGACGCCCCCAAAATAGGTCTAATCCACCCAACCTATTCTCAGTCACCAAATACATCGTACAGAAACAACTACAACTTCATTATTACAATTATCGTGCAAAATATGACAACACATACTGTGAGTTTAAATACAAATATTATCTTCTAGACAATATCAACACTCAAATGAGTCCTCATTATAATTATTGATACACAATTTTACAGAATAGTGAGGACTACTATAACCACTGACTTGGAACATCACTCCACACCCCGACTACTCCCCGCTATATTCTCAATTCCTAAGAAGAAAAATGGAATAAAAAAGAAAAGGGTGAGCTCAACTAGCCCAGTAAAGAATATTATGACTAAGATAATGTACAAGAAATTATCCTTAGTCTTCAACAGGGAAAAATTTGATAGAATACAATAGACAACAAGTTTTAGATCAACAACTGCAGCGGAAACAATAATTCATTAGAAGAGTTAAATAGAGAATGAAATCTATTATCATCTATGAATTTAAAAGTCCATCATCGATATTTTATCCCTTTAACATCAATCAATATACATCTTTAATCAAATAGTCATCTTTGCACTACGGGCCAAAGATATTAATTAGTCGGTCATGTTCATCTCAACACATGTTCATCTTTGCACTACGGGCCAAAGATATTCATCAAGAAATCATTCATCTTTGCACTACAGTCCAAAGATATTCAGTAATAACATCATTTAGGACTGAGGAAGATGAAAAATATATTTTAAAGAAAACGAATCTAGTGAGACAAAAGAACAAATATTAAGGATTCGTATTTTAGACAATCCAAGTTCAAAAATACTCCATAATAAACTATTGTGGAGCAGAATTCAAAAATAAAGATCAAAACATAGATCCAATGATGACAGTGCATACTGCAACTAGGCAAGCTCGCGCAATGATAACAGTGTTAATCCGCGCACATGCGCTGCAAGCATCTCTGTGCATAAATAGGCAATCGCGCGCCCGCGCCCGGTATCCATTGCAAAGCCGCGTGCCAATGATAGTAGCTCAGACATACCTAAGCGCCTAGGCGCCCAAACCATGCCGCAACCAAGTGCTTAGGCGCCTAAAGTCAGTAGCCAAATGATGCTCAAACCGCCTAGGCGGTCCAACCCTTGCAACATCAAGCGCTTAGGCGCTCATCACTCGCGCGCCCGTGCCGTATCTCGATTGAAAAGCCACGTGGCCGCGCGCGACACCGGAAGTGGAATTTTTTTTATGTTTTTAAAAAATGTGTTATGACTCATTTGTCTATCAGTTGATATAACAGAGAGGCGTATACTCCTTGTTCTCCATTACATAGACGTTTTTTCATCTCTAATCAGTTACAACTTGAAACCATACATATCTCCTCCACTACGCGATTGTCGCTTCAGATCTCAGATCCACTATTGATTGCTACACTATAAAACCTAGGGTTTCAGATTGGTCGTGCAAATCAGTTTGGGGGTTATTCACTACATCAACTATCACTCATTATCAGGAAAGTAATCTTCGTCACTCTATCAATTTCAAATGGGTCCAAAGAGAGCACGTTCTATTTCTTCTTCATCGTCGTCTTCCTCTAGCAGTCAAGTGGATGATGTGGTAGATCATACAAAATTTCTTAGTCTAGAAGCGCAAATGGAGTATGTGATGCCCCCAAAATAGGTTTACATCACCCATCTTAAGTCGCCAAATACATGGTACAGAATACAAATACAAATTTAATTATACAAACGTCGTGTAATATACGACAAAACATAGCTGAGAGTTTAAACAGGAATATTGCCTTCTAGACAATATCCACTCTCAAATAGAGTCCTCATTACATTTATTGTCACACTATTTTATAGAATAGTGAGGACTACTATAACACCATCTCGGACCATCACTCCATTCCCCAACTAGTCCCGGCTACGTTCTCATTTCCTAAAGAGAACAATGAAAGCAAAAGGGTGAGCTCAACTAGCCAGTAAGAAATATTATGACTAAGATAATGCAGGATAAATTATCATTAGCCTTCAACAATGTTAAACTGATAAAATACAATAGACATCAAGTTTAACTGCAGCGGAATAAGCAATCCATTAGAAGAGTCAAGTAGAGCATGATATCTACTATCTTCTATGATTTAAAATATTTTCATTAATTTTTATCGCTGAGACTCAGCTTAATAAATAAACCTCATCATCGAGTCGTCCCTACACTACGTGCCAAGGATATTCATTAAATCATCAATGGTCATGACTATACCGAATAATCCCTGGTCATAATCATACCAAAAACTGTCCATCAATGCACTACAGGCCAATGAGGACTTTTACCACACCATTTATAACATTACAGGTGATTATTATACCGAATAATCTCTGGTCATAATCATACCAAGTCCATCTATGCATGTAAGCCAAAGATGACTTTCATCACAATATAAGCATGAGGATGATGATAATGACATAATAATTCAATAAAACAAGTTCAAGGATAAATTTTAAAGATTTATAAGTTAATTTATCCTGAAATCAATTACGTCCAAATTGTCAACATGATACTTCTTTGTGGAGTAAATTTCAAGAATGCTCAGAAGAATATTTCTATGATAAAATACTGGATGAAACGCAAATATCTAGGATATTCTACCAATTTCATGGAGTATAGAAGCCAAAACTTTAACCAACTGAGTATAATAGAATATATAAAACTGCAAATGGATTTTCGCCTGCCATGCGGTAATCCACGTAGACAGATCATTTCCACAATTTAATAAGGAATAAATACGAAGGATCATTCACCATGCATGTGGTAATCCACATAGACAGGTTATTCCAACAGAATAATAAAGAATGGAAAAATAGAAGAATTCACTAGGCATGCGATAGACCGAACAGACAGGTTATTCCTAACAGAATAATAAAGAATGGAACCAAGTTAAGCGTAATCCGCACAGACAAGATATTCCAACAGAATAATAAAGAATGGAACAAGGTCATGCATAATCTGTAAAGACAGGATATTCCAATAGAATAACAAAGAATGGAATAACAACAGAATTCACCAGGCATGCGATAGACCACACAGACAGGTTATTCCAACAGAATATTAAAGAATGGAATAACAGAAGAACTTCACCATGTATGCGGTACTTCGCATAGATAGGTTATTCCAACATAATAATAAAGAATGAAATAAAAACTCTTACGAGTATTGAAAGAACATAACTCTCTTCATGAATATGAAAGAATAATACCCCTTACCTCAAAAGAAGACTAGATACTGGAATAGTGAGGTAGCAGACTTCTCTTCTTCTTTCTCTCTATAATTTCTCTCTATAATAATTGCTCTATAGCTTTAGTGAATTGGTGAAAAATAATGAAGGAATGAGCTTCTATTTCTAGGAAAATATAGTTTCGATAATTGCACGTTTTGGGGCTCGAAATATTACAGTATAATACCTTCCTCTTTTCCTTCATTTTTAATTTAGTCCTCCAAGTATTATCAAACTTGAACCATATCCCCTAATAGTAAATTATGTGAATCAATAGTAAATCATGTGAATTAATAGTTCTAGATATGTGAAAATATGAATTATAGTATAGTACCTCCATATATACCTCCATTTTTAACTTAGTCATGCAAGTATTATCAATCTTGCACCAACTCTCCTAATAGTAAATGAATGTAAATCAATAGTACACACATGTGAACAAATAATTATAATCATGTGAATCAATAGCAATTAATTGCTCATTTATCTGGTTAATTACCCGATTGGTCAATATAACCTCCAGACATCAATTATTATCGAAATAAATATCGATTTCTACTAACACTAATAATTCCAACACAATTGAACTATCAATTTTATCCTTAATCAACACAAACTTATTCATCATTAATATTAGAATTCACAATATTTAACAACTAGGTCATTCACAGGAAAGAGGGGGCTTTCCAATAAAGATTTATCCCTATTAGCGCTACATCTCAATTATTGATTTAATAATATATCATATTATACAGATGATATTATGACAATAATTGAATCAATAATATGAGAGATATGATGCAGTAATTACAGTAGCAATAATTGAGTGACTTTTCACGTAAGCATCAATAATCAATACCGTGTGCTACTATGCAAACACACGTATTACTGTACTTTTACTATCGGGTAGTTCAATAGTTTTAACGATAACACTTTCGCCGTTATAAAAGATAATTATATCGTTTTCTTACTACGACAATACATCCGTTGTGGGGTTCACCAATGATTGTGTCGTCGTACAAATATTCCCTGTTAAAATGAATATTCCTCGACCAATCGAATATTATATAACAACTTGCTTACTTTGCAAAATTTATAAATATTACCCACAACTATAACATTATATCAAATCCACACCATAATATTCAAAAAAAATATTTCAAAAAATTTAAATCTTTATTAATAAAATTTGGGGTCTCACAATCTCCCCTCCTTATGAAATTTCTTCCTCGAAATTTACGTACGTACCTGGTATGCCAAAGAGATGAGGATACCTTGACTTCATTTCAGATTCTAAATCTTGAGGTATAACCTTTGAGTGTTGAATACGATCCTTCTTATCCAAGATTTTAACACGTATCTCCTCATACGTTAAATCTTTTTCTATCTCATCTAGTTCTAATTCAATAACGTGGTTCGGGTCATCCACATATTTATGTAACATCGATACGTGAAAAATGTAATGAACACGCAACACACTTGGCAGTAAAACGAGTCTATATGTCATAGTTCCTACTCGATCGAGGATTTCAAATGGGCCAATTAAATCGAGGGTTGAGATTTTCTCTCTTCATCGACTCTTGCTTCTAGAATAACGCCTTCTTGAACCTTCTTCTTCGTTTTATCAGCTCCGGGTGTGTAGCTTGAGCGGCTTTAACTTTATCGATTAAAGTCAATTATACTCGTATATTCATTATCTTTACGTGGGTCCCTAGAGTCTTTAACTCTATCTTCATCATTTGTAAGTTATACGAAATAGGTTTTTTATGTTAACAACATCACACTCGTAAACGCATATGATCTTCTACTCAACGAGTCAGCTACCACATCCTCTCTTCCACAATGATATTGAATGGTATAGTCGTAATCTTCAACAACTCGAGCCAACGACTTTGGCCCATTATACGTTCATTTTGGTTGAAGAAATATTGAAGGGTTTTAGAAATGGGTTTTGTACTGGGGTCAATACAAAATTTGATTTCACGCTCTAGGGTAGGCTAGGAAGTCTTCAAGAATACGTCAGGAAATTTATTAATGATAGAAATATCATTCAAAACTGTGACTCTCATCCAAGACTTGGATAGTACGTCACATTGATACCTATCAACTTGCCACCGCCAATCACAACGTCGCCTATAGAAAGTCTGGCTTCGGTACATTCCACACAAGGAAGTCACCGGATAAAGGCTCGAGACTCTTTACTTATGGCTTGATATGACAGTGATTGAATTTAGTGGTTTGGTTGGTTGAATTCGCATAACAGGTTGGTTAGGAATATGAAAGCTAACAACTTTATAAAAAATATGATGAGTAGTTAACCAATCGATTCCTAAAATCGCATCAAAGGCAAGTATTTTCAAAGAGATAAGACCAACAGGTAACGTGAAAGTGTTGATTTGAATCAAACAAGATTTATAAATAGTGGAGGTAACGAAGGTTTCTACTCACGAAGTTTCAACCAATAAGTCAGAGTCTAACTTCTTTGGGATCAAATTTAAACGTTGAGAGCAAGCAAGAGAGATAAAAGAATGGGTAGAACCGGTATCCAATAAGGTATAGACTTCGCAACAATTTATAATTAACTAATCCGTGCTAACTTCATTCGGGTTACTCGCTTTTTGAGAAGTCACGAAAAACGCTTTCCCTGAAACCACCGACTTTGTTTTGTCCGTATCCGCCTTTGGTGCCACCGTCCCATCTAGACTTGATTTCGCTACATGACAAAATCAAGTTATGTGATCGTCTTTTCCACAACTAAAACATACCTTGGAAGGCTGTAAAAAGTTTGGACTTATGTGTCCCTCCTTTCCGCATTTGTAGCATCTAACTGGCAGTCGTTCTCCTCCCCTAGGATTTGTTACTGGTGTTGGTGCTATTGCCAACGTCTTCCCATCATCGTTAAATCTTCTCTTCTTAAATTTTCCATTTCTATTATCTTGGCCATGATTACCACCAAAGTGGTTACCATTCTTGGCATGATAATTTCCTCCACGATGGTTATCATTGTTCTGATGGCCGTTGCCACCGGTACGATTATTATCGTGTTATTGCTTACTTGAGGATTATTGTCTTCCTGTTGTACATTATCCTGGGTATTGATCGTTGGTGACTCAACGATCTTATGTTCTTCATTGCTGATCTCAACATTTTCAGATGCCATTCTCAAACACTATCACAAAACAAGCGATAATTGGCATATCACATATTATCTCTATACTCTGACTGACTAATTAAATACCAAATAAACTTAGGTAGGTCATACTAGTGAAGGAATTCCTCGTCTCTTCCCTCCTAGTTCTTGTCTCACATCTCAGCTAGGGATCCTATCCCAAAGCTTTGATATCAACTGTGGTGCCCCCAAAACAGGTATACATCACACATCTTGAGTTGCCAGATATATGGTACATAATGTAAATACAAACTTAATTATACAACAGTCGTGTAAAATATGACAAAATATAGTTGAGAGTTTAAAGAAGAATATTGTCATCTAGACAACATCCACACTCAATGGTGTCCTCATTACAATTATTATCACATTATTCCATAGAATAGTGAGGACTACTAAAGCCATTTATCCTGGACCATCACTCCATTCCCCGACTCGTCCCAGCTATATTCTCATTTCCTGAAGAGAACAATGAAAGAAAGGGTGAGCTCAACTAGCCTAGTAAGAAATATTATGACTAAGATAATGCAGAATAAATTATCCTTAGCCTTCAACTGTATAATAACTGATAGAATACAATAGACAACAAGTTTTAGATCAACAACTGCAGCGGGAAATAAGCAATCCATTAGAAGAGTCAAGTAGAGCATAAAATTTACTATCTTCTATGACTTCATTCCCCGACTCATCCCAGTTATATTCTCATTTCCTGAAGAGAACAATGAAAGCAAAAGGGTGAGCTCAACTAGTCCAATAAGAAATATTATGACTAAGATAATGCAGGATAAATTATCATTAGCCTTCAACAATGTTAAACTGATAAAATATAATAGACATCAAGTTTAACTGTAGTGGAATAAGCAATCCATTAGAAGAGTCAAGTAGAGCATGATATCTACTATCTTCTATGATTTAAAATGTTTTCATTAATTTTTATAGCTGAGACTCAGCTTAATAAATAAACCACATCATCGAGTCGTCCCTACACTACGGGCCAAGAATATTCATTAAATCATCAATGGTCATGACTATACCGAATAATCCCTGGTCATAATCATACCAAAAACTGTCCATCAATGCACTACAGGCCACTGAGGACTTTTACCACATCATTTATAACATTACAGGTCATTATTATACCGATTAATCCCTGGTCTTAATCATACCAAGTCCATCTATGCACGTAAGCCAAAAATGACTTTCATCACAATATAAGCACGAGGATGATGACAATGATATAATAATTCAATAAAACAAGTTCAAGGATAAATTTTAAAGATTTATAAGTTAATTTATCCTGAAATCAAATACGTCTAAATTGTCAACATGATACTGCTTTGTGGAGTAAATTTCAAGAATGCTCAGAATAATATTTCCATGATAAGATACTGGATGAAACACAAAATATCTAGGATATTCTACCAATTTCATGGAGTATAGAAGCTAAAACTTTAACCAACTGAATATAATAGAATATATGAAACTGCAAATGGATTTTCGCCTGCCATGCGGTAATCCACGTAGACAGATCATTTCCACAAATTAATAAGGAATGAATACGAAGGATCATTCACCATGCATGCGGTAATCCACATAGACAGGTTATTCCAACAGAATAATAAAGAATGGAATAACAGAAAAATTCACCAGGCATGCTGATAGACCGCACAGACAGGTTATTCCCAAAAGAATAATAAAGAATGGAACCAGGTCATACGTAATCCGCACAGACATGATATTCCAACAGAATAATAAAGAATGGAACCAGGTCATGAGTAATTCGTACAGACAGGATGTTCCAACAGAATAATAAAGAATGGAACCAGGTCATTCGTAATCCGCACAGACAAGATATTCCAACAGACTAATAAAGAATGGAATAACAACAGAATTCACTAGGCATACGATAGGCCGCACAGACAGGTTATTCCAATAAAATAATAAAGATTGGAATAACAAAAGAATTTCACCATGTATGCGGTACTTCGCATAGACAGGTTATTCCAACATAATAATAAAGAATGGAATAACAACTCTTACGAGTATTGAAAGAAGATAACTCTCTTCATGAATACGAAAGAATAATACCCCTTACCTCAAAAGAAGACTGGATACTAGGAATATTGAGGTAGCAGACTTCTCTTCATCTTTCTCTCTATAATTTCTCTCTATAATAATTGCTCTATAGCTTTAGTGAATTGGTGAAGAAAATGAAGGAATGAGCTTCTAGTTATAGGAAAATATAGTTTCGATAATTACACGTTTTGGGGCTCGAAATATTACAGTATAATACCTTCCTCTTTTCCTTTATTTTTAATTTTGTCCTCCAAGTATTATAAAACTTGCACCATCTCCCCTAATAGTAAATCATGTGAATCAATAGTAAATCATGTGAATCAATAGTTCTAGACATGTGAAAATACGAATTACAGTATTGTACCTCCATCTATACCTCCATTTTTAACTTAGTCATGCAAGTATTATCAATCTTGCACCAACTCCCCCTAATATTAAATGAATGTGAATCAATAGTACACACATGTGAACAAATAGTTATAATCATGTGAATCAATAGCAATTAATTGCTCATTTATCCGGTTAATTACCCGATTGGTCAATATAACCTCCAGACATCAATTATTATCGAAATAAATGTCGATTTCCACTAACACTAATAATTCCAACACAATGAAACTATTAATTTCATCTTTAATCAATACGAACTTATTCATCATTAATATTATAATTCACAATATTTAACAACCAGGTCATTTCCAGGAAAGAGTGAGCTTTCCAATAAGGATTTCTCCCTATTGGCGTGCAATTATGTGACCAAACCTCTCCTTGACAGAACTTCTAAACATTGCCAATATTGCGAATAATAATATGAATGACTTTGTCATCTCAATTATTGATTTAATAATATAACATATTATACATATGATAATATGACAATAATTAAATCAATAATATGAGAGATATGATGCAGCAATTACTGTAGCAATAATTGAGTATAACTGAGCGACTTTTCACGTAAGCATCAATAATCAATACCGTGTGCTACTATGCAACCACACATATTACTGTACTTTTTCTGCTGGGTAGTTCAACAATTTTAATTGTAACACTTTCGCCGTTATAAAAAGATAATTATGTCATTTTTTTATTATAACAATACATCCATTGTGGGGTCTACCAATGATTATGTCGTCGTACGAATATTCCCTGTTAAAATGAATATTCCCCGACCAATCGAATATTATATAACAACTTGCTTACTTTGCAAAATTTATAAATATTACCCACAACTATAACATTATATCAAATCCACACCATAATATACAAAAAAAATATTTCGAGAAATTTAAATCTTTATTCATAAAATTTGGGGTCTCATAGAGTATTACAGAATCGTGGCCAAAACATTTATGAAGGAAAGGGGTTTTAAGCCTGAGAAATAGGATGGTCAATTATGGAATATGATTCAAGAAAGGGGATGGTTTGGGTTGACTACCACTTCCTATGCCTACACCCATGGGTATCGTTCGAGAATTTTATGCGAATGCAAAAGACACTATGAGTGGGTTATCTGTGGTTCGAGGAGTTCAAGAAGATTTTTGACCTCCCGCAATCAGAGCAGTTTTCAGGTTACTCGACACACCACCGACTGGGTCTGATAATTGGGTAGAAGGTGCACATTTGGAAATGGATCTGGAAGTAGTAATTACTGAGTTGTGCATTCCAGGAGCGAAGTGGACTTATATGGCCGGCACGAATCAACCTCGAATATTCCCAGCCTCAGCCTTGAATCGGTATGCTAAAGTGTGGAATTTATTTATATGTGCCAAGCTCGTTCTGTTGTCTCATCAGCATGAAATCACCGCCGAGAGGGCAATCATTATGTGGGGAATAGTCACTGTGACAACCGAGACTTTGTAATTTAATTTAATATTTATTGGATTTAATAAATATTTTTTGATGAATTAATTATTAGATTAAATAATTAATTGATGAAATTATGGTAGATTAATTTAATTATATGTGTTATATTTATTAAATTAATATGGAGAATTTTATTATTTTGAAGTATGTAATTATGTGAGCTTATTGTATTAAAAAGAAATATTTAATAAGCCTAATATTATTTTAATTAATTTAATAATTAATTAGATATTTAATAATTTGACATTATTAATAAATGAGAAATTTAATTATGTGACTATGTGAATTAATGAGGAATTATTTTATTTTATTTAAGTTAAATTAAACTAGATGTTTGATTAATTATCTAATTGGATGTGACATGATTTAAACTATATTATAAAAGTTTAATTAAATTAAATGGGTATAAGCCTTTTAAGGCTAGCCAAACATGGCATTAGTGGAGGTTGAGGGCAGTTAACCCATGATGGGTAACTGACCTCCACAACGCATCTGTCCACTTTCATTATATACGTCTTATGTCTTTTATTTTCTAAGTCTGGCAAAGCATCACAAAGAGAGTTTGAGAAATTGTCGAGGGATATTGTGAGTTGTGTGATTGAAGAATTAATTGAGAAGGGTTTCAATTCTACTCATCTACGCTTTGGGTAATTTCTTCAACCCAGTTTATTTACGTTATTAAAGTTTTTATAAATATAGCTTTCAATTTTTCTGTAAAGTCTCTGTAAATTAGAAAGAGTAAAGATTATGTGCATATATGTGTTAAGATGTTATTTTAATGTGTTTTTCCTATGTATTAAATGGTTCCATATCATCAATTTCATAATATTATAACGTATGTTGTTGTTTCAAAAATTACAGAGTATAGAATATGGCCATATGGCACTTATACGTAAAATTAATATGTCAAACATAAATTGTTTTGTAAAATTCACACTTGTATATGATTATGCATGCTAAAACGAAGAAAACAAAACTTGAATGGATGATTTGGTGTTATAATGAATCCGTAGTGTTAATTTTCATGTTTTATGTTCAAAACCTTCAAGAACATCAAGAATAGTGAAATTTGCATGTTTTAATTCTGTAATTATGTGTTTTAACTTGTTAAAATCATGGTTGAAGGGTTGAGTATTAGTTATTTGTGTATTACAATATTTGGGTATGTCTAAATTCGTGTAAAAATAAGTTAATTGGAGTTTTTTGGCCATGTTCTGCAATTTTTGCGAATTACAGAACTGAAACTGGAGTCTCGCGCTGCAGCGCCAACTCCATGCCTTAAGAGTTGCGCCATAGCGCCATCGCGCAGCATCGCCAAAGACCACACCGCAACGCCAAGAATAAGCCGAACAGTGGCGCCGCAGCGCCACTTAGCAGAATGGTCCAGAAATGAGTTTTTAAATGCTCAAGTCTAGCAATGTGTTAGTAACTTAATCTAATGATCATAAAAACATGTTAGACATATAATGAGGTGTTAAAATAAATTCTTAACATGTCAATAACACATTTATGTATGAATTGAATGATTAAATGCATAGTTAGCTTATTGTTCATGATGTGTTAATTGTGACAATGAGTGTAGTAATTTGACTAAGTATAGTAATGAACTCGAGTTAGACAAAAAGAACAAACTTGTGATGATTAGTACGTTATAATTGACTGGTATTGTGAACGTAAATGATATGTAGGATTTAAATCAAGGAACGAGTATAATTAACGTGTAATCTACGCACAAGGCAAGTTTCCTAACCTTACTCGTTATCTTAATATGAGCTTATAAGTTGTCTCTTTACTTCAAGAAAATTCTCGTTATTATTGATCAAGTCCATTTTATTATATTAAAGTGTATTAATCATTCAAAGAATGATTCTGTTATACAAAAATTATTCTATTGTATAACTTTTGAGATTGCTATTGAATTTTAAATTATCAGATACTGTTGAACTTTGTTAGACTAGCGAACCCTTCATGATTCGACTAGCCCATAGTTGATGAGCGTTCTAAATTTCAAAACCCTTGATGAATTATCCAAACCAAACTTCCTTTGGTGCGGACTCTAATGTCAAACTGAGATGAACAACCCTGTATAGGGGATTACTGATGCATTAGCGTTAAGATATTGTGCACAGTATGGTACTAAGGGTTGATCCCCCTAAGTACGAGAATAAGAGTCCATAATCTTATGACTGTTAAAGGTTTCAAGTATAAACACTTGACAACCTAGGACATAGTTCAAGGTCTTATGACCCTCAGAAGTTCTTTTGTCTCTTGCTATTCATTCTTGATTCAAAAGCTGAGTTTCCTATTTCAGAAGTATTTGATTTACTTGCATGTTATTTATTCATTTGTTATATTGTTATACTTGTGGGCAATCGTGCCCACTCTTGCGTAATAATAACATTGTAGTTAATAACGAAAGATCAGACGAGCCTTCCACTAGTAAAGGCAAGGACAAGATTAACAAGTAATGAAGACTGGTTATTCATGCGATTATGTAATGATATTTAGACTTGATGTTATTTAAGACTTGTTATTATTTATGATTCCGCACAGATGTTTAAGGTTAGAATGACCTGGGATTGTATTTCATGCAGATGATGTAACCCCATAATGGGAGATTTATTTATTTAATTCTATCTATTACATGGTTTGCTTTTATTTATGGGTAGATAGATAGATGATATTGTACAGTGAACACCAAATCCTGCGGAAATGGAAGTACCCAGATTTGGGGGTGTCACAGTCACAAGCAAGTACATTGATGTGGGCCACCTGATTCATTAGAATATGTTATGTTATCTACGGGGAAACACTACGGGGAGTATTCCACACACACCTATTGTAGCTATGCTGTGTGTCCATCAAGGATGCCATTGGGACAATGAACAAATGCAAAACCCGAGCTATGATATCAGTCATGCAACCATTTCAAAATTCAAGGATTGGGCAGGAGGTGCACCGCACCCGAGAGGAAAAGGCTTTATCATTCAACCCACATCCCCAGTGCCTCCACCACAGCCCACACAGGAGACTGAAGCGGGAACATCGACTCAAGCAACAACTGCTACTGGGGATCGACAGCTCCGAAGGTTGGAGTGAAAGGTCGATGCGATGTATGACAACTTTGCAGTGTTTTCTACGGGTCTCACGAGGTCGCTCGCAGAGGAATTTGCACAGCAAGGGACCATGCTTGAGTGGCCACAGTTAGGGACGGCCGTGCCATATCCACCACCGGATTCACCACCGGACGAGGGTGGTGCCGCTGAACAGTAGGGGAGTTTCTCTAACCCTATACCTTCATTTATTGGGGAAATGAATATAATAAGTTTGGGGGTATTGGGGTAGTAGGGTAGTGCATATAGTATTTGCATGTTTAGTTTACAATTTCATGTTAGTTTAACAGTTTGCATGTTTATGTATTAGATAATAATTGCGTGTTATATTGTTCTATTTCTAGTCATTAGTATACGTTTAGTTGCATGTCTATATGTTTATTTTCATGTCTAACAGTTCTAGCTTTATGGAAATTTTGTCTAGCCTATGATGAAAGTGAATTTGGAAGGATTATTGAGTATTTTGGATAACATGAACTTAGATATAATGTTTTACATGATGTAATTCATGATGCTGTCCTAAATGCTTTTGGTTTGCACTGCCGTGTTCAAAATTGCTTGTAGGCATAAGAATGATGTGTTGCATTGCTTAATAGGAAATGTGGTTTTAAAAAGAGAAATATGTGGAAAATGGACTTTGACTGTACAAAACATTGATAATCAAACTTTTGGAACACATGGGTATGCTATATAAAAAAATTGCAATAACGTGGCTAGTCTTATTTTGGGGCCCTTGTTACTTAAGTAAGTACACCCGTAGGGGTGTCTTAACACCTAGCGCCCTAAGGTCTTTTATGGTTTGGGAGTCGTTGGTTGAAAGCTCGCTAAGGCGTAGCATTGTTAGCCTAATGGAATGAGGTATTGCACAGTCATGTGAAAAAAAGAGAAATAAACACCGCGGGAAAGAGCGAGAATCGCCCTCGTGAGTAAGAATAAAGCAGTTTAAACCCATTGTTGAACCTCAATTTATTTTGATATGTTGGAACAGTCTTTGTTCCATAAGTATACATGACTCTTGATTTAGACTGCAATTTTCTGTTCTGAGCATTTTAGCATATATATTCTTGCTTTAATCAAGTTTTGGTGAACACAACACACACACACACATCATTTTTATAGCATATATGAATTATCTGAGTGTATGATATTATGCCTATCGTTTGGTTTGAATTTTTATTCTTGAATCCGGATAATTCACTAAGGCGTGTTAGACTGAAATTATGTTATAGCTGGAAGAATGTGAGACTTGTTTGCATCATGATATAGTTGCATAACATGTAGTTGCATTTTCAGTGTTTATATAGTATGCATTGCTTAAGGGCAAGCAATAGTTCAAGTTTGGGGGTATTTGATAAGTAGGTTTTATACCTACTTATTGGATATCAATTCACGAGAACTATGCCCATCTCAAGTACACTTTAGTGTGTTTTTAGTTGTACTTTGTTTTGTTTTGCATTTCATGTACTGAGAACTCCTTTGGTGTGAAAGTGCAGGAAATGGCATAGCTTGGCGATAATAGATGGCATGAGGCTAATGGAAGATTGACGCGAGAAACAATTGGAGATATGCAACTGAGCATGGATGAAGGAAGAGGGATCAGTAGTTGAACACAGAAGCAGTAGCAGCAGCAGAGTCAAGAATTCAAAATGCAAAAGCCGCGCGGCCATCACCCGGACAGAACTGACTTTGCACTCACGCGCCCACGCTATGATTATAAAAGGACCACGCGCGTAGTTAACCGAAGCTACTGACTTTAATTTAATTTTTAAAATTGAAGTGTTTGAGTGGATAAAAACGATTATGGTTGGCACCAGACGTATCTATCTTTAGTTTTTATGTGTTTTTCATAATATAGAACTAAGGTTTTACGCTTTGAGGAATTCCAACGTGGAGCGAAGTTTAGATTGAATATTTTCTACTTCATCTTTGGGAATTCAATCATTGTTAATGAACTACTTTTATGTTGCTGGATATTAGTGAGGATTTGAACGTTACGTTTGGATTGTAATAAGCAATTGGGTTTGATTGATTCTATCTTCTCTCTTTTAATTATTTATTTATTTTCCATATATTGCTTTGATCCCATAATGGCTTTCGGTTCAGTCATGAACTAAACTCCATTATGGGATTCTAACGGATTTTAATATGTAGTCTAATTTATGGCTTGATTGCTGGACTGTTTGCGTATCGTGAGGAATTTCTGTTATGGTTTGTTTTAAATGCATGAATGATTGATCACCATTCATTTTATATGCTTGTATGGAGTTGAAAAATAACATGCGGGTATGGTTGTAATCATGATAGCATGCGTATATGGGGCTGTTTTGCTTAGCTTTATATTTCATGAATCAGATAGACATATACTGTTTCATCGTATGAGTTATATAAGGGCTTGTGCTTAAATTCAATATGGCTGCAATTTCACATAGAAATATAGTGAGGTTGGTTTTATTGATGATTACATGATGTCTATTGTATGTGGAGGTTATGTAAGTAGGTCATAATACATTGAAAAATTGTTATGTCTACATTCGTGCTCTTGGCTAATTTCTTGTGATACGTGAATAATCTTACATGATGGTGGTAATTAGATGAACTATTAAATGAAGTTAGGATCCCATTATTTCCATATTTGATTTATTACATTAATATTCTTCTTTAAGTTATTAATTGAGTTTAGAGTAATTAACTTTCATAAGCATTCGTTTAAGCATATAGAAATAGTGATTTAGTTGATGCATAGTAGTTTAATTTAGAATCATTTAATCGTGGATCGATACTTGACTTACTCTGTATTACTTGTTGACACATGTATGCTTGCATGAGTTAGAGCTCTTTTGTTAGAACTAAAAAAGAGGCAACACTTAACATGTTGAAAAATTGTTGAGAGTCATTTTCCAACCAAGAAAGACCAAGTCTTACCGGTAGGGGCCAAAGGATCTTCTGAAAAGAAGAACAATTCTAAGAAGGCAAATAGAAAGACAAAAACAAATGATAATAAGAACAAAACTTATACGGATAACAAAGGAGTTTGCTTCCACTACAATATGCCTGGAAACTGGAAAGAAACTGCAAGAAGCATCTTGTAGAGGCTAACCAGAAGAAGCTTAGAGAAGCTTCAGTTACAAATATAGTTTTGTTCATGATTGAAATAAATTTTTCTTTAAGTCATGGCTCTACTTGGGTATTAGATACCTGCTTTGGTTATCATAAATATAGATTTATGAAGGGACCAAGCAGAAGTAGAAAGCTAAACAAGAGACAAGTAATCCTATATGTGGAAATGAAGCAAAGGTTGCTGCATCAGCCATATGAACTTATAGTTTAGCACAACCTACGGGCAATTGTATTAAGTCAATAAGTTGTTATTGTATTCCAGTTCTCGTTGGAAACATTATTTCCATTTTCTTGTTGGACAATAAAATCTTTGGTATTATATTTAAGAACAATTGTTGTTCTATTTATAATAATAATATTTTTATAGAACTGGAATATTACTTAATGGATTTTGTGTACTTGACTTACATGAAAAATTATTATGCAAATTGAACAAACTAATATAAGAAAAGGAGATGATCATTCAAAGAGTTGAATGTGTGTATTTGCTGAAATACAAGTGTTAATTATTTGAAAGGGTCAAAGAATTCAGAAGTGAAACAAATTGGTAAAGTATTAGGATTCTTTGATCGGATCAAGGAATAAATACTTGTGTAATAAGTTTCTAGATCATCTCAAATGGTTTTCTCACAAAGGACACCTCCTGATATGCAATAATTGATTGATGTATCCGAAAGGAAAAATTGTACCTTGTTGGATATGGTGCGGTCCATAATGATTTTACCGACATTACAGTATCCTTCTGGGATAATGTCTTAGAAATGGTTACATATCTACGAAAAGGTAATCTCAAAATTCGACCCCAAGAATCTATAAAAGTTATGGACAGGGATGATTCCTAATCTTAAGTATGTTAAGATAAGGGGTTGTCCAGCTTATGTGAAAAAGGTTTCAAAAGATAAGCTTGGGACAAGATTTGACAAGTACAAATTTATGGGACATCCTAAAGTACGTTTAGGGTATATGTTCTATAATCCTACTTAGAAAAAAGTGTTTGTTGCGAAACACGCTACCTTTTAAGATAAAGATGTTTATCATTGAAGGGGCTAGTGGGAGGATAATACATCTTGAAGAGTTAAAGAATCACAAAATGCTATAAGTGTAAGACCCAAACTTATTATAAATAAATTAAATTTTCCTCTATTCATTATTATTGATTAATAAGGTTGTAATTTGATATAATGCTTTGGTTATGGGTGAAATGTGCAAGTTTTGCAAAATAAACAAGTGGTTATTAAAATATTCATTTTTGTCGGGGAATATTCGTTTGGTCGTGGAATATTCTCGCTGTCGGGGAATATTCGTATGACGGGGTAGCCATTTGTGTTCCCCATAACGGAAAACGGTTGGATAAAAGAAAATGACAAAGATTGAGTTTTATAAATAATGGCGTAAATTACTACTGTTAACACTGTTGGGTTACCTGATGGTTAAAATACAGTAATATGCGTGGTTGAACAGTAGCACGCGATATTGCACAATATTATTGAATTATTGATTCGTACGTAAGAAGGCACTACTCAATAATTGTTACAGTAATTACAGTTCATTATTTTATTTTATTGATTCAATAATTGTTGCGTTGATATTGTTGTCACTGCACAATATTTTCCATTATCAGATCAATAATTCATATTATTTGAATAATATTATCAGATAACATTATTGGCAATGTCTAGAAAGTTCTGTCTAAGGAGAGGTTTGGTCACCTAATTGCACCGCCAGTAAGGAGAAATCTTTATTGGAAAGCCCCCTCTATCCTGGGGAACGGCCTGGTTGTTAGTACTGTGATTCTGTAATATTATTTTTAAATAATTTATTATTGATTATTATGATAAAGAAAATATTCATTTTATGTGGATATAGATGGAGAAAATTTTTAATGTGACAATTGTTAAAAATTAATATTTTATCTTTTTCTGATAAAATAATTCATTTAAATATATTATTTTAATAATATATTAACGGTGATATTTTTACAATGAATGTGGGATATATGAGTATATGAGGAGAAAGAGTATTTTTGTAGCATTAAATGTTTAACACATGTTTTGTGTGTCGGTGGACACAATTCTTGACCGAAAATTGATTATAGATTGTAAAATTGCCCGTTTGTGGATTTCGGATTATTTTTGTTTAGAATTTAGAAACACTTTCTTCTGCAAAGTTGTAGAGAATTGAAATTCCTATAAAAACTCGCGAGATTCGAATTTTCTGACAAAGGGGCAATTTATTGTGAATTATTGAAGTTCCGGGGTTCCAAAATAATTGATTTTTGAAAGTTTAATTATTTTTTTATTTCAAAAACGTTTTTTTTTTATTTTTTCTAGAAGGTGGGCATGTGGGAAATGCTAAAATCAGATTCCTTGGTGGTGGGCTTGAATATTTTGTAAATATTAATATTTTATTAATTTAGTCTCCTTTGGCGTTCTAGCATTTTCCTATAAATAGAGGGCTAAGTTAGAATTGAAAATCACACCAAAAACAAAGTTTTCTCTCTTTCTCTCTCTATATTATCGAGCATATTCTTGTGAGTATACTTTGAGTGTTGCTATATGGTGCGAATTTCTGTCAGCACTATACCGAAATTAAGTCAGAAGTACAGTTATTTTGAGGTAAGAGATGTTATTTTCTTCTTAAATGATATTATCTTCTTCAATATCATTATGCCGAAATATTGTTCTGAACTTTTTATCAATTTGGAACTTTTTTATGTCAGAGTTACTATTCATGAGTTACTATTCACGAGTTACTATTCATGAGTTACTATTTATGAGTTACTAATCATGAGTACTATTCACGAAGCGTGATGATGTTTTTGTGAAATTTCTATCTTTTAGTGTCAGAGTTACTATTCACGTGTACGACACTATTCACGTATACGGCACTATTCACGAATACGACACTATTCATCGAAAAATGAAATTTCTTCTTTTTGTCCAAAATATCTATTTTGGCTACTATCTTTGATTGTATCCATGTTTTAATCGTTATTTTTGAGTTCTGCTTCAAAATCAGTTGTTATGAAGTATTATTGATCTTGGACAAACTGTTGTACGAATCCCTAATATTTGTCCTTCTATCTCACTGGATTCGTTCTTAAAAATGTTTTTCATCATCCTCGGTCCTTAATGGTGATACTTGATGAATATCTTTGGCCTGTAGTGCAAAGATGAATGATTAAACTGATGAATCTCTTTGGCCCGTAGTGCAAAGATGAACAGGTGTTGAGATGAACATGACCAATTGGTGATACAAAATGAATATCTTTGGCCTGTAGTGTAAAGATGATTAAAGATGTATATTTATTGTTGTTACAGGGATGAAATATTGATGATGGACTTTTAAATCTTAGAAGACAGTAGAATTCATTCTCTACGTGACTCTTCTAATGGATTGTTGTTTCCGCTGCATTTGTTGATGTAAAACTTGTTGTCTATTATATTTTATCAGATTTTTCCCTGTTGAAGACTAACGATAATTTGTTGTATATTATCTTAGTCATAATATTCTTTACTGGTCTAGTTGAGCTCACCCTTTCCTTTTTGTTCCAGTTTTCTTCTCACGAGGTGAGAACATAGCAGGATCGAGTCGAGGTATGGAGTGATGGTTCTAGGAAGATGTTTTAGCAGTCCTAACTATTTCTATAAAATAGTGTTTGAATAATTGTAATGAGGACTTATTTGCGTGTGGATATTGTCTAGAAGACAATATTTGTATTTAACTCACATTATGTATTGTCGTATTTCACACGACATTTGTATTATTAAAGTTGTAGTTTGCTTTATGTACCATGTATTTGGCGACTCGGAATGGGTGTTGTATACCTGTTTTGGGGGCGTCACAGTTGGTATCAGAGCTTAGGGATATGGTCTCTGGTGGAGATCGGGGAATAGAACTAGGAGGGGAGAGATGAGTAAATGCTTCGCTAGGTTGTTCTACCTAAGCTTATTTATTGGTCGGTCATAATATAGGGATATTATGTGATACGTTAATTTGTTTAATTAACCCTTGTTTTATGGCAGTATTTAAGAATGGCTGCTGAGAACGTTAACAATGGAGTTTATGAGACGGTGGAACAACCTTTAGTCACAAACCAAGGAGAACGTGTAACAGGAAGGCAATACTCCTCCAGTAAACAATGTTACCGAGCAAACGATGAATGATGGAATGTTTAGGAACTTTTTGCCATTCATGCAAAATCAGACGAGGGAGACTCGTGTACAAAATACGGGTGGAAATGATGGCAACGCGTGGTCTGTCACAGCTAAGCAGTTCAAGGAGTTGGGACAACCAGATTTCCATGGAAAGACAGATCCGATCAAGGCAGAAATATGGGTCAAGAAAATTACCAAGATATTCAATGTCTTGGGGTGCACGGAAGAACAGAAGGTTCCATTCGCCACCTTTATGTTTCATGGTGAAGCAGATTACTGGTGGGAATCTGTGAAGCGTACCTAGCCAGCCGCACTCAACATGTCTTGGGAAAGATTTCAGAAGCTTTTCAATGACAAGTACTTTCCTAAAAGTATTCGTCATATGAAAGAGGTAGAGTTTATTAGACTTGAACAGAACAACATGACGGTGTCTTAGTACGAGGCGAAGTTCGCAGAGTTATCAGGTTTGCACCTCATTTGGTAGAGAATGAGGAACGAATGACGAGGATGTTTCTGAGAGGTTTAAAACCCGAGATTCGACAATATCTTATCTCTCATAAATTTTCTTTATATTCATATGTTGTCAACAGGGCTCAATTATTAGAGCGAGATAGCGAGTACGTTCAACCAAGAGAACGCAACCAGGATCATACTGGTGACAGCAGTCATCAGAACAATGATAACCAGCGAAGAAAGAAAAATACTGAAAAGAGTGATAACCACTTCGGTGGTAATCGTGGCCATAAAAATAGAAGAAGCCAGTCGGGGGGGGGGGGAGATTTTAAAAAGAGGAGATTCAACAATGACACTGCGAAGACGTCAGCACCAACAGCAATTGATTTTAAGGGAGGAGAACGACCACCGGTCGTATGCTATAAATGTGGAAAAGAGGGGCACATCAGCCCAAACTGTTCACAACCTTCCAAGGTATGTTATAATTGTTGAAAAGAAGGTCATATCGCTCGAGATTGTACGGTAACGAAACCCAGTCCAGCGGGGATGGTGACTCCAAAGGCTGTCCCAGACAAGTCAAAGTTAACGGTTCCTGGAAGAGCGTTTTTTGTGACTGGTCAGAATGCGAGGAACCCGAACGAAGTTAGCACGGGTTAGTTAATTATAAATTCTTACGAAGTTTATACCTTATTAGATACCGGTTCTACCTATTTATTTATCTCACCTGCTTATACTCAACGTTTAAACTTGACTCCGGAGAAAATTAGACTTTGACCTATCTGTGGAAACTCCGTTAGGAGAAACTTTCATCACATCCACTGTTTATAAATCTTGTTTGATCCAAGTTGGCACCATAGCATTACATGTTAACCTTATTTCTTTAAAGATACTTGCATTTGATGTGACCTTAGGGATTGATTGGTCAACCACTCATCATGCTAAATTGATTGCTTTTGTAAGGTTATTAGTTTTTATATTCCTAAGCAACCTGTTATTCGAATTTAAGAAACCAAACCATTGAAGTCAAACACTTTTATATCAAGCCATAAAGTCATTTCGTTTATTGAAAAACGGATGTCAAGTTTTCTTAGCCCATGTTATTGACTTAAATAAAAATACGTCAGATTTGAATGATATTTCTATTGTTAGTAAATTTCCTGACGTATTTCCTGAAAAATTTCTTGGCTTACTCCCAAGGTGTGATATTGAATTTTGTTTCGACTTTGAACCCAGTACAAAACCCATTTCTAAAAATCTCATGGCTCCTATTGAACTTCAGGAGTTAAAAATTCAACTATAGAATTTGGTACCCGAGCCTTTATCTGGTAACTTCCTTTGTGGAATGTACTGAAGCCAGACTCTCCGTAGGGGACGCCATATTTGTGCGGTAGTAAACTGATATGTGTCATTGTGACGTGCTATCCAAGATTGGGATATGAGTCACAGTTGAGAGCAACCTAAGTCAGTAATCAAAATACGTAGCTTTCTATGCTTAGCTGGTTATTATCGAAGATTTTGTGGAAATATTTTCTCGAATCGCTACTCCATTAACGCAGGTGACTCGTAGAGATACAAAATTCGAATGGAGCAAGGAATGTGGGAAGAGCTTCGAAGAACTCAAGAGGAGACTTATTTCGACACATGTTCTGACCATACCATCCTAGAAAAGCGAACGTGGTAGCTAACGTGTTGAGTAGAAGATCGCATACGAGTACGAGTACGATATTGTCAAAGACTCATTTCGTATAACTTACAAATAATAGAGATGGAGATGAAAACTCTAGGTACCCAGGTGATGATGGTGAATATACGAGTAGAACTGACTTTAATCGATAAAGTTAAAGATGCTCAAACTACGGACCTGGGGCTGATGAGTATGAAGAAGAAAGTGCAAGAAGGAGCTATTCCGGAAGCAATAATCGATGAAGAAAGAATACTTCGATTCAATTCTCGACTTTGCGTTCCCAAAGATTCTGACTTGACGCATAGAATCATGATGGAGGCACACAACACCCCGTTTGAAATCCATCCTGGGAGTACCAAAATGTATCATGATATTTGACATACATTTTGGTGGAACAATATGAAGAGAGAGATCGCGGATTTTATCTCAAGGTGTTTAACTTGTTAACGAGTAAAGGCAGAGCATCCAAAGGTTCCACTGCAACCACTTGAGACTCCGGAATGGAAGTGGGAACACATTATAATGGATTTCGTTATAGGTCTTCCCAAGGTTTCTCAAGGCATAGATGCGATTTGGGTTATTGTTGATAGATTAACCAAGTCTGCTCAATTCTTGCCGATACGAGAAACTTATTCCCTTGAACGTCTTGCTAGTATGTACGTGAATGAGATTGTGCGATTGCATGGGATGCCAGTATCCATAGTTTCGGATCGTGACCCAAGATTCACTTCAAGATTTTGGGTTAGCTTATAGAAAGCTATGGGCACGGATTTACGATTCAGTTCGGCATACCATCCTCAAACAGACGGACAATCAAAGAGGACTATTCAAACCCTTGAAGATCTATTAAGACTTTGTGTCCTAGATTTTAAAGGAAGTTGGGATAAGTACTTGCCACTGGTGGAATTCTCCTACAACAACAGTTTTCAAGCAAGTATAGACATGGCTCCATTTGAGGCATTGTATGGACGAAAGTGTTGATCTCCAGTATGCTTGGATGAGGTGGGACCAGGATTAGTATGCATGACTACAGAAAAGATCCAAATAATTCGACAACGTATTCAAACTTCACAAGATCGACAAAAGAGTTATGTTAATCTTCATAGAAAGGACGTGGAGTTTAATATTGGGGATCATGTACTGTTACATGTTACTCCATGGAAGGGAGTTACAAGATTTGGAAAGAGAGGAAAGCTCAATACAAGATTTGTTGGTCCATTTGAGATTCTTGACCGAATAGGAAACGTAGCCTATAGACTCGCGTTACCTCCAAGTATGTCTCATGTTCACAATGTATTCCACATATCTATGCTTCGTAAATATGTGAAAGACCCGAACCACATTATTGCGTTAGAACCAGATGAGATAGCTGAAGATTTAACATACGAGGAGATACCTGTTGAGATTTTGGATAGGAAAAAGCATGTCTTACGCACGAAGGTTATACTACAAGTTAAGGTTTTGTGGAGAAACCATGTAATTGAGGAAATGACATGGGAGTTGGAATCAGAAATTAAAGCGAGGTACCCTCACCTGTTCGAAACACCAGGTACGTACGTCAATTTCAAGGACGAAATTTTATAAGGAAGGTAGGTTGTAAGACCCCAACTTATTATAAATAAATTAAATTTTCCTCTATTCATTATTCTTGATTAATAAGGTGGTAATTTGATATAATGCTTTGGTTATGGGTGAAATGTGCAATTTTTGCAAAATAAACAAGTGGTTATTAAAATATTCATTTTTGTCGGGGAATATTCGTTTGGTCGTGGAATATTCTTGCTGTCGAGGAATATTCGTACGACGGCGTAGCCATTTGTGGGCCCCATTATAGAAAACGGTTGGATGAAAGAAAACGACAAAGATTGAGTTTTATAAATAACGGCGTAAATTGTTGCCGTTAACACTGTTGGGTTACCTGGTGGTTAAAATACAGTAATATGCGTGGTTGCACAGTAGCACGCGGTATTGCACAGTATTATTGAATTATTGATTCGTACGTAAGAAGGCACTACTCAATAATTGTTACAGTAATTACTGTTCATTATTTTATTTTATTGATTCAATAATTGTTGCGTTGATATTGTTGTCACTGCACAATATTTTCCATTATCATATCAATAATTCATATTATTTGAATAATATTATCAGATAACATTATTGGCAATGTCTAGAAAGTTCTGTCTAAGGAGAGGTTTGGTCACCTAATTGCGCGCCAGTAAGGAGAAATCCTTATTGGAAAGCCCCCTCTATCCTGGGAACGGCCAGGTTGTCAGTACTGTAATTCTGTAATATTATTTTTAAATAATTAATTATTGATTATTATGATAAAGAAAATATTCATTTTATGTGGATATAGATGGAGAAAATTTTAATGTGACAATTGTTGAAAATTAATATTTTATCTTTTTCTGATAAAATAATTCATTTAAATATATTATTTTAATAATATATTAATGGTGATATTTTTACAATGAATGTGGGATATATGAGTATATGAGGAGGAAGAGTATTTTTGTGGCATTAAATGTTTAACACGTGTTTTGTGTGTCGGTGGGCACAATTCTTGATCGAAAATTGATTATAGACTGTAAAATTGTCCTGTTTGTGGATTTCAGATTATTTCTGTTTGGAATTTGGAAAAACTTTCTTTTGCAAAATTGTAGAGAATTGAAATTCCTATAAAAATTTGCGAGATTCAAATTTTCTGACAAAGGGGCTATTTATTGTGAATTATTGAAGTTCGGCGGTTCCAAAATAATTGATTTTTGAAAGTTTAATTATTTTTTTATTTCAAAAACGTTTTTTTTATTTTTTTTCTAGAAGGTGGGCATGTGGGAAATGCTAAAATCAGATTCCTTGGTGGTGGGCTTGAATATTTGGTAAATATTAATATTTTATTAATTTAGTCTCCTTTGGCGTTCTAGTATTTTCCTATAAATAGAGGGCTAAGTTAGAATTAAAAATCACACCAGAAACAAAGTTTTCTCTCTTTCTCTCTCTATATTATCGAGCATATTCTTGTGAGTATACTTTGAGTGTTGCTATATGGTGCGAGTTTCTGTCAGCACTATACCGAAATTCAGTCAGAAGTACGGTTATTTTGAGGTAAGGGATGTTATTTTCTTCTTAAATGATATTATCTTCTTCAATATCATTATGCCGAAATATTGTTTTGAACTTTTTATCAATTTGGAACTTTTTTATGTCGGAATTACTATTCATGAGTTACTATTCACGAGTTACTATTCATGAGTTACTATTCATGAGTTACTATTCATGAGTACTATTCACGAAGCGTGATGATATTTTTGTGCTATTTCTATCTTTTGGCTGTCAGAGTTACTATTCACGTGTACTGACACTATTCACGTATACGACACTATTCACGAATACGGCACTATTCATTGAAAAATGAAATATCTTCTGTTTGTCCAAAATATCTATTTTGGCTACTATCTTTGATTGTATCCATGTTTTGATCGTTATTTTTGAGTTCTGCTTCAAAATCAGTTGTTATGAAGTATTATTGATCTTGCACAAACTGTTGTACGAATCCCTAATATTTGTCATTCTATCTCACTGGATTCGTTCTTAAAAATGTTTTTCATCATCCTCGGTCCTTAATGGTGATACTTGATGAATATCTTTGGCCTGTAGTGCAAAGATGAATGATTAAACTGATGAATCTCTTTGGCCCGTAGTACAAAGATGAACAGGTGTTGAGATGAACATGACCAACTGGTGATACAAAATGAATATCTTTGGCCTGTAGTGCAAAGATGATTAAAGATGTATATTTATTGTTGTTACAAGGATGAAATATTGATGATGGACTTTTAAATCTTAGAAGACAGAAGAATTCATTCTCTACGTGACTCTTCTAATGGATTGCTGTTTTCGCTGCATTTGTTGATCTAAAACTTGTTGTCTATTATATTTTATAAGATTTTTCCCTGTTGAAGACTAACAATAATTTGTTGTATATTATCTTAGTCATAATATTCTTTACTGGGCTAGTTGAGCTCACCTTTTCCTTTTTGTTCCAGTTTTCTTCTCAGGAGGTGAGAACATAGCAGGATCGAGTCGGGGTATGGAGTGATGGTTCTAGGAAGATGTTTTAGCAATCCTTACTATTTCTATAGAATAGTGTTTGAATAATTGTAATGAGAACTTATTTGCGTGTGGATATTGTCTAGAAGACAATATTTGTATTTAAACTCACAGTATGTATTGTCGTATTTCACACGACATTTGTATTATTGAAGTTGTAGGTTTGCTTTATGTACCATGTATTTGGCTGCTCAGAATGGGTGTTGTATACCTGTTTTGGGGGCGTCACAATAAGTCAAATAAGAGGAACCTGTTGATAGACCTATTGTACCACAACCGAATCGTAAATCTGGAATAGTACCGAAGATACCTAGGAGGTATGGATTCATCATAGATGATGATGATGAAGTACACATCATAGAAGATGATGAACCAGTTACATACGATGAGGTAAGAGTTATAGACACTCAGAGAAATGAATTGAAGCAAGCTTCTCAAAAATAGAACATTCGTTTTGATGAAATAACTAAAAAAAAGTTTGATTTTATCATAAATAAGAATGAACCTAGTGTGTACAAAAGGGTCAGTGGGAGCACCGTGAAATTTATAATATTATATGTTGATATACTATGGATAAAGAATGACATACTAATGCTACAATCAGTAAAGATAAAGTTGTCTAAACATTCCTCCAAGAATGATTTAGGAAGAGTATCTTAATTGGAGATACAAATCTATATAGATAGATTTAAGAGGCTGCTTAACTTAACCCAAGGAACGTATATTCATTTGATGCTAAAGTCGTTTAGCATGGCAAACTCCAAAAGATGTCTGATGTTGATGAGCCATGAAGTATATCTCTCTTAATAGTCCCCATAGACTTCTGAAAAGAGAGATCACATGAGTAACTATCATGTATGCAATGAAATGTACGAGACCTGATATTGATCAATCATATTCTGGAGAAGTTCACTATGAGTCGGTAAAAAACATCTTAAATTACTTAACTGGCACTAAGGATGTGATCATATTCATGGTGGGTCTGAATTAAAACTAGAGGGCATAACAGACTCGAGTTTTTTTAGACAGACCAAGACGATAGAAAATACACTTTAAGGTAAAGCATTTTCTTAAACGGTGGTGCAGTGAATTGGAAAATGCTAGTTTAGTGATAAAGACAAAGTATATAGTTATAAATAAAGCTATAAGTTGATTGTTTGGATGAAAAGTTCATTATATAACTAGGAATAATTCCTAAGTCACATCTTGGATCTAAACATGTGTTGTGGCACTTTCATTTGATTATAGGAATTATTGAAAGATGGGAAATCAGTATAGAGATAGTGGACTCTCAAGAACAACATTACATATTGTTGGTTAAATTCTATATATGCTCACACGCAAGTATACGTGGTCAACAAGTAATAAAGTGATAAGTTGAGTATCGTTCTCACAGAGAATTATTTAATAAAAATCACCAAGTACAAACCTGTAACCAACTCAATCTTATTTAAATGAATGAATTTCAATTTATAAGTAAACTAATTCTAATTACCACTAGTTAAATTAAGATTACAGAGATTTAAGATCACAACTTTACTTATTGCTTCATTTAAGTTAACACACTTCGTATCAATTATTCTCTATCCTGAATTGTTAATCAAGAACACTAAAGCAGATAAAACCACCTCTTGATACATAATATCCATACTCACTTAAATCCACAGATGATAGAATTAAGCAAGACACCCTAATTAACTAATCCACTATATCTCTATGTGAATTATAATTAAAAAGGATTTAAATCACAAGTTCTCTATAAGATTACATATGGGGTAAAGGCATATCTCTATCCTAAACACGAATCATGAATTCCATCTATGGAGAAATCACAAGCACATGCCATAATGTTCAGATCTAAACCTATACTTCATCTCTCGAGTTCATATAGATTATCACGATAATTAATGTCTAATCAATTAAACAATTAAGTCCAAATCACAACAGACAATCCTCACAATAGAACATAGTAATTGATAGCGAAGCATATTAAAATAAACTACATAATAAGATCCATTGTAATCTCAAACAAAAAATTAGTTCATTGAATTAAAATTAAGAATCCACACTTGTATACGCATTAAAAGACAAAACTAAGAGTAAAGTATAGAATAAATCCGTTGTCATCAAATCTCTATCTTCCTCAAGCCCATGCCCTTGATCTTCAATGGTCTCCAAGTTTCTTCAATCTCCAAATCTCATAAGAACTAGGGTTTTGCTCCTAATCTACTCTACTTTAATCTAATGGAATCCTTCAAAAATAGCCTCCCAATCTAAGTTAAAATCAGGTATTTATAGTTCTAATGGATACCCTAGCAAGTTAGGCAACTAAGAATCCTATTCTAACTCAAATTGGACAATATAACACCCAATTTAACTCTCCCCCGCTGACCGGCACACCCCACACCATTCCTAGGCCATTTTGAGCGCGCCCCGCGCTGCTGTAACAGAAATTCTGATGGCTCGGCATTCCCCGCGCTGTTTCTGGTGCGTCCCGCGCCGCTTCGTTTTCTGCTGCGACATCTTTTGGTAAAATAGGTATAACTTTTGATCCGCTAGGAGTTACGGGGCCCGGCATCTATCAAATCGAAGATATCGACGAGATATACAACTTTCATTCTTTGAGAACTCACATATTCTGGCCGGATCAAGGCAAAAATCGATCTTGAAATAGATAATATGTAAATTGCAAGCAAGACAACTTTGATCTTTGTTGAAACAAATGCCATAACTCTCGCATCCGAACTCCGATTGGGACGATTAAAGATGTTACAAAAAGCTAAGAAGTAGATCTACAATAAAATTCAAGTTCCAAGCCTAGAACATGCATCCAACTTGGTATTAAAAGCCCTACAATCTTCCTTTCTTACACTTGCTTGCATATTTTTGTCTGAAAGATGTCCAAATTTCTTTTCCTTGCTTCTTCATGCCAATGTCTTGTCATAGCCTACAAAATAACATAAAATGTATGAAATGAACACACAATGCATGCAATGTAACTACAAAACATAGGTTTAAGCAACTAATTCAAGTAATAAATACCAGATAAGTAGGTATAAAACCTACTTATCAAATACTCCCAAACATAAACCTTTGTTTGTCCTCAAGAAAAAAAATAAATTAGACAGATTCATTCTTTAGCAATGATCCACTTAAACAATGAATCAATATGAACTTGAATACTGGCCTTAAAGGTTATCTCAAATAATAACTCAATGAAAACTTCAAAACAATGTCATGTCTACAATTTCAACAACTTTCATTAACTTCACATTTACTCATGATCCTTTAAGTGCGTGTGTGCATCCATATGTTCAAAACAGTCATGATTTAGATTAGATAAACCAATACACAAAAGATTTTCAAAAATGACTTTCAAAACTTCTTATCACATCAATCACCGCTAATATAGACATAACACAAATTTATCTTGAGGATCAACCAGATATTTATACATTTAAGCACATATGAACCCTTCCCAAGTATTTCAAACATATATATTTTCTTTTCTATATTTAGTGAGTGTGTTTTACGCTCCATCTCGTGCCTGTGTTTATGGGGAGTACATTTTACGCTCCATCTCAACCCACCACAATATTCAATTATTCAACTCGGGAAGGTTTCAATAATTTTTATTTTTTTCAAAAATACCCCAAGATTTCCCCCAAACTTATGTGAGTGCCTAATTTTCACTTCGAATGATGCTAAAATAAGATCTTTCAAGTTGTAATGGTATCTTTCATAAGCATTTAGCCAAAGAAAAATTTCAATCCCAACTGGCTAAACAAATGGATATGTGTAAAAAAGTTTGATTTTTTTTGCAAGTATTGTGAAACCAACTAATGAGTTGAAATATACACTAAGCATGCTCATCAATTCTCCAAGAGTTAAAGTTTCATTAACCACCCACTTATCACTGGCCAAAATCAAATTCCATCAATACATTGCCCAAGTAAATACTAAACATGATAAATACCCCAAACTTAAAATAGACATTGTCCTCAATGGCTATGATAGGAAAAATTAAAAGAGAGGACTTCCCTGAAAATACAACATTTTCCTCGTCTGCTAAGTCTGAAGAATAGGCCAGACACATTGGAAAAAATTGGGCATCACACTTGAGTTGGACTTGACTAACCTGTGAATATGATAGAAGCAAGCTTGTTAGATCCTAAGACATAAAAATTAATTAAATACTATGAAACCTAAAAAAACTAAAAATTAAACTTGGGTTACCTCCCAATAAGCGCTTTATTTATAGTCCTTCAGCTATACTTTGTTTGGTCAACGCTATCCAATTCCTCTTAGATAATTGAGGAACCCTCCATCCATCAGAAACAAATTGTCCTTTTAGAGGTTCCCATAGGCGATGACCAATGCATCAAAGTCACCTAGCATGGTTTGATTTGGTATGATCTCAATCAAGAACGTCCCACAGCTAGGTGTTTTATCCATTGTGTATGTGATCACTTTTGGGCATGGAAGCTTGTCACACACCATGGGTTCTTCGTCTATCTTCTCTTTCTCGTCCCACCATGAATTTAAAATTGTACCTGCTCTTATGTCATCAAGAGCTTCGCCGATGACGTGACTACCAAGTGGGCATAATTTTGCAAATTTGTCTGACTCTTTTATCTTTGGTGGAGACCCATTTTGATCTTCGTCGACCTCTATTTCATTATCCCCAATTGTCTCCACACTTTCGATATCTTGTAGCTCATCCAGTCGAAGATTCGGTTCGGGTTCTCCGTCAGTTTCATCATCCATGTCATAAAGCCTAGTGTTTTGAGGGTGGTTGTTTAAGGCTCTGGTCATTTGCTCCATCTAATTCTTATGATTTTGAATTTCCCTTCTTAGATTTCGATTTGACCTCTCCTGATTAATCTGCCACTCCTCATTTGTCTCTATGTCAGATGATAGAATTAAGCAAGACACCCTAATTAACTAATCCACTATATCTATATGTGAATTACAATTAAAAAGGATTTAAAGCACAAGTTCTCTATAAGATTATATATGGCGTAAAGGCATATCTCTATCTTAAACACGAATCATGAATTCCATCTATGGAGAAATCACAAACACATGCCATCATGATCAGATCTAAACCTATACTTCATGTCTCGAGTTCATATAGATTATCACGGTAATTGATGGCCAATCAATTAAATAATTAAGTCCAAATCACAATAAACAATCCTCATAATAGAACATAGTAATTGATAGCGAAGCATATTAAAATAAACTACACAATAAGATCCATTATACTCTCAAACAAAGAATTAGTTCATTGAATTAAAATTAAGAATCCACACTTGAATACACATTAAAAGATAAAACTAAGAGTAAAGAAAAGAATAAATCTGTTGTCATCAAATCTCCATCTTCCTCAAGCTCTTGTCCTTGATCTTCAATGCTCTCCAAGTTTCTTCAATCTCTAAATCTCATAAGAACTAGGGTTTTGCTTCTAATCTACTCTAATCTAATCTAATGGAATCCTCCAATACTAGCCTCCCAATACAAGTTAAAATCATGTATTTATAGTTCTAATGGACACCCTAGAAAGTTAGGGAACTAAGAATCCTATTCTAGCTCAAATTGGACAACATAACACCCAATTTAACTCCCCCCCCATCGACCGGTGCACCCCGCGCCATTCCTAGGCCATTTTGGGCTCGCCCCGAGCTACTGTAGCAGAAATTATGATGGTCTGGTGCGCCCCGCACCGCTTCATTTGCTGTTACGACGTCCTTTGGTAAAACGGGCATAACCTTTGATCCGATATGAGTTACGAGGTCTGCCACTTATCAAATCGAAGATACTGACGATATCTACAACTTTCATTCTTTGAGAATTCACAGATTCGGGCCGCATCAAGGAGAAAATCGAGCATGAAGTAGATGATAAGTAAATTGCAAGTAGGACAACTTTGAGCTTTGATCTTTGTTGATAAAAATGCCATAACTCTCGCATCCGAACTTCGATTGGGACGATTCAAGATGTTATGGAAAGATAAAAAGTAGATATACAATAAATTCCATGTTCCAAGCCAAGAACATGCATCCAACTTGGTGTTAAAAGCCCTGCAATCTTTCCTTTTTGCACTTGCTTGGATATTTTAGTCCAAAAGATGTCCAAATTTCTTTTCCTTGCTTCTTCATGCCAATGTCGTGTCATAGCCTACAAAATAACATAAAATGTATGAAATGAACACACAATACAGGCAAAGTAACTACAAAATATAGGTTTAAACAACTAATTCAAGTAATAGATACATGATAATTAGGTATAAAACCTACTTATCACATATCCATTAACTAAATCTTATCCAACAGTAGGATAATCGTCACTTAGAGAAGAAGGGTATGAGATACCATGGTGATTGACTTTAGTGCAAGTGGGAGATTGAAAGTAGTATGAACACAAGCCAATCATGTTTGATGATAAAGCATATACCTTGTAACAAGTCTTCAGCACTTCGACAATTTACCCTTTCCTTTGCTACTGGATGGCTCATCAACTTTCTCCACTTTAGCTTGCAGTGTTAATTGCAAGAGTGAGCAAACAATTGCTCACTGATATAGGAAGTAGTAATAATAACAACATGAGAATGAATAACGGATGCTAGCAATAATGAACTTGTTCTGTGAATTAAGAATATAAAACAAGTTCGAAATCAATGTCTGAGGGTCTTAAGACTACGAACTATGTCTCCGGTATATAGGTATTATTACCTTAACCTTAACAGTTATTAGACTGTACAGACCCTTCTTAGCGTACTTAGGGGGATCAGCCCTTTGTACCATGTATTGTGCACAAACATCTAAACGTTACACGTACAAAAATCCCCTATATTAGGGTTGTTCGTCTCAGTTTGAATTTAGAATTTCCGCACTAAAGAAAGTTTAGTTTGGAACTAGCTTATCAGTGTCTCTAGAATTTTAGAACATTATTCAAATTCCATCAATAGAGGTTTAATACAAGAATGTATAACTGAACAAGGCTATTAAAGTCAAAGATCGGATATCAACAATATATATAACTGAATAACATGATATACATGCAAAGTGCTATATTCAAAGGAGTTTAGAACAATCTTCTATGAATCAATGTATTAAAATAATATATGCTTCGAATGATAATAAGGAAAGTAAAGCTCGCTCGATGTAACGAATTAGGTTACAAGAGCTTGCACAAACATACTCAAGATAAACTAGGCTTGCTACACCTTACAAGAATTTTAGGAACTTGTACAATAACGATTTTAGGAATGGGAACATGTATTCAATCTGAAAAGAATGAAGTTAGAAAGCTTGCTCAATATAAAGAGTTAAGGTTTAGGAACTTGCCTTATTTGTAAGCTACACAAGTGTAAAACAATCTCCAATTACCCTACACATATCATTACAATCGCAACAACAATTAGTTGTATGAATATTAACACTATGGGTGTTAAACCACCATTTTAGTCATAACCCTAACCTAGCACCTAACTATTTAGGTTAACATACTTAACAAATCTAAAATCTCATTACGAGCCAACATAACTTACTCGTTCATTTCTAACTTTTGAAAACATCACTTTTAGTTTCATTATATAACTCAATTAACAATTACCTAAAACTCTATTACAGTTTGTATTGCAACACCTTACAATCTGTTATTGTAGTCCACTTTATGTTTTAATATTCTTAACATGCATGCTAAACTAACCCAAGTCCGTTACGCACGACCTGCAATTAAGCAGACTTCACTGTCTGTGACTAGCTACTCGCGCGGCCACGCCAGTAATGCACTGGGTAACCGCGCGCCCGTGCGATGCAGCGTGCCTGCGCCCATATGTAGCTCGTTCGCGTGAGAACCGGGCGCCAGACCGCGTGCCCGCGCGATGCCTCAGTTCCAGCTTTTTGCAGAAGCTCGAAATCAGACTCTACTTTGGCCAAAAATCCCAATTCTACAGAAAATCTCCTAACTTCAACATCTAACACTTTGTCATATTATAGCTATACATGTTAAACACAATTCTATATACAAAAACATTATATAAAACACTATTTTGAAGAATCTAAACTACATTTTCCCAAAATGTCCTCATTTTTATACTTTTAACAAATTTGATCGCCACGAACTCGTTTTTTAATTAATTGACATGATTTAAACTATGTTGTTTTCGTTTCTTACCATAACAACACAATCCAACAACAAATTTCAAATTACAACATATATAAAACATCAATTTTCGTACTTTCTAAAGCCATATTATATGAACATAACACTGTTACTTATATTTCCTTCTTATAATTCAATTTTCACGAATTTGAACATCAATCAAGGATTATAGATGATAACTAACAAGTTTACCAATACATACATACATACATACATATAATTCAACAGCTTAACCCTATCCAACGAAATCTCCAATTAACAGAGAATATGTATTGCAAAGAAAATTAAGATAAATTATACCTTTAAAACCCTAGTTGAATGCTAGCAAAAGATGATGACCCTCTCTCAAAATCATTGTCATTCTTCCTTCTCAAATCTCTATGGTTTTCCCCCCTTTTTCTCACCAAACCTCTGTTCTTCACTATGTTTCTCTCTTCACTGGCTATAGCCTTATGAGGAAAAATAAGACGCATATAATAAACTGATATGGCACGTTCTCTTTCAGTTAGAAAAATAGAAAGACGTCAGTTGGAATAAGCCAAAGGCCACAAGGCCTTGTTTGGCTAAGCACAACCTCCCAACTTGATTGTTTTCATATTATTTATATTATATAGTTTCATGTGTCACACATTACTTTAGTTAATTTTAAATAACTTTAGTTTAATTAATTTAAATAACTTTTAATGGTAATTAAAATAATTTCTATTATAAGTATATTACAAATAATAAATAATTAAATATCTAATTTAATTAATAAATTAGACACATCACTTTATTTAATTTATTTATTTCCATTAAATTAAACAATTTATTTAGCTTAATTATTTTCTTAAATATTAAGCAATTGATTTAATTTAATTATTTTCTTAAATTAAATCCTTCCGATAAATTATCATTACTCAATTTAATTTACACTAATCAATTTAATTACTAAATTGATTCACCACAATTCATCAATTATTTATTTTTCTCAATAAATAAATTATTTAAAATATTTATTTAATTCCATAAATATTTAAATTAAATTATAAATTTCTCGATCGTTACATCCTTCCCTCCTTAAAAGGATTCTGTCTCCAGAATCACAACTCGAAAAATTTATTCGTTACATTCTTCCCTCCTTAACAAGATTATGTCCCCAGAATCGCTATACAAAATCAAGCAAACAACTGAGGATAATTCTTCATCACAACGATTTCAAGCTTCCACGTAGCTTCTTTAGCATTGTGGTTTCTCCATATTACCTTAACAGAAGGTATCATCTTATTCCTTAGTACTTGCTTTTTTCTGTCAACAATTCGAACAGGGACTTCTTCATATGACAAATTTTTCTCAAACTGTAGGGGCTCATATTCTATATCATGTTTATAGTCAGGCTTATATGGCCTCAGTACCGATACATGGAAAACATTATGAATATGTTCCAACTCCGGAGGTAAAGCTACCTCGTACGCCACTTCACCAACTTGTCGAAGCACTTCGAAAGGTCCTATAAATCTAGGGTTCAATTTCCCCTTCTTTCCAAATCGAATTTTCCCCTTCAAGGGAGATACTTTCAAGAAAACATAACTACCGACATCGAATTCTCGATTCTGTCGATGTTGATCGGCATATTTTTTTTGTTTGTCTTGTGCGGCTATTAATCTCGCTCAAATCACTTTGATGATCTCGATAGTCTGTTGTACCAATTCTGGACCCAATAACTGGCATTCACCTACCTCATCCCAGCATAACGGAGTTCTGTATTTCCTGCTGTATAATGCTTCGTAAGGCAGCATGCCAATACTCACGTGATAACTATTATTATAAGCAAATTCTACCAATGGTAGATGGTCATCCCAATTTTCCTTGAAATCCATGATACATGCTCTGAGCATATCCTCTAGTGTTTGGATGGTTCTCTCACTTTGTCCGTCGATCTGAGGATGGTAAGCTGTGCTCATTCTCAGCTGTGTCCCCAAGCACTCTTGTAATCGTTTCCAGAAGTTAGGTGTGAAACGTGGATCTCTGTTTGATACCATGGACATAGGTACACCGTTCCTTGAAGCAATTTCCTTCACGTACAGTTTTGCTACCCGATCTAGGGTAAATCGAATCTTGATTAGGAAAATGTGTGCCGACTTCATCAGTCGATCAACAATCACCCAAATGGTATCGTAACCTTGTTGGGTCGTTAGAAGACCTACCACAAAATCCATTGTGATATGCTCCCATTTCCATTCTGGTATCTCCAACGGTTGTAACAATCCGCTTGGCCTTTGATGTTTAGCTTTGACTTTCTGACACGTTAAGCATTTCTCCACACACTCAGCCACATCCCTCTTCATACTCGGCCACCAAAAATGATGTCTAAGATCTTGGTATATCTTTGTACTCCTAGGGTGAATCGAATATCTTGAATTGTGGCTTCACTCAGAATTTCCTCCTTAACTTCTGGTACTTGCTGAACCCAAATTCTCCCTTCGAATCGAAGTAACCCTTCTGAATCAATTTTGAATTTGTTTTCCTTACCTTAAGATATTTTCTATTTTACCTTTTCGCAGTCTTCATCCTGAATTTGCGCATTTTTCACTTTATCCACCAACATTGAACTATTTCCCATCTGGAATAACTTTTCATCGGATTCTGTCGAACATTTAATTTCCAGCTCCATCTTAGCCATTTCCGACACTAGCTTCTCTTGATCAGTTAACATCATTAACTTCTCCCGTCCCTTCCTACTTAAGGCATCAGCAACAACATTCTCCTTTCCGGGATGATAGAAAATCTCACAATCATAATCTTTGATCAGCTCCAACCATCTTCTTTGTCACATGTTCAAATCTTTTTGTGTAAAGATATACTTCAGACTTTTATGGTAGATATATATCTCACACCTCTCTCCATAAAGATAATGTCTCCAAATTTTCAGGGCAAATACCACTGCTGCCAACTCTAAGTCATGAGTCAGATACCCCTTCTCGTAATCTTTCAATTGACATGATGCATACACAATAACTCTGCCGTTTTACATAAGCACACAGCCTAGTCCTTTATGCGATGTATCACTATATACCACAAAATTTCCTTTAACACAGGTGTTGGAATAACCTGTCTATGTGGATTACCACATGCATGGTGAATGATAGCATGTAGCAGATGATAGCATTAGTATTCCTCACTATTCTATGAAATAGTGTGATAATAAATGTATTAAGGACTTATTTTGAGTTTGAATATTGTCTAGAAGACAATATTTGTATTAAAACTAATAGCTCATGTTGTATATTTAAGATTGTATTTGTATTCTATACCATGTATTTAGAGACTCAGAATAGGTGATGTATACCTATTTTGGGTGCGTCACAGTTGGTATCAAAGCTTAGGGATATGATCCATGGCTGAGATGTGAGACAAGAACTAGGAGGGTGAAATGGGGAATTCCTTCGCTAGTATGACCTACCTAAGTTTATTTGGTATTTAATTTGTCGGTCAGAGTATATGGATAATATGTGATATGTTAATTAACCCTTGTTTTGTGGCAGTATTTGAAAATGACATCCGAGAATGTTGAAAAAAGTAATGGAGCACAGGAGACCGTTGAGTCTCCACAGATCAATAATCAGGATAATGTGCATCAGGAAGGCGACAATCCTTATGCAAACGACAACACTGACCAAATGATGAACGATGGAATGTTCAGAGGCTTTATGCAATTCATGAAACATCAGGCGAGAGCGACTCCTATCCAAAATGTAGGTGGAAACATTGGCAACTCTTGGACGGTCACTGCTAAACAGTTCAAGGAGCTGGGACCACCGTAGTTTTTTGGAGAGCCAAAACCACTTAAGGCGGAGACGTGGATAAAACAAATCTGCAAGATATTTGATGTCTTGTGATTCTCTGAGGAGCAAAAGGTTCCCTTTGCCACCTTCATGTTGCGAGCAGAGGCAGATTACTGGTGGGAATCTGTAAAGCGTACTCAACCTGCCGCACTAAAGACGACTTGGGAAAAGTTCCAAGAATTGTTCAACGACAAGTACTTTCTCAAAAGTATTCGTCATATGAAAGAGGTAGAGTTTATTAAACTGGAGCAAAACAACATGACCGTGTCGCAGTATGAAGCTAAGTTTGCCGAGTTGTCCCAGTTTGAGTCCCATTTGGTTGATAATGAGGAGAGAATGACGCGAATGTTTCTAAGAGGTTTGAAACCCGAGATACGTCAATATCTTATCTCTCATAAACTCGATTTATATTCAGATGTTGTTAATAGGGCTCAGTTATTGGAGCACGATAATGAGTCAACCCAACAAAAGAGAGCAGCCGACAAAATGATAATACCAGTGATTGCAGTCATCGAAGCGGTGACAATAAGCGTGGAGGGAATCAACATGCCAGAAATGGTAACCACTTTGTTGGTAATCATGGCCAAAACAATAAGAATGGACATTTCAAGAAGAGGAGATTCAACAATGATGAAAAGACGTTAGCATCAGCACCCGTTGTTAAGGAAGGAGAACGACCACCTATCATATGCTTCAAATGCGAAGGGGAGAGACATATCAGTCCAAACTGTACGCAATAGTCCAAAACCTGTTACAATTATGGAAGAGAAAGTCACATAGCCCAATTTTGTCATGCACCAAAGTCAAGTCCAGCTGGGACTGGTGGCACCAAAGGCGGATACGGACAAAAAAAAGTCGGTGGTTTCAAGAAGAGCGTTTTTCGTGACTTCTCAAAAAGTGAGTAACCCAAACAAAGTTGGTACGGGTTAGTTAATTATAAATTCTTGCATAGTTTATACCTTATTAGATACCGGTTCTACCCATTCTTTTATCTCTTTTGCTTGCGTTCAACGTTTAAATTTGACCCTAGAGAAGTTAGACTTTGACTTATTGGTTGAAACTTCGTTAGTAGAAACTTTCGTTACACACACTATTTATAAATCTTGTTGATTCAATTCGACACTTTCACATTACCTGTTGATCTTATCTCTTTGAAAATACTTGCCTTTGATGTGATTTTAAGAATCGATTGGTTAACTACTCATCATTCTTTTCGTAAGGTTGTTAGCTTTCATATTCCTAACCAACCTTTTATGCGAATTCAAGCAATCAAACCACTAAAGTCACTCATTTTCATGTCAAGCCATAAGTAAAGAGCCCTGAGTCTTTATCTGGTGACTTCCTTGTGTGGAATGCACCGAAGCCAGACTTTCTGTAAGCGACGTCATGAATGACGATGGCAAGTTGATATGTATCAATGTGACGTACTATCCAAGTCTTGGATGAGCGTCACAGTTTTGAATGATATTTCTATTGTTAATAAATTTCCGAACGTATTCTTAAAGACTTCTTAGCCTAGAGCGTGAAATCGAATTTTGTATTGACCCCAGTACAAAACCTATTTCTAAAACCCTCAAATATTTCTTTACTTAAAACGAACGTATCATGAGCCAAAGACGTTAGCTCGAGCTATTGAATATTACGATCGTACCATTCAATACCATCATGGAAAAACGAACATGGTAGCTGACGTGTTGAGTAGAAGATCGTATGCGTTTACGAGTGCGATGTTGTTAACACAAAAACCCATTTCATATAATTTACAAATGATGAAGATAGATTTAAATACTCTAGGGACCCACATGAAGATAACAAATATACGAGTAGAATCGACTTTAATCAATAAAGTTAAAGTCGCTCAAACTACACACCTGAAGCTGATGAATATGAAGAAGAAGGTTCAAGAAGGCAATATTCTAAAAGCAAGAAGTCGATGAATAGAGGAAATCTCAACCCTTGATTTTATTAGTCTATTTGAAATCCTCGATCGAGTAGGAACTGTGGCCTACAGACTCATTTTACCGCCAAGTATGTCACGTGTTCATAACTTTTTTACGTATCGATGTTATGTAAATATGTGGATGACTCAAACCACGTTATTAAATTAGAACTAGACGAGATAACAGAAGATATAACATATGAGGAGATACTGTGTTAAAATCTTGGATAAGAAGGATCATATTCAACACTCAAAGGTTATACCTCAAGAGTTAGAATCTAAAATGAAGTCAAGGTATCCTCATCATACCAGGTACGCACGTAAATTTTGAGGGCAAAATTTCATAAGGATGGGAGATTGTAAGACCCCAAATTTTATGAAATGAAAGTATTCAATTTTCTTATAATTATTATTTTATTGCGTAAATGGTTAAATTGATAAAGGGTTAAAGTTAAGGGTGATATGTGAAATTTTTTGCAAAGTATGCAAGTTGTTATAAAATATTCGTTTGGTCGGGGAATATTCTTTTTGTCGGTGAATATCCGTACGACGGCACAATCATTGGTGGACCCCACAATGGAAGTATTGTCGTAGTAAAAAAACTGACAGAATTATCTTTTTATAAAAATAACGGCGAAAATGTTACCGTTAAAAAAATGGTTGAACTACCCGATAGTAAAAGTACAGTAATACGCGTGGTTGCATAGTAGCACACGGTATTGGTTATTGATGCTTACATAAGAAGTCACTCAGTTATACTCAATTATTTCTACAGTAATTGCTGCATCATATTTCTCATGTTATTGATTCGATTATTGTCACAGTATCATCTGCATAATATGATATATTATTAAATCAATAATTGAGACGACAAAGTTATTCATATTATTAAATTGTAATATTTACAATGTCTAGAAGTTCTGTCAAGGAGAGGTTTGGTCATCTAATTGCGCGCCAATAAGGAGAAATCCTGATCAAAAAGCCCCCTATTTCCTGGGAACGACCTGGTTTTTAAATATTGTGAGTTATAATATTAATGATGAATGTTATTAAAAATCAAGGTTGAGTTCGGAGTTGAATTTGGAGACGCGGACATGATATTTGAGTCCGAAATGATAAAATTAGTAGAAATAGACTATAAACACAAAATTTGTTGGGGTTGACTTTTTGGTCAAAAAAGTCAACAATTGACTTTTTTGGAAAACGTCAAACTTTAAAATTTCAAAAATGAAATTTTTGAGGAAAATATTTCCATTGTGTTGGAATTATTAGTGTTAGTGAAAATCGACATTTATTTCAATAATAATTGATGTCTGGAAGTTATCGAGTAATTAATCGGATAAATGAGGAATTAATTGCTATTAATTCACATGATTATAACTATTCGTTCATATGTGTGTACTATTGATTCACATTCATGTACTATTAGGGGAGTTGGTGCAAGATTGATAATACTTGCATGACTAAGTTAAAAATAGAGGTATAGATGGAGGTATTATACTGTTATTTATATTTTCACATGATTATAACTATTGAATCACATGATTGAACTATTGATTCACATTATTTACTATTAGGGGAGGTGGTGTAAGTTTGATAATACTTGCAGGACTAAATTAAAAATGAAAGAAAAATTGGAGGTATTGTACTGTAATTTTTTGAGCCTCAAAACGTGCAATTTTCCAAACTATATTTTCCTATAAATAGAAGCTCATTCTTCCTTCATTTCTCACCAATTCACTAAATCTATAGAGCAATTATTATAGAGAGAAATTATAGAGAGAAAGAAGAAGAGAAGTTTGCTACCTCTCTATTCCAGTATCCAGCTTTATTCTAAGGTAAGGGGTATTATTTCTTTCATTTTCATGAAGAGAGCTATTAATATTCCATTCTTTATTATTTTGTTGGAATATCCTGTCTGAGCGTATTACGCATGACCTGGTTCCACTATTTATTATTTTGTTGGAATAACCTGTCTATGCGAAGTACCGCATACATGGTGAAATTCTTCTGTTATTTCATTCTTTATTATTCTGTTGGAATATCATGTCTGTGTGTATTAAGCATGACCTGGTTCCATTATTTATTATTTTGTTAGAATAACCTGTCTGTGCGGTTTATCACATGCCTGGTGAATTCTGTTGTTATTCCATTCTTTATTATTCTATTGGAATATCCTGTCTGTGCGGATTTCGCATGACTTTGTTCCATTCTTTATTATTCTGTTGGGAATAACCTGTCTGTGTGGTCTATCGCATGCATGGTGAATTCTTCTGTTATTCCATTCTTTATTATTCTGTTGGAATAACCTGGCTATGTGGATTACCACATGCATGGTGAATGATCCATTATATTCATTCCTTATTAAATTATAGAAATGATCAGTCTACGTAGATTATCGTATGGCAGGCGAAAATCCATTTGTAGGTTCATATATTCTATTATACTCAGTTGGTTAAAGTTTTGGCTTCTATACTCCATGAAATTAGAAGAATATCCTGGATATTTGTGCTTCATCCAGTATCTTTTCATGGAAATATTCTTCTGAGCATTCTTGAATTTTACTCCACAAAGCAGTATCATGTTGACAATTTGGACGTTTTTGAGTTCAGGAAAAATTAACTTATAAATCTTTAAAATTTAATTCTTGAACTTGTTTTATTGAATTATTATGTCATTGTCATCATCCTCATGTTTATATTATGTTGAAAGTCATCTGCGGCCTGTAGTGCATAGATGGACTTGGTATGATTATGACCAGGGATTATTCGGTATAGTCATGACCGTAAAGTTACAAATGATGTGGTAAAAGTTCCCATTGGCCCGTAGTGCATTGATGGACAGTTGTTGGCGTGATAATAATCATTGATGAAAACACAAATATCCTTGGCCCGTAGTGCATGGTTTATTTAATAAGCTGAGTCTCAACGATAAAAGTGATGAAAAATCTTTTAAACCATAGAAGATAGTACATTTTATTCTCTACTTGACTCTTCTAATGGATTACTTATTCCACTGCAGTTGATAAGTGGATTTTATATACACTTATCCGGTATCTTTTACTTGAATTAGTTGCTTATATTCATGTGTCTTAGTTACTTTTCATGCATTTTGTGTTCATTTTATAGGTTATGCGTTTGGGAGCGGTGTGAGCGATTATTGGTAAGGAAAAGCAAAGAAAATGCAAAGAAAAGCAATCCGGACATCATTTGGGCTTTCATGTTTACTTCATGTTGTTGGTTTGGAACTTAGCATACCTTGTAGAGCGTCTTCTTTGCTTTCTGGAACATCTTAAATCATTCTAATCGAAGTTCAGATGCAAGAGTTATGATCGTTGTACCAACTGACGTCGAACGTCATGGTTTTGGGTTGTCATTTGCATAGTAGTCACTTCCAGCCCAATTTCAACCTTCATGTGCCCGAATTTCTCAATCCTCAAAGAATAAAAGTTATAGAGATCGTCGATATCTTCGATTTGATCGGTGGAAGGCCCCGTAACTCCTTTCAGATCAAAAGTTATGGGTATTTTACCAGAGGACGCTGTGATAGAAAAATGATGCCCGCCGGGGCAGGCTTTTCCTTAGTAAAACCCCCACTGGGGTGGGGGTACCAGCTTCAAAACAGTACTATAACCCACCGGGGCGGGCTCTTGGCAAACCTAAACCCCCGCCAATGGGGCGGGGGTATGCGTAGAAGAAGTGGTTTTTGGCCAAATTTGAGTTCGAGAAGGATTGTTTACGATCCAATTGACTCAAGGACTTCCAAGAGGACTTAAAGACATTTAAAAGGCTTATAAAAGGAGGAGAATAATAAGGATTAGGAGATATGGGAGATATTAGAGGAGAAATAAGATTCCATTAGATTAGATTAGAGTAAATTAGATCAAAACACTAGTTCTAAATAGTTTTGGAGAGTGAAGCAACTTGAAGACCATTGAAGATCAAGAGCAGGAGCTTGAGGAAGATGGAGATTTGCTGACAACAGATTCAATTCTTTACTCTACTCTTATTTTTATCTTTTAATGTTATTTCAAGTGTGGATTCTTAGTTTTAATTCAATGAACTAATTCTTTGTTTGAGATTACAATGGATCTTATTGTTTAGTTTATTTTAATATGCTTCGCTATCAATTATTATGTTCTATCGTGAGAATTGTCTATTATGGTTTGGACTTAATTGTTTAATTGATTGGCCATCAATTACCGTGATAATCTATATGAACTCGAGAGATGAAGTATAGATTTAGATCTGATCATGATAGCATGTGTTCAGGATTTTATTAGTAGCTTAAACTTGATGACTGTTAAGGTAGAGATATGCTTGACACCGCATGTAATTGGATAGATAACTTGTTCTTAAACCTTCTTCAATTGTAATTCACATAGAGATATAGTGGGTTAGTTGATGAAGGTGTTTAACGGATTTCTATCTTAATTGTGGATTGACGTCAATATGGTATTAGTGCATCGAGAGGTGGTTAATACTACTTTAGTGTTCTTGATTAACAATTCGGGATAGAGAATAATTGATGAGAAGTGTGTTAACTTAAATGAAGAAATAAGTGAAGTTGTGATCTTAAATCTCCATAGTCTTCATTTAATTAGTGGAATTTAATAGTAGTTTAATTTATATAATTTGAAATTCATTCGTTTAAATAAGATTGAGTTGGTTACGGGTTAATACTTGGTGAATTTTATTAACTAATTCTCTGTGGGAACGTTACTCAACTTATCACTTTATTACTTGTTGACCACGTATACTTGCATGTTGTGCATAATTAGATTTTACCCAACAGTAGTTATACTTGATGTTTGTTATATTGTATCAGTTTAACACTGTTGAAGGCTAACGATAATTTATTCTGTATTATCTTAGCCATAATATTTCTTACTGGGCTAGTTGAGCTCACCCTTTTGCTTTCTTTGTTCTCTTCAGGAAATGAGAACGTAGCAGGGACTAGTCGGGGAACGAAGTGACGGTCCAGATGATAGCATTAGTAGTCCTCACTATTCTATGAAATAGTGTGATAATAAATGTATTAAGGACTTATTTTGAGTTTGAATACTGTCTAGAAGATACTATTTGTATTAAAACTCATAGCTCATGTTGTATATTTAAGATTGTATTTGTATTCTGTACCATGTATTTGGCGACTCAGAATAGGTGATGTATACTTATTTTGGGGGCATCACACTGCCTTTATGAACAGACATGATCATGGAGAAAGGCTAAGTCAAAGTGAGCTAGAAGATATTGCATAGAAAGATGAAGCAAGCAGGAGAAGGAGAGCTGCAAAGCATGACAATCCTCCAAGGAGCAAAAGGTAAAGGAGATAGCAATAAGTTGAAATTTGTTTCTTATTAATTTAACTATGATAAATTGAAGTATCTGCTTCACAAACATCAATAAATTCATGCTTATTCTCTAGAGATTTCAGGTGCTCACTGAAACACTAAGTCATATTTACTTTCTAGCATCCTGCATTTAGAAATTGATATTTTGATGCAAATCTCCTTGGTTATGTCAACATCAAATAGGGGGAGATTGTTGGGAATTGCATATTAAAATTTGATGTTGAAAGTAAATAAATATGCTTATGTCTAAAGTCCTTCAAAGAATATATGTACAACGACTTAGATGGTAGATCAAAAATTCTTAGGTTGATCTGTGCTTAATGTTTATCATTCTGTAAATGAATGTATAAAAGAAAAATTAAAGTTGTTAGGATGATCTATTTTGAAATGTAATAGATAGGCCTCAACAGAATCGTAGTATATCAAGCTATCGAGAGCTTGTAGAAGCCAAGGCAAAATTTTGGAGTATCGAGAAAGTTGCTTTAGAATCATAGTCTGCTTTGGAAGCCACACTCATAATCGTAAAGATAGTCCGAGCGCTTGTCGAGCCAATTCAAGAATCGTAGTTAGCTCTCGAAATCGTGGAGTCTGCAAAACAAGCAATAGAGATCTTAGACTATCAGAACTTAAGAGAAATTGTAGTGTTCTCTTCGATCAAGGCTAAATCCAGCACGAGCATGTCAAGATACAACGGTCGTGGTGTCTCTCTAGTCAGCATCAGAAGCACTGAGCCTCGTCCATTTGTTGAAGAATGACGTATAACAAATGAAAAATGGCTGATAGACGTTGAGATTTTGGGAATCTCAACGACCCAACACTCATCCTTAATATGTATAGAAGAAGCGTATAGAAGAAGCTAATGAAAGGAATGGTTGCCTGCTGAAAATCATCTTTTCAGGTGTTAGGTGAGAAAGCAGTCTGTTGTGTCAGTGGGCCAGACTGCTGAACAACAGATTTCTAGGAAGTCAACATTAGTGCTCAGAATTGTCAGATGCATTAAATGCTACAACGAATATCTTTAACGAACACATTTCAAAGGCTCCTTTATAACAAATCAGATATAGATGCAATAAAAAAGCAAGTACTAAACAAAAGCTTAAGAACACTCAACGTTCAAACTCTACGATCAAGAATGAAAAGCTTATTCTGCTACTCAGTTCTTTCGAACGTATGCTTAACTGCAATTGAGTAACACAACCCAAGAACTCAACTCTCATCAAGTGTATTCCAAGTCTTTTGGACTTGAAGAGTTCTAAGTGAACTAAAGAAGTTCCAAGACTGCTGGTCTTAAAGGAATCTAAGTGACTCTAAGATTGTAAAGACATCCTTAGTGGATTTCCTACTCGTGGAGTAAAAGAGTGGACTAGGAACCTCGAGTGCTCTGAACCACTTAAAATCACTGTGTTTTTTGTATACATGTTATAACTGGTATATCTGTCATAACTGCTTATCACCTATAAACTTGGTAAGTTATTAACAAATCTGACAAGTATTTTGAAAAGGAAAAAGTTTTAAAAATATCTATTCAACCTCCCCCCGCCCCCTCTTCTAGATAACTATTGTGTCTCTGGGAACTAACAGATTTCATAAATTAATAAAAGAGAACCACTTATCTTTTATGTGTAGGATCTGGCTCCTTATCTTAGTAAGCCGACATGGAGATAAATTAATTGTGTTAGTGATTTTTTGAATAGAATTTTACTTTCCCACATACGACGCCAATGTTGGAGCCAAATTTTGTACGCCTGATGAAATCACCAAAACAGCGCTAACAGTTGCTGAAATAGTTAATTGTATTATTGTGAAATAAAATTCACGAAATACACACAGATAAACATACACACATCATTGTAAAAGATACTCCCTCCGGCCCAAATTAATTGCTCAGTTTTGACTTTTGAATGTCAAATTGACCATTTTTAAAACTAATCTTTTTACTATTTTTGCTAAAATATAGGTGAAGAGATTATAACCAAAAGAAAGTATATACAATTTATTACTAACCCCAATTTTTATAATTTTAGAAATATATTATATATGCTTAATTATTAATTCTAAAAATAGTCAATTTGACTTAAAAAAAAGTCAAAACTGAGCAATTAATTTGGGATGGATGGAGTATAAAATATGGACAAAAGAATTTACGTGGAAACCAATTAGAAAAAAACCACGAAGAGAGATAAGAAATCCACTATAAAATAATAACGGGAGTACAAATTGTTTGTTTTTGTTATAACCACAAACCCTCGATTATTGTTGTATTTATAGATATCATGTCCACCCGAATCCAATTAGGAGTAGGCTAGTCCTTTATAAAATCACCTTATAACTATAATTAATGGCTGATCGATTTCTTTCCAAATTAGATCTTTGTATCCCACCATATAATGAAACATAATCTTACTTTAATAAGGACTCTCCCACTATTTGAGCAAGCTGTCAAAATAAATCCATATGGGCCAACATCAAATCTGGTCCATTAAATAATTCGGACTACACCTTGACTAAAACCAAATAATTACATCCCAACAATAATAATTTAGAATCCTTTAATAGTAATTACTAATAAATAAATAAAAGAGAAAATATTTCCACCAAAGTTGAGTAAAATTCAGTATTCCTAAACAATTAATCAAACAATTAGGGGAAAAAGAAGAATAATAAACAAATAGGAAAATAAGACCTTTAATATGTCCATCAATTACTAAATTTAGGGTTAAATACAGTTTTGTTACATTAAGTAACACCATTTTCAAGATTTGGCCCCCAAAGAATTTGGATTTACAATTTACTACATCAAGTACCTAATTGCATACAATGTAGCCCCCAATTTTAGAATCCAGCCAAAATTGGCCGGAATACCTAATTTTTTGGCCAAATAAGAATTGTATATCGTTTGATTGTATAGTATATAATACGTGCTAATAACACTTATGTTACATCAAGTACCACCAAATTCACAATGTTAGGTTTGTATATAGCGCGATCATGCAATCAAATCACCTAAAAGTAACGGAAGCGCGATAAAATGAATTTTTAAATTTTTCATACAAACCATCACCATGATCATACTTTGTGCTCAATTATCAATTCAATAGAAAAGAGATAGAGATCAGATTCATACCCTTGTAGAAACAAGTTTTATTATGTACGAGTTTGCCTCTAATTCCTTTTCACGTTCAACTTGAATTCACCGAGTTTGATTCCTTCATTTGATCAACGTTAGTCACTCAAGTGTTTGGCCTATAGAGATGATCCACCAAGGAAGAACAAATATTCAAGAAGATGGGTATTTGGCAAAATCCTAGATTATATCTCTACAGAATATATGTACTCTTACAACTGTAACGCCTCGAAATCTGGTCTATTTTTACACCCAGATTCTGTACGTCACGGTCCCATTTCTTTCCAAACATACGTCATTATATAGTTAAATATAACAACATACATTCTTAAATCCCAGGTTCTAAAACCATATAACCTTTTTCATTACAAATAATGATAATTACATTATTCTTTACATCTTACACGAGTGACTTTTATCCGCCACCAAGGATACATAATCGTTCATTAAACTATTCTATAGTTTAATTCTATCATTCTATATTACAAGTCTTCGCTTGATCTTCATGATCATTCATATAATGAATGACACTTTTTCTGGATACTGATCAGCTTGATCTTTATTTGATCCTTAAGTTTTTCTAACATCGTTCACTGAAAATGTTTTTATTTAAAGCAAGTGTGAGCATTCAATTGCTCAGCAAGTCTTAGCAGTTGAACAAATAACTTCAAGAATTTAAACATTCTTTTAAAAATTCAATAACCGAACAAAGGTTATGAAGCAGTTTCAATAATAGGAATAATCTCAATTCCTATCATTTTAAAACATTAGTCACATTCACTTTGAAATACTTTCATTCTCTACTCTCTTTCATACACATTATGTCTGGCTAGAATAAATAGCACAGACTTAACAATAACGGTTCATGTATAAACAGAACATTCTCATATTGAACAGTTCAATCACAGAACAGTTCATCTCATATAAACAGCGAAGTCTTCAAATTGTGGCACAAGGCCTCATACATTCTACCACCTTGTACAAATATCGCACATTCGCACATAGACAAAACTTCTCAAGTTCAACATCTGAGAAGTTTAAGAAATTAACATTCATTTAGAATATGAATGAAGTTAGGAAACTTGCCTTATACACAGCTACATCTTATAGTTTACGTTGAACTGCTCATTCCACTTCCTATGTAGCACATAAGGAAATAACACATACACCAATCAGTCGGGATAAATAATCTTTTGGTCACTGTACTGGGGTCCGGTTTTTTATTGTGGTTACCGAAACTTTTTTGTTACAATCGAATAACCGTACTCTCAAAAACTTACAAAATGGTCATTCCGTTCGATTTTCGTCCAAAAAACGGACAGAAATGCTGAGTTGGCGAACGGAAGTGCTAAGTTGGAGATTTGACTCCATTTTTTTTTGCTGATATGTATATGGTTTTGCCATGTGTATCATTATGTGTCAAGCACATGCTCATAGATATTAAGAATAATTGTATCTTAATAATAATTTTAAAATAATAATAATAAAAATAATATTATTAAGAATAATAAAAATAATATTAAGAATAATAATAATAATTTCAAAATAATAATAATAACAATAATAATAATAATTTTTAATTAATAAAAATAATAATAATTACAAAATAATAATAATAATAATTTCACAATAATAATTTTTTATATTTTTACTAAATAGTTTACTAAATAACAATGTGTACTAAAATAACACTGTGTCTATTTCACAATTTTATTTTTATATAATTTAAGAGAATTAGCCACATTTTTTCTAAAATTATCCCTCATGAAAAAATATTATAGTAGATAAGAGAGAGCGAATGTGAAATAAGTATGATAAAAGGTATTATAGATAATTGAAATGTATTATTATTAAAATTATTATTATTACAATTAGTATTATTTTGAAATTATTAATAATAGTAGTAGTAATAATAATAGTAATAATTATAATGATAATTTTTAAAAATTTAAAATTTTAAAAAAAGATTATATAAATTATAAAAATATTTTTATATGAAGCTGATGTGTATTTAAAAAAAATATTTTTATTATTTTATTAATTTAAATTATTTGAGTAAGGGTAAATTTGACAAATCATTTTTTATTCTCCATTTAAAAAAAATAAAAAAAATAAAATTATTATTTAAAAATTATTTTTGTCATTATTATTATTTAAAGATTATATAAATTATTATTATTTTGAAATTATTAGTAATACTATTATTATTATTATTATTTAAAAATTATTATTATTATTTTAAAATTATTACTATTAATAGTATTTTATTATTATTATTATTATTATTATTTTGAAATTGTTATTATTATTATTAGTTTTGGAATTATTTAGGTGAAGTAGTTAATAGTTTTGTTGGTTTGTCCTATAATAATTCGCCTGTTTGCCTTTTCTGTGCTCCACGTAAGCAAAAAATGGAGTCAACTTGCACAGTCAGCATTCCGTCCATTTTTTGGACAGAAATCGAACAGAATGACCATTTTATAAGTTTTGGAGAGTACATTTATTCGATTGTAACAAAAAAAAGTTTTGATAACCACAATGAAAATCAGACCCCGGTACAGTGACCAAAAGGTTATTTATCCCCCAATCAGTCATATACTTAACTTACACATTAGTTTACTTCTCTTTACTTTTTAGGATTCGCGTTCTTATAATCTAAGTTTACGTGACCAACTTCCTTTACTACCGGTTTATGGCTTCATGACATAAGGAGATGTCTTTCTCAAAACGTTCATATCTTTGATGATTTACATACTTATCCTCTTCTTATAACTCTCCTAGGACTCAGCACACATCATGTTTCTGCTAGTAGTCCATATGGTACTCTGAGTGGTTTCCCACAAACAACCAACAAACAAGTTCCTGCCTCATCTACACAGCCCATAATAGTGAGTTAGATCGGTTGCCAGTTTCATATATACCTTCGCTCTCTGAATGAATTGTTTAACCCATCTCCCATATGTCAACCATCAAAGGTTACAATTGCACTACAACCTAACTTATCTTAACTTATTCGAACCATTAAACTATAATGTTCGTTAAGCCAAATTCTTATTCCTTATGGTTTTCTGGCAACTAAATGCCATACCTCAGGATTTATTCTTATCGTCCAAGTCATACAATCTTTTGTTTACTCAGAATGATCATTCCATATTCAATCTATACATTTATAACGTTAACCATTTTACTTTACCTTAATCTTATCTTACAATGTCTGGTCCATCGACACAAAACATCTTCCAATTTATAAACATTAACTCGACTTCTTTACGTTATATGTACTTGTCCTTAATTCAGCTTCTTCACCGTCCACAGGTTTAATCATTGGTCTTCATTACCTTACGGTCAAACCATACACGGAGTGTAGGTCCTACCCGTTTAATATTCGCTTACACTTAATCTTCACATCGGTTAAAGTGTTCAACGCTTACATTTCATTCTTAATTACATTCTCCATCCGACTCACATTCAACTTTCATTAATCTTATTATCATTCACTATGACTTTCTTGATAATTCATATCTTACTTACTACCCTTTTCAACGTCTAAGTCATACAACCAATGTATACTTAGAACATTTGCTCGACGTGAAAACGATTCACCAAAATCGTTTACGTATTCAACATTTACGTTGTTCATCCCTTAATCTCTTATTCAACCTTTACCTAAGGTTTTAATCGCTTTCATTCATTACTATTACATGAATCCCATGTTCAATATTCTTTCTTAATGTCAAAGCCATGCGGTTCGTTGTATGTTAAGACTGATCGTTTATCGCAACAACGTTGCGTTCACAGCGTCTATACGCTTTACGCATATCTCTCATTACTACAACATAACATCGAAATGTTATTCGTTACCCTCATCAATCAACGTCTAAGGAATCACCATCATAGCAATCCCTCACATTTGTTTTATCGCTAATATGGTCCCTGGATATCAGTTCCGTAACCCGCATCTACATTATTTGTCTTTTAATCTCGTTTAATCTTTTTGTTTAACCTTCATTAAAGGTTTAATACACTTAATTGAGTGTTACATTAGTTGAACTATATGTTCATATTTCTTTCTTGCACATTCCCCAGTAATTGAGCACTTAAAAGCTCATCACTGGCTTTTTCCCTGCACCGGCGTCACGGCGCCGGGCCCCTTCCTTTACCTCACGCTGCAGCGCCACTCTGTAGTGTCAAACTGTCGAGGTTGGCGCTGCGGCGCCACTCGTTTGTTCTTCCGTAATTCGATCATACGAACTCGAAATTTGTTCGTTCTTAAGTCCACGACTCACATTTTCTACATTCTCTTACATTCTTCTGAAACCCTACACGTTTGGGTTCATTTACTAACTTTCTAATTCTCGTTCTTCTTTTACAAAATATTTGTCATAACTTCGTTATACCTCAATTTTAATCCGTTCTTCATGAACGTTTCTACTGTTCCTAACCAAGCAATAAACATCTAACTTATACGCGATGGTTTTAAACTTGTCCATCAACAACAATTATCCTACGATGGTTTTAAATTTGTCCATCAACAACTTTCTTCGCGTTCTTCACGTGTTCTTTGCGTTCTTCGTTCGTTCTTCATTTTTAATCGATATTTTAATTACGATTTCACTTATTTCTTGGAATTCGATGTTATAAAACATCATTCCTTACTTATTTCACCGAATCGTTCATATGATTTGTCGACGTTCAAGGCGTTGTATGGATAAAAGTGTTGTTCTCCAATATGCTGGGACGAGGTGGGAGAAGCAACGTTGTTGGGACCATAATTAGTATGCATGATTACGGAAAAGATCCAAATGTTTTTCACATATCTATGCTTCGTAAATATGTAAAAGACCCAAACCACATTATTGCGTTAGAACTAGACGAGATAGCCGAAGATGTAACATACGAGGAGGTACCTATTAAAATCTTGGATAGGAAAGAACATGTCCTATGCACCAAGGTTATACCACAAGTTAAGATTTTGTGGAGGAACCATGCTATTGAGGAAATGACCCGGGAGTTGGAATCAGAAATGAAAGCAAGGTACGCTCGCCTTTTTGAAACACCAGGTACGTACGTCAATTTTGAGGACGAAATTTTATAAGGAGGGGAGGTTGTAAGACCCCAACTTATTATAAATAAAATTGAATTTTCTTCTATTCATTATTCTAAATTAATAAGGTGTTAATTTGATATAATGTTTTGGTTATGGGTGAAATGTGCAAATTTTGCAAAATAAACAAGTGGTTATAAAATATTTATTTCTGTCAGGGAATATTCGTTTGGTCGTGGAATATTCTTTTTGTCGGGAATATCCGTACGACTGCGCAGTCAATTATGGGCCCCATAACGGAATAACTGTCGGAGGAAGAAAACAACAAAGTATGAATTTTTATGAATAACGACGTAATTGTTACCGTTAACACTGTTGGGTTACCTGGTGGTTAAAATACAGTAATATGCGTGGTTGCACAGTACACGTTATTGCACAATATTATTGAATTATTGATTAATACGTAAGAATGAACTACTCAATAATTGTTACAGTAGTTACTCTTCAATATTTTATTTTATTGATTCAATAATTGTTGCGTTGTTAGTTTATAGTATTATTGTTTCAATAATTGTCACTGCACAATATTTTCCATTATCAAATCAATAATTCATATTATTTAAATAATATTATTAGATAACATTATTGGCAATGTCTAGAAAGTTCTGTTAAGGAGAGGTTTGGTCACCTAATTACGCGCTAGTAAGGAGAAATCCTTATTGGAAAGCCCCCTCTTTCCTGGGAACGACCTGGTTGTCATAATTATGATTCTGTAATATTATTTGTGAATAATTAATTATTGATTTATATGATAATGAAATATTTATTTGATATAAATGAAGGAATTAATGCTGAGGTGTTTTATTAGTATTTTGTCGGAATGGAGGTATTAAAAATCACCCGTTTGTGGATTTTGGATAATTTTTATTTGGAATTTGGAAAAACTCAAAGCTACAAAGTTGTAGAGAATTCGATTTCAGGCAAAATGGACATAAAATTCGTATTTTTTTGATAAACGGGCTATTTTCTATGAATTATTGAAATTTCGGAAAATAAAATAACTTTTATTAAATTATAGGGTGGGACCCACTTTGGTTGGTGTTAATAACATGTGGGCTACTGGAAAAAATTCAGAATTGGCATGCTAGGCTTTCAACAAAGTGGGCATGCGTGGAAGGAATATAAAGATAATAATATTTTATTATTTTAGTCTCCTATGGCGTTCTAGCATTTTCCTATAAATAGACGCTTAGGTTAGAATTAAAAATTACACCAGAAACAAGTTTTCTTTCTCTCTAGATTCTCGAGCGTATTTTTGTGAGTATTTTAATTCTTTGAGAGTTGTTGTTCGGTACAAGTTTCCTTCGACTTTCTATCCGATATTCCGATCAGAAGTACCGTTATTTTGAGGTAAGGGATGTTATTTTCTAAATATATGACATTATTTCTTTCAATATCATTATGCCGAAGTATTGATCTGAACGTTTTAATCAAATTTGGAACTTTTTGTGTCGAGATTACTATTCACGTATACGACACTATTCAAGTATATGGCACTATTCACGAATACGACACTATTCACCAAAAAATAAAATTTTTCCTTTTTGTCCAAGATGTCTATTATGGTTATTATCCTTAATTGTATCCATGTTTTGATTGTTATTTTTTAATTCTGCTTCAAAATTTGGTTATTATGGACTATTATTGATCTTGGATAAACTGTAATACGAATCCCTAATATTGGTCCTTCTGTCTCACTAGATTCACTTTCTTTAAAATATTTTTCATCATGCTCAATCCTAAATGATGATATTACTGAATATCTTTGTCCTGTAGTGCAAAGATGAATGATTAACTGATGAATATCTTTAGCCCGTAGTGCAAAGATGAACAGGTGTTGAGATTAATATGACCAACTGGTGATACGAATGAATATCTTTGGCTTGTAGTGCAAAGATGACTATTTAATTAAAGATGTATATTGATTGTTGTTACAGGGATAAAATATTGATGATGGACTTTTAAATCTTAGAAGATGTAAAACTCATTCTCTACTTGACTCTTCTAATGGATTGTTGTTTCCGCTGCAGTTGTTGATCTAAAATTTGTTATCTATTATATTTTATCAGATTTTTCCCTGTTGAAGACTAATGATAATTTGTTGTATATTATCTTAGTCATAATATTCTTTACTGGGCTAGTTGAGCTCACCCTTTTCCTTTTTGTTCCATTTTTCTTCTCAGGAGGTGAGAACATAGCAGGATCTAGTCGGGGTATGGAGTGATGGTTCTAGAAAGATGTTTTAGCAGTCCTCACTATTTTTGTAAAATAGTGTTTGAATAATTGTAATGAGGACTTATTTGGGTGTGGATATTGTCTAGAAGATAATTTTTGTATTTAAACTCACAGTATGTGTTGTCGTATTTTGCACGACAATTGTATTATTGAAGTTGTAGTTTGCTTTTTGTACCATGTATTTGACGACTCAGAATGGGTGTTTTATACCTATTTTGGGGTTTCACATGTCATTTTGACATATCGAACTCTCAGAAAGGCTTATGTTATTTAAACCCTAACCCTTAGGGTTTCATCGCAGTGAATAGTGCCTATTTCGTCTTTTTCCCCAGAATTTTTTTTTCCTCAGAAATATTTTATTTTCGTCTTGAAAATTCTTACTCGTTCAGTCTAGCTTGTAGCCAGAATCCTCCCGATTAATAATCATCTTAGGTTCTAGAACGATTAATAAACACATAACACATAATAGTATTAATAAAAATTTATTTTATTAATAACTAATTCTTCAAATCTTAAATTCTGGATAATCCAATTTTCCGGGTTGTCACATTCTTCCCTCCTTATAAAAATTCCGTCCTCGGAATTTCTAAAACCACACCCATACCTGGGTGCCTACAACCTTTAGCAAAGGTTTAATCTCAATTCATCCTTCTCAAAAGGATCATATGTTGACGTAATCGTCATTAGTTAAACTTCACGCTTAACTATACTTTAATCTTTCGAGTCCTCACATTCACCCCTTCTTCACAGAATTTCGTCCTCAAAATTTTAGCTTACCCTTTTTCTCAATTTCTCTTCAAAGAAGTTCTTATCTTTCAAACATTCATTACCCATCATAACTTACCAAGAATCATGAAGTAGAATGAATAAATAGGAATATAAAGATTCCTTTAAAAACATTTCATACTTTTTCTGAGGGGTCAAATCGACCATGAACTATTACTAGGTTTAACAGCATTTCATCGTAAACCCTTCTTACGTTATACGTACTTTTCCTTAATTCAGCTTCTTCACCGTTCACAGGTTTAATCATTGGTCTTCATTACCTTATGGTCAAACCATACACAGAGTGTAGGTCCTGCCCGTTTAATATTCACGTACACTTAACCTTCACATCCGATAAAGTGTTCAACGCTTACATTTCATTCTTACATTCTCCATCCAACTCACATTCGACATTCATTAATCTTATTATCGTTCACTATGACTTTCTTGATAATTCATATCTTACTTACTACCTTCGTCAACGTCTAAGTCATACAACCAATGTATACTTAGAACGTTTGCTCGACGTGAATACGATTCACGAAAATCATTTACGTATTCAACGTTTATGTTGTTAATCCCTTAATCTCTTATTCAACCTTTACCTAAGGTTTTAATAACTTTCATTCATTACTATTAGCTGAACCCCATGTTCAATATTCTTTCTTAATGTCAAAGTCATAGGGTTCGTTGTATGCTAAGACCGATCGTTTATCGCAATAACATTGCGTTCACAGCGTCTATACGCTTTACGCATATCTCTCATTACTACAACATAACATCGAAACGTTATTCGTTACCCTCGTCAATCAATGTCTAAGGAATCACCATCATAGCTGTGACACCCCCAAATCTAGGTACTTCATTCCCATAAGACTTGGTGTTCACTTTCCATTCATTCATATTTATCTACCCAATCATAATAAAATTAAATCATAAATCCTCCCTTTAAATAGGGTTACATCATTAAATAAAAGTCTTCCCAGGATGTCTAACCTTAAACATCAATCAAGTGCAGAATTAAAATTATTACATCACATCATTAATTAAAAGTCTACCATCATAACAATAAAGGAAATTACAAATCTTCATCACTTGCACATTTTTCCATTTCCTTTGCTAGTTGAAGGCTCATCTACCTTCTCAACCTTAGCTGTAATAATTATATTTATGAAACAGTGAGCAAAACAATTGCTCACTAGATATAACAACAAATCAACAAAGAATAATAACTGCCAATGAATAGGCTCATCAAAACTGAATAGTATTCTATCAACGATAACCAACAACTGGAATCAAACTATGAAATATATCTGAGGGTCATAATAACACGAACTATGTCCACGGTTACAAGTAATCTTTCAACTCTAACCATACCAGTTATACTGTAGGGACTTCACGTACTTAGGGGGATCATCCCTTCGTACCATGTATTGTGCACAAACATCTAAACACATTGCGTATCCCCTATAATAGGGTTGTTCTTCTCAGTTTTAGAGTACAAGTCTGCACCAAAGAAAGTTTGGTTTGGATAAGCTTTCAAGGGTAGTTTGAAGTTTAACGATCATCAACTAGAGAACTAGTTGAATCAATAGTGTTTGATAACACAACAGTTGATCAATAATAACATAATATGGAACAATTAATAAGTGTAAGCGAACTAACTATATCTTGAACTCACGCTTAGAAACAACTATAAAGCATAAGTATTGAATGACAATAAACCTTGCTTGAATAATATTAAGCTAGGGCTATGAATTATTGAATATACATTAAGTAAAAGCAAGCTGAAAATAAAACTTGCTCATTATGAGAATAACTTGTGTCAAGTAAATAAAATAAGAAAATTCGACATTAGAAATTAGAATTCAAGAAAATTACATTCACAATACACGAATGACAATAAAGAAACTTGTCTAACAATAAACAAGTTAGAAAACATCAATAAATAATGGAATTTAAAACTTGTTCAAGTAAAGTTAAATCCATAGCTAGCTTGCTCAAATAATGATTAGGAATACAAGAGTTCGCTTAATGAAAGTTTAAAGTAAGAAACTTGCTTAATGTAAAAAGATAAGGTTTAGAAACTTTCCTTAAGCGTAAGCTATAATATTAAAACTCACATTCACCTACACATTGTATTAGAACCACAATACTTATTAGATATATTAACATACCATAACATATACATTTCTAGTTAAACTTGTTAATTTAGTACAAGTCTTATGCTACTAGGTAAATATCAGAAATTTTAAGGGTTAATCTCCATAACACTTGTTTACTATTCATTATATACACTAAATTCTAACATATCACGTTCATAACTTATAATTCATTTTACAAAGTTGAAATTATCAATGATATGACACGGTACTGAATTAACCTCCTTGTTACATGTTTTACACCTTAGCACAACCTTAGACCAAGCTATAGTGGTATTTCAAGGTCTGCAGTAGCAACAGAACTGACTGTCTCAGGACAGGGTATGGCGCAATTGCGCCATACACAAGCCTGGGACAGGCGCAGCTGCGCCATTTTTGGCCTTGGCACCGGCGCAGCTGCGCCACTGCACAAATAGAACCAGAGACAACAGTGAACAGTAGCCATTTTTAGCCCAACTAACACGAATTTCACCCATCAAACAGTAATATTAACACATTCAATTGGTATAAAACCATTACAAAAATGTTTACTAACATATTCAACCAATTAGAACAATTTAACAACAACTTAAGCTAGTTTAATTTCTCAAATTCCATGTTTTTCATATGAAAACTCCATTTTTGACATCTCTTATAAAAATCATCAATGTGATTACAATTTTACACCAAATCACTTCGTTCAAACTACGTTCTCTTCGTTTCTTAACAAACTAGCATAAATAATACTCAATTTATAGTTTATCATACGAATTGACCACCAAAATTGGTACTTACATAAGCCATATGAGAAAATATTCATAAAAACATACACTGCCATTATTTTTCCTACTATTACACGAAATTAGCATGCAATTCCCTATCTAAACATAAACTCTAGGATTATAATTACTTACAATTGCAACAATTTAGTTTATACAACAATTCAAGAGAATTTGAATTCACAGAGGATAGAAAATTCATGTCGTAAATCATATTTAAACATATATGTATATGTAATACTAAGTTTGTGAGAATACCTTCAATATGCTTAATAATCCCTTGCTAAACACTGAAATTTCTTAGATTTTCTCTCAATCTCTCAAGTTCTCTGTCAAGCTCTCTCTGAATTCTCTTCTCTCTTTTCTCAGCATCAAAACATAGGCTAAGTTAAGCGTAAAAAGAATTTAGAACTGATAAACCTTAATACGTATACCTATTATAACATTAGTTACAAACTAAACGTATATGTTATAATTATATTATATTTATTATTTAATTTAATTTATTTATTTTATTTATATTATTTAAAATTTAAAAAAACAAAAATCCAAAAGCCATAAGGCTTTGTTTGGCAAAACCCTTTAAATAATAAAGACTTAATATTTTAAGCCTTGTTTGGGCATAACTAATTTAAACTCCTTTAATTTATTTTAATAAACAATTTAGTTTATAATTTATAATCACATATTATTTATTTGGATTTCCATATCCAACATTAATCAAACAAATTAGTTAAACATACTATATTTTAAGTAAATATTCACTTTAACAAATATCACAAAATTATATTCTCATTATAATTTTATTTAATAATTTAACATACCATTTTAAATTATTAAATTAAAACCACTTTATAACATCTCATGTTATATTACAACTCTCTAAATTATAAATTCAATTAATTTAGAATATTATCTAATAAATTTAAATTCATAAATTTTTACTGACAACCATCACATCAACAAAATATTTATTCAACATTAAACACCTCAAATAAATATTTATAATTCAATAAATATTTAAAAATACAATTTGAAATTTCGGATTGTTACAATAGCAATCCCTCACGTTCGTTTTATCGCGAATACGGTCCCCGAATATCGGTTCCGTAACCCGCGTCTACATTCTTTGTATTTTAATCTCGTTTAATCTTTTCGTTCAACCTTCATTAAATGTTTAATAGACTTAATTAAGTGTTACATTAGTTGAACTATATGTTCATATTTCTTTCTTGCACATCCCCCAGTAATTGAGCACTTAAAAGCTCATCACTGGCTTTTTCCCTGCATTGGCGCCCCGGCGCCGGGCCCCTTCCTTTACCTCACGCTGCAGCGCCACTCTGCAGTGTCAAACTGTCGAGGCTGGCGCTGTGGTGCCACTCTCTTCTCTATCTCTCGCGTTGCGGAGCCACTCAGCAGTTGCTGATGGCCCGGGCCTCGCACTGTAGCGCCACCTCCCAAGGCTTGACTGGCTCTGCGGTGCCGAGCACAAAACCAAGAAAATTTTTCTAAGTCTTGGAAATTGCTTAAGACGCTTACTTCCCGCTTCCATAACTTATTCGTTATAACTCGGAATGAGGTCATTCTAAAGTCATTCTCCTCCTTATCTTACGTACTTTGATTACCCTCAGACAGAAATTCATTCTGAATCCGTTAACATGCCATTCAATTGGCTTAATCTTCACCCTTCATTCGTTTTACCTTTTTAACGTTCTTCGTTTGTTCTTCCGTAATTCGGTCATCCGAACACGAAATTCGTTCGTTCTTAAGTCCACGACTCATATTTTCTACATTCTATTACATTCTTCTGAAACCCTACATGTTTGGGTTCATTTACTAACTTTCTAATTCTCGTTCTTTTGTTACAAAATATTTGCCATAACTTCGTTATAACTCAATTTTAATCTGTTCTCCATGAACGTTTCTATTGTTCCTAACCAAGCAATAAGCATCCAACTTATACGCGATGGTTTTAAACTTGTCCATCAACAACAATTATCCTACGATGGTTTTAAATTTGTCCATCAACAACTTTCTTCGCGTTCTTCACGTGTTCTTCGCATTCTTTGTTCGTTCTTCATTTTTAATCGATATTTTGATTACGATTTCACTTTTTCTTGGAATTATATGTTATAAAAAATCATTCCTTACTTATTTCACCGAATCGTTCATATGATTTGTCGACGTCGAGATTTCTGAGTGTCCATTTTCGTTACTTGTTCTTTGGTGTTCTCATGTTAATGTGAGATTTGTTTAAAAAAATAAGTGAAAAAGGTCCGACATATATAATGTCGACGATTTAACTTTAAGAGTTGCCAGTTGGTGTATTTGATTAGTTGCACCAACGCAACAGAAAAGGTTTGAACATTGACCCAGTGATTTGACACTGCTAGACAGGTCTGTGAAACCGAGATTCATTTTAGATCCGGGGGCTTGATTATGCAGAGGGAAGGTGTTAGGCACCCCCGACATCCATGTTACCATGGTGACCGCCACTTTTCAAAGAAATTGTTATATGAATGTGTGTGCGTGTGTGTGTGGATCAATGTGAAATTATTCGAAAGTAGTGTGAGGCCTCGTTCGTACCTATATACACAAGGTTTGAATTTTATAGAAAAATTCAGTTTTAACCAAGATATATCAATGAAGTTTTCTAAAAGAGGTTTTTCAAACCATGTGCTAAATAGGAATTGAGACCTTTTCATACTTCCATTTTATTATTAAATGTTCGGCTTGTTTGCTTTTATTTTCGAGATGCAAAATATTCTCGAGAAAATAATATACAGTAGTGCCGAACTCCTCATGGGCATGACAGTCATCCAAGGAAATTCAGACACTGTAAAATAATGTACAAGCTGCTTACAGCTGAAAAATATGTCCATCATGGGAACCGAATCTAGATTCAGTAGACTGAATCTGTGATCACATGATTCCTAGGCTCACATGATACTGTAATTTGTATGGAATGCAGTAAGCAGTTATATATATAAAAGCTGTAAATATATATACAGACATGATCAACCACCGTGAAGCAACTCCATGAGGGATCGAAAATGTAAATATATAAAAGCGGTAAATATATATATATATATATATATATATATATATATATATATATATATCTGGACATGATCAACCACCATGAAGTAAACTCCAGGTGGGACGAAATGTAAATAAAACTGTAAAAGCGATCAACTGCCACGAAGTAAACTCCAGGCAGGACCAAATGTAAATAAAGTTGTAAAAGGCCATGAAGTAAACTCCAGGCCTGACAGAAATGTAAATATATATATATATATATATATATATATATATATATATATATATATAAGCAGTAAATGCACCAAATGTGAATCCAGGCTCATCGGATATGTCCGACAACAATTATATATATATATATATATATATAAGTGAGTAAATGCTCCAAATGTAAAATCCAGGCTCATCAGATATGTCTGACAACAATTATGTATATAAGTATATATATATATATATAAAGCAATAAACGCTCCAGACCGAAGTCTAGGCTCAATCTAGGCATAAATCAATAATATTAGTCCATATATGAAATATATACATATATATATAAGTATATATACAGACAGTAATGAAAACCATGGACCGAAGTCCGGAAAAACACACTCACACGACTCTCAATGTGTACAACAGTGTGTGCTAATATGAGAAGAAGACTTTATATAATGTGAGAAGGCTTACAGTGGGCTGCCAAAGTAGACTTTAATGACTTTAAATGGATAAACACTCAGCTCCCGTCGGATAAAAGATAGCTATATCTGAGCTAACAAGTGTTTAAAAGTGAGGAAACACTCAAAAGATGTGTATGCAGAGTAAAATGGACAGGGCTTCCTCGCCTTTTTTCTCTCTCCTCTTCTTCAAATGGCTGACCCCAAGGCTTATATATATAGACAGATGGCCGCAGGTATACCTGCGGCTGGTCGTGATGCATCCGAGCCTCGCGGGTCCCGTCGTCTCATAGTACGTGCACTCATACACTGTAATGTCCACTCGAACTTGCAAAACTTCAATCCGAGCATCCGAACGAGGTATATCTGACCTTCTTCGGACCACTTGTGTCGAGAGTTACACAATGACATGGATTAGAGGTTGTACGAAGTCAGGAAGAGGGGTATATGCCCATGGTCTTCAAGCTTCAAATTCTATTCAAAGTACTATCATGCGTAATAGTCACTTGGGATTGTTACTCCTCGGTTCTTGTGGGACATTGTTGTATGTATGTATGTATGAAGTGTCGAGACGACGCGCAGGTGTCGAATAGACAAGATGATGTTTGACTCCTCACCGGGGTTATCGCTGGTTTGAACGGAAAGTAGACGTTGCTCAGGGTTACATCTGTGATTGGACTGCTGCAAGTATTTGAATACCGCAAGGTCATCTGTGAAAGAACCTATCTGCCCGTTGTTAGCTCCAGGTCTGAGGTATGATTGCCTCGGTAGGATGTCTGAGCTTGAAGCTGATCGCATATGTTTGAAATAAACAATTCCAGAGTTATCGCCAAAACTGCAAAAGCATCCTTTGGGGCTATCACCAAGGATGGAGTTGCTACTCCCAGTGTTGTTTATGGGACTGGAACTGAACGTCGCGGTGTTATCACCGAGATAGAACTATCCTCTCCGAGATTGGAAATAACATTCCCGATCTGTGTTTCGGGTTTGAGATGAAGTTCCCAGTTTGTGTTCCAGGTTGGAACTGCACTTCCGGTAGTATCCAGAATGGATGTAAGCTGTCTTCCAGGTTTATCTCCGAAAGATGAATCTGCCTTCCTGCAATGTTAGTAACAGGCATGCAGAAAATTTTGAGTGTCTACAGATGCCCCTCTTTATCATATTCATGTAATGCAAGGCATGGATAGGATAAACAATCCTAGACACTTAAAATGCAAGCAAGATAAACATGATGCTATATGCAGCAACATTTTGCAAATGTATGATGCATGATTGTCAGGAAATCATATTGGGATGACAATCAGTGATGGCTTGGACATGCGATCCAAGTCTCCAAGGATGTTGACGTTGGGTCTATCATCAAAGTCTTGAATCCTAGACACTGGCCAATATTCCATAGAGGTACCTCTTGTGTGTAAGAGATCTGTGGGGATAAAGCTTGTCTATTTGAGGATGTGTATAACATATTCCTTCATTCTGTTAGAGTTACTACTAACAGTTTGTCGTCGTCAGGGTTACCCGACCTTCATTGATGTGTGTATCACCGGATAAATCCCTGCTGGGTGTATTGTCAAGGTTGCTTAACCTTCATTGATGTATGTGTCAATGGTAGCATTGTGTTGTAACCCTTGCTGGGGAAGGTTGCTTCGATGGGTTTACTTGTTATCGGCTGACATGATGTCAAGGCTGCTTGACCTTTATTGATGTGTGTATCAATGGTTGTATTGCGTTGTAACCCCCACCGAGGATACATAGATGCTTGAAAGATGTGCGTTGTGACCCCCGCCGGGGAGGTTTGATATTTCGTGGTTTTGTGTTGTAACCCCCGCCGGGGAAGGTTAGGGTTGTGACCCTGCAAATGACGGCATCGGACCTTTGTGGGGTATTACCGAGCATGATCTGTGAAAGCTTAGTATACCCTGCATTCAAGCGAATACCATTGAGACGACGGGAGTTTAACTCTGACCGAAGAGAAACCATGATTTCAGGATATTCCGCTCAATCGCGTGGCACTTTTATTCCTGATTTGGCCTTTTCAGCTTGTGAGACCTCCTTTTCAACTCTAACTGGAGCAAGCTAGAGGTGTGGGACTCATATAAGAGTACCGCAGGTACACCTACAGGAGCCACAGGTGAGCCTACGGCCAACCGTGCCTATGTATAGGCGAATGGTTTCTTTCATATGTCATTTTCAAGTTGCGCAGCGAAGGAAATCTGAGAGCTCTTCTTCAAATCTGCTGAGTTCGGGCAACTTTCTGCATATTCTGCCACCGTACAAGCGTTCTCACTGTCCTGGTAACACATGCATGTATTTTTTTCCAGTTTCTATCCGTTGGAAAATGACTTATCACATGAAATGCATTTAGACACGTAGTAGTGAATATGCATGCTGATATGACTTGATAAAAAAAATTCAACATAGCAAATGTTAGTATTAAACCATCCTAAACATAATAATGTGAAAAAATTTGACTTTTGAAGCAGTCAAATTGGCACCTTTTACTGTTTTTTCTTATCCTATATGAGGACAAATGTGTAAAGGTATAAAAGTAAAATAATTTTGGTAATTAGACTACACTTACGGATTTTTACTGTGATGTGATTAATGCATGTAGGATGTATATGACTGTGTACAGGTGTGCTACTGAATGGCCACCTAGTCATGCCTATGTGCATGTGGATAGTCCCATTTACAAAGGGGGCTATGGAAAAATTTCCCCAAAATATAGGTATTGGGTAGTCACGCATTTTTAACTCTACTGTAGATGTATGTTAAAGCAATGCATTTTGAAAATCTCCAAGTAAGAAATTACCACACCCTTTCTGAAGTGATTTGGAGACTTGCTGTCCAGATATTATGAATCCGGATCAGCCGAGTAGTTCCCGTAGGACAACTTCTGGTGTACGGAGGAGAGCTTCTGAAGAGCCTCACCATCGTTCTGTTAGACAGCCTCGTCGTTTGGTGGAGGCAGTGATACGTCCTATTCGGGTTGAAGTGCCGAATGTCGAAGACGAAGAGGAAGATGCACCGATCGAGGTTCCTGCTCCTGCTGTTCGTGTTCCCCGTAGGGAATTGCCAGGTATTCAAGTGGCGAACCCAGATCTTATAGGTGACTTAAGTAGGCATCCTTCAGTATACCTGCATGCAAACGAGGTATGAAGTTAGATCTTTAATCTTCCTTATTTCCTATTGATGAGGAGTCAAGGATTCTAATGTTGATCTGCATTTGATGTAGGTTCCTGGCTTCACACAGCCTCAAGGGAACCGGTTTAGCATCCACTCTATGTATCAGGCTTTGCATGATGACTACAGATCGATCATCCATGGCTGGGGATTTGGGATGTTCTTCTCCATTCTACCCCATCGTTGTCCCTGGGGTTACCTTAGGGCATTGTCTGAGCGGTGGTTTCACCAGACTCAGTCACTCTATTTGCTGGATGGTGAGGTGATGATGATGCCGATGGATTGACAGTTTATCATAGGTATGGAGTTTGGAGGGGAGCCGGTGCCTTGCATGACGGATATCACCCCTACTGCCATCAGATCCTTGTTGGGAGTTTCAGTGGAGGTGCTCAAGGGCAGGACTGTTCGTACGGGTCCTTTGAGCGTAGATTCTATGAGTGGGCTTTTGAGTGAGCCTATACCCAATGATGTGAGATTTAGGGATTGCATTCTCCTGCGATTGTTCCTGATGATCATTAGGGGCTTCTTCATAGAAGATAATTCCTCTACGGTGTCCTTCGCTTTAATCAGCGTCACTCAACACGTGGACTGTATAGGAGAGTATGATTGGGGTTCCTACACCTTTGACTACTTTCTTAGGGGAATGCGCATGCGATCGTAGGGCTTGACCGAGGCGTGGTTAGGATTTTACTCGTTTCTGCTGGTAAGTGTTTCTCTTGTCTTTTCCCATGTATAGGTTAAGAGTGTTGACTGACAGCAGATGTTTGCCTTTGTGTTGGCAGTTTTGGGCCTATGAGAGGCTTCCTTATTTGCGTCCAATGAGCGTGTTAGGTTTAGACACCTATCCATAAGGACGAAAATGGCATCATTCCATACTGGCAGAGGTCCTTGTTGATGAGGGTTTCACTCATTGTCGTCTACAGTTGGAGTTGTTGACAGCCGATGTCATTACATGGATTCCCTACTTTGGAGATCATTTGGGAGTTGGGTTTGAGGATGGGTACGCGACTGGAGTAGAGTACGTCATTTCCACCCGTATGATTCCTCTCTTCACAGATGGAAGATGGGAGCTCTATTTAGGAGAGCTTGCTATTATGAGCACTACAGGAGAGATCCGTATGCCGATCTTACCTCCTACCAGGCGTTATTGGCCTATTTCATAGTCACCCATCATTGACATCCCATTGATGGGGATTGACGATTTTACATTGTCAGAGGGCCTCTGGTCTCAGAAGATGTTTTAGCATTAGTGGATCCCTCGTACGATTGGAGCTCAGACCTGCGCCACACAGTTTATGGGGGATAAGGTTCCAGGATCCGTGATGATGACGAATTGGCTAGCCTGTGTCAGAGATCCGACTCATGTGACACAGATTGATAGATTGACCCAACAGTTGGACCGGGCGGATTTCTTCATCCGGCATTTGGACAGAGATCCTTCAGAGGTAGATACCTTTAATCCTTCCAGCTCTGCGTCAGTGCTTCACTTCACACCGTTTGTCAGCGGATGATAGATCCATGTTGTATGCCTGTTGGGATCAGCGAGAGCTGGCTGAGTTTTCTGTCAGTTAACCAGGTTGTTCTACAGAGTATTTCGCATGGATGGAGACAGAGACTACATCGGCTGTGGTAGTATCCACAGTGTAGGAGACTGATTCTAACGATGAGGAGCCTATAGAGGAGGCTGTTATTCCCACCGATGACTTGACTGCTGGGCTGCCAGCATTTGTAATGGATTTTCCCACCCCGAGTGCCACTGTAACTCAGTATTCAGCACAACATTTGGAGCAGAACTTACATCTGATGACCTATGATAGAGATCAGGCTAGGGCCGCGATGTTGACAGCTCTTGTTGAGAGAGATACAGCTCTGTTAGAGAGGGATGAGGCTAGATCAGCCAGGGATGCATTGATTGGGGAGCGGGATGCCGCCTTATCTGCTTGGGATGTGGCCATTGCAGATAGTACTTCCGTTAGATCCCAGATATCTTTCAATCTTGTCGATATGAGTGCTTACATTGATGAGCACTATGCCACCATGCAGTTAGCCTCTGATCTGCTAGCTCGTGTAGATACCCTTGGGCAGGAGCTTGCAGTACTTCCTCCGTCGTCAGAGAGGGATGCTATGTTAGATCTGATAGTCCGCATACACATAGATCTGTAGATAGATTTGTATTTTCCTACACAGACTAGCTTAGCCATTTTATCATGTACAACATATATGTATATATCAAACAGTATTATGTATGACAGGAAAATATATTTTTGATTCACTTCCCTTTTAGTTATGCCTTGATACTTGCTTGATGTTTTCCTGTTTCTCCAGGGCCTTGTGATCTTGATGCATTCTGAACTTATCCTTGATAGATGGACATTGAGACGTCGCAAGATCTCTCAGAACAGATCATTGATTTCTGTAAATCCCTACCATCTTTAGTTTTTTGGGACTGGTATCTGTATGGAAAAGTGGAGAGGAGGGTGGTTTCTTCCTCTCTAAGATTGACCGCACCACAGATTGTCACAAGTACTTCTATTTGTGAGAAGCCTAGTTAATTCCATCTCTTATGGGTTGGTATTGCTCTTTGAGGCACGATCGCAGCTTAGATGGTCACCAAATCTTTTATTTGTGAGAAGAGTTTGGGTGATTCCATCCCTTTGATCTAAAACCGATGAAATGTGGTGAAATGAAGGTCGATCCCAGTACCGTGTGACAAGAATTTTTGTTCTGGTAGGGGTTAGACTGAAACATAAATGGCTGCCTACGTACTCCTATTAAAGAGGAGATCAAGTCTGCATAGTTTGAACCTAGTGTAGGAGGTTCAACGCTGATTGTGAAAGGCATATAGGTGTAGAGATGTTTTTGTTGTTTTTGTTGTGAAGAAAAGGCAGAATTTTTTTTGTTGTTTTTGTTATTGCGACCGGGCCATATAGCATATGGTTGGCTACGTACTCCTATTGAAGAGGAAATCAGGTCAGCGTAGTTCGCCCCTAAGGATGAATCACAGTTGAAGAGAAACGTGAATCCCATGTGCAGGCTATACTGCTGGGATAGGAAAGTTTAATCCCATAATGGGGATAAACTGCAGGTGTGTAAAAAGTGTGATCCCGTCCTCAGGACAAACTGGAAGCGTAGAAAAGTTTAATCACGTCTTCGGGATAAACTGCAAGTGTGAAAGGTTCAATCCCGTCTTCAGGATAACCAAAATTGTTAAAGGTTAAATCCCGTCTTCAGGATAACCGAGATTGTATGGAAGGTTTGAATTGAGGTAAAACCAGGCTACTGGCTTGAAGTGAATGTTTCCCTGAGGGGCAGAAGAGTATGTAAAAAGGAAAGGGTTTAAAACCGGAATGACTGGTGATTTGATGATCAAAACCAGGATGTTTGTTTGGTGGTAACTTCAGATATAGTACCATTTCATGGTGTCCAAGTTTATAAGTTGTGGAAATTCATCGCCATCCATTTCTTGCAATCTGAGAGCACCTCCTGTCAATACTTCCTTGACAACAAATGGGCCTTCCCAGTTAGGGGCGAATTTTCCCTTAGATTGATCTTGGTTGTCAATGATCTTCTTCAAAACCAAGTCATGTTGTTTGAACTACCGTAGTCAAACTTTTCTATTATAGGATCGTACGATCCTTTGCTGATATAACTGACCATGGAAGATAGTTACGGATCGCCTTTTGTCTATTAAAGACAATTGGTGATACTTGTCTTGTACCCATTGGTCTTCACCCAATTGGGCATCCATCAATACTTTAAGGGATTCCATTTCCACCTCTATGGGGAGCACTGCTTCCATCCCATAGACTAATGAGTAGGGGTTACCCCAGTGGAAGTTTGCATGGAAGTTCTGTAGGCTAATAAAGTCAGAGGTAAGAGGTCAGGCCATCCTTTGGATTGGCGGACATTTTCTACATGATCTTTTTGATGTTTTTATTAGTCGCTTCAACAGCACCATTCATCTTTGGACGGTAGATGACGGAGTTGAGGTGTTTGATGTGGAATTTTCTGCATAACCCCTCCATCATTTTGTTGTTGAGGTTCTTAGCATTGTCTAACACAATAACCTCTGGTTGTCCATATCGACACACGACATTGTTTCTAATGAAAGCAATGATAACTTCTTTAGTAACCCTGGGGAAGGATGTTGCTTCTACCCATTTGGTGAAGTAGTCGACCATGGTGAATATGAATTGATGTCCATTACTGGCTTTGGGCACGATGGGCCCGATCACGTCCATTCCCCACATTGAGAAGGGCCATGACGAACTTATATTGTGGAGTTCCCTTGAAGGGGGCGTGGATAGCATTCCCATGAATTTGGCATTGATAGAACCTCTTGACGTGATCATCACAGTCAGCTTTGAGTGTAAGCCAATAATGCCCCGTTCTAAGGATCTTTTTGACAAGTAGGAGTCCGCTCATGTGAGGGCCACATACTCCACCATGGATATCATCCATGAGTTTCTGAGCTTGGTCTTTATCTAGACATCTGAGGAGACCTAATCCAACATCTCTTTTGTAGAGTGCATCTCCGCTTAGGTAGAATTTCATAGCAAGTCGATGAATCAGCCTCTTCTCAGTTAGGCTCGCCTTAGCGGGTGTAGATCCATCTCGTAGATACTCCTTGATGCTTTGATACCAAGGACTGTGGATGGGAGGTAGCTCATCCGATACTTCTCCAATGTAATTCCCATAGACTGGGGCTCTTTGCAGAGTGAACGTGATGCTTGGCATGTTTTCCTTGTCCGGTATGTAAACCAAGGAGGCCAGCGTTGCTAATGCAATTGAAAAATTATTCCTATTACGAGGAATGTGTAGAAAGGAGATTTCTTCGAACTCCAAAGCCATCTGTAAAACTTGTCGATGGTAAAGCAGCAAATGTAATTCTTTGATTTGATAGATTCCTATGGATTGCTTGATTACCAATTCAGAATCCCTAAAGACAGTTAACTGCCTGATGCCCATTGAACGGGCAAGTTTTAGCCCCATGATACAGCCTTCATACTCAGTTGTGTTGTTGGTGCTGACAAACTGAATTTTAACAGCGAAGTGATACTGCTCCCAGCTCCAGAGCCTTCTGTGTTAACAGCTCTATCAAAATACATTCTCCACGTACGGCATGTATCGTACTGATGTTACAGCTGAATTGTCATTACCCCTTCATCAGGGAAGCATGTTTCTAAGGGTTTGTAGTCCCTTGCAGGTGCGGCGGCCAGTTGATCTGCAATTCCCTGACCTTTGACAGACTTTTGCATTACATAGACGATGTCAAATTGATATAGGATCAACTGCCATCTGGACAGTCGACAATTCAATATGGGCTTACTGAACACATACTTGAGAGGATCCATTCGGGATATGAGATGGGTTGTGTGACCATGGAGATAATGTTGTAACCTCATGGAAGCCCATGCTAAAGCACAACAAGTCTTCTCAATCAGAGTACACTTGTGTTCACTGATGCTGAATCTTTTGCTGAGGTAATAGATAGCTCGTTCTTGGCCTCTATTGTCTTTTTGCTGCAGCATATAGCCCATGGCATTGTCATTTATGGAGAGGTACATGAACACAGAAACATCATCCCTGGGAGGTACCAAAATAGGAGCGTTAATCAGTTGCTCTTTGATTGTGAGGAAGACTTTCTGACACTCATCGTTCCATTTCATGGAGGAGTTCTTCCTTAACAACTTGAAGATTGGCTCATAAGTTGTTGTGAGTTGAGAAATGAATCAGCTAATGAAGTTGATTCTTCCCAAAAATCCTCGTATTTTCTTCTTGTCTGAGGAATGGGCATTTCCTTGATGGCCTGGATTTTGGTAGGATCCAGTTCAATCCCTTTGTGGCTGACTAGGAAACCTAGCAACTTGCCTGACTTAACACCAAAGGTGCACTTGGCGGGATTCAACTTCAAGTTGTACTTACGTAACCTGTTGAAAAGTTTTGTGAGATGGTCTAAATGGCCACCCTCCTTCTAGGATTTGACGATGATGTCATCCACGTATATCTCTATCTCTTTGTGCATTAAATCGTGGAAAAGAGCCATCATAGCTCGCTGAAAGGTAGCCCCAGCACTGATGAGGCTGAATGACAACCGTTTATAGCAAAAGGTTCCCCAAGGCATGATGAAAGAAATTTTCTCACGATCTTCCTCAGCGACCATAATTTGATGGTACCCCGCAAAGCAATCAACAAAGGAGTACATGTCGTATTGAGTAGTATTGTCAACAAGAATGTGGATAAAGGGCACGAGAAATCTATCTTTAAGGCAAGCTTTGTTCAAATCCCGGTAATCCACGCAGACTCGCACCTTTTCCCCTGGTTTAGGTATGGGAACAATGTTGGATATCCACTCTGGATATGTAGACACCATGATGATGCCAGCTTGAAATTGTTTCACAATTTATTCTTTGACCTTTAAACCACTCAGGTTTCAATCACCTGAGTTTTTGCCTGACTGGCTTGAATCCTTCTTTGATGGGAAGGCGATGAAGAACAATGTCAGTGGACAAACCCATCATGTCTTCATGAGACCATGCAAACACATCCTAGAATTGGGTTAATAGTGCAACCATATCATTCCATTGATTTGTGGTAAGGTATGAACCAATTTGGATTAGCTTAGGGTTGTCTAAGGTTCTAAGATTGAAAGAAGTGGTTTGATCAAGATTGGGTTTAGGTTTGTCTGCGACCCATTCCTTAATCTCCTGAGGTGTCTCAATGTCCTCTTGGATGTCCATCAAGTCTGAGTCCAACTTTGCATCAAAGTCACAGTCCTCCTGGAGAGAAAGCACTTCATCAGCAAGTACATACACATCTAAATTTAGAGTCCTGAAATAAAAGATGCTTTCACTTAATATATGCAACTGTTCGATCATACAAAAGTGTTAGCATGTACTTGATAAAATAACTACTAGTACTGTAAGGAAAGCAAGCGATTAAAATTATCTACAGGGTAGAGGGGTTTTTCTGCCCATTTTACCCTCGTCGACCAATGCATGGAGTGCTGCTCCAATTGTCGAGGGCAAAGTCCTGATGGACTACAGTGATGGAAGGATCGTCATTGTCCTTCTTTTTCTGAATGATAACCATGACATCTAGGCAATCATTGTCTGGGTTGTATCTATTTGTATGTTTATCATGAACAATGACGCGTAGGCCTGCCATCATCAAGGCAAGGTCATGTTTATGTTTCTGTTCCTTTCCTTCCGCTTCGGGATCAGGAATCAGCACCTTTTTAGCTTTGATTAGCACTGGTTTAGGAAACAGCAGGGCCACAACATGGGCTGGCACCTTTACTGGAGACTGCATTAGCTCATGGGGTAAAGGTATAGAAAATCACAGTGCGGCGGAAGCTTGAGGAACCTGCTTGTGCTTATGAGGATTCCTATGAGTGGAATTGGTAGAATAGCCTAGTCCGGCTGTTCCAATTTGACTGGACATTTGAATAGGGTGCTTAATACCCTTCTTATCTTTACCAAGCCCTTGTCTAGGTTGATGACCCAATGACATCATTTCTTGAGTGGCCGACATAACCTCGACAGAAATCTTGGGTATGGAAAGTGGTGCTCCAATAGAATGGTATTGCGTGTTACTCACTTCCAAAGTATGGAAACTGGCCGGTTCAACTTCTGAATTGAAGCTGATGATTGGTGGAGTTCCTTGTTCAAGACAATCCGACTCAGCGTTGACAGTGACTAGACTGCTGTTGATAATGTATTTGAGCTGTTGATGTAGCATGGAGGGAACGACTCCAGCCATGTGTATCCATGGTCTCCCCAATAGCAGGTTGTATCCTGAGTCTATCTTGAGGACGTGGAAGGATACATTGAATGTATTTGGACCAATCTCAATTGGCAATTCAATCTTTCTGATGGCATTTCGTCGGGATCCATCAAAAGCTCTGATAACCGTATGGCTTCTTTGGATCCACCTGAGATTGACATTCATCTTCACCAAGGTGGCATAAGGACAGATATTTAGAGATGAGCCTCTATCTATCAAAACTCCAACTAGCATGTACCTGGAAGATAAAACTTTAATATGCAATGGCTGGTCCCTTCAGGAGGTATGTCGTCATCAGTGAAGGATATCACATTGTTGTTGAAAATGTGATCAACCAAATGTTGAAATTTTTCCACATCCACTGATTTTGGCAAACAGACTTCTTCTAAAACATTCAGTAAGATCTTCCGATGATCCTCAGAAGAGAAAACCAAGTCCAGTATTGAAATCTGGTGTGGAGCTTCTCCCCAAGCTTAAAACCACTTTGGCTTCATTGTGGCCCATAGTGCATAAGAATTTTTCAATCTTCTCCATGGGCAACTTCCCCTTTGCTTCGCAAGTAGGTTTAATAACCCGTTAAGGAAGACACAATGGATTTTCCTTCGACACTGTAGCAGTAGTATGAGACGTGGATCCTTCAGCTTCTCCATAATTCCATGGAACATTGTGTAAGCTGACAATAGGATATTGTGGTCTGTAATATAAAGAAATTGGCTCTGGTGCGGCCACTTTCAAAGGATTTTCAGCTCCTTTGAGTTGAATTGGTTGTATGGGAAATACTTTGACAGTCTCATCATCCACTTCAAATATAAATACTACTGATCCCTTCCATTTGGTAGAACATGCATTCCCACCCTTGAGTTACACAGTGTAATCATATGTTATCTGTAGGACACCGCTATCAATAAGATTCTGAATGAGATGGCGGAGTGCCCAGCATTCTCCTGTGCTGTGACCGCGAGAATGTGAATGATATTGACACATTTCATCAGGATTGAACTATCCTGAACAGGGATTGATTGGAGGGAGAAGGAAGGTAATTATTCCTTCGTTGATCAATATGTGTAGTATCTCCTCCATAGATTGGCCAAAATAGGTGAATTCCCTCTGATAGGCAAAATCCCGACGGACTTTAGCATTTGCTCTCTGCGCAACCTTATCCTCCATAGCTTCGCTTTCTGAAGGTGGTGAGGAGGCATTCATAACAAAAGGAAGGAGATAGGCATGCTCCTGCCTGATTAATTGGCGTGTGACTTGATGATTGTGGGTCACCAGTTCTGCCAGTTGCTCAATTTGTTTGGAAAGAGCTTTCATCTTTCGTTCCATGGTAAACTGGAACTTTGCATAATCCCATTTGTCAACACCGTCTTTGATTGATTGGGATGATTCGCCGTTAGAATTGGAACCTTGTACAGTGCGCCAACTGATCATATTGACCTCTTCTTCTTTGTGTTGAGGAAGAGGGTTATCTTGCACATGAGGTTGATCTAGTTTGGTGATCACGATCTCACCATTGTCTATTAGATCTTGAATCTTATGCTTCAAGGCCCAACAATCTTGAGTATCATGTCCAGGTTCTTCAGCATGATAAACACACTTTCGAGTAGCATTAAAACCCCTCCCATTAGGGTTGGCCGGTGGATGAAGATGTGTAACTTTCTTCTGAGCAGTCAGAAGAGCAAGAACATTCTCAAGTGAGTCCCCTAAGTGTGTGAACATTCGAGGCCGCTTTACTTCTCCACTTTTAGATAATGGAGGGTTTGAAGATTGTGCTAGAAAAGGGGAGTAGTTTCTCCTCTGCATAAGCATGCTTTGATTGCCTTTTTGTCCTTGTCGTATCAAGGAAACATCCTCCTCTTTCTTTTTATGGACCCTCCAGGGGTTGTTTCCATAAGTTCCAGACTGGATGTGCTCAGCAACAACTTTAAGAGCGGCTAGGTCTTGAATTTTACCGGACTTCAATCCCATCTCAGCCATTTCTCCGTGCTTGATCATTTCAGAGAATGGTTTACCAATACCAGTTAGAACTCTTTCATAGAAAGGAGCTTCCTGTACATCTATAAAAGTCATGACCATTTCTGATTCTGTCATGGAAGGAATAACTTGAGCACCAAGGCGCCTCCACCTTTGAGAGTACTCTCTAAATGACTCATTAGATTGTTTCTTGACCTTGGTAATTTGGTACCGGTCAGGAGCCATCTGAGATTGAAAACTGTATTGAGTAAGGAAGGCGTGAGCCAGCTCTTCCCAGCTATGGATCTTTGAGTTGTCTAATCTGGTATACCATGAACGGACTTCTCCAGTTAGACTTTTCTGAAACAGCTGCATTCTGAGCTTTTCATTTTCTTCGTAAGACCCAAGTTCTCCAATGAACACTTTTAAATGTGTATAAGGATCCCCTAATCCGTTATATTTCTCAAAATTAGGGGTCTTGAATTTCTCTAGATAATGAACACCAGGAAATATGCAAAGGTCTGTATATGAAACACTGCCATGTGTTCCAATCCCTTTGAAAATATGAATAGTTTCCTCCATTTGAAGGACCTTGTTCCTGATATCACCATTGTCTGGATCTCCTTTGAGATGGGTGTTTTTAGGGTCTTTGTTGGTTGTATCCAACTGAGGTTCTGGAATTGTTTTTTCCAGACCTTGAACTCCTCCTTGTGTAGGGGATTCTGTATGTGTAGGTATCTTCGTACCTTGAGTGGACTGGTGCAATTCTTTCAGTAGAATGGCCAAGTCTGCAATTTGTTTACTCAATTCGTCAAATTCTTCTCGAGAGACAGCATTAGACTGGTCAGAAGAAGACATGATTGGTTGTAGGCTCGTAGCCTTTTTGGATTTTGAGCGGGTAACAGACCCAATTGCTTCCCTACAAAAGACTTACGTAGTTTAGTCTTATGGTAATGTAAATGTTATCATAACATGTCCGTTTAGGAATTTTTTCCTGCAAAATCTATTGTTAATTGATAACATGTCATACATGCACAGATATTCTTCATATTTTCCATTAAATATGGATGAACGTGGAATAAATTACAAGTAAATGCTTTTACAAGTAATTAAAAATGGAAAGTATTAAGAGACTTTCCTCTGCGTTTGGTTTATCAAAGGCTGACCTATTTTAGGGTTACTCTCGCGACTTTTTGGCATGAAGGTTCCCAGATCATCGCAATCTACTTGACGGAAAATTAATCCGGCCGTTCAATTGGAGCGAATCTGAGTGGTGCCTTTCCTGAGCCCTGGGAAATTATTCTTCCCACGAGTCCAGTAATCAAACACCGATAGGATAGCCTCCTGGTGGAGGGACCACACAACATACATTCACATACAACGTGTCTCACCGTTTATGCAAAATGATGACATGTGTGAAGCACTAATATCACAAATAGATATTTAGCAGTGCAGTAATTAAGATGCATTCGTACACATACACCATAAATGTAAATGCAACATTCACACACAAGCATACAACAATTTTAAAAAGCTTGTAATAGCGGCTTAAGCCCTCTTACTGGAGTCCCCAGTAGAGTTGCCGCCTGTCAACGTCGGGATTTTTGAGTGTCCCTTTTCGTTACTTGTTCTTTGGTGTTCTCATGTTAATGTGAGATTTGTTTGAAAAAACAAGTGAAAAAGGTCTGACATGTATAATGTCGACGATTTGACTTTAAGAGTCGCCAGTTGGTGTATTTAATTGGTTGCACCAACGCAACCGAAAAGGTTTGCACATTGACCCAGTGATTTGACACTGCTAGACGGGTCTGTGAAACCGAGATTCATTTTGGGTCCGGGGGCTTGATTATGCTGAGGGAAGGTGTTAGGCACCCCCCCGACATCTGTGTTACCATGTGACCGCCACTTTTCAAAGAAATTGTTTTATGAATGTGTGCATGTGTGTGTGGATCAATGTGTAATTATTCGAAAGTAGTGTGAGGCCTCATTCGCACCTATAAACACAAGGTTTGAATTTTATAGAAAAATTCAGTTTTAACCAAGATATATCAATGAAGTTTTCTAAAAGAGGTTTTTCAAACCATGTGCTCAATAGGAATTGAGACCTTTTCATACTTCCATTTTATTATTAAATGTTCGGCTTGTTTTCTTTTATTTTCGAGATGCGAAGCATTCTCGAGAAAATAATATACAGTAGTGCCGAACTCCTCATGGGCATGACAGTCATCCAAGAAAATTCAGACACTGTAAAATAATGAACAAGCTGCTTACAGCTGAAAAATATGTCCATCATGGGAACCAAATCTAGATTCAGTAGACTGAATCTGTGATCACATGATTCCTAGGCTCACATGATACTGCAATTTGTATGGAAAGCACTAAGCAGTTATATATATAAAAGCTGTAAATATATATATACAGACATGATCAACCACCACGAAGCAACTCCATGTGGGATCGAAAAATATAAATATATAAAAGCAGTAAATATATATATATATATATAGACATGATCAACCACCACGAAGTAAACTCCAGGTGGGACGAAATATAAATAAAGCTGTAAAAGCGATCAACTGTCACGAAGTAAACTCCAGGCAGGACGAAATGTAAATAAAGCTGTAAAAGTCCACGAAGTAAACTCCAGGCCTGACAGAAATGTAAATATATATATTTATATATGTACAAATATATATATAAAAGCAGCAAACACACTGGATGTGAATCCAGGCTCATCGGATATGTCCGACAACAATTATATATATAAGTATATTATATATAAGCGAGTAAATGCTCTGGATGTAAAATCCAGGCTCATCAGATATGTCTGACAATAATTATATATAAGTATATATTTATATATAAAGCAATAAACGCTCCAGACCGAAGTCTAGGCTCAATCGAGACATAACTCGATAATGTTAGTCCATATATGAAATATATACATATATATAAGTATATATACAGACAGTAATGAAAACCACGGACCGAAGTCCGGGAAAACACACTCACACGACTCTCAACGTGTACAACAGTGTGTGCTAATATGAGAAGAAGACTTTATATAATGTGAGAAGGCTTACAGTGGGCTGCCAAAATAGACTTCTATAACTTTAAATGGATAAACACTCAGCTCCCGCCGGATAAAAGATAGCTATATGTGAGCTAACAAGTGTTTAAAAGTGAGGAAACACTCAAAAGATGTGTATACAGAGTAAAATAGACAGGGCTTCCTCGCCTTTTCTCTCTCTCCCCTTCTTCAAATGGCTGACCCCAAGGCTTGTATATAAAGACGGATGGTCGTAGGTACACCTGCGACAGCCGCGGTTGTACCTGCGGCTGGTCGTGATGCATCCGAGCCTCGCGGGTCCTGTTGTCTCATAGTACATGCACTTGTGCACTGTAATATCCACTCAAACTTGGAAAACTTCAATCCAAGCATCCGAACGAGGTATATCTGACCTTCTTCAGATTGCTTGTGTCGAGAGTTACGCAATGACATGGATTAGAGGTTGTACGAAATCAGGAAGAGGGGTATATGCCCATGGTCTTCAAGCTTCAAATTCTATCCAAAGTATTGCCACGCGTAATAGTCACTCGGGATTGTTGCTCCTCGGTTCTTGTGGGACATTGTTGTATGTATGTCTATATGAAGTGTCGAGACGACGCGCAGGTGTTGAAGAGACAAAATGATGTTTTACTCCTCACCGGGGTTATCGCCGATTTGAGTTGAAAGTAGACGTTGCTCAGGGTTACATTTGAGATTGGACTACTTGTTGGTATGCCGTGATATCATCTTGTTGAGGCGGTAAGATGACATTTTTGACTCCTTACTGGGGTTATCGCCGGTTTGAGCGGAAAGCAGACGTTGCTCAGGGTTATATCTGAAAATGGACTGTATAAGTGTTTGAATACCGAAAGTTCATCTGTGAAAGTACCTATTTGCCCGTTGTTAACTCTGGGTCTGAGGTATGATTGCCTCGGTAGGAGGTCTGAGCTTGAAGCTGATCGCATGTGGTTGAAACAAACAATTCCGGAGTTATTGCTGGAACTGCAAAAGCATCCCTTGGGGCTATCACCAAGGATGGAGTTGCTACTCCCAGTGTTGCTTTTGGGACTAGAACTGAACGTCGCGGTGTTATCACCAAGACAGAACTGTCCTCTCCGGTGTTGTTGCCGGTCTTTTGATCTTGTAAACCTCGGGGTTATCTCCGAGATTGGAAAATGACATTCCCGGTGTGTGTTTTGGGTTTGAGATGAAGTTCTTGGTTTGTGTTCCAGGTTGGAACTGATGTTCCCGATTTGTGTTCTGGGTTGGAACTGCACTTCTGGTAGTATCCGAAATGGATGTAAGATGTCTTCCAGGGTTATCTCCGAAAGACGAATCTGCCCTCCTGCAATGTTAGTAACAGGAATGCATAAAATTTTGAGTGTCTACATGATTCATTCAGATCGTTCTAATTCATTACGAATCTTACACTTCCTTAAGAAATTTATAAAATAAATTTCTAATTCTTATTTCTTCATTTTCCCATGATTTCAACCATATGAAACCATTTCTAACATCTTTTACTCCTTTTTCTCATTAAGCTATGTTTTTAACATATAAACTTAAAAAAATTATCTAGAAGTTAGGTTTTCGGATTACCTTTCTTCTTTAATCTCCTTCCGTCAGACAAAGTTTGCTGACGAGCAATCTTTCCCTCCTTCTTCTCCTTCTCATCTGATCCCTCTCTCTCTCTCTCTCTCAAGTGTTATAGGATTTTTCAAAATCCTAAACAAATGAATTAAGCTTCCTATTTATAGAAAACCAAGGTTAGGGGCATTTTAGTTATTTTGCCCCAACCTACTTACTATTCACGTCATGCTTCCATCTTTCGGGTTTTGTCTAATAGTTTTAAAAATTGTGATTCGCGGAATCCAAATATTTTTGGATATTTCGTATTTCCTTTACTGATAAACTTTTACGCATTCTTCGGATCTCTGAAAAACTGTAAAACACTTTTCCACGTTAAGCGTTTTCCTTCACGTTTACCCCTAACATAGTTAAACGAGTGAAAAGTACATAACAGTACTTTTCGTCATTTTTATTTTGTTCGATTTCTACACGTTTTTCGAGAAAAAAATTTATCTACTTACTTAACTTTTCACGATATATTATCGTCAAATCTTTCGACGGAATATCATTTCGACATACCGAACTCTCAGAAAGGCGTAGGTTATTCAAACCCTAACCCTTAGGGTTTCATCGAGTGAATAGTGCATATTTCATATTTTTCTCCAAAAATATTTTATTCTCAAAATTTTTTATTTTCATCTTGAAAATTCTTACTCGTTCAGTCTAGCTCGTAGCCAGAATCCTCCCGATTAATAATCATCCTAGGTTCTAGAATGATTAATAAACACATAACACAGATTAGTATTAATAAAAATTTATTTTATTAATAACTAATTCTTTAAATCTTAAATTTTGGACAATCTGATTTTCCGGGTTGTCACATTCTCTTGGAATTGTCAGTCAAACTAAATCAAAATAAGACTTCTCTTATTTATAGATGTAGGTAACCCTCTTAAACCATTTAGGACTATAGTTTTATTTTAATTAATTAAACTCCTTTAATTAATTATACTTCTAATCTAATTAGGAATATATGAGAGTACTTTTATTAATTAATTCACAAACTCCTTTAGGAATTAAACTAATAATAATAGTAATAATATTAATAAGACTCATCTTATTAATTTATAATTAATATTTCTAAAATATTAAATAATAAATATTAAGCTATTTAATTTATTCTATCATCATAGATTAAATTAAATACACTTAACCTATTATTACGATTATGCCATTTACTTCTTAAATAAATTATTTTTCTTTTATGATGTGACCCTCTAGGTTCTCCATATTAAACTGGTTGTGAATAAATCAATTAGAACAATTCTGATCTTATTTAAATAAATAAATTAAACTATTTAATTTGTTTAAATAAATAACATTTATTCTACAATAAGAGTAATCCCCCTTAGCGATCAATGACTTTCCAAATAATATAGATTTTAACATTAATCATAAAAGAACCATTAAGTAAATAGTTACCGTACAATTCAATCCTTCCACCGTACAATGTCCCAATTAAATATAAGAATTGAAATTACTGTCAAGTCTTATTTTATTTAATTATATGTATTTTGATTCTCAAATGCACAACTCTAAATAATGTAAATTAGAAACTCCTTTCTAATTTCATTATACCTTAGCAACAGATTCTTGAGTTATCATTTATCGAATCACATAGGATATTCTCACCTTTTACTAGAAGTGGTTGATTCTTTATTGATCATTCATTATCTCTATGTACAACTTATTATACTCAAGCATACCCTTTGATATACCCTAAGGGTCTTAAGGGACATTTCAAAGTATAACTCATCATACACAAGATACTATGATGATATCAAGTATAAGGATAACTTCTATTACTATCACTACAGGAATTTCTATTGACAGACAAGTAAAACTACATTAGGTATTCCTTAGTGAGCCACGTTCAGTGAACTTATTTTCTAATAAGCACCTGCATACTTAATTTAGTGTCTCCATGCAAATGATTATAAAATCAATCATCCTCATCCAATGAGAAAGCAACGTATGTACCAATCTATCCGGATTCACTAATCCCTTTTTTAGTAATCCAATGATTGGGAACAATTTTAGTTTTAAGTTATTTAAGAATCTAGATCTCATTAGCATGATCATCATCATGATTCTAAAAGCATTACTTATTTAATTTTCTCAGAATATTTTTTTGAATATTATGGTATGGATTTGATATAATGTTATAGTTGTGGGTAATATTTATAAATTTTACAAAGTAAGCAAGTTATTATAAAATATTCGATTGGTAGGGAAATATTCGTTTTATCATGGAATATTCGTACAATGGGACAATCATTGGTGGACTCCACAATAGAATTATTGTCGGAGTTAAAAAACGACAGAAAAATCTTTTTATAAAAATAACGACAGAAGTTTTACTGTTAACTGTTGAATTACCCGATGCTAAAAGTACAGTAATACATGTGGTTGCATATTAGCACACGGTATTGATTATTGATGCTTACGTGAGAAGTCACTCAGTTTTGTTCAAGTATTTCTACAGTAATTACTGCATAGTATCTCACGTTATTAATTCAATTATTGTCACAATATTTTATATTATTAAATTAATAATTGAGATGACAAGTTATTCATATTATTATTTACATAATTAATAATGTCTAGAAAGTTCTGTCGAGGAAAGGGGTTTGGTCATCTAATTGAGCGCCAATAGGGAGAAATCCTTATCGAAAAGCCCCCTCTTTCCTGGGAACGATCTTGTTGTTAATATTGCGAGTTATAATAATGATGAATAAATGTTGTTAAAAATATTTAGGGTATTTTTATGAAGTATTTGTTGTAAATTTTGCTTATTATATGGACCCCCACTTACTAATTTTTTAAAATAATCTGTAGAAAGTTATTCATTATAAGAGGTGGAGCACACATGTGATGATGACATGGGTGGGGCCCACGTGTGATGAAATGAATGGAAATGGGGGGGGGGGAGTTTACCGGGAAGGGAGGGAAAAGTATATATATATATATATATATATATATATATATTATAAGAAGTTTTATTTTTTATGAAAAATAGAATATATTCTATTTTATTATGCATAGTATTTGCATAGTGGTTGCATAGTATTTGCATAGTAAATTTTAGAAAAATCAGTTGTCAATGAGAAAACCCGATAATTCAAAAGTTTTTCGTCCATGAATAATTCTTAACAGTACCCTTTCCATTGTCCTATAAATAGGATGCTCAGTTTAGAAAAGAAAATCACACCAGAATCAGAGAATTCTTCTTCTATAATATTAAGCGTGTTTCTTTAGAGTTTAAGAAAGCTTTAAGTGTAGAAAATAGTGAAAGTTTTCTTCGAGAATATATCCGCTATACCAGTCAGAATTGCTCTCTTTTTGAGGTAAGGGGTATTATTTATTTCATATTTGCTTACAAATATCCTTAAAATTTGCACTTCATCTAGTATCATTTCACAATGATATTTTTCTGAATATTCTTGTTAAATTTTAAGTGTTTAATGTCGGAGTACTATTCATGGGTACTGGTGGTTAAAAAACTGATCACTATACACGCGCAAGTATACGCTGTCTAACAAGTAATACAGTGATAAGGAAAGTGTCGAACCCATGAGGAACCATCACTAATATTTACCAAGTACCGACTTTGTATCGCTATAGACTTATTCGAACAACAATAAATGGAAGTGTGATTAATCTAAGTATAACTAATTATCAAAGCAAGTAAATGGATAACGAATGGTAATCAAAGGAATTACAAGCTAAAGTTACAACTTCACCCCACATAGGCATTCTGTCGAACACCTGGCGTGCTATGCTTCATCAAACTTCCTACACTTTTCTCTTTGGTCTTAATGGTCACCACAATTTGTCCACCGAGAACACACAGGTGCTCATATACCTCTGTCGAGGTATGCACACACATATCCTTTCCAGATCCACCCGATAAGGAATAGAACATAAAAGAACGTCCAAGCTAGATACAATCCTACACATGTCTATGTGAATTAATCATAACAAGGATTTAGGCATAAGTTCTCAAATAGGTCGCACGTGGCGCACAAATATATGTCTATTCTACGCACAACTTATGCAATTGAAATCCATAATCACATGCCAATATATTACGGTGTAAATCTACAATCCTTCTTTCAATATCATGTAAATTGCCAAAATCATCACTAATGTCTTAGCGAGAATCATTAAGTATAAATATATTGAACCAAATCATATGGTGCCAACCAAAGAGATAAGATAATCAATTTAAATAACAAAGGGTTCCATTATAACCTTAGAGCAAATACTCAGTTCATAGCTATTGAACAAAATATAAGTAGCAATAAAGACAACATTTCTGGATTAAAAAATCAGAGGAAATAAATGGATAAGAGGAAACTCTGTCAAAGCCCTTCAATATTCAAGCATTCTGCTCAAATCAAGCTTTCCAATCTGTGTAGCTCACTACTCGTGTCACTCCAAGGAAAACCCAAACTTCTCCCTAATCTATATTTACAGACATTTACTAAGAACTAGAGAAAGAAAGTACAAAAGAAGAGGAAAAACTAAACTATGCTAAGCTATGCTATTTTCTGATTTCAGATATCAGATATCTTTTATGCAAAGGCTCCCTTCCTTTTATATATGTGACTCCATCTTTTGCTAGGTCAAACCAAGGCCTTCTCTTCCTGGGCACCGAAGGTGGCACCGCGACGCGGTCAATGAAGGAACAGTGGCGCTGCAATGCCATGATGACATCAGCAAGGATCAGCTGATCGCGCTGCGGCCCGAGATATAGACTGGCCATTGGCGCCGCAGCGCGGCTACATGCAAAATGACCGTTTTGTCCTTAAAAGCTTGGGAAAGTGTGACACCCCCAAATCTGAGTACTTCATTCTCTCAAGATTTGGTGTTCACTTAATCAAAACATTCATTTCTAACTACCCAATCAAAATAAAATTGAATAATAAACCTTCCCATAAAGGATTACATAAATAAAAATCTCCCAGGTTATCTAACCTTTAAATACAATCATTCAAATGCGAAAAAATAAATAAACTTCATTACAATCATTCAAACTAAAGTCTGATTATAAAATATCAATATGATTACAAGTCTTCAATCCTTGTTCATCTTTCTCATTCTCTTACTGGTGTTAGGTACATCAACCTTCTCAACTTTAGCTGTAAGGTTTATATAAGCAAGAGTGAGCAAACAAGGCTCACTTGAAATGATAATAAATAAAACTTTACAGCCACTGCCAAATAATAGGCACAATGGAACTGAACAAAATGTTTTATCAATGACAATCAGAATCATGAAATATTTAACTAAGGGTCATAAGACCACGAACTATGTCCATAGTTATAAGTAATCTTTCAACTTAAACTTTAACAGTCATAAGACTATAGGGACTCCTCGTACTTAGGGGGATCAGCCCTTCGTACAATGTATTGTGCACAAACATTTCAACGCTAAGCGTAAATTATCCCCTAATATTAGGGTTGTTCATCTCAGTATTTAGAGTACAAGTCCGCATCAAAGTAAGTTTGGTTTTGATACATTTCAAGGTAAATTTAGAATTCAACGGTCATCAACTATTGAATAGTTTAATAAAAAGGTAATAACTTTATGTTATGGAATAAATCATAACAGAATCAACATTGTATACTGAATTCATGCTTTAGGAATAATCTAAGAGCATAAACATTGAATAATTATAACATACCTTGCATGAACAATATTAAGCCAATGTTATTTAGAATTAAGTTCTAAGCATGCATAACAAATAGTAAATCGAATGATAAAACTTGTTCATCAGAATGAAAATTATTGCATGCTAGAATAACAAGTATAGGTTTAGAAAAACTTGCATAATGTAATCGAACAAGAAACAATAACTTGCTCAATAATAAACAAACTAGCTCAACAAAAGTGTAATCTAGCACAATGTAACAATAAATTTAGAGAACTTGCAAAATCATAAATAAACTAACTCAACGAAAGTTTGGAGATAGAAAACTTGTCTTGCTTGTAGGCTAAACCATAACAATTCAATTCACAATATCTTAATCATATGCCATTAGGACACAATTAGCCACTACTCATAATACATATCTATTTCATGTATGGTTTGATGTTTAATCACATAATCAAGTTACATCGATTAAAATAATAACAACACTCGTTAAATGTTAATTGTATGCTCATTAATAGTACTATAATATCATAATAACAAATTTACATGTTAAACAATCATCATATTGCATTCCATTAACAACTACAGACTTTTGTGTACAAGAAAATAATTTTTTGGGCTTTACTACTAACCGGCGTTGCGGTGCCACAGTTTGTACTGTGGGCGGCGCTGTGGCGCGGTAGGGCGCAGCGGCGCGAATCATAAGCCACTGGCCTGCGCTACAGCACGAAGTTGGCATTGTGACGGTGACTTTAGCACTGCGGCGCGAAGTCTGGGGCTGGGGCACTGATTTTGGCGCTGAGGCGCCGAATTATAGAACAAAGCACGAAGAACAGAACAAAGCTAACTTTGTTTATGTATCTTAATTTCTAATAACAATTTATAATGTATAACTTACATAAATTACACATAAACTTTACCAAGCATACATATACTAATTTAGAACAACTTAAACCACAATTTTAGAAAATTAAATCCTTAAAGCCATATTTTAAAACCAAAACTCCATGTTTGACATTGTCTGACAAAATTTAACACTGTAATTCCTATTATACATCAAATTAATTCCTTTCAACTACATTCTCTATAATTCTTAACAAACTAATTAACATAGTCACAGTTCAATTTCACATATTAGCTCAAAATCTAATACTAATTTTGTTATCCTACAGTACATATTCATACATATGTTCACTGTAAAAACATTCTCTTTCTTTTAAATGTAATTATATAAAATTACATATATATATATATATATATATATATTTGTTAGTTATAACATTACAATTATGTATGCACATCATTTTCATCACCAATTACCATTTGGGATAACAGAAAATTTGTAAAAACATTATACTACCATCAAGAACACAGAGACTTTAAACTATGTCGTAAAACACATTAACACATATATGTAAATATAACATTAAGGTTATGAAAAAAATACCTTTTGTTGTTTTGAAAATTCTAGCTAACCTCTGAGAACCGCAACTTCACAGACCTTTTCTCCTCTCAACTCACTCTAGTGTCTCTCAATTTTCTCTCTGAAAACCTTTCTTTCTTTTCTTTTCTTAGGCTTAAGACAAATGTCTAGAATACGTAAACAAAACCAACTGATAATCAAGCGTAAAATAAAAAAATGGATATGGCCATAATAAGCCTAATAATTAACATCAGTTACCAAAATATAACGTATAGATTATAAATATATTTTGTTTATATTTTATTTATTTAATTTATATTATTATAATTATAAATTCAAAAGAAATCCAAAAGCCATAAGGCTCTGTTTGGCAAAACTCTTTAAAAATTAAAGACTTAATGTATTTAAGCTTTGTTTGGTCATAACTAATTTAAACTCCTTTAATTTATTTTAATAAAAAAATTTATTTCCTCATTTATAATCACATATTATTTATTTGGATTTCCATATCCAACATTAATCAAATAAATTAATTATATAAACTATATTTTAAATAAATATTCCACTTTAACAAATATCATACAATTATAATTTCATTATAATTTTATTTAATAACTTAACATACCGTCTTAAATTATTAAATCAAGACAACAATATAACATCTCATGTTATATTACCATTCTCTAAATTACAAATTAATTTAATTTAGAATATTACTAATCGATAAATATTTAATAACAACAATCACATCAATAAAATATTTATTTCATTTAATAAATATTTAAATTACAAAACACTAAAATCTTGGATTGTTATATCCTTCCCTCCTTATAAGGATTCTGTCCTCAGGATAACAACTCAAACAATCAAATCGTCACATTCTCCCCTCCTTACAAAGATTCTGTCCCAGAATCGAAGACATAGACTAAACAAATAAATCAGGATAATTCTTCATCATTTCCGCTTCGAGTTCCCACGTAACCTCTTCGACATTGTGGTTCCTCTATATCACCTTCACAAAAGGTATTACTTTATTCCTGAGCACTTGTTCTTTCCTGTCGACTATCTGGATAGGAATCTCTTCATAAGACAAATCTTTACTAAACTGCAATGGTTCATACTCGATCACATGTTTGTAATCGGGTTTATACGATTGCAACACTGACACATGAAAAATATTGTGGCACATGTTCTAATTCTGGAGGTAAAGCTACTTTATAAGCCACCTCTCCCACTCTTCATAGAATCTCGAAAGGTCCAATAAACCTTGGACTTAGCTTTCCTTTCTTTCCAAAACAAATTTTCCCCTTCCAAGGAGAAACCTTCAGGAACACGAAATTTCCTGCTTCAAATTTGTGATTCTGCCTGTGTTGATCAACATACTTCTTCTGTCGATCTTGAGCAGCTACCAGTCTTGCTCTGATGAGTTTGATAATTTTAGCGGTCTGCTGCACCAGTTCTGGTCCTAGCAGTTGACGTTCACCAACTTCATCCCATCATAGTGGAGTTCTACATTTTCTGCCGTATAACTCCTCATATGGCGGCATGCCAATGCTTGCGTGGTAACTGTTATTGTATGCAAACTCCACCAATGGTAGATGATCATCCCAGCTTTCTTTGAAATCCATGATGCATGCTCTCAGCATATCTTCCAATGTCTGGATTGTTCGTTTGCTTTGGCCATCTGTTTGTGGATGATATGTCGTACTCATTCACAACTGTGTTCCCATACATTCTTGTAGTCTCTTCCAAAAGTTTGTGTGAACCTCAGACCTCTATCTGACACAATTGACACTGGCACTCCATGTCTCGAAACGATTTCTCTAACGTACAACTTTGCTAACTGATCAAGATTGAATCTTTATTGGCAAAAAGTGTGTTGATTTCGTCAGTCTGTCCACTATCACCCAAATCGCATCGTATCCTTTCTGAGTAGTTGAAAGACCCACCATAAAATCCATTGTGATGTGTTCCCACTTCTATTCTGGTATTTCTAACGGTTGAAGTAATCCACTTGGTCTTTGATGCTCGGTCTTGACTCGCTGACATGTCAAGCATTTTGCGACATACTCTACGATATCTCTTTTCATGTTTGGCCACCAAAAATGACATCGTAAATCTTGATACATCTTCGTACTTCCCGAATGTATCGAATATCTTGAGTTATGAGCTTCGGTCAAGATTTCTTTTTTAATACCTAGTACTACTGGAACCTAGATTCTTTCCTTGAATTGTAGTATTCCTTCAGTATCAAGCTTATACCTTACTTCTTTACCCTCGACCACATCTTCCTTTATTTTTCTGCATTCATCATCGTGTAGTTGAGCACTCTTCACTTTCTCCACCAAAGTTGGAGTAGTTTCCATCTGGTACAATTTTTCGTCAGATTCTTTTGGAAATTTGATTTCCAACTCTAGCCTTTCCATTACTGAAATGATCTCCTCCTTGTCGATTAACAACATCAACTTTTCTCGTCCTTTCCTACTCAAGGCATCTGCAACCACATTAGCTTTGTCTGGATGATAAAAGATCTCGTAATCATAAACCTTTATCAATTCCATCCATTTCCTTTGACTCATGTTCAGGTCCTTCTGTGTGAAAATATACTTCAGACTCTTATGGTATGTGTAGATCTTACATTTTTCTCCATAGAGATAATGTCTCCATATCTTCAGAGCAAATACCACTGCAGCGAACTCTAAATCATGAGTCAGATATCCTTTCTCATAGTCCTTCAACTATCTTGATACATAAGCAATAACTTTGCCGTTCTGCATAAGAACACAACCCAACCCTTTATGTGGGGCATCACTATACACCACAAAATTTCCTGTATTATCTGGTAATGACAACACAGGTGCCACACTTAACTTTTTTTCAATTCTTGGAAACTTTCCTTACACTTCTCCGTCCAAACAAATTTTACAGCTTTCCTTGTCAAATTTATTAACGGAGTGGCAATCTTGGAAAAGTCCTGAATAAACTGTCTATAATAACCAGCTAGTCCCAAGAAACTCCTCACCTCCGAAGGTGTTCTTGGTTGTTCCCAGTTGATTACAGCTTCAACCTTTGATGGATCCACTGAAATCCCACCTTTGTCAATCACATGCCCAAGAAATTGTACACGTTCAAGCCAAAATTCTCACTTAGAGAATTTCGCGTACAACTTTTCCTTTTTTAGTGTCTCCAGCGTCAGCCGTAAGTGTTCTATGTGTTCTTCTTGAGTTTTGGAGTACACCAAAATATCATCGATAAATACCACCACAAACTTGTTTAAAAATGGTTTAAACACCCTATTCATCAAATCCATGAATGCTGCAAGGGCATTTATTAAACCAAAAGACATCACTAAAATTTTTAATGTCCATACTGAGTTCAAAATGCCGTCTTCGGTATATCCTCCTTCCTTACTTTCATTTGATGATACCCACTTCTCAAATCTAGTTTCGAGAAATATCTAGCACCCTTCAACTGATCAAACAAGTCATCTATTCTTGGTAACAGATATTTATTCTTAATAATGGCTTTGTTTAACTCCATATAATCAATGCAAAGACGCATTGACCCATCCTTCTTCTTCATAAATAACATTGGTGCTCCCCACGGTGACACACTCGGTTGAATTTACTTCATGTCTAACAACTCCTGCAACTGTACCATCAGTTCCTTCATCTCTACCGGAGCCATTCTGTACAGGGCCTTCGATATTGGAGCGGTTCCTGGCGCTAAGTCGATCACAAATTCAATCTCTCGATCAGGCGGAAGTCCTGGTAAATCTCCCGAAAACACATCTACGAATTCCCTAACCACTGGTATCTCTTCCAATTTCACCCCCTTCCTCTGAGTATCGACTATGTAAGCTAAATAAGCCATACAACCTTGATTCAACAACTTCTTGGCCTACATAATCATCAGACATCTTGCATGTCTAGGCGATCTGCTATCATGAAAAACTACCTTTGACAAAGTCAAAAGGTTTACACATTTCTTTTGACAATCAATTATCGCTCCATAATTGAACAACCAATCCATTCCCAAAATAACATCAAACTCTCTAAGTTTTATTGGGATTAAATCTACCATCATAACATTTTCCTTAATGTTCACCCTATAATTCTTGCATACGAACCTAACAGGAATCACTTCCCTATTCACAATTTCTATGTTTAAAGGGAGATTCAATTCCTCGTTAGGTAATCCTAACCTCTTAGAAAATTCATCAGATATAAATGAGCAAGTAGCACCCGAATCAAATAATACATGAGCATCAATATCAATGATTGGGATAATACCTGACACCACATCTTTTGATTACACTGCATCCTGCACAGTCATGTTGAAGGTTCTGGCTGTGGGTCTGTTGGATGACGTTGGTCCTGCAATGGTCAATGTACCTCCACTACTACCTCCCTTGTTTCCTATCGTCTCTTCAGCTTTCTTCTTAGGGCACTCACGAGCAAAATGATCATTTGACCCGCACGTGTAGCAAACATTCTTCTTGGGTTGACTGTAATTTGGGGCAATGTGACCCTCCTGGCCATAGTTAAAGCATACACGCTTCCCCCTTAAGCACACACCCATGTGAAACTTCCTACACGTAGCACATTCTTCAAACTTCTTCTTCTGTTGATTACACTGCTGGTTTCTTAAACCCACATTTCCATTCCACTTCCTCTTCAAATTATTGTTGCCATTTCCGCCATTACCACCACCACTCTTAACTTCACCTTCACTCTTCTTCTTTCTCTGCTCTTGATTGTGCTTTGTTACAGCCTCGCCTCCACTCTCAGCGAGAATTTCCTTCTCAAGCACCGTTGCGAATGTCTTCAACTAGAACAGGGAGACCTTACTGTACAACCAAGGTTTCAGTCCCTGTTCAAATCTCCTAGCCTTGCCCTCATCCGTGTTAACTTGATATGGCGCAAACCTCGCTAGCTCGTTGAACCTTGTTGTATACTCTGAATCTGACATTGTGCCCTGTTTCAGATCTAGGAACTGCACTTCCATCTGATTCTTCGAACTTTCTAGGAAATGTGTCTCAAAAAATATTTCCTTAAATCTATCCCATGTCATCACCCCTTGACCTCCTCTAGTTTTATTGGCATGCCACCAATAACTAGCATCTGCTCTCAACATAAATGTTGCAAAAGCAGTCATCTAATTCTCACCTAACTAGCTACATCAAATACTTTCTCTATCTCCATGATCCAGGTCTGTCCAGAATTGGTACAACGGACTGTCGAGATCATCAAGGTTATTCGAGCGAGATTGATCGCATCACAAGATAGACAAAAGAAATATGCTGATCAACATCAACAAAATAGAGAATGTCGTTAGTTATTTTTTCCTGAAAGTGTTTCCCTGGAAGGGAAAAATTTGATTTGGCAAGAAGGGAAAATTAAGCCCTAGGTTTATAGGACCTTTTGAAGTGCTTCGACGAGTTGGTGAAGTGGCGTACGAGGTAGCTTTGCCTCCAAAATTGGAGTATATTCATAATATTTTCCATGTCTCGGTATTGAGACCATATAAGCCTGATTAAAAGCATGTTATTGAATATGAGCCCTTACAGTTTGAGAAAGATTTGTCATATGAAGAAGTCCATGTTCAAATTGTTGACAGAAAAGAGCAAGTACATAGGAATAAGGTGATACCTTCTATTAAGGTAATCTGGAGGAACCATAATGCTGAGGAAGCTACGTGGGAACTTAAAAGCGTTATGATGAAGAATTATCCTCAGTTATTTGCTTGATCTTGTATAGCGATTCTGAGGACAGAATCTTGTTAAGGAGGGAAGAATGTAACGAATAAATTTTTAGAGTTGTGATTCTGGGGACAAAATCCTTTTAAGGATGGAAGGATGTAACGATCGAGAAATTTGTAATTTAATTTAAATATTTATTGAATTAAATAAATATCTTAAATAATTTATTTATTGAGGAAAATAAATAATTGGTAAATTGTGGTGAATTAATTTTATTAGTGTTAATTAAATTGAATAATGATAATTTATCTGAAGGATTTAATTTAAGGAAATAATTAAATTAAATCAATTGCTTAATATTTAAAAAAATAATTAAAGTAAATGAATTGTTTAATATTAAAGGAAATGAATAAATTAAAGTGATATTTCTAATTTATTAATTAAATTAGATATATAATTGTTTGTTAATTATAAGTATAATGATAATAAGATTTTTATTATTGCTATTATAAGTTATTTAAATTAACTAAATGTGTGACAAGTGAAACTATATAATAAAAATATTATAAAAATAATCTATTATGAAAATTCTGTGTAACCAAACAAAGCCTTGTGGCTTTTGGTTACTATAACTGCCAAAGACGCTTGGCTTAATAAACTGATAATCATAATTATCAGTGTTTAAGCGCTCAGTGGGTTATTTCACATATTACTGTTCTAAGGTTTACTAGATAGCATAGAAAGAGAGAGAGAGAGAGAGAGAGAGAGAGAGCTTGGTGAGAATTGCAAAGAATTAAGAGTGGAACAAGAGGGAGAAGGATTGAAAGGGATTTGCTATCAATTTTGCTATCATACAATCAAAGATTCAAGGTATAAACTATTTCTATTTTACTTTAATTTGGTGGTATATATATATATATATATATATATATATATATATATATATATACTTTTGGTATGATTTGGAAATTACGTGAATTGTGGTAGATATATGTGCATATAGTTTTGCAAAATCTGTTAATCGTCATGTATACTTGATACTTGTTGATCAAATTCGTGAGAAATTAGTGTGTAGGAAGAAAGTAAAATAACAGTGTTTATGTGTGAAAAATGGCTTTAGAAAGTACGAAAATTAATGCTCTATATGCGTTATAATCTGTAGTTTGTTATTGGATTATGTTAATATGCTAAGAACCGAAAGCGGTGTAGCTTGAATCATGTCAATTGATTAAGAAACGAATTCGTGGTGATCCAATTCGTTAAAAGTGTAAAAATAAAGAAATTTGGAAAAACTATGGTTTTGATTCCTCAAAATGATGAATATGTAATTTTTTTAATATAGAATGATGTTTAGCATGTGTAACTATGATATTACAAAGTTTTAGATGTTCAAGTTTGGTGAATTTATGTGGAATTGGGATTTTTTTTGCCTAGAGCAGAGTCTGATTTTGAGTTTCTGCAAAACTGAAACTGATGCATCGCTCAGGGCGCGCTGTCTAGCGTGCCGATGCTGCACTGGCGCCCTGTATCTTGGCACGGGTAATCTACTACCGCGCGGGAGCGCTGTAACCCAGTGTAAAACTAGCGCGGCCGCGCCAGTAGTCAGTCAGACCTAGTATTGAGCTGTTAAAAACATAGCTTGAAAATTGTTAACTTAACATATTTTAATGATTTGTAAATGACCTAAAACATGTTACAAGGAGTAATAGTGTATTGTAATCACAATGCCAAAATTATAGATTATGAATTAATAAGTTGTGAAAGTTCGTAATGTGATGTCATTTGAATTGGAATTGTTTTACAATCACCATGTCGTATACTATGATATAATTGAGAATTCAGTTTCGTGTTACGTGAATGAGTAGGATAATCAAGTCCTAAGTTAAGGATTATAGACTTGATTAAAATGAAAACTAAACTAATGAAATGGGTGTTAATGTAACTAATTATTATTGCGATTTTAATGATATATGTATAGTAATTGGCAAATATTATTACATGTGTAGCTTATATACAAGGCAAGTTTCTTACCCTAAACTTTCGTTGAGCAAGTTTCTAACTTCATTCTCTTTATAAGAATGCAAGGTTTTTATTCCTAAATCATCATTGTACAAGTTTCTAAATTTTATGTTAAGTTGAGAAAAACTAATCTATCTTTGTATGATTGTACAAGCTCTTATAACCCAATTCGTTACATCGAGCAAGTTTTATTTTCCTTAATGTTATTCAAAACATATATTGTTTTAGTACACCGATTCAAAGGAGATTGTTCTAACTCTTCTGGATATAGCACTTTGCATGTATATCATGTTTACCCAATTATATATTGTTGTTATTCAATCTTTCTACCTTAATAACCTTGTTCAATTCTATATTGATTATATTAAACCTCCAAGTAATAAACAAACTCTTATTGATTGAACTAGTCTATTATGGAATAGTGTTCTAAAATTCTAGAAACACTGATAAGTTAGTTCCGAGCTAAAATTTCTTTAGTGAGGAAATTCTAAATTCAAACTGAGATGAACAACCCTAACATAGGGGATTTTTTACGTGTAACATTTAGATGTTTGTGCACAATACATAGTATAAAGGGCTGATCCCCCTAAGTACATTAAGAAAGGTCTGTATAGTCTAAATGGTTGTTAAGGTTGAGGTAATAATACCTAAATACCAGAGACATAGTTCGTGGTCTTAACACCCTCAGATATTAAACTTGAACTTGTTTTCTATTTTGATTCTTAGAACAAGTTCATTGTTGTTCAGCATTCGTCGTTCATTCTCATGTTGTTATCATTACTACTCTCTATATCAGTGAGAAATTGATTGCTCACTCTTTCATTTAACACTACAGCTAAAGTAGAGAAAGTCGATGAGCCATCTACTAGCAAAGGAAAGGGCAAGATGTCCAAGTGTTGAAGAGTTATGAGAATTTTATTTTTATGAATTATGTTAAAAACTTGTTTTATTTTATTATGTATTCCGCAAACTTATGTAATAATTTTTAAGGTTAGATTACCTGGGATTATTTTTGAGATGATGATGTAACCCTTTAATGGGAAAGATTAATGTTTAAGTTATTTAAATTATGTCTTTATCCTTTATGATGGGTAGTTAGATGTAATGGTTTTGGATAGTGAACACCAAATTCTGTGGGAATGGAGTACCTGGATTTGGGGGTGTCACGAAAATCCTTAAATGTTGTACCTTGTTTCTGAGGTTGATTTTGCAAAGCACATGTCAGTAACGTCACTAGCTGCTGAACTGGGTTATCTTCCACAATGTTATTGTTGGTTTCCTCAGTGGTTCTCTGTCGGGGTTGACGTCTTAGAGGCATTTTCTATTAAAATACACTCATTAGACTATTACTCAATTTCTTTAAGTATTTTGTACTTAATTTGCACACCATAAAAGATTATCACGTAACACATAACACTTTGAATAAAATAAAATAATAACTTTTATTCATTCATAATCTTTCTGAAAACATAAGAACAGTAGCATCACTGCTATTTACATTACTTCCCTGAACTACTAAAGTTCCAGGAACATCATCATCATATCCCATAGGTTACATAACACTTGGGATTTACATTTTATTTATCATATCATAAATCACATATCAAATACATTCCCTACAATGTCCTACTAAGATACTGCGTAGCCTTACGACGTTCTTCCTCCATAATTCAGAACATTGTTCGGCGATCTAATATGTATGATGGCAGCGTCTCGAACTGAATCAGATAACCCATGACCCGATCTTAAGCTCGATTAATCACGGTGTTGAATACATTATTTATCTCCTCCATCTTCATCCTCTTTGCTTGTGCGTCTCTCTCTTCTATTCTGGCTCGTTGATAAGCTTCTTCATACGCGTCTTCGGATCTAGCCCTCTTAGTAGATTCCTCTTTCAACTTGTTCTTTAGTTCTGCAATCTCCGCTGTCTTATTCATTCTCTTCTTCAGTGTGGACCAGTTTCTCTTCAACATTATTCAGACGTTCCTCTCGATCCTGGATCTCGTCGTCCTTCTGTGCCATCGAGATCTGTTGTTCAACTACTATCTCTTGCAACTCCTCGACGGTATCTTGAAGTTCCACATTGCGGTCGTATACTTCGTCGTACATACGGGCAGCTATCAAGTTAAGTAGAAGCTCTTCCTCCTCGTCCTCCTCATCTGACTGTGGCAGCTCAACATGGTCCTCCTCATCCATCTCTATCTCATCGTCCCCATCAGGTATTCTCTCCTGCTCAACCACTGTGACCAACGGAATTGTTTCCCGTGGCAGTAGTTGTTCCCAAATAACCTGAATATCTCGAGGCTCCTCCTCTGTAGGCATCTGGGATCCTTCCTCCATGGCCTGACTGGATTCTCCTACATTCACCATCCTGACAACAAAATTTTAAGTTTTCAATTACTAATCATACTACTCGACACTCACAAGCACGTAGGTTGAAATCACATAAGCACATAAGTATTTTATTACTTTATCCTTAAAACTCGATAAGAGTTTATCACCACTAACTTTTCGAAGGTTACTTCCTAAGGTTTTTCCCCCACCTAAGGTTCATAACCTAAAGATTTGATACCAACTTGTGACACCCCCAAATCTAAGTACTTCATTCTCTCAAGATTTGGTGTTCACTTAATCAAAACATTCATTTCTAACTACCCAATCAAAATAAAATTGAATAATAAACCTTCCCATAAAGGATTATATAAATAAAAATCTCCCAGATTATCTAACCTTTAAATACAATCATTCAAATGCGAAAAAATAAATAAACTTCATTACAATCATTCAAACTAAAGTCTGATTATAAAATATCAACATGATTATAAGTCTTCAATCCTTGTTCATCTTTCCCTTTCCCTTACTGGTGCTAGGTACATCAACCTTCTCAACTATAGCTGTAAGGTTTATATAAGCAAGAGTGAGCAAACAAGGCTCACTTGAAATGATAATAAATAAAACTTTACAACCACTGCCAAATAATAGGTACAATGGAACTGAACAAAATGCTTTATCAATGACAATCAGAATCATGAAATATTTAACTGAGGGTCATAAGACCACAAACTATGTCCATAGTTATAAGTAATCTTTCAACTTAAACTTTAACAGTCATAAGACTATAGGGACTCCTCGTACTTAGGGGGATCAGCCCTTCGTACAATGTATTGTGCACAAACATTTCAACGCTAAGCGTAAATTATCCCCTAATATTAGGGATGTTCATCTCAGTATTTAGAGTACAAGTCCGCACCAAAGTAAGTTTGGTTTTGATACATTTCAAGGTAATTTAGAATTCAACGATCATCAACTACGGAATAGTTGAATAAAAAGGTAATAACTTTATGTTATGGAATAAATCATAACAGAATCAACATTGTATACTGAATTCATGCTTTAGGAATAATCTAAGAGCATAAACATTGAATAATTATAACATACCTTGCTTGAACAATATTAAGCCAATGTTATTTAGAATTAAGTTCTAAGCATGCATAACAAATAGTAAATCGAATGATAAAACTTGTTCATCAGAATGAAAATTATTGCATGCTAGAATAACAAGTTTAGGTTTAGAAAAACTTGCATAATGTAATCGAACAAGAAATAATAACTTGCTCAATAATAAACAAACTAGCTCAACAAAAGTGTAAGCTATCACAATGTAATAATCTATTTAGAGAACTTGCAAAATCATAAATAAACTAACTCAACGAAAGTTTGGAGATAGAAAACTTGTCTTGCTTGTAGGCTAAACCATAACAATTCAATTCACAATATCCTAATCATATGCCATTAGGACACAATTAGCCACTACTCATAATACATATCTATTTCATGTATGGTTTGATGTTTAATCACATAATCAGGTTACATCGATTAAAATAATAACAACACTCGTTAAATGTTAATTGTATGCTCATTAATAGTACTATAATATCATAATAATAAATTTACATGTTAAACAATCATCATATTGCATTCCATTAACAACTACAGACTTTTGTGTACAAGAAAATAATTTTCTGGGCTTTACTGCTAACCGGCGCTGCGGTGCCACAGTTTGTACTATAGGCGGCGCAGTAGGGGCTCAGTGGCGCAAATCACAAGCCACTGGTCAGCGCTGCGGTGCAAAGTTGGCGCTGGGGCGCAAAGTCTGGGGCTGGGGCACTGATTTTGGCGCTTAGGCGCCGAATTACAGAACCAAGCACGAAGAACAGAACAAAGTTTACTTTGTTGCTGTATCTTAATTTCTAACAACAATTTATAATGTATAACTTACATAAATTACACATAAACTTAACCAAGCATACATGTACTAATTTAGCACAACTTAAATCCACAATTTTAGAAAATTAAATCCTTGAAGCCATATTTTAAAATCAAAAGTCCATGTTGACATTGTCTGACAAAATTTAACACTGTAATTCCTATTATACTTCAAATTGATTCCTTTCAACTACGTTCTCTGTAATTCTTAACAAACTAATTAACATAGTCACAGTTCAATTTCACATATTAGCTCAAAATCTAATACTAATTTTGTCATCCTACAACACACATTCATACATATGTTCATTGTAAAAACATTCTTTCTTTTATACATAATTATATACAATTACATATATATATATATATATATATATATAGCAAGGATCAAGAGCATTCCCCTTAAATAACATTCCTTCTTAAATAGAACTCCTTTATTAGAACTACGTCATTTTGGAGTCTTTTAAAAAAGAGTGGTCCCACTTGCTTTCCTTTTATTTATAAAAATGCCACCCACGGCCCACTTATTTTTTAAAAAAGACTCCAAAACGACGTAGTTTTAATAAATGAGTGCTATTTAAGGGGAATGCTCTTGATCCTTACACACACACACACACACACACACACACACACACATATATATATATATATATATATATATGCTAGTTATAACATTACAATTATGTATGCACATCATTTTCATCACCAATTATAACATTTGGGATTACAGAAAATTTGTAAAAACTTTTTACTACCATCAAGAACACAGAGACTTTAAACTATGTCGTAAAACACATTAACACATATATGTAAATATAACATTAAGGTTATGGAAAAATACCTTTTATTGTTTTGAAAATCCTTGCTAACCTTTGAGAACCGCAACTTCACAGACCTTTTCTCCTCTAAACTCACTCTAGTCTCTCTCAATTTTCTCTTTGAAAACCTTCATTTCTTTTCTTTTCTTAGGCTTAAGCCAAATGTCTAGAATACGTAAACAAAACCAACTGATAATCAAGCGTAAAATAAAAAAATGAATATGGCCATAATAAGCCTAATAATTAACATCAGTTACCAAAATATAATGTATAGATTATAAATATATTTTATTTATTTAATTTATATTATTATAATTCAAAATTCAGAAGAAATCCAAAAGCCATAAAGCTCTGTTTCGCAAAACTCTTTAAAAATTAAAGACTTAATGTATTTAAGCTTTGTTTAGTCATAACTAATTTAAACTTCTTTAATTTATTTTAATAAACAATTTAGTTCATCATTTATAATCACATATTATTTATTTAGATTTCCATATTCAACATTAATCAAATAAATTAATTATACAAACTATATTTTAAATAAATATTCCACTTTAACAAATATAACAAAATTATAATTTCATTATAATTTTATTTAATAACTTAACATACCATCTTAAATTATTAAATCAAGACAACAATATAACATCTCATGTTATATTACCATTCTCTAAATTACAAATTAATTTAATTTAGAATATTATTAATCCATAAATATTTAATAACAACAATCACATCAATAAAATATTTATTTCATTTAATAAATATTTAAATTACAAAACACTAATAAGCCCTGCATTGCATCAACTGAGCATAATAAAACTATAATCATATAAAACTATATAAAATCTATGAGATCAGACAACTATTTACGTCATAAAGTATATGATTCGCGGGTATAAATCCCACTCATCAAATACCCCCAAACTTAAGTCTTTTTTTGTCCTCGAGTAAACTGTCTAACACAAAAATAACAGTACTAAATTAACACGCGAAAGAAATATAAAACTATATGCTAGCATCGTGGCTACAAATCTCAATCAAAGTTACTCCCAGAGAACAAAGCAAACACAGGCATAAGTAAGGGTTTATTCTATTTCAAGCATAAGACTGTATTCGATCCATTCTATGTGTGTGTGGAGACCAACCATCCTAACGATATATAACTCAAATAAGTTCGCACAGTCGATTGTTAATACTAATATGCACACTCCGTAACTTAAACATTCAATAAACATTAAGAATAAGACACATGGTGTAGGAAAGGATCAAAAGACTAGAGCATGAAGACATTAAAATCTGACTCGAACAGTCCTTAATTACCTTAGGCTAATCAGAACTACCCATTAATGAGCTTTTGATCAGTGACTCCCAAACTAGACGACTTTAGGACACTAGGTGTAGAACACCCCTAAGAATCTAGTAACTCGAGCAGCAAAGGCCACGTAATCAACATAAGCCGAATTAGATTTTTTGAACTCCAAAGATTATTAGGCGAGTGCATTTTATGCTCCATCTCAACATCGGTCCTGCGTTTATGGGTGAGTGCGTTTTACGCTCCATATCGATCCACCGCAAGACTTCCGATATTTAATCTTCATTTCTTTTTATTCTAATTAAATATTTTTTTATATATATCGGCATGCCAGGATCCAAGATCCAAAACTGTATAAACGTCTAAGTCTTTTATTACCTTATAAAAATGAAAGTTTATAAGAGTGAACAACTCTCAAAGCAATAAACACGCGAACTAAATTCAAAAAATAACTAGTTAACATAGTTGGTCGGTGCTTGCTAGAAGGACAGATCAATAACAGTCTCAACTTATCAACTAACAAACCCCTAGTTCATGCATGCTTGACACGACTATAAGAGAGACAAAACCATTTGGCGCTTGTCATGGCCGAAATCAAAAATTAATAATGTATAACACCCTTGCTGAATAGCAGCTCAAATAGGGTAAAAAGGCCATTAACATGGCACAAGCATATAAATCTGTATAAGCCCCAAAAAGATGGCTATAAACCACAAACATGTTAATTATGATCAAAGCGTTAATAAATAATAACCAAAAATAGTTCATAACATCCATAATAATAACAATTCAAAACATAATCCCACAGTTCAAAAATGACTGCACCACAATACTAAAAATAAACAAAAGCAAAGTACTAAATATACAACCTAACATGGCAATAGAAAGAAATAACAAGATAATAGGCCCTAACACCCCCAAACTTAAGGTGAGCAATTCCCACATTGCTAAATATATAACAATCTATACAAGAGGGCTTCCTTGAAGATCGCTCACTCGGCATCAGCATCGTCCTCATCATCTTCGGCGGGCGGTGATGGTGGAGGGTATGGTGGGAAGACAAGTGGCACTGGAAATTGGTATGGCATGAACACAGCGTTCTCGCTATAATAGTCGGTGTATATGCTCTGCATAGTGTTCACCAGCTCAGCCTGGTACTGCATAGCAATGTCCTACCTCTACGCGACTGCTGCAATGTGCCTCTGCTGCCTCCGAGCCTCGGCGTCGAGCTTTTGATGCAGCAAGGGGAGGGATTCCATGATGTCTGCTAGTAGTCCCTATGTAGTTGGGCCTGCGTCTGGAGGCTGCGAGGGCTCGACCTCGGCTGTGGGAGGTGGCACCGTAGGTGGCCCGTATCCTTCGCCTCTGACATGAGACTCTGCCCCATCCCACATAATGTAGCGGGCGATGATCAGATGGTCAACGACTGACATGGGTGACAAAGCTATCTCCTCTGGCCCCCACTGAATACCTGCTTGCTTGCACAAGTAGGTGATCAATGATGGATGTGGAAGTCCTGCAGCGACGTTACTCTTGATCACCTTTAGAATTGACTCATAAATCAGAACTCCAATATCCAAATACAGACCCGTGACAATGGCAAATAACAGAATCGCCCTATCGTAAGTCACGTCGCTCAAGTGATGGGTCGGGATTATATTGGCATAAATAAAGCTGAACCACGCCTTTTCGTAGTGACTGATTGTTGAAGATAGGAAACTGGTCTTTTCACCTGTGTAGTCATTCATTTTCCATGTAGTCACGGGCTTGTAGAGCCGCCTAATGATATCCTCGAGATCATAGCTGCGGAGTCCCGGCTGTATATAGTCCCTGCCTTGATAATTGGGTGCCGTAAATAGTGCATTGATGGCCTGACTTCCAAACGCCACTGACTTCCCCCTAACTTAGACAACAGCAGGACCTTCGGGATTGGCGTTGGCGTAAAACTCCCGAACCATAGATACAATAGCTGACCCAGGTGGTTTTGTGAAGTGGATCCAATTGCGTTCAAGTATCATGGTTGTTAGCTCGCCATCCTTTTTGTCTGGCCTGAACCCCCGCTCAAGAATCAAATTTCTCGCAGCAAAAGAGCTTTTGTACCTTTTCCAAGCCTCCTCATTAATGAACTTAGTGTTGTCCCAAGCCATTGGTGGTGCTGCGGATGATGATCCTCCCATACTAAGGCGTTGCCTCTTTTGTGCCATGTCAGAAATCTCAGTTGGTTTGGTGCAAAAACAGTCCCTAAGCAGCGCCAAAATTCCCCCAAACTTAGGCCAAATAAACCCCAATAATTTCTAATGTCAAAACAACCCAATTTAGTCCACTGTTTGGTTCAGGCAATTTCTCAAACACCTTGTGTACGTTCTTAAGAGCAAACTTGGATAGCCTTTGGTAGCAGTGCTCTAACCCGATTTTTGTTAGTGGAAATCACACAAACAAATAACAAGAATTGCACAAAACCACAATAAAACCAAAAATATTTTGCTTGAGTGAAATCCAGCAAAAATACCTTGAGTTCAAACCCTAGGTGAGAAATCGAGTGGTGATGAACTCTGATAAGCAATCGATGGAGTCCCTTGGTTTGTTAGGGTAGTTTGAGATGAGAAACGATCACTACTAAGACTTTGTGGGAGTGAAACGACTGATAGGAATGCTTAGGTTCTTTTATGCTATGGTGTCGAGAGTTATGTGTTGAGACTGTCGAGAGAAAAGGGGAGTAATGGGCTAAATTGATGGCTTCAATGCGTTTTTAAAAATAAAATCTCGTCCGTGGTGCCGCGGCGTCGCCTATTCTTCTTTGCCCAGCGCTGCGGCGTGAGTTAACAATAGCTTGGACTCGCTGGTGGTGCCGCGGCACGGACTACCCTTTATTGGTTGGCGCTGCGGCGTGGATTAGGAGTATGCTCTAAACATTGATGGCATCACGGTGCGAATTAACCTTATTCCATGGCGCTGCAGCACGAGACAAAAATATGGGAGAGTGAGCACGACGCTACGGTGCGAAGTCCGGTGTATTTACTGGCACCGCGGCGCCAGCCTTGAATCAGAGTTTTTCCTGCATAAACCAAGCCATATAGTAGCACTTATAATCATAACTACATATATGTAATATAACCGACAGGATAACTAGTTTAATTATACTATCATATATGCAATAGTAACACAAAAGAAGAACATGATGTCTGCATTCTGTAGCCACAAAAATAATGCATATGAGATTAGAATTATTGGCAGCAATGTTAACAAACAAAAGCGAGAAGACTAAATATAAAGTAAACATAAGTAAGAAAAATAGATCGAATTTGATACTGAAATAGGGGTACCTCCCCACCAAGCGCTTGTTTTAAATTCGTCAGTTTGACTGTATTGATGTCGCTCAATCCTGCTCGTAAGAGAAAATGACCATTTTATGCCACCTATTCATCAATTCCTCTAAATTTTTTGCCGACATGGATGATTGGCCATTCTCCTTTCCTTCACCCATAGACACAAAGAATCTTTCACCACTGGAATTATCCACTAATTCACCTTGTTCATCAATTTGAAAGTGTTCTTTGTGCGCTAGCGGGCCCTCCAGGGTTTCCACAGTCGTGAGCGTGGTTTCTGGTTGTTGATCAATCTTGACTATACAACCACTGTTGATCCTTTTGTCTCGAACTTCAGACTCCACCGGTTGGATAGTTTGCACCATGATTTCTCCCTCAACCACTGTGCGAGATTCATCGCTTTCTCCTTCCGTATCCACCATGCATTGCTCTACTCTTTCATCGTTGATATCAATTATGACCGGTAGATTGCCTTGCGATGGATTTGTGACAGCATTGATGAGTTGCCCAAATTGATTTTCAAGTCTTTGCAATGCAGCTTCTTGGCTTGTCATCTGAACCTCATTTTTCTCAATAAAGTTGGTGAGAAGCTCTCCGAGCCTGTTCTCTTCTTCTCATGTTGAGTACTCAGACAAGCTCTCATTGGTTCGAGACGTCACCTCATATTGCGGCGGAGATCGATCATAGTCAGACTGATTTGGATAATTGTAATTTGGATCATGATATTGCTCTTGACTGTAGTCCCAAGAGTTTGGATAACCTTGATAGTTTGGAAGATACGAGATCAGTTCAATGTCAGCTAGTTCCTGACAGTAGGCATTCTGAGTGGATTGACACTCAAGATTGGCAGAAAACCTCAAGACGTTTGCAATTTGAACTTGCAATTGCTCGAGTCCTTCTTTTGAGCTTTGTTGTGTCATCCTCTCATAAGGCCATTAATAACAATGATAGTCCATACCTTGTAAACTTAAAAACAAAAAGGAAGATCAAACAAATAAAAGAAATATATATACGTTCAAATTAAGACTATATTAATTTAAGTCAATATTGGACAATATTAGAATAATAGTTCTCCGGTAACGGCACCAAAAACTTGGTGGTCAAAAAACCGATCACTAAACACGCGCAAGTATACGCGGTCTAACAAGTAATACAGTGATAAGGAAAGTGTCGAACCAACGAGGAACTATCACTAATATTTACCAAGTACCGACTTTGTATCGCTAAAGTCTTATTCGAACAGCAATAAATGGAAGTGTGATTAATCTAAGTATAACTAATTATCAAAGCAAGTAAATGGATAACGAATGGTAATCGAAGGAATTACAAGCTAAGGTTACAACTTCACCCCTACACAGGCATTCTGTCAAACACCTGGCGTGATATGCTTCATCAAACTTCCTACCCTTCTCTCTTTGGTCTTAATGGTCACGAAAATTTGTCGATCGAGAACACATAGGTGCTCATACACCTCTTTCGAGGTATGCACAAACACATTCTTTCCAGATCCACCCGATAGGGAATAGAACAGAAAAGAACATCCAAGCTAGATACAATCCTACACATGTCTATGAGAATTAATCATAACAAGGATTTAGGCATAAGTTCTCAAATAGGTCGCACGTGGCGCACAGATATATGTCTATTCTACGGACAACTTATGCAGTCGAAACCCATAATCACATGCCAATATATTACGGTGTAAATCTATAATACTTCTTTCAATATCATATAAATTACCAAAATCATCACTAATATCTTAGCGAGAATCATTAAGCATAAATATATTGAACCAAATCATATGGTGCCAACCAAAGAGATAAGACAATCAATTTAAATAACAAAAGGTTCCATTATAACCTTAGAGCAAATACTCAGTTCATAGCTATTGAACAAAATATAAGTAGCAATAAAGACAATATTTATAGATTACAAAATCGAAGGAAATAAATGGATAAGAGAAAACTCTGTCAAAGCCCTTCAATCTCCAAGCATTCTACTCAAATCAAGTTTTCTAATGCGTGTAGCTCACTGCTCGTGTCGCTCCAAGAAAAACTCAAACTTCTCCCTAATCTTTATTTAAAGACATTTACTAAGAACTAGAGAAAGAAAGTACAAAAGAAGAGGAAAAACTAAACTATGCTAAGCTATGCTATTTTCTGATTCCATATATCAGATATCTTGTATACAAAGGCTCCCTTCCTTTTATATATGTGACTCCATCTTTTGCTAGGTCAAACTAAGGCCTTCTCTGCCTGGGCACCGGAGGTGGCGCCGCGATGCGGTCAATAATCCTATGGGTCGCGCTACAGCGCCACTTTAGTTTGGAAAACACTGGAGCTCACGCTGTCGCGCGAGTCCATAAAGGAATAGTGGCGCTACAGCTCCATGATGACATCAACAAGGATCAAGGGATCACGCTGCAGTGCGAGATATAAACTGGGCATTGGCGCCGCGGCGCGGCTTCAAGCAAAATGACCATTTTGTCCCTGAAAGCTTAGGAAAGACCTAATAAGCCCTGTATTGCATTAGTTGAGCATAATAACACAATAATCATATAAAACTATATAAAATCTACGAGATCAGATAACTATTTAAGTCATAAAGTATCCGATTCACGGGTATAAATCCCACTCATCAGGTACTATTTATATGCATGGCACTATTCATATGTACAGTACTATTCATGCGTACTATACAATTCATGAAGTACTATTCATAGGGTACTATTCACCCGAGTACTATTTACCCAAAAAATTGATTTCTTTACTGTCCAAATTATTTTTGATACATGAATATTATTCTTGAATTTTACTCCATAAAGTAGTATCATGTTGACAATTTTGACATTTTTAAACTCTAGATAAATTTAAAGTCTTTAATATTTATCCTTGATTTCGTTTGATTGAATTTTTATATCATTGTCATCATCCTTATGCTTATATTGTGTTGAAAGTCATCTTTGGCCCATAATGCATAGATGGACTGTTGATTGGTATGATTATGACCAGGGATTATTCGGTATAATTATGACCTATAATGTTATAAATGATGTGGTAAAAGTCCTCATTGGCCCGTAGTGCATTGGTGGATAGTTGTTGGTATGATCATGATCATGTGTTCTCTTTGGACAATGGTGCAAAGATGAATTATTGTTTGGTATGTTCATGACCATTAGTGAAAACACGAATATCCTTGGCCCGTAGTGCATGGATAATTCGTGGTCGTGATACTAATGAATATCATTAGCCCGTAGTACATGGATAATTCAGTGATGTAGATTATTTATGAAGTTGAGTCTCAGCGATAAAATTGATGGTAAACTTTTAAATCATAGAAGATAGTAGATATCTTGCTCTACTTAACTCTTCTAATGGATTGCTTATTCCGCTTCAATTGTTGATCTAAAACTTGTTGTCTATTGTATTCTATCAGTTGTTATATTATTGAAGGCTAAGGATAATTTATTCTGCATTATCTTAGTCATAATATTTCTTGCTGGGCTAGTTAAGCTCACCCTTTTCTTTCGCTCTTCTCTTCAAGAAATAAGAATATAGCTGGGACTAGTCGAGGAATGGATTGACGGTCCAAATGGTTGTTTTAGTAGTCCTCACAATTCTGTGAAATAGTGTGATAATAATTGTAATGGGATTGAATTTGAGTTTGGATATTGTCTAGAAGACAATATTCGTGTTAAAAAAATTCAGTTATTATTTTGTCGTATTTTACACGACGGTTGTATAATTAAGTTTGTATTTGAGTTCTGTACCATATATTTAGCGACTTAGAATGGGTGATATATACCTATTTTGGGGACGTCACAGTTGGTATCAAATGTAAGACACCAACTTTTATGAATAAAGATGAATTTTTCTCAAAATATATTTTCGAATATTATGGAGTGAATTTGATATAATGTTATAGTTATGGGTAATATTTATAAATTTTGCAAAGTAAGCAAGTTGTTATAAAATATTCGATTGGTCAGGGAATATTCGTTTAAATAGGGAATATTCGTACGATGAGACAATCATTGGTGGACCCCACAATGGAATTATTGTCGGAGTTAGAAAATGATAGAAATAACTTTTTATAAAAATAACGGCGAAAGTTTTACCGTTAAACTGTTGAAATACCCAGTGGTAAAAGTACAATAATACGCGTGGTTGCATAGTAGCACTCGGTATTGATTATTGATGCTTACGTGAGAAGTCACTCAATTTTATTTAATTATTACTACATTAATTGTTGCATAGTATCTCACGTTATTTGATTCAATTATTGTTACAATATTTTATATTATTAAATCAATAATTGAGATGACAAGTTATTCATATTATTATTTGCATAATTAACAATGTCTAGAAAGTTAAGTCGAGAAAAGGAGCTTGGTCACCTAATTGTGTGCCAATAGGAATAAATCCTTATCGGAAACTCCCCTCTTTCCTAGAAACGATCTGGTTGTTAATATTGCTAGTTATAATAATGATGAATAAATGTTATTAAAAATATTGAGGGAATATTTATAAAGTATTTATTGTAATTATGGACACCCCCATTTATCTATTTTTCAAAATAATCGGTAGAAAGTTATTCAGCATATATATTATTTTTTTTAAGTGGGACCACGTGTTGAATTTTTTTTGGGGGGCGGGAAAGCTGATGAAAATTTATCACGGAAAGAGTTTTGTTTTTCAAAGAACATGTGTTAATGTATAAATATATATATATATATATATATATATATATATATATTATATAATAAATTTTGTTTTTTATGAAAAATAAAATATATTATATTTTATTATATATTATATTAATAAGTTGAAAAAAAGGGAGTCTGAAAAATTTTTCTTTCTGCCCGTGAAGTTTCGTCTGAAATCCTACTGTGCGTCCGTGATTTTTCCTAAATAGTATCCTATAATTCTCCTATAAATAGGATGCTTAGTTTAGAATTGAAAATTACACCAGAATCAGAGAATTCTTCTTCTATAATATTGAGCATATTTCTTTAGAGTTTTAAGAAGCTTTGAGCATAGAAAACAGTGAAAGTTTTCTTCAGGAATATCCCCGCTATACCAGTTGGAATACTTTTCTTTTTAAGGTAAGGGATATTATTTTTGTTCAATACTCGTAAAAATAATATTTTTTTCCATACTCTGTAGTATATAAGTAATATTATTTCGTTTCAGACTCCGAATTATATACTCACTTTGTTAAGTTTTGGCTTCTATACTCCATAAAATTAGTAGAATATTCTTGAAATTTGCGCTTCATCCAGTATCTTTTCATGGAAATATTATTTTGAGCATTCTTGAATTTAACTCTACAAAGAAGTATCATGTTGACAATTTGGACGTTATTAGTTCCTGGATAAACTAATTCTTGAACTTGTTTTATTGAATTCTTATATCATTGTCATCATTCTCATGTTTATATTTTATTGAAAGTCATCTGTGGCCTGTAGTGCATAGATGGACTTGGTATGATTATGACCAGGGATTATTCGGTATAATCGTGACCGTAATGTTACAAATGATGTGGTAAAAGTCCTCATTGGCCCGTAGTGCATTGATGGATAGTTGTTGGCATGATCATGATCATTGATGAATACATGAATATCCTTGGCCCGTAGAGCATGGATAATTTGTGGTTGTGATACTAATGAATATCTTTGGCCGTAGTGCAGGGATGATGTGGATTATTTATTAAGCTGAGTCCCAGCGATAAAAGTGATGAAAAACTTTTTAAATTATAAAAGATAGTAGATTTTATTCTCTACTTGACTCTTTAATAGATTGCATGTTTCGCTGTAGTTAAACTTGATGTCTATTGTATTTTATCAGTTTAACATTGTTAAAGACTAATGATAATTTATTCTGCATTATCTTAGTCATAATATTTCTTACTGGGCTAGTTGAGCTCACCCTTTCTTTCACTGTTCTCTTAAGGAAATGAGAACGTAGCCGGGACTAATCAGGGACTGGAGTGACGGTCCAGATGATAGTATTAGTAGTCCTCACTATTTTGTTAAATAGTGTGACAATAAATATAATGAGGACTTATTCTGAGAGTGGATATTGTCTAGAAGACAATATTTGTATTAAAACTCACAGCTTTCTTGTTGTATATTAAAGATTGTTTTTGTATTCTGTACCATGTATTTGGTGACTCAAAATAGGTGATGTATACCTATTTTGGGGGCATCACAGTTGGTATCAAAGCTTAGGGATATGATCCCTGGCTAAGATGTGAGACAAGAACTAGGAGGGGAGAGACGGAGAATTCCTTCGCTAGTATGACTTACTTAAGCTTTTTTTGGTATTTAATTGGTCGGTTAGAGTGTAGGGATAATATGTGATATGTTAATTAACCCTTGTTTTGTGGAAGTATTTGAAAATGGCATCCGAGAATGTTGAGAATAACAATGGAGCATAGGAGACCGTTGAGTTTCCACAAATCAATAACCATGACAATGTGCATCAGAAAGGCGACAATCCTCATGCAAACAACAACACTGACCAAATGATGAACGATGGAATGTTCCGAGGCTTCATGCAATTCATGCAACATCAGGCGAAAGAAGCTCCTGTCCAAAATGCAGGTGGAGACACTGGCAACTCTCGGATGGTCACCGCCAAACAGTTCAAAGAGTTGGGACCACCAGAGTTTTTTGGAGAGCCAGAACCACTTAAGGTGGAGATGTGGATAAATCAGATCTGCAAGATATTTGATGTCTTGGGATGCTCCGAGGAGCAAAAGGTTCCCTTTGCCACCTTCATGTTTCGTGTAGAGGCAGATTACTGGTGGGAATCTATAAAACGTACTCAACCTGCCGCACTGAAGATGAATTGGGAGAAGTTCCAAGAATTGTTCAACGACAAGTACTTTCCCGAAAGTATTCGTCACATGAAAGAGGTAGAGTTCATTAAATTGGAGCAATACAACATGACCGTGTCGCAGTACGAAGCCAAGTTTGCCGAGCTGTCCCGGTTTGCGTCCCATTTGGTTGATAATGAGGAGAGAATGACGCGAATGTTTCTAAGAGGTTTGAAACCTAAGATACGTCAATATCTTATCTCTCATATACTGTGTTTGTATTCAGATGTTGTTAATAGGGCTCAATTATTGGAGCGCGATAATGAGTCAACCCAACCAAAAGAGAGCAGCCGGCAAAATGATAATACCAGTGATAACAGTCATCGAAGCGGTGACAATAAGCGTGGAGGGAATCAACATGCCAGAAATGGTAACCACTTCGGTAGGTAATCATGTCCAAAGAAATAAGAATGGACATTTCAAGAAGAGGAGATTCAACAATGATGGAAAGACGTCAGCATCAGCACCTGTTGTTAAGGAAAGAGAACGACCACCTATCATATGCTTCAAATGCGGAAGGGAGGGACACATCAGTCCAAACTGTGTGATGTCGTCCAAAGCATATTATAATTATGGAAGAGAAGGTCACCTAGCCCAATTTTGTCATTCACCGAAGACAAGCTCAGCTAGGATGGAGGCACCAAAGGACGCCCCAGAAAAGTCAAAGCTAGTAGTGCAAGGGAGAGCGTTAGTCGTGACCTCCCAGAAAGCAAGGAACTCGAATGAGGTCATCATGGGTAAGCTTATCATAAACTCTAGCAAAGTATATACCTTATTTGATACCGGTTCTACCCATTCCTTTATTTCTCCTACTTGCGCTCAACGTTTAAATTTGACTCCGGAGAAATTGGACTTTGACTTATCTATTGAAACTCCGTTGGGAGAAACCTTCATTACATCCACTGTTTATAAGTCTTGTTTGGTTCAAATCGGTACCCTCACATTACCTGTCGATCTTATTTCATTGAAAATTCTTGCATTTGACATAATTTTAGGGATTGATTGGTTAACTACTCATAATGCAAAAATTGATTATTTTCATAAGTTTTTTAGCTTTCATATCCCTAACCAACCTATTATGCGAATTCAAGCAACCAAACCATTAAAATTAATCACTGTCATTTCAAGCCATAAAGCTATTCGTTTATTGAAAAATGGTTGTCAAGCTTTCTTAGCTCATGTCACGGATCTAAACAAAAATACGTCAGTTTTGAATGATATTTCAATTGTTAATGAATTTCCTAACGTATTCCCTGAAGAACTTCCTGGCCTACCCCCAGAGTGTGAACTTGAATTTTGTATCGACCTTGAACCCGGTACAAAACCCATTTCCAAAGCCCCATATCGAATGGCTCCTATTGAACTTCAGGAGTTAAAGACCCAACTGCAGGAATTGTTAGACATTGGCTTTATTCATCCTAGTACTTCTCCTTGGGGTGCTCCTGTTCTATTTATGAAGAAGAAAGATGGGAGTATGCGATTTTATATTGATTATCGGGAGTTGAATCATGTCACCATCAAAAATAGGTACCCATTGCCACGTATTGATGACCTGTTTGACCAGTTGCAGGTGCCAAATTCTTTTCAAAGATTGATTTTCATTTCGGATATCACCAATTGAAGATTAGAAGCGATGACATTCCAAAGATGGCTTTTAGAACTCGGTACGGGCATTATGAATTCCTAGTCATGTCTTTTGGATTGACTAATGCTCATGTTGCCTTCATGGATATGATGAACCGAGTATTCAAGGAATATTTGGATCACTTTGTGGTTGTCTTTATTGATGATATCCTTATTTATTTCAAAAGCCGTGAAGATCATGAGCAACACTTGAGGCTGATACTTTAAATGCTTCGTGAATATAAGCTTTATGCCAAGTTGAAGAAATGTGAGTTTTGGCTTGAGGAAGTAGCATTCCTTGGGCACGTGGTATCAAGTCATAGAATATCTGTTGACCCAGCAAAGATTGAAGCTATTCAAAGCTGGGAGCAACCTAAATCAATGACCGAAGTACGTAGCTTTCTCGGCTTAGCTGGTTATTATCGGAGATTCGTAGAAGGGTTTTCTCGAATCGCTACTCCCTTAACTCAGCTGACTCGGAAAGATACAAAATTCGGTTGGAGTAAGGAATATGAGAAGAGTTTTCAGGAACTCAAGAGAAGACTCATTTAAGCACCAGTTCTGACAATACCATCTGGCTCGGAGGGATTTGTCATCTACAGTGATGCTTCAGGCAAAGGGTTAGGATGTGTTCTCATGCAACATGGGAAAGTCAGCCTATGCCCCTCGACAACTCAAAGAATATAAGAGGAATTATCCTACTAATGATCTAGAGTTGGCAGCTGTTGTCTTCACACTTAAAATTTAGAGGCATTACTTGTTTGGGGAGAAAGTGGAGATCTTTACAGATCATAAAAACCTCAAATATTTCTTCACTCAAAAGGAACTAAACATGCGACAGCGACGTTGGCTTGAACTGTTGAAAGATTATGATCATACCATCCAATACCATCCTGGAAAAGCGAACGTGGTAGCTGACACATTGAGTAGAAGATCATATGCGGGTACGAGTGCGATATTGTCAACGCAAAGGCCCATTTTGTATGGCTTGCAAAGGATGGAGATAGAGATAAAGACTCCAGGGACCCAAGTGATGATGGTGAATATACGAGTGGAACCGACTTTAATCGATAAAGTTAAAGCTGCTCAAGCTACAGACCTGGAGTTGATGCATATGAGGAAGAAAGTACAAGAAGGTGCTATGCCGGAAGAAAGAATCGATAAAGAAGGAATACTTCGAGTCAACTCCAGACTTTTTGTTCTTAACGACCCTAATTTAAAGTATAAAATTATGATGGAGGCGCACAACACACCATTTGCAATCCATCATGGGAGTACTAAAATGTATCATGATCTTCGACATACATCTTGGTGGGGCAATATAAAGAGAGAGATAGCGCTGTATATCTCAAGGTGTCTAACGTGTCAACAAGTCAAGGCGGAGCATCAAGTACCAAAAGGTCCATTGTAACCACTTGAAATTCCAAAATGTAAGTGGGAGCATATTACCATGGATTTCGTTACTGGTCTTCCCAAGGTTTCTCAAGGCATAGAGGCAATTTAGGTCATTATTGATAGATTGACCAAGTATGCTCATTTCTTACCTATACAAGAAACTTATAAACTTGAATGTCTTGCTCGTATGTACATAAACGAGGTTGTAAGATTACATGGTATGCCAGTATCCATAGTTTCTGTTCGAGACCCAAGATTCACTTCACGATTTTGGGTTAGTTTACAAAAAGCTATGGGTATGGATTTATGATTTAGTTCGGCATATCATCCTCAGACGGACGGACAATCAGAGAGGACTATTCAAACTCTTGAAGATTTATTAAGACTGTGTCCTTGACTTCAAGGGAAGTTGGGACAAGTTCTTACCATTGGTGGAGTTTTCCTACAACAACAGTTATCAAGCAAGCATTGGCATGGCTCCATTCGAAGCGTTGTATGGAAGAAAGTGTCGTTCTCCAGTATGCTAGGATGAGGTGGGTGAAGCAACGTTGTTGGGACCAGAGTTGGTACGTATGACTATAGAAAAGATTCAAACGATCCGACAATGTATAAAAACCTTACAAGACCGACAAAAGAGTTATGCTGATCTTCATCAAAAGGACGTGGAATTCGATATTGGAGATCATGTGTTATTACGTGTTGCTCCATGGAAAGGAGTTATGAGATTTGGAAAGAGAGGAAAGCTCAATCCTCGATTCATTGGCCCATTTTTAATCCTCGATCGAGTAAGGATTGTAGCCTATAGACTTGTTTTACTGCCAAGTATGTCTCGTGTTCATAACATTTTTCATATATCCATGTTACGTAAATATGTGAAAGACCCGAACCACATTATTGAGTTAGAACCGGACGAAATAGCAAAAGATTTAACGTTTAAAGAGGTTTCTGTTCAAATTTTGGATAAGAAGGAACATATTCTACGCTCTAAGATTATACCTCAAGTCAAAGTTTTATGGAGGAACCACGATATTCAGGAAATACCCTGGGAGTTAGAATCTAAAATGAAATCAAGCTATTCTTACCTCTTCGACATACCAAGTACGTACCCTAATTTCGAGGGCAAAATTTTATAAGAAGGGGAGATTGTAAGACCCCAACTTTTATGAATAAAGATGAATTTTCTATAATTATCATTTTTGAATGAATTTGATATAATGTTATAGTTGTGGGTAATATTTATAAATTTTGCAAAGTACGCAAGTTGTTATATAATATTCGATTGATCGGGGAATATTCGTTTTAACAGGAAATATTCGTACGACGGCACAATCATTGGTGAACCCCACAACGGAATTATTGTCGGATTAAGAAAATGACAAAAAATATTTTATGAAAATAACGACGGAAGTTTTACCGTTTACTATTGAAACACCAAGTGTTAAAAGTATAGGAATATGCGTGGTTGCATAGTAGCACACGGTATTCATTATTGATGCTTACGTGAGAAGCCATTCAGTTTTATTCAATTATTGTCGATATTTTATATATTATTAAATCAATAATTGAGATGACAGAGTTATTAATATTATTATTTGCATTATTATTTGGTCACCTAATTGCGCGCCAATAGGGAGAAATCCTTATTGGAAAGCCCCCTCTTTCCTGGGAACGACCTGGTCGATTAATAGTGTGAATAATAATAATAATAATAATAATAATAATAATAATAATATAATAATAATAATAATAATGAACTTTTATTTTATTAGTATTATTAATGTAATAAAACAGAAAAGCTTTTTATATAAAACAGAATACTTTTATAAAGTTATTCATTTTATTAGGCTAATAGTAAAATCTTTTTATATAAAACAGAATACTTTTATAAAGTTATCTGTTTTATTAGACAATAATTAGAATATATTATATTTTATTATGCATAGTGTTTGCATAGTGCCTGCATAGTGTTTGTATAGTAAAATCTTTTTAAAAGTTATTCATTTTATTAGATTATAAATAGAATATATTATATTTTATTATAAACCAATCTGAACCGTTCGTTTAAAGTAAATCGATCTGGACCGTTCATGGATTGGTTACTATGCAGTCCATTCTTCTATAAATAGAAGCTTATTCCTTCATTATTTCTTACGAATTCACTGAAACTCTAGAGAGAGAAACTATAGGGAGAATTATTCTTCTATCTTGAGCGTATTTCTTTAGCGTTTAAGAAAGATTTGAGCATAGTGCAAGTTTCTTCAAGTATATCCCCGCCCTACCATCGGAGTACTCTTCTTTATAAGGTAAGGGGTATTATTTTTTTAATATTCATGAAGAGAATTTCTGTTATTCCATTCTTTATTATTCTGTTGGAATAACCTGTATACGCGGTCTACCCTATACTTGGTTATTTCTGTTGTTATTCCATTCTTTATTATTCTGTTGGAACATCCTGTCTGTGTATTTTACGCCAGACCTAGTTCCGTCTTTATTATTCTGTTGGAATATTCTGTCTGTGCGTTTTACGCCGAACCTGGTTCCGTCTTTATTATTTTGTTGAATATATTGTCTTTGCATTTTACGTCGGACCTGATTCCGTTATTTATTATTTTGTTGGAATAACCTGTCTATGCGAAGTTCCGCATGCATGGTGATTTCTGTTGTTATTCCATTCTTTATTATTCTGTTGGAATATCTTGTCGGTGTGTATTATGCCTGACCTAGTTCCATTATTTATTATTCTGTTGGAATAACCTATTTATGGGAAGTACCACATGCGTGGTGATTTCTTTTGTTATTCCATTCTTTATCATACTCAGTTGGTTAAAGTTTTGACTTCTATACTCCATGAAGTTAGTGGAATATCCTTGATATTTGTGCTTCATCCAGTATCTTTTAATGGAAATATTCTTCTGAGCATTCTTGAATTTTACTCTACAAAGAAGTATCATGTTAACAATTTGGACGTTATTAGTTCCTGGATAAATTAATTCTTGAACTTGTTTTATTGAATTCTTATATCATTGTCATCATCCTCATGTTTATATTTTATTGAATGTCATTTGTGGCCTGTAGTGCATAGATGGACTTGGTATGATTATGACCAGGGATTATTCGGTATAATCGTGACCGTAATGTTACAAATGATGTGGTAAAAGTCCTCATTGGCCCGTAGTGCATTGATGGATAGTTGTTGGCATGATCATGACCATTGATGAATACACGAATATCCTTGGCCCGTAGAGCATAGATAATTTATGGTTGTGATACTAATGAATATCCTTGGCCGTAGTGCAGGGATGATGTGGATTATTTATTAAGCTGAGTCCCAGCAATAAAAGTGATGAAAAACTTTTTAAATCATAAAAGATAGTAGATTTTATTCTCTATTTGACTCTTTTAATAGATTGCATGTTCCGCTGCAGTTAAACTTGATGTCTATTGTATTTTATCAGTTTAACATTATTGAAGACTAATGATAATTTATTCTACATTATCTTAGTCATAATATTTCTTACTGGGCTAGTTGAGCTCACCCTTTCTTTCACTGTTCTCTTAAGGAAATGAGAACGTAGCCGAGACTAGTCGGGAAACGGAGGGACGGTCCAGATGATAGTATTAGTAGTCCTCACTATTCTGTTAAATAGTGTGATAATAAATATAATGAGGACTTATTCTGAGAATGGATATTGTCTAGAAGACAATATTTGTATTAAAACTCACAGCTTTCTTGTTGTATATTAAAAATAATATTTGTATTTTGTACCATGTATTTGGTGACTCATAATAGGTGATGTATACCTATTTTGGGGGCGTCACACGAGTGCGATATTGTCAACGCAAAGGCCCATTTTGTATGACTTGCAAAGGATGGAGATAGAGTTAAAGACTCCATGGACTCACGAGATTATGTCAAATATACGAGTAGAACCGACTTTAATCAATAAAGTTAAAGTTGCTCAAACTACAGACCTAAAGTTGATGCGTATAAGGAAGAAAGTACAAGAAGGTGTTATTCTGGAAGCAAGAATCGGTGAAGAAGGAATACTTTGAGTCAACTCCAGACTTTGTGTTCCTAACGACCCTAATTTAAAGTCTAAAATCATGATGGAGGCGCACAACACACTGTTTGTAATCCATCCTGGGAGTACCAAAATATATCGTGATCTTCAACATACATTTTAGTGGAGCAATATGAAAATAGAGATCGCGGAGTTTATCTCAAGGCATTTAATGTGTCAACGAGTCAAGGCAGAGCATCAAGTGCCAAAAGGTCCATTGCAACCACTTGAAATTCCAGAATGGAAGTGGGAGCACATTACCATGGATTTCGTTACTGGTGTTCCCAAGGTTTCTCAAGGTATAGATGCAATTTGAGTCACTTGTTGATAGATTGACCAAGTCTGCTCATTTCTTACCTATACGAGAAACTTATTCACTTGAACTTCTTGCTCGTATTTACATAAATGAGATTGTAAGACTGCATGGTATGTCAGTATCCATAGTTTTTGATCGAGACCCAAGATTCACTACACGATTTTGGGTTAGTTTGCAAAAAACTATGGGTATATATTTACGATTCAGTTCAGCATACGATCCTCAAACGGACGGGAAATCAGAGAGGACTATTCAAACTCTTGAAGATCTATTAAGACTCTGTGTCCTTGAATTCAAAGGAAGTTGGGATAAGTTCTTACCATTCGTGGAATTCTCCTACAACAACAGTTATCAAACAAGTATTGGCATGGCTCCATTCGAGGCATTGTATGGACTCAAGTGTCGTTCTCTAGTATGTTGGGATGAGGTGGGTGAAGCAACATTGTTGGGACCAGAATTGGTACGTATGACTATGGAGAAGATCCAAATGATTCAGCTACAAGATCGACAAAAGAGTTATGCTAATCTTCATCGAAGGGACGTTGAATTCAATGTGGGAGATCATGTGTTGTTACATGTTGCTCTATGAAAAGGAGTTATAAGATTTAGAAAGAGAGGAAACATCAATCCTCGATTCATTGGCCCATTCAAAATCCTTGACCGAGTAGGAACTGTGGCCTATAGACTCGATTTATCGCCAAGTATGTCTCTTGCTCATAACGTTTTTCACATATCTATGTTACGTAAATATGTGGAAGACCCAAACCATATTATTGAGTTAGAATCGGACGAAATAGCAGAAGATTTAATGTATGAAGAGTTACCTGTTAAAATCTTGGATAAGAAGGAACATATTCTACGCTCCAAGGTTATACCTAAAGTCAAAGTTTTATGGAGAAACCACGATATTGAGGAAATGACCTGGGAGTTAGAATCTGAAATGAAATCAAGGTATCCTCACCTCTTCAACATACTAGGTACGTACCCCAATTTCGAGGATGAAATTTCATAAGAAGGGGAGGTTGTAAGACCCAAACTTTTATGAATAAATATGAATTTTTCTCAAAATATATTTTTGAATATTATGGAGTAAATTTGATATAATGTTATAGTTGTGGGTAATATTTATAAATTTTGCAAAGTAAGTAAGTTGTTATAAAATATTCGATTGGTCGGGGAATATTCGTTTTAACATGGAATATTCATACGACGGCACAATCATTGGTGGACCCCACAACGAAATTATTGTCGGAGTTAGAAAACGACAGAAATAACTTTTTGTAAAAATAACAGCGAAAGTTTTACCGTTAAACTGTTGAAATACCCGGTGGTAAAAGTATAGTAATACGCGTGGTTGTATAGTAGCACACGGTATTAATTATTGATGCTTACGTGAAAAGTCACTAAGTTTTATTCAATTATTGCTACAGTAATTGTTGCATAGTATCTCACGTTATTTGATTCAATTATTGTTACAATATTTTATATTATTAAATCAATAATTGAGATGACAAGTTATTCATATTATTATTTGCATAATTAACAATGTCTAGAAAGTTCTGTCGAGAAAAGGGGTTTGGTCACCTAATTGCGCACCAATAGGGAGAAATCTTTATCGGAAAGCCCCCTCTTTCCTGAGAACGATCTAATTGTTAATATTAATAGTTATAATAATAATGAATAAATGTTGTTAAAAATATTGAGCGAATTTTTATGAAGTATTTGTTGTAATTATGGACCCCCCATTTATCAATTTTTCAAAATAATTGGGAGAAAGTTATTCAGTATATATATATATATATTTTTAAAGGTGGGGTCATATATGGGGCCCATGTGTTGTTGAATTTTGGTGGGGGAACCTGATGAAAATTTGTCACGGGAGGAGTTTTGTTTTTCAAAGAGCATGTGTTAATATATATATATATATATATATATATATATATATATATATATATATATATATATATATATATATATATATATATTATGTAATAAGTTTTGTTTTATATGAAAAATAGAATATATTATATTTTACTAAATATTATATTAATAAGTTAAAAAAAGGGCGTCTAAATTTTTTTTCTTTCTACCCGTGAAGTTTCGTCTGAAATCCTATTGTGCATTCATGATTTTTCCTAAATAGTATCCTTTAATTCTCATATAGATAGGATGCTTATTTTAGAATTGAAAATCTCACAAGAATCAGATAATTCTTCTTCTATAATATTGAGCTTATTTCTTTAGAGTTTTAAGAAGCTTTGAGCATAGAAAACAGTGACAGTTTTCTTCAAGAATATCCCCGCTATACCAATTGGAATACTCTTCTTTTTAAGGTAAGGGATATTATTTTTGTTCAATACTCGTAAGAAATAATATTTTCTTCCATACTCTGTAGTATATAAGTAATATTATTTCGTTTCAGACTCCGAATTATATACTCATTTTGTTAACTATTGGCTTATATACTCCATGAAATTAGTAGAATATTCTTAAAATTTGCGCTTCATCCAGTATCTTTTAATGGAAATATTATTTTGAGCATTCTTGATAAGTTTTAACTTTTTATGTCGAAGTACTATTCACGGGGTACTATTCACTCAGTTACTATTCATCCGAGGTACTATGCATGACAAAAATTAATTTCTTTTACGTCCAAATCATTTTTGATACAATATTATTCTTGAATTTTAGTCCAAAAAATATTACCATGTTGACAATTTGGACGTTTTTGAATTCTGGATAAATTAAATTATAAATCTTTAAAATTTATCATTTGCTTTCATTTAATTAAATTCTTATGTGATGAAATTCATCTTTGGTCCGTAGTGCATAGATGGACTGTTGATTGGTATGACTATGATTAGGGATTATTCGGTATAATCATAATCGTAATGTTACAAATGATGTGGTAAAAGTCCTCATTGACTCGTAGTGCATTGATGGACAGTTGTTGGCATGATCATGACCATTGATGATTACACGAATATCCTTGGCCCGTGATAATTCGTGGACGTGATACTAATGAATATCGTTGGCCCGTAGTGCAGGGATGATTCGATGACGTGGTTTATTTATTAAGCTGAGTCTCAGCGATAAAATTGATGATAAACTTTTTAAATTATAGAATATAGTATATATTATGCTCTACTTGACTATTCTAATGGATTGCTTGTTTTGTTGCAGTTAAACTTGATGTTTATTGTATTTTATCAGTTTAACATTGTTAAAAGCTAACGATAATTTATTCTGCATTATCTTAGTCATAATATTATTTTCTTGAGCTAGTTGAGCTCACCCTTTTACTTTTATTATTCTCTTCAGGAAATAAGAACGTAGCTGGGACTAGTCGGGGAACAGAGTGATGGTCCGAAATGGTTGTTTTAGTAGTCCTCACTATTTAGTGTGATACTAAATGTAATGAGGATTGAATTTGAGTTTGGATATTGTCTAGAAGACAATATTTGTGTTGAAACTCCTAGATTATGTTTTGTCGCATTTTACACGACAGTTGTATAATTAAGTTGTATTTGAATTTTGTACCATGTATTTGGCGACTTAGAATGGGTGATGTATACCTATTTTGGTGGCATCACATCAAAGCTTAGGGATATGATCCCTGGCTGAGATGTGAGACTAGAACTAAGAGGGGAGAGATGGTTAATTCCTTCGTTAATATGACCTACCTAAGTTTATTTGTTATTTAATTGGTAGGTCAAAATATAGGGATAATATGTGGCATGTCAATTAACCATTGTCTTATGGCAGTTTGAAAATGACATCTGAAAATGACACATGAGACCGTTGAGTCACCAACGATCAATAACCAGGATAATGTGCATCAGGAAGGCAATAATCCTCATATAAATAACAACACTTACCAAATGACGAATGATGGTATGTTTAAGAACTTTTTAGAATTCATGCAACACCAAACGAGAGAGACTCCTGTTCAAAATGCTGGTAAAAACACTGGCAACTCACGGCTGGTCACCGCTAAGCAGTTCAAGGAGCTGGGACCACTAGAGTTTTTGGGAAAGCCAAAACCACTTAAGGCAGAGACATGGATTAAGTAGATCACCAAGATATTTGATGTCTTGGAATGCTCAGAGGATCAAAAGGTTTCCTTCGCCACCTTTATGTTGCAAAGAGAGGCAGATCATTGGTGGGAATCTGTAAAACGTAATCAACCTATCACACTAAAGATGTCTTGGGAGAAGTTCCAAGAACTGTTCAACGACAAGTACTTTCCTGAAAGTATTCATCATATGAAGGAGGTAGAATTCATCAAGCTGGAGCAAAAAAATATGACCGCATCGCAGTACGAGGCTAAATTTATGGAGTTATTCTAGTTTGCATCCCATTTGGTCGATAATGAGGAGCGAATGACGCGATTGTTTCTAAGAGGTTTGAAACCCAAAATACGTTAATACCTCATTTCTCATAAACTTTGATTTATATTCAGATGTTGTGAATAGGGCTCAGTTAGTGGAGCGCGATAATGAGTCAGCCCAACCAAAAGGTCAACAACATGATAATAATCATACTGGTGGTAACGACCATCGGAATAATGATAACCATTATGGGGGAAATTATCATGCCAAGAATGGTAACCACTTCGGTGGTAATCATGGCCAAGATAATAGAATTAGAAATTTCAAGAAGAGAAGGTTCAATAATGATGGAAAGATAGCAGCACCAGCACCCGTTTCCAAGGAAGATGAATGACCACCGGTCGTATGTTACAATTGCGGACATGAGGGACACATCCGTCCAAACTGTACACAACAACCCAAAGCGTGTTTCAATTGCGAAAGAGAAGGTCACCTAGCTCGATTTTATTGTGTAGTGAAGTCAAGTCCAATTGGGATGGAGACACCAAAGGTTGTCCTAGATAAGTCAAAGCCGGTAGTTTAAGTAAGAGCGTTTGTCGAGGAACATGAATAAAGTTATCACGAGTAAGTTAATCATAAACTCTTGTGAAGTCTATACTTTATTCGATACTGGTTCTACCCACTCTTTTATTTCTCCTATTTGCGCTCAACGTTTAAATTTGACTCTAGAGAAATTAGACTTTGACTTATCTGTTGAAACTCCGTTGGGAGAAACCTTCGTTACGTCTACTATTTATAAATCTTGTTTGATTGAAATCGATACCATCACATTACCTGTCGATCTCATCTCTTTGAAAACACTTCATTTGATGTGATTTTAGGAATCGACTGGTTACTTACTCATCGTACCAAAATTGAATGTTTTCATAAGGTTGTTAGCTTTCATATTCCTAACTAACCTGTTATGCGAATTCAAGCAACCAAACCACTAAAGTCAATCACTGTCATATCAAGCCATAAGTAAAGAGCCCCGAACCTTTCGCTGGTGACTTCCTTGTGTGGGATGCACCGTAGCCAGGCTTTTCGTAGGGGACGCCGTGAATAACGTTGGAAAGTTGATAGGTATCAATGTGAGGTGTTATCCAAGTTTTGGATGAGAGTCATAGTTTTGAATGATATTTCTATTGTTAATAAATTTCCTAACGTATTCCTCGAAGAACTTCCTAGCCTACCCCCAGAGCGTGAAATCGAATTTTGTATTAACCTTGAACCCGATACAAAACCCTCAAATATTTCTTCACCCAATACGAACCTAGCATGCGCCGAAGACGTTGGCTCGAGCTGTTGAAAGATTATTACTATACCATTCAATACCATCCTAGAAAAGCGAACGTGGTAGCTGACGCATTAAGTAGAAGATCATATGCGATTATGAGTGCGATGTTGTTAACATAAATACCTACGTGATGATTTTAAATATACATGTAGAACCAACTTTAATTGATAAAGTTAAAGTTTCTCAAGCCACAGACTAGGAGCTGATGAATATGAAGAAGAAGGTTCAAGAAGACGTTATTCTAGAAGCAAGAATTGATAAAGAGAGGAAATCTCAACCCTCGATTTAATTGGCCCATTTGAAATCCTCGATCGAGTAGGAACTGTGGCCTATAGACTCGCCTTACCACTAAGTATGTCAAGTGTTCATAACGTTTTTCACATATCGATGTTATATAAATATGTAGACGACCCGAACTACATTATTGAATTAGAACTAGACGAGATAACAGAAGATTTAACGTATGAGGAGATATTTGTTAAAATCTTGGACAAGAAGAAACATATTATATGCTCAAAGGTTATACCTCAAGAGTTTAAATCTGAAATGAGAACAAGGTATCCTCACCTGTTCGTCATACAAGGTACGTACGTCAATTTCAAGGAAGAAATTTTATAAGAAGGGGAGGTTCTAAGACCCCAAATTTTATGAATAAAGATTTAATTTTCTCAAAAATATTTTTTTGAATATTATGGTGTGGATTTGATATAATGCTATAGCTGTGGGTAATATTTATAAATTTTGCAAAGTAAGCAAGTTGTTACAAAATATTCGATTGGTCGGGGAATATTCATTTTATCAGAAAATATTCGTATAATGGCGCAATCATTGGTGGACCCCACAATATAATTATTGTCGGAGTTAGAAAATGACAGAAATATCTTTTTATAAAAATGACATAATCAGGGAAGTTTTACCGTTAACTATTGAATTACTTGATGATAAAAGTATAGTAATACGTGTGGTTGCATAGTAGCACACGGTATTGGTTATTGATGCTTACGTGAGAAGTCACTCAGTTTTGTTCAATTATTGCTACAATAATTATTCCATAGTATCTCATGTTATTAATTTAATTATTGTCATAATATTTATATTATTAAATCAATAATTGAGATGACAAGTTATTCATATTATTATTTGCATAATTAATAATGTCTAGAAAGTTCTGTCGGGGAAAGGGGTTTGGTCATCTAATTGTGCGTCAATAGGGAGAAATCCTTATCGAAAAGCCCCCTCTTTCCTAAAAACGATTTGGTTGTTAATATTGCGAGTTATAATAATGATGAATAAATATTATTAAAAATATTGAGGGAATTTTTATGAAGTATTTGTTATAAATTTTGCTTATTATATGGACGCCCACTTACTCATTTTTTAAAATAATCGGTAAAAAGTTATTTATTATAAGAGGTGGAGCCCACATGTGATGATGACATGGGTGGGGCTCACGTGTGATGAAATAAATGGAAATGGGGGGAGTTTACCGGGAAGGGAGGGAAAAGTGTATATATATATATATATATATATATATATTATAATAAGTTTTGTTAAATTTTAAGTTTTTCATGTCGGACTACTATTCATGGGTACTATTTATACGTACAGTGTAAAATTCCAAATTTTACGAATAAAGATTTAATTTTTTCGAAATTTTTTTGGAATATTATGGTGTGAATTTGAGATAATGTTATAGTTGTGGGTAGTATTTATAAATTCTGCAAAGTATGTAAGTTGTTATATTATATTCGATTGGTCAGAGAATATTCATTTTAGAAGGAATATTTGTACAACGGTGCAATCATTGGTGGACCCCACAACGGAATTATTATCGGAATGAGAAAACGACAAAAATATATTTATGAAAATAACGGCGAAAGTTTTTACGTTAAAACTGTTGAACTACTCGGTAGTAAAAGTACAGTAATACGCGTGGTTGCATAGTAGTACACGGTACTGATTATTGATACTTACGTGAGAAAATACTCAGTTTTGTTCAATTATTGCAACAGTAGTTGATGCATAGTATCTCACATTATTTGATTCAATTATTGTTGATTGTTATATATATATATATATATATATATATATATATATATATATATATATAAGTTTTTTTATTAGTATTATTAATGTAATAAAACAGAAAATCTTTTTATATAAAACAAAATACTTTTATAAAGTTATTTGTTTTATTAGACAATAATTAGAATATATTATATTTTATTATGCATAGTGTTGTATAATGCCTGTATAGTGTTTTGCATAGTAAAATCTTTTTATATAAAACAGAATACTTTTATAAGTTATTTATTTTATTAGACAATAAATAGAATATATTTTATTTTATTTAAAAGATTTTTGTTTTATTAGAATATTTTATTAATTCAATCTGGACCGTCCGTTTAAAAGTAAATCAATCTGGATCGTTCATGGATTGGTTACTATTCAGTTCATTCTTCTATAAATAGAAGTTCATTCCTTCATTATTTTTTACGAGTTCACTGAAACTCTAGAGAGAGAAACTATAGAGAGAAAGAAGAAAAGTAGTCTGCTACTTCACTACTTCTATATCCAGTTTCTTCTTTATAAGGTAAGGGGTATTATTTCTTTCGTATTCATGAAGAGAACTTCTGTTATTCCATTATTTATTATTCTGTTGGAATAACTTGTATACACGGTCTACCCTATACTTGGTGAAATTCTTCTGTTATTCCATTCTTTATTATTCTGTTTGAATATCCTGTCTGTGCGTTTACGCCGGACCTGGTTTCGTCTTTATTATTCTGTTGGAATATCCTGTATGTGCGTTTTTCGCCGGACCTGGTTCCATTATTTATTATTCTGTTGGAATAACCTGTCTATGCGAAATACCTCATGCATGGTGATTTCTGTTGTTAGTCCATTCTTTATTATTCTGTTGGAACATCTTATTTGTGCATTTTACGTCGGACCTGGTTCCGTCTTTATTATTCTGTTGGAATATCCTGTCTGTGCGTTTTACGCCGGACCTGGTTCCGTCTTTATTATTCTATTGGAATATCCTGTCTGTACATTTTACGCCGGACCTGGTTCCGTCTTTATTATTCTATTGGAATATCATGTCGGTGCGTATTATGTCTGACCTGGTTCTGTTATTTATTATTCTGTTGGAATAACCTGTCTATGCGAAATACCGCATGCATGGTGATTTCTTTTGTTATTCCATTCTTTATTATACTCAGTTGGTTAAAGTTTTGACTTCTATACTCCATGAAATTAGTGGAATATCTTTGATATTTGTGCTTCATCCAGTATCTTTTCATGGAAATATTCTTCTGAGCATTCTTGAATTTTACTTTACAAAGAAGTATCATGTTGACAATTTAGACGTTATTAGTTCCTGAATAATTTAATTCTTGAACTTGTTTTATTGAATTCTTATATCATTGGTATCATCCTCATGTTTATATTTTGTTGAAAGTCATATGTGGCCTGTAGTGCATAGATGGACTTGGTATGATTATGACCAGGGATTATTCGGTATAATCATGATCGTAATGTTACAAATGATGTGGAAAAAGTTTTCATTGGCCCGTAGTGCATTGATGGACAGTTTTTAGTATGATTATGACTATGGATTCTCTTCGGCCAAGGGAGCGAAGATGAATTATTTTATGGCATGATCAGGACAGTTGATGAAAACACAATTATCTTTGGCTCGTAGTGCATGGATAATTCGTGCTCGTGATACTAAATAATATCCTTAGCCTGTAGTGCAGGGATGAATTGATGATGTGGATTATTTATTAAGTTGAGTCCCAGCGATAAAAGTGATAAAAAAAACTTTTTAAATCATAAAAGATAGTAGATTTTATTCTCTACTTGACTCTTTTAATGGATTGCTTGTTCCGCTACAGTTAAACTTGATGTCTATTGTATTTTATCAGTTTAACATTGTTGAAGACTAATGATAATTTATTCTGTATTATCTTAGTCATAATATTTCTTATTGGGCTAGTTGAGCTCACCCTTTCCTTCACTATTCTCTTCAGGAAATGAGAATATAGCTGGGACGAGTCGGAGAACGGTTTGACAGTCCAGATGATAGCATTAGTAGTCCTCACTATTCTGTTAAATAGTGTGACAATAAATGTAATTAGGACTCCTTTGAGTGTGGATATTGTCTAGATGACAATATTTTTATTAAAACTCTCAGCTATGTTTTGTCGTATTGTTTACATGACGTTTGTATAATTAAGTTGTTTTTGTATTTTGTACCATGTATTTGGCGACTCAAGATGGGTGATGTATACCTAGTTTTAAGGGTGTCACATACGGCACTATTTATACGTACGATACTATTCATATATATGGTACTATTAATACGTATGGTACTATTCATGAAGTACTATTTACGGGATACTATTCACCCAAGTACTATTCACCCAAAAATTGATTTCTTTTCTGTCCAAATTATTTTTGATACATGAATATTATTCTTGAATTTTACTCCACAAAGCAGTATCATGTTGACAATTTGGAAATTTTTAAATTTTGGATAAATTTAAAGTCTTTAATATTTATCCTTAATTTTGTTTGATTGAATTCTTATATCATTGTCATCATCCTCATGCTTATATTGTGTTGAAAGTCATCTTTGGCCCATAGTGCATAGATGGACTATTGATTGGTATGATTATGACCGGGGATTATTCGGTATAATTATGACCAATAATGTTACAAATGATGTGGTAAAAGTTCTCATTGGCCCGTAGTACATTGGTGGACAGTTGTTGGTATTATCATGGCCATGCGTTCTCTTCGACCAAGGGCGCAAAGATGAATTATTGTTTGGCATGTTCATAACTATTGGTGAAAATACGAATATCCTTGGCCCGTAGTGCATGGATAATTCATGGTCGTGATACTAATGAATATCATTGGCCCGTAGTGCATGGATAATTCAGTGATGTAGATTATTTATTAAGCTGAGTCTCAGCGATAAAATTGATGATAAACTTTTAAATCATAGAAGATAGTAGATATCATGCTCTACTTGACTCTTCTAATGGATTGCTTATTCTGCTGCAATTATTGATCTAAAACTTGTTGTCTATTATATTCTATCAGTTGTTATATTGTTGAAGGCTAAGGATAATTTATTTTGTATTATCTTAGTCATAATATTTCTTACTGGGCTAGTTGAGCTCACCCTTTTCTTTCACTGTTCTCTTCATGAAATGAGAATATAGCTGGGACTAGTCGGGGAATGGATTGACGGTCCAGATGGTTGTTTTAGTAGTCCTCACTATTTTATGAAATAGTGTGATAATAATTTTAATGAGATTGAATTTGAGTTTGGATATTGTCTAGAAGACAATATTCGTGTTAAAAAACTCAGCTATTATTTCGTCGTATTTTACATGATATTTGTATAATTAAGTTTGAATTTGAGTTCTGTACCATGTATTTGGCGACTCAGAATGGGTGATGTATACCTATTTTGGGGGCGTCACAATTCCTTTTATTAATAAGTGAATAAGAATGTTACAAATTATATGCTTTATCAAAATAATTAGCTTGTGTGCATACTACTTTCACACAATTTATTACATCAAGTACCTAATTCGTATAAAATTTGTTTAAATACTTATTTTGACTTATTAAATCTGTATAAATCCTTTAAATAATTATTATATGTTAAATTATTAAAATTAAATATTAATACAAAGATTACAAAATATAATTTTTTTATTTTAAAATTTTAAAAAAGAGTTAATTACCAAAAAAATATATAAACTTTTAAACGGACTAGAATCTTCTCCATCTCCATTTCAAATGAAACAGAGACTTTTTATTCTTTGTATATTCCCCATCATCATTTCTCTCTCCCATCATCATAACATCACATTCCAACACATTTTAAATCTGAACCCTGAAATGGAGAGTCTCCATTTCATTTGAAATGGAGAGGATTCTAATTCCTTTTAAACATACAAACTATATTTTTAACACGAATAACATTAAACTTTTAAACATTTGACAAAAGTGTGCAAAATTTAATTTATTAAATAATACCCTTTTTATGTTGGAAGATCATGAAAAAAGAGGAGGAAAAAATTAAAAAAGAAAAAAAATGACCCATTTGCTTTCTCTACTCGATCACACTTCCCTAATCCTTTAAATTGTTTTGTTCCTTCAAATTTAGAAATTTCATCGCCTTAAATTTTGTCCAGTAGCTTTGATTGACTTAAGCAGAAAATAACCTAAAATTTTATGTTAATTCAAAGACTTTTCTAACTGAAAAGGCTAATTATCGCCATTGAAGGGGGAGCAGAGAGGAGATTGTGTGCAAAAAGTGTTTTGCAAAGAGAGAAGATACATAAGACGACATAGCTAGGTAATGTATTTTTCGATTTAGAAAGTGAGTTGTTTTTATTTAGTTAAAAGATTCTTCAGACAAATAGTAATTAATTACTTTATCCAACAAAACTTTCTTTCCATCCGTTTTCCGTTTTATTCTTCAAACAAACAGTAGTTAATATATATATATATATATATTGTATTTATAAAAAAAATTAATTTTAAAATTGTATATATAATTTAACAAATTTTATGTATAAATTTTACAACTTAAATATTGCAAATTATAAATTATATCATAAATTATAAATTTTACGTCTTAAATTTTACAACTTATATCACAACTTAAATTTTATTCATAATTTTATATATAAATTTTATAATTTTAAATTATATTTATAATTTTATACTGTATTTCTATGGTATTAGTTACTTTTTTTAAAGGGCTAAAAAATATTATATTTAATTAAAAAAAATATTTGGAGGTCGAATCATGAATGTGACACCCCCAAATTCGGGTACTTCATTCCCACAAGATTTGGTGTTCACTGTCCAATTAAATCACATCTAACTACCCATAAATAAGGATATAAAACTCATAACTAAAATAGAAATCCTCCCCTGAAAGGGTTATAACATCTTAAACAAATAATCCCAGGCCATCAAACCTTCATACATCAAATGTGGAAACATAACATAATTAAATCAGTCTTATACATAAACGTCTTTAAACAAATTAGACAAGTCTTCATCACTTGTTATCTTGCCTTTGCTCTTACTAGTGGATGGCTCGTCAATTTTCTCAACTTCAGTTGTAATGTTTTATGTGATGCCCCCAAAGCAGGTATACATCACCCATCTTGAGTCGCAAAATACATGGTACAGAATACAAATACAAACTTAAGTATACAAACATCGTGCAATATACGACAAAACATAGCTGAGAGTTTAAACATGAATATTGCCTTCTAGACAATATCCACTCTCAAATAGAGTCCTCATTACATTTATTGTCACAATTTTATAGAATAGTGGGGACTACTATAACACCATCTCGGACCATCACACTGTTCTCCGACTAGTCCCGACTACGTTCTCATTTCTTGAAGAGAACAATGAAAGCAAAAGGGTGAGCTCAACTAGTCCAGTAAGATATATTATGACTAAGATAATGCAGGATAAATTATCATTAGCCTTCAACAATATTAAACTGATAAAATATAATAGACATCAAGTTTAACTGTAGCGGAATAAGTAATCCATTAGAAGAGTCAAGTAGAGCATAATATCTATTATCTTCTATGATTTAAAATGTTTTCATCAATTTTTATCGCTGAGACTCATCTTAATAAATAAACCACATCATTGAGTCGTCCTTGCACTACGGGTCAAGAATATTCATTAAATCATCAATGCTCATGACTATACCGAATAATCCCTGGTAATAATCATACCAAAAATTGTCAATCAATGCACTACAGGCCACTGAGGACTTTTAACACATCATTTATAACATTACAGGTCATGATTATACCGAATGATCCCTGGACATAATCATACCAAGTCCATCTATGCACGTAAGCCAAAGATGACTTTCATCACAATATATGCATGAGGATGATGACAATGACATAATAATTCAATACAACAAGTTCAAGAATAAATTTTAAAGATTTAAAATTTTAGTTAATCCAAAAATCAATAACGTCCAAATTGTCAACATGATACTTCTTTGTGGAGTAAAATTCAAGAATGCTCAGAAGAATATTTCCATGAAAAGATACTAGATGAAGCGCAAATATCAAGGATATTTTACTAATTTCATGGAGTATAGAAGCCAAAACTTTAACCAACTGAGTATAATAGAATATATGAAACTGCAAATGGATTTTCGCTCGCCATGCGATAATCCATGTAGACAAATCATTTTCATAATTTAATAAGGAATGAAAATGAAGGATCATTCACCATGCATGCGGTAATCCACATAGACAGGTTATTCCAACAGAATAATAAAGAATGGAATAACAGAAGAATTCACCAGGCGTGCGATAGACCGCACAGACAGGTTATTCCCAACAGAATAATAAAGAATGGAACCAGGTCATGCGTAATCCGCACAGACAGGATATTCCAACAGAATAATAATGAATGGAACCAGGTCATGCGTAATCTGTACAGACAGGTCATGCGTAATCCGCACAGACAGGATGTTCCAACAGAATAATAAAGAATGGAACCAGGTCATGCGTAATCCGCACAGACAGGATATTCCAACAGAATAATAAAGAATGGAATAACAATAATTCACCAGGCATGCGATAGACCGCACAGACAGGTTATTCCAACAGAATAATAAAGAATGGAATAACAAAAGAATTTCACCATGTATGTGGTTATTCGCATAGACAGGTTATTCCAACATAATAATAAAGAATGGAATAACAGCTCTTACGAGTATTGAAAGAAAATAATTCTCTTCATGAATACGAAAAAATAATACCCCTTACCTTAGAAGAAACTAGATATTGGAATAGTGAGGTAGCAGACTTCTCTTCTTCTTTCTCTCTATAATTTCTCTCTATAATAATTGCTCTAAAGATTTAGTGAATTGGTGAGAAATGAAGGAAGAATGAGCTTCTATTTATAGAAAAATATAGTTTCAATAATTTCACATTTTGGGGCTCAAAATATTACAGTACAATACCTTCAACTTTTCTTTCATTTTTAATTTAGTCCTGCAAGTATTATCAAACTTGCACCACCTCCCCTAATAGTAGATAATGTGAATCAATAGTTCAATCATGTGAATCAACAGTTATAATCATGTGAAAATACGAATTACAGTATAGTACATCCATCTATACCTCTATTTTTAACTTAGTCATGTAAGTATTATCAATCTTGCACTACAAGAATGTGATTAAATAGTACACACATGTGAACAAATAGTTATATAAGCATGTGAATTACTAGCGATTAATTGCTCATTTATCCAATTAATTACCCGATTTATTAATATAACCCCTAGACATCAATTATCATTGGAATAGATGTCGATTTCCACTAACACTAATAATCCCAACACAATGGAACTATTAAATTCATCTTTAATCAACACAAACTTATTCATCATTAATATTATAACTCACAATATTTAACAACCAGGTCGTTCCCAGGAAAGAGGGGCTTTCCGATAAGGATTTATCCTTATTGGCGCGCAATTAGATGACCAAACCTCTCCTTGACAGAACTTCTAGATATTGTAAATATTGCAATTTAATAATATAAATAACTTTGTCGTCTCAATTATTGATTCAATAATATAACATATTATGCAGATGATACTGTGAAAATAATTCGAATCAATAATATGAGAGATATGATGCAGCAATTACTGTAATAATAATTGAGTATAGCTGAGTAACTTCACACGTAAGCATCAATAACCAATATCGTGTGCTACTATGCAACCACGCATATTACTGTACTTTTATTACCGGGTATTTCAACAGTTTAATAGTAAAACTTTCGCCGTTATTTTTATAAAAAGATAATTATATCGCTTTCTAACTACGACAATACTTCTGTTGTGGGGTCCACCAATGATTGTGTCGTCGTAAGAATATTCCCTGTTAAAACGAATATTCCCCGACCAATCGAATATTATATAACCACTTGCTTACTTTGTAAAATTTGTAAATATTATCCACAACTATAACATTATATTATATTCACACCATAATATTCAAAAATATATTTCGAGAGAAATTAATCTTTATTCATAAAAGTTGGGGTCTTACAACCTCCCCTTCTTATGAAATTTCATCATCGAAATTAGGGTACGTACCAGGTATATCGAAGAGGTGAGGATATTTTGACTTCATCTCAAATTCTAACTCCCAGGTCATTTCTTCCACATCGTGGTTTCTCCACAAAACTTTGACTTAAGGTATAACCTTGGAGCGTAGAATATGATCATTCTTATCCAAGATTTTAACAGGTAATTCTTCATATGTTAAATCTTCCTCTATCTCGTCTGGTTCTAATTCAATAATGTGGTTCGGGTCTTTTACATATTTACATAACATAGATATGTGGAAAACGTTATGAACACGAGACATACTTGGCGGTAAGGCGAGTCTATAGACCACAGTTCCTAATCATTCGAGGATTATAAATGGGTCAATGAATCAAGGATTGAGCTTTCCTCTCTTTCTAAATCTCGTAACTCCTTTCCATTGAGCAACACGTAACAACAAATGATCTCCAATATTGAATTCCACGTCTTTTCGATGAAGATCAACATAACTCTTTTGTCGATCTTGTGAGGTTTTTATATGTTGTCAGATCGTTTGAATCTTTTCCGTAGTCATACGTACCAAATTCGGTCCCAACAACGTTGATTTACCCACCTCATCCCAGCATACTGGAGAACGACACTTTCTTCCATACAACGCCTCAAATGGAGCCATGCCAATACTTGCTTGATAACTATTATTGTAGGAAAACTCCACCAATGGTAAGAACTTGTCCCAACTTCCCTTGAAGTCAAGGACACATAGTCTTAATAAATTTTCAAGAGTTTGAATAGTCCTTTCTGACTACCCATCCATTTGAGGATGATATGCCGAACTAAATCGTAAATCCGTGGCCATAGTTTTTTGCAAACTAACCCAAAATCTTGAAGTGAATCTTGGGTCTCGATCAGAAACTATGGAAATTGGCATACCATGCAATCTTACAATCTTGTTTATATACATACTAGCAAGACGTTCAAGTGTATAAGTTTCTCGTATCGGTAAGAAATGAGCAGACTTGGTCAATCTATCAACAATGACCCAAATCGTATCTATGCCTTGAGAAACCTTGGGAAGACCAGTAACAAAATCCATGGTAATGTGATCCCACTTCCATTCTGGAATTTCAAGTGGTTGCAATGGATCTTTTGGCACTTGATGCTCCGCCTTGACTCGTTGACAAGTTAGACACCATGAAATAAACCCCGCTATCTCTCTTTTCATATTGCTCCACCAAAATGTATGTCGAAGATCACGATACATTTTGGTACTCCCAGGATGGATTGCAAACAGTGTGTTGTGCACCTCCATCATGATTTTATACTTCAAATCAGAATCGTTAGGAACACAAAGTTTGGAGTTGACTCGAAGTATTCCTTCTTCATCAATTCTTGCTTCTGAAATAGCACTTTCTTGTACTTTCTTCTTCATACGCATCAGTTCCAGGTATGTAGTTTGAGCAACTTTAACTTTATCGATTAAAGTCGGTTCTACTCATATATTTGCCATCATCACATGGGTCCCTGGAGTCTTTAACTCTATTTTCATCCTTCGTAAGTCATACAAAATGGGTCTTTGCGGTTACAATATTCCACTCGTACCCGCATATGATCTTCTACTCAATGCGTCAGCTACTACGTTCGCTTTTCCAGGATGGTATTGGATGGTATCATAATCTTTCAATAACTCAAGCCATCATCGTTGCCGCATGTTAAGTTCCGTTTGAGTGAAGAAATATTTAAGGCTTTTATGATCCATATAGATCTCCACCCTCTCTCCATACAGGTAATGCCTCTAAATCTTAAGCGCAAAAACGATTGCTGCCAACTCTAGATCATGAGTAGGATAATTCCTCTCATATTCTTTGAGTTTTCGCGAGTCATAGGCTATGACTTTCCCATATTGCATGAGAACACATCTTAACCCTTTGCCTAAAGCATCACTGTAGATGACAAATCCCTCCGAGCCAGATAGTATTGTCAGAACAGGTGCTGAAATGAGTCTCCTCTTGAGTTCTTGAAAACTCTTTTCACATTCCTCACTCCAACCGAACTTTGTATCTTTTTGAGTCAGCTGAGTTAATGGAGTATCAATTCAAGAAAATCCTTCCACGAATCTCCGATAATAACCCACTAAGCTGAGAAAGCTACGTACTTCGGTCACTAACTTAGGTTGCTCCCAGCTTTGAATTGCTTCAATCTTTGTCAGGTCAACAGATATTCCATGATTTGATATCACGTGCCCAAGGAATACAACTTCCTCAAGCCAGAACTCGCATTTCTTCAACTTAGCATATAGCTTGTTTTCACGAAGCTTTTGAAGTATCAGCCTCAAGTGTTGCTCATGGTCTTCGCGGGTTTTGGAGTATATGAGGATATCATCAATAAAGACGACCACAAAGTGATCCAAATATTCTTTGAATACTTGGTTCATCATGTCCATGAAGGCAGCAGTAGCATTAGTCAATCCAAAAGACATAACTAGGAATTCATAATGCCCGTACCAAGTTCTGAAAGCAGTCTTTGGAATGTCATCAGTTTTAATCTTCAACTGATGATATCCGAAACGAAGATCAATCTTTGAAAAGAATTTGGCTCCTTGCAACTGGTCAAACAGGTCATCAATGCGAGGCAACGGGTACCTATTTTTTATGGTGACATGATTTAACTCCCGATAATCAATACAAAGTCGCATACTTCCATCTTTCTTCTTCACGAATAGAACAGGAGCACCCCAAGGAGACGTACTTAGGACGAATGAAACCGATGTCTAACAATTCCTATAGATGGGTTTTTAACTCCTGAAGTTCAATAGGAGCCATTCGATATGGGGCTTTGAAAATGGGTTTTGTACCGGATTCAAGGTCGATACAAAATTCAATTTCATGCTCTGGGGGTAGGCGGGGAAGTTCTTTAGGGAATAAGTCAGCAAATTTATTAACAATAGAACTATCATTCAAATCTGACGTATTTTTATTTAAATCCGTGACATGGGCTAAGAAAGCTTGACATCCGTTTTTCAATAATCGAATAACTTTATGGCTTGATATGACAGTGATTGATTTTAGTGGTTTGGTTGCTTGAATTCGCATAATAGGTTTGTTAGGAATATTAAAGCTAACAACCTTATGAAAACAATCGATTTTAGCATGATGAGTAGTTAACCAATCAATCCCTAAAATCACATCAAATGCAAGTATTTTTAAAGAAATAAAATTGACAGGTAACGTGCGGTTACCGATTTGAATCAAACAAGACTTATAAACCTTGGATGTAATGAAGGTTTCTCCCAACGGAGTTTCAACAAATAAGTCAAAATCTAATTTCTTCGAAGTCAAATTTAAACGTTGAGCGCAAGTAGGAGAAATGAAAGAATGGGTAGAACCGGTATCAAATAAAGTATAAACTTCACTAGAGTATATGATTAGCTTACCCGTGATCACCTCGTTCGAATTCCTCACTTTTTGGGAGGTTACAACAAACGCTCTTCCCTTGAACTACCGGTTTTGTCTTGTCTAGGACACCCTTTGATGCCTCCATCCCAGCTGGACTTGACTTTAGTGCAAAATAAAATCGAGCTAGGTGACCTTCTTTTCCACAATTGTAACATGCTTTGGACTTCATCGTGCAGTTTGGACTTATGTGTCCTTCCCCTCCACATTTGTAACATACGACCGGTGGTTGTTCTCCTTCCTTAACAACAGCTGCTAGTGCTGACGTCTTTCCATCATTATTGAATCTCCTCTTCTTGAAATGTCCACTCTTATTGTCATGGCCATGATACCACCGAAGTGATTACCATTTCTGGCATGTTGATTCCCTCCACGTTTATTGTCACCGCTTTGATGACTGCTACCACTGGTATTATCGACTTGTCGACTGCTCTCTTTTGGTTGGGTTACTCATTATCGCGCTCCAATAACTGAGCCCTATTCACAACATCTGAATACAAACACAGTTTATGAGAGATAAAGTATTGACGTATCTTGGGTGTCAAACCTCTTAGAAACATCCGCGTCATTCTCTCCTCATTATCAACCAACTAGGACGCAAACCGAGACAACTCGGCAAAACTTAGCTTCGTACTGCGCCACGGTTATATTGTTTTGCTCAAGCTTTATGAACTCTACCTCCTTCATGTGACGAATACTTTCAGGAAAGTAATTATCGTTGAACAACTCTTGGAACTTCTCCCAAGATATTTTGAGTGCGGCAGGTTGAGTACGCTTTACAGATTCCCACCAGTAATCTTCCTCTTTTCGCAACATAAAGGTGGTACAGGGAACCTTTTGCTCCTCGGAGCATCCCAAGACATCAAATATCTTGTTGATCTGCTTTATCCACATCTCCGTCTTAAGTGGTTTTGGTTCTCCAAAAAACTTTGGTGGTCCCATCTCCTTGAACTGCTTAGCGGTGAGTGTCCGAGAGTTATCAGTGTTTCCACCTGCATTTTGGACCGGAGCCGCTCTCTCTTGATGTTGCATGAATTGCATAAAGCCTCTGAACATCCCATTGTTCACCATTTCATCAGTGTTATTGTTTACATGAGGATTATTGTCTTCCTGTTGTACATGACCCTGGGTATTGATCGTTGGTGACTCAACGGTCTCATGTGCTTCATTGCTTATCTCAACATTTTCGGATGCCATTTTCAAATACTGCCACAAAACAAGGGTTAATTAACATAACACATATTATCCCTATACTCTGACCGACCAATTAAATACCAAATAAACTAAGGTAAGTCATACTAGCAAAGGAATTCCCCGTCTCTCCCCTCCTAGTTCTTGTCTCACATCTCAACCAGGGATCATATCCCTGAGCTTTGATACCAACTGTGACGCCCCCAAAACAGGTATACATCACCCATTTTGAGTCGTCAAATACATGGTACACAATACAAATACAAACTTAATTATACAAACGTCGTGTAATATACGACAAAACATAGCTAAGAGTTTAAATAGGAATATTACCTTCTAGACAATATCCACTCTCAAATAGAGTCCTCATTACATTTATTGTCACACTATTTTATAGAATAGTGAGGACTAGTATAACACCATCTCGGACCATCACTCTGTTCCCCGACTAGTCCCGGCTACGTTCTCATTTCCTGAAGAACAATGAAAGCAAAAGGGTGAGCTCAACTAGCCCAGTAAGAAATATTATGACTAAGATAATGCAGGATAAATTATCATTAGTCTTCAACAATGTTAAACTGATAAAATACAATTGACATCAAGTTTAACTGCAACGGAATAAGCAATCCATTAGAAGAGTCAAGTAGAGAATAATATCTACTATCTTCTATGATTTAAAATTTTTCATCAATTTTTATTGCTGAGACTCAGCTTAATAAATTAACTGCATCAACGAGTCATCCCTGCACTACGGGCCAAGGATATTCATTAAATCATCAATGGTCATGACTATACCGAATAATCCCTGGTAATAATCATACCAAAAACTGTCCATCAATGCACTACAGTCCACAGAGGACTTTTACCACATCATTTATAACATTACAGGTCATAATTATACCGAATGATCCCTAGACATAATCATATCAAGTCCATCTATGCACGTAAGCCAAAGATGACTTTCATCACAATATAAGCATGAGGATGATGACAATGACATAACAATTCAATAAAACAAGTTCAAGAATAAATTTTATAGATTTAAAATTTTAGTTTATCCAGAAATCAATAACGTCCAAATTGTCAATATGATACTTCTTTGTGGAGTAAAATTCAAGAACGCTCAGAAGAATATTTCCATGAAAAGATACTGGATGAAGCGCAAATATCCAGGATATTCTACTAATTTCATGGAGTATAGAAGCCAAAACTTTAACCAACTGAGTATAATAGAATATATGAAACTGCAAATGGATTTTTGCCTGCCATGCAGTAATCCACGTAGACAGATCATTTCCATAATTTAATAAGGAATGAATACGAAGGATCATTCACCATGCATGTAGTAATCCACATAGACAGGTTATTCCAACAAAATAATAAAGAATGGAATAACAGAAGAATTCAACAGGCGTGCGATAGACCGCACAGACAGGTTATTCCTAACAGAATAATAAAGAATGGAACCAGGTCATGCGTAATCCACACAAACAGAATATTCCAACAGAATAATAAAGAATAGTAAAGAATGGAACTAGGTCATGCGTAATCCGCACAGACAGTATGTTCCAACAGAGTAATAAAGAATGGAACCAGGTCATGCGTAATCCGTACAGACAGGATGTTCCAATATAATAATAAAGAATGGAATAACAACAGAATTCACCAGGCATGTGATAGACCGCACAGACAGGTTATTCCAACAGAATAATAAAGAATGAAATAACAGAAGAATTTCACCATGTATGCGATACTTCGCATAGACAGGTTATTCCAACATAATAATAAAAAATGGAATAACCGCTCTTATGAGTATTGAAAGAAAATAATTCTCTTCATGAATACGAAAGAATAATACCCCTTACCTTAGAAGAAATTGGATATTGGAATTGTGAGGTAGCAGACTTCTCTTCTTCTTTCTCTCTATAATTTCTCTCTATAATAATTGCTCTAAAGCTTTAGAGAATTGGTGAGAAATGAAGGAAGAGTGAGCTTCTATTTATACGAAAATATAGTTTCGATAATTGCACGTTTTGGGGCTCGAAATATTACAGTACAATACCTTCAGCTTTTCTTTCATTTTTAATTTAGTCCTATAAGTATTACCAAACTTGCACCACCTCCCCTAATAGTAAATAATATGAATCAATAGTTCAATCATGTGAATCAATAGTTATAATCATGTGAAAATATGAATTACAGTATAGTACCTCCATCTATACCTCCATTTTTAACTTAGTCATCCAAGTATTATCAATCTTGCACCAACTCCCCTAATAGTACAAGAATGTGAATCAATAGTACACATATGTGAACAAATAGTTATAATCATGTGAATTAATAGCAATTAATTGCTCATTTATCCGATTAATTACCCGACTGGTTAGTAAAACTTCCAGACATCAATTAATATCGAAATAAATGTCGATTTTCACTAACACTAATAATTCTAACACAATGGAACTATCAATTTCATCTTTAATCAACACGAACTTATTCATCATTAATATTATAACTCACAATATTTAACAACCAGGTCATTCCCAGGAAAGAGGGGGCTTTCCGATAAGGATTTATCCTTATTGGCGCGCAATTAGATGACCAAACCTCTCCTTGACAGAACTTCTACACATTGTAAATATTGTAATTTAATAATATGAATAACTATGTTGTCTCAATTATTGATTTAATAATATAACATATTATGCAGATGATACTGTGACAATAATCGAATCAATAATATGAGAGATATGATGCAGCAATTACTGTTGCAATAATTGAGTATAACTGAGTGACTTCTCACGTAAGCATCAATAACCAATACTGTGTGCTACTATGTAACCACACGTATTACTGTACTTTTACTACCGGGTAGTTCAACAGTTTAATGGTAAAACTTTCGCCGTTATTTTTATAAAAAGATAATTATGTCGTTTTCTAACTACGAAAATACTTCCGTTGTGGGGTCCACCAATGATTGTGCCGTCGTACGAATATTCCCTGTTAAAACGAATATTCCCTGACCAATCGAATATTATGTAACCACTTGCTTACTTTGCAAAATTTGTAAATATTACCCACAACTATAACATTATATTATATCCACACCTTAATATTCAAAAATATATTTCGAGAGAAATTAAATTTTTTTCATAAAAGTTGGGGTCTTACATTTTATATGCAAGTAAACAATTGCCCACAACTATAACAATAACAACATGAATCACATAAGAGTAATCAATGGATAATGAATAATAGAAAGCTCGACTTTTGAATCAAGAATAGAAAACAAGATCAAAAGTATATCTGAGGATCGCAAGACCAAGAACTATGTCCTAGGTTATTAAGTATCTCTACTTAAACCTTTAACAGTCGTAAGACTATATGGACCTTTCTTCTCGTACTTAGGGGGATCAGCCCTTCGTACCATATATTGTGCACAAACATCTTAACGCTATCGCGTAATATAATCTCTTATAATAGGGTTGTTCATCTCAGCTTTGTCATATGAGTCTGCACCAAAGGAAGTTTGGTTTGGATTAGCTTGAACAAAATTTCTAGAATTTAGAACGCTAATCAACTATGGACTAGTCGAATCAATAAGGGTTCGCTAGCAATTCAAGGGTTCAATACAATAATGTAATCAGTATTTAAATCAAAGATCGAATATCAACTATATACAATTGAATAATCATTTTATAATCAAAGTATTATTTCAAAAAGAATTAGAACATCTCATTTGGAATAATGAACTTAAATAAATTAAGCTATGAGGAGCTAGAAATAAGAATATGAAACTAGCTCATTATACGAATAGGATTTAAGAATTTTCTCAATGAAAGTTTAGAGTTAGGGAACTTACATAATAATAATCAAGTTAGGGTAAGGAAACTTGCGTCGTGCGTAAGCTATAAATTACAATTCACGTTCTCCAATTAATCTTACATACCATTTAAAGTCACAATACCAATTAATTATAACACAACTAGCATCATGCGTATACTTTCTTTTAATCTAACTTAACTCTAAATCTGATTATATTAACCACATCCACAAACCTTAACTCTTAAACACATTATTAGACTTCACAAATAACGAGTGTAAGTACACATTCAACTCGTCAAGTAAACACGTAAAACCATCACTGACATGTTACTAATCTGTTTTAACACCTCATTATATGATTAATACATTTTTCATGTTCAGTAGATTAGGACTAAATTACATTTTCTGGACTTGAACAATTAAATAGAATTTTATGGGCGATTCTGCTAGCCAGCGCTGCGGCACGGCCACTTAACATGGCACAGGCGCTGCGACGTGCCAAAAAGCCCTCTAAGAGGCGCTGCAGCGCTGTGTCGCAGAATCAGTTCATGCAGTTCGCGAAGAACACAAACCCAAAAACTTCGTTTAAACAACAAATTAATCCTACCCATAAGTTCTAAACTTTACAAAAACATATTACAACAATCATAGCATTATTTTAGCAACATAAGTCACATAAACAACCAATTTCAAAGGATTTAAAACCATGTTCATGCTCAAAACTCATATTTCAACATGTTTAACGAGTCATCTCACCAAGGATTCATTTCTTAATCAAATTAGTCCATTAAACTTGCATTCTTTTTTTTCTTAATTTATAAACATAATCAATCATCAATTTACCGATTAACATACAATTTAAGCATAAATTTTTATACATATAAGCCATATTCATATATTTTTCATTGTAAACTCAAAACTTCCGTTTTAAACATAATTTTATGGATTTGATTACTCTAAATCACATACCAATCATATAAAAACAGATTATGCAAACTAATAAACATTTATAATCAATTCCTTAACAAATCCACCATGAAACTCAATTATAGAGAATGTAAAAATGACTTTTCAGTTAATTCATGAAAAACACAATTCAAAGCTTGAGATTGAGAATTTACTCTTGATTTCTTTGTTTAGATTGAGCAAGATGATGTAGAATACTCCTCTTTTAATTCTCCAAATCTTCTTCTTCAATTAACTCTCTCAAGCTCTCTCTCTTTTTCTCTCTGACTTAGCAAAATAATATGATACGTGAAGGAAGACTGATAATATAATACATATAATTGTTATATCGTGGGTATCAGTTAAGTGCATCATGGCTTAAACTGATCTCATGTTCTCAAGGTCATGTTTGGCTAGTCCTAAAGAGCTCCCTTTTTGTTTATTTTAATTAACTCACTTATTATATGGTACAAATGTCACACTTTAATTAATCAAATTATATTATTTAAATTCAATTAAATTAAAGCCAATATTACTCATTAAACCAAATTATCACATAATTAAAATTCCTATTTATTAATTATAACAAATCATTAAATCTCTAATTAATTATTAAATTAATTAGAACAATATTATAATTATTTAACAACTCATTTAATGTAATAATCCCAATTAAATTCACACTTTGAACCATAAAATTATTCCAAATTAATTTAATTAATATATAACACTTAATCAAATTAATCCACAATAATTCCATCCAATATTTATTTAACTCTATAAATAAATTAACAAAAATATTTATTTAATTCAATAAATATTCAAAATAAATTGTAAAAATCTCGTTCGTCACAATGAATATGGCAGTACTTGATGTAACAGAACTGTAAATAGTTCTTTTTTAAAAGAAGTCAAACCGTTTATTTATATGATCAACTAGTATTAAATACACAAGACCAGATCAGATTCTTGGGCGGGTCGGGTATTTTGGACAATTTTGGTCGAATTCTGAAATTGGGGTCTAAATTGTTTCAAATCAGGCACTTGATGTAATATATTATAAGCCCAAATTCTTACGGGGCCGAATCATGAATATGGTAGTACGTGATGTAGTAAATTGTATTTAGCCCCCAAATTTATGAGAATTAAATGCTAAGTTGAGACCAAAATTAGTATCAAAACAACCTAAGGACTAAAACCAAGTGTACTTTTATATACCACCAAAGTTGAGTCAAATTTAGTATTCTTAAACAATTAATTAAATAATTAGGGAAGGAAAAAGAAGTAAATAGGAAAATAAGACATTTAATGTGTCCATCAATTTACGAATTTAAGAGAATTAAATGCTGAGCTGAGACCAAAATTAATACCAAAACAATCAAGGACTAAAATCAAGTGTGCTTGTATACACTTAGTAGATTTTACTTTTTATCTCATTTAATGTCACTCATATTCTTTATTTTGATTTTTGGTTTAATGTTTATAGGCATCAACTTTAAAGCATGTATATGCATAATATCTATTTGAGTTGTTCTAAAATAAGAGTATTTATTCTGAGAGTATTCTTGAAAACTTCATCTTGCTGGAAACGAGCGGTGGATCTAATTAAATGCAAAACTTTTAAATGTCACTATAAAGTGTATGGGCTCACTTCTCAATAAGAGTGAGTATTCCATTATAATCAAATCAAATTGCCTATTAGGTTTGTTGGGTCTCTAATTTTTAGATTTATTTTGATGATAACAATAATTAGTAAATAGATTAATTAAAAGGGTATAATCATCTCCATGAGATTTATATTATAATTTATTTTAATTATCTTATTAATTTGAACAAAAATATTTTCAAATCTTATTAAATTAATATTATCTGGACTTTAATAATTAATATCAAATGATGAACATGGAATGTTTGAATTAATTGAGCATATGCTAGTTTATGGAAGTTTGTATTTCTTTAAAGGTCGATCCATTCATGTGACTACTTTTTGATCAATCGTAGCCTTTGATTTGAAAAGGAATAAATATTAGCCTTTGATTAAAAAGTAAGTGTGTTTTCTTTAAAGGCCAATCAATCCATGTGACTTATTTTTTGATCAATCCTAACCTTTTATTTGAAAGGGAAGAAATCCTAGCCTTTAATTAAAAAGTAAGTGTACTTTCTTTATGGGTCAATCTATATGACTACTTTTTAATCCATCCTAGCCTTTGATTTTTCAAAAGAGCTTCCAAATGATAAGTATACCCTTGGCTAAAAACTTTCTATAAATGGGAAAGCTTCTCTTCATTTCTAACTTATCAATTTACAAGAAAAGAAAAGTTCATTCTTCCTTACCTACATACTCTCTCTAAAGAAATTTTCTCTCTCTTCTACTCAAAGCTCTAATTTCTTGAAGAAGAAAAAAATTGGTCAAATTATTTTGAGATAAGTTCTTAAATTGATTTATTTTTATTATCTCATACTTGTACATAATTATGCATATGTATTGTGTGTGTGTGTGTGTAGATACTGTCAGGAATAAGCATGTGAATGATATTCTTATTTGCATATGATTTTATTATGATATATATGAATGAATATGTGTTGACTTATGTCACACTCCATGTTTTGATGATGACCCTATTATTCCACTAATCATGTTATATAAACATTTCAGGGAAAGATATGACATTTCAGGAACATCAAGGAGGAAATTACAAAGTCAAGAAATCCTTGAAGAAGGAAAGAAAAGCAAATTGAGTCCTAGGAATATATGTAAGATCTTAGCATTTATTACTTTCCAATATAGGGCTCTAGGACATGTGCATTGCATATATACTTGTATTCGCATATTCAATGCCACATACTGATTCACTAGCTCATGATATGCATGGTCGAAATTACTCACCATAACTTAAGGGATCAAATCATGTTAACTAATATATATGGAAATCTGGAGAAAATGGTTGATTAAATAAATTATCATAAGTTATGCATTAACTATTTCCATCAATCTAATTCACGGGTAAAACAAATATGGGATAGCAGGAGTCATGCACCATAATCTTGTCCCATGATCTAAGGAATCTAATTGAGTGGTTCCAACGGCCTAATATATGGTAAGATATATGGAAACCTGCCAGCAGATATTTATGGAAACACAAATGTTGACTTCCGGCATATAAGTAATTGGCATAGTGGAAAGTTGTAACAGGTACTATCTCCCACGTGATAAAAATCAACTAGCCCAAAATTAGTGATAGCGTGATATCTCAAAATCACGAGCAAACAGAATCTCGGTGATGGAAAATGAACTGAGCATATCATGATTGACGTGGAACTGCAAAATTTATGCAATATATTTTAAACGCTCATATCACAGTAGTAAGCCTTAGCAACGGTAATACTCTTGAGTAGCCTATATAAACTGAGTTTATTAATAAATAAAGGTAAGAAAAATATATTATGAGATCATATAGCATACTAGCTTCGAAACTATTTTTCTTTCTGATTATTATCGAGAGCACAAAAAAGGAGCTTCGGCGAAGGCAGTTGTGTAGAAAATATTATGGTAATACTTTCATTGCATATCATTACATACTAGAGCCTTGCATTGGTAAGTGATATATATTGCTTGATCATTAGACCTCTATTGTGTATTTTATCTTTTCTTATACTAATCAATATTTTCAAGCGTGTAATCCGGTTTGGGTTACTGCATCATTACAATCAAAGTTGAAGAAAGCATAGGTGCACAGGGAACAAAGGTGTTCAAATTGTTAGAACTTGTATTGTAATTAAAAAAGTTTAATAAAAGTGAGTCTCCAATACCAGTTGGTATTGGACGTGGATTAGGCTACTATTCTAGAGGATAGTAGTTGAACCACGTAAAAATTCCGGTGTTTATGTGATTACATTTTGTGCTTTATTATTCTGCTAACTATCCAGCAGCCTGCATTCTACATCCATTCATATCAGTTAACTAATTCAGTAAATTGGTTTTATCATAATCAACTTTAGAAAACATTAAGACTCGAAATTAAATTTTTGGAAAGTGATACAATATCCTGTTTTCATATGTGAACTTACAAAGATATAGAATCCAGCTTGTTGCATTAAATATCCAAAGGAATTTATTTAATTAATCAAAAGTTGGACATAATTTGTGCCTACACTTATTCAACCCCCCCCCCCCTTCTAAGTGTACCTATTTAAATTTCAATATGCAAGTATGTTTGTATTAAGAAAAGATGTAAATTCATTTGATAGATAATAGAAACATATGTACAAGGACTTAGAATGAATTCATCAAATGTGTTAGGTTGATCCTACATAACCAAAACAGCTTTGTAAGGTCCTTAAAAAGAAATGATGTACAAGGACTAAAAATATATAAAGATCAAGCATGTTAGGTTGATCTTTTGATGTAATAGATAGGCTTGTCTGATTGTTGAGCACTGCACCAGGAATCGTAGTCTGCCAGGAGAGTCAAAGAAAACTCGATAACTATCGAGGCAGAATCGTAGTCTGTAAGATAGTAGATCTCGGAGTTCGAAGACTACTAGGAGAGACGAGGAAGGATAGTAGTGTGTCGAGTAGAGCTTCCTTGGAGCCGTAGTCTGCCGAGGAAGTCATGTTCAGAATCCTAGAGACAGCCTGCCTACGAGCCGTCCGAGCATCTGCCAAAGCCAAGTCAAGAATCGTAGACTACACTTTGAGTCATAGAGTCTACTGATCATATTAGAGGCAGAGATCATAGTCAAGCAAGATCAGATGAAGACAACCAACACAAGTCAGAAATCGTAAAGTGTCAAGATCTGATCTCGGAGTCGTAGTGCCTAAACAACTGAAGCTGAATCGTAGAGTGTAGAACTAAGACTTCAACAGATGTGCTCACAATGCCAAGGAAGAATTGTAGAGCAAATACGATTCTCAACAAATGAGAACTCCCAGAATATCCAAAGGAATGAAGCCTCTAGTTGATACTGCAAAGATATATCCCACCTGAAGGAAACTAGAGAACACTCAACGAATGGCATGCAAGCTAACAGAAGATCAAAGCATCAACCCAATCAGCATCCAGATTGAGTTGTGAAGAAATTCGAGATGAAGCCTTCCACAAGTTGATCATAAGAAGACTTCAGTAGCTGACTAAGGAAAGTCAGCAGGTACAGTAACTGTCAAGTGGTAAGATGACAATGATCTTGGAAGTAACCAGGATCGTAGTGTTTGCCAAACAAAGAAAGAACTGATGGAGTGTACACAGAGATAATGGTCAGCTTCTGAAGAACAAGACTAAAGTGATTAAGGATTGGGATCAGTCCATTGATGATAAGTGAACGGGAGATCACAATGAGAAAGCTAGCTCGACACGCCACAAATCTGAAGTGTCTTGCTATTCAGAAGGGGCCAGAACAAAGAGTCAAGCCATCAGTATCAGAGAGCAGTCGAGGCAAACAGAAGTGTTGAAGCATTGCAAAAGAAAAGGAATAGGTGTTCCACATTAGAGAGCTAATAAAAACTCTTCAAAGATCATAGTGTTAACTCTACACGTCAATGAGAAACAGTTAACAAGACACTACGATCAGGTCCAAAAAGATGTGCATCAGAATCATAGAGTTCGAACAACTGAGGATTGAAGCATTGACAACGGTTCAACCCAAAGATTGATATTCGAAGTAAGCTTATTGAGAGCATCGATGCAAAAGGATAACCTCTGATCGAGAAATCAGAAGGAGGTAATAAAGTCAACTACCTGCCCAAGATATAAAAGTGACATCTCTAATGGGGTAGGTGAAACAGTAGACTGCAGTGTCAGAAAGTCATGTCATGTCACATCTACAGTCTATATCAAATAACTCGAGATCTGCGAAGCAATTCAAAAAGTTTTTAACGGCTATTTTCCAACGAGAAGATTGGGAAGGAGTATAAATCAACAGAGCTTCAAAGATCAAGAGTTTCTGATGATTCCTAAGTTACAGAATCGTTGAGTTGTTGGAATGCTATTGTTAACTCTACGAGTTCCACCAGAGATTAAGAGAACAAGTCTTAGTGACAGTGAGACTACATAGGTGGAAGTTAAGCAGCTTTAAAGAACTTAAAATAGATTAGAGATTCACTCAACAAAGATGAGAATGCCACTGAAGATGGCAGCTAAGCTGAGAGCCAAGAAGGCCAAGGAGATAGCATTCAGAAAAGTGGGAAAGTACAGTGAAGATCAGCTACACCAGAGAAGATGTGGTCCAGACTAGAGGCAAAATGTAAAGAGGACCATGCCAAGATGCTAAGTACATAAGATGTTCAAGCTTAAAGACATCTTATCATCTTAGCACCACCAATAACAACAACAACTACAACAACAAGAAGTCAGGGCCTGAGGGGTCCTTGTCCGGAGGGACTAAACGAAGTTCCAAGCCTGTTGGGCTTGAAGAGTTCCTAGGAAACTAGAGGAGTTCCAAGGCTGCTAGCCTTGAAGAGTTCTTAGTGAACTGAAGTTCCAAGGCTGCTGGCCTTGAAGGAATCATAGTGATTCAGGGTGTTGCCCTTCCTTAGTGAAAATCCTGCTAGTTGAAAGTAGAAGAGTGGATTAGGAGCTTGAGTCTCTGAACCACTTAAATACTCTTGTGTCTTTTACTTTATGTCATTTACATTACGTACTTAACTGCTATATCTGCTATGTATGTATTAACTGCTTACAACGTAACTAACTCTAAGAACAATGTATGTATGATTATGAATATATCAATGAAGGGGATCTTTCACTTATTCTGTTGTGCTTAAAAAGATTCTTATGTTTGTCATACGTTAATACAATAGCAATAATCAAATAAAAGGGAAAAGTATTTGAAAAGAAAAAGGATCTATTCAACCCCCCTTCTAGATCTATTGTGTGCCTACTGGGAACTAACAATTGGTATCAAAGTAGGTTCTCTTGCTATATTCAAAAGCTAATCGTTTTGAGTCTAATCCTAGGCACAAAAATTGTTCTAAACTTGGTTTAGTAGTAAGTCACCTGTTATATGCAGATGAGCTCACACGTTGAAAATACTGTGTACAGGTAAATGTGCATATATCCCTAAAGCTGCTCAGATTGGTCCATGCTCTTGATTGCCATATCAATAAGACCAATCCTTGCCCGCGGTCAATCTTGTAGTCTGAAGACCAGGCTAAAAAGTTCAAGAGATATCAACAGAAAAGAGTCAAACATCCACCAGCCTGAAAAGATGAAAAGACCATACATGCTGAGAAATGCCTATGTAGAAAAGAAAGAAGAAATTCTCAAACATGTGTCTGGCCAACCAGCAGCTGGATGTAAACCTTGTGAACTCAAGGATTGCAAAGAACAAAAGATGCTAAAAGTCTCTTAGCTTGCATCTTCAAGACCACGACTAATTGATCGAAAGTCAACTGGAGCAATAAGCTGTCAGGAGCAAATGAGAAACTACGTACATCAATGCCTAATCTCAGTATATCAAAGATAAATGACTGTTAAGAAATTGACAACAGTAAGGTACGGTTCCTCACTAATATAATTTTGTACATCATGTTGCACCTCCTTATGAACTATAACCGTATTCTTTCAAGGAATCATATTCTACCTAAAAAGGTGAAGAGAGAAAGTACACTAAGGGTGGAAAATCAAATGCTTACAAACTTTCTCTCCGTTCAAGTTTTAAGTTAAAGATGACATCTTGAAAGAAATCTGAAATGGGTCATAAGAATATCAAAGGTTAAATTAATCTAATGTGGAGTAATCTTTGCTGATGGGCTAGTATGTATGGACAAACCCATATTCTAAGTGTTTGATAACACATAGAGTATGATTAGTTCTACAAAAGTATCTTGAAGATTTATAGAAACTGATCATCTCCATGAATCAACCAGATACACGTAAGTAATAGTGTTGATTCTTACTCTGTGAACATTTAAACTCTATGAACATAACCAAGTAAATGGTGAAACCTTCAAAGAAAAAGAATGTTTTATTAAAATGGCAAATCTTACACACACTCACCATCATGCATCTCAAAATGTATTATCTAAATTAGTTACATGCATGAATATGACTGTTGGTGATCAATATGATGATTATCCAAATACATGAGGAACAAGGATTTAAAAAACTAACCTAGCAGGACCCATTTAATTATGGGTACCAAAAATAGAAATATATCTAACCTGCAGGTGCCTGGTCTATCTGACCACACTAAGGAATGTTGAATCAGAAGACTTCAGTCAAGAAGATTAAACTAGTAGAAGGCTTAACACTGTTCAGAAATGATTCTGATAAAATTCCTATATGTCAAAACCTGACCTTGAAGACTTACTAAGCTAATCTGAATGAAGCTCACATAGTTGTTGATCCTTATAAGGAAACAGGCCATTCAACCAAAGATAAAAAGGGTCATATATGCTCAATCATGCTAAGCATATCATATGAGAAGAATCCTTAAGGAAGCTCACATTAGAGGATCATCGAGCATCAAACATGAGGAACTCATTACAGGAGCAAAACTCCACAAGTACAAGCTGACAAGGAAGACTACGTTCGTAGTATTGTCAAATGATCGTAGAATGATCAACCCTGAAGATGCCCATTTCTAAGATATAAGAAGATTTAATGACTTCAGCCAGGATAAGATATGCATAGCTGCCTTCCGCTACACATGAAGAAGAAGAACTTATGTCTCTCTGGGAAGACAGTTTCAACTATGGAGGAGCAGTAATCTGCTAATAGTACAGAAGCTCTAAAACATCAGAGATATACTATGAAGCAATGTACCAGCTACAGAGTCCCAAAACTTTGTGGCTAATGAACAAAATAAAGATCAATAGTCAGTAGAAACATCTCAAAACGTACTACTGATAACCTATCAGCCACCCAACTCAAAATCATAGAGTGCCTACAATCAAACATCTGATTAAAGTGTAAGAGCAGAAGGACACCACGATTACAGCAAATATAATTGTCTAAAGTTGGTAAAGGACCTCCCCAGCTAAAAAGGTCAAATGAGATATCAGTGCAAATCACTTCTAAAGTATTTAATCTGTAAAGCACCTCAGGGACAAACCTGACCCTTAGCTCACTCTAAGAGGTTGGCCCTTCCTGGGCCACCTTAACCCAGAAGAATTGCTTAGTCAAGTTCATCTCAAGGAACAAGACAGTCAACGATCGTAGAGTAAAGTTGGAAGAGGAATCAACGATCGTGATGCAACCTCAACGATCGTAGAAACAAACTCGACGATCGTAGTCCTACCAGAATACTCTAGCTCATAAGGAGCTTGAAAGAACGAGACAATTGCTCAACCGTTCAAATTATGATGAGATAAGTTTGAATACAGTTTGAAAAGACATCATGAAAAATCACCTCAAAACTTAAGTGCCCAAACTGGCTTGGGATACGTTAGTGGTCAAGCTATGCAGTTTCAAGATAAGGATCAGTGTCAAAACCATCCACTGCAGCATCTCTCAGAAGAAGATCGTGAGTCAACAAAGGAAAACGTAGAGTCCATAGCTGCCTTACCATGTTACTCTACGAACCAAAATTGTCAACGGTAAATCCACGTCATTGACGCTTATTTCTCTCAAAAGGAATATAAAACCAAAAAGGTTATGGGGTGTTACAGCTCATTATTGGGCATCGTGCAACCAATGGCTAGTTGACACATCACAGCACATGCAGAGTTAGGGGGAACTACCATAAAGTTAAATTCAAAAATTGCAAACAATTATCAAAAACTATCAAATCTCTCTTTCTCCCATTTTCAAACCCTAGAATCCTCTTCGAAGCCAAAATCAATTATACCTCCAGAGTCCAAATCACAATCAGCTATTTCTCATAAATCTTTCTGAATCAAACATCCATTTTCCTTGAACTATTCAAATGGAAGATTAGCGAGTAATCACTGGCATTCAGCTCGGAACCAAGTCATTTTAGAAATTAGAAAAGAAGTTCAGAGACATTCTTGAACTTGTGAAAAAAGCTAGATTTTCAGAATGCCTTGAGGCAAGCACTCGAGTATATACTGAACTGGTTAAGGAGTTCTACTCAAATGCATCCATAAATGTCATAACCCTTTCTACCAAGGTTAAAGGTTAGTCTCTAAAGCTAAAATCATCTGATATCAATTAATGCATAGGTTTTCCTGACCTAGGACTGAAAAACCATGATGAGATCGACAATGAGCAAGCGAAGGAGATTATGGGGTACCAAAGAAACCCTAGTCTGAAGGACATGAAGAAAAAAGGAGTTTCCTGAGGAATTCGAGTTCCTTGATGAGATAGTGGGAAAATGTATATTATACAAGGATACTGCACATGACACTGTGCTTGATCAGTAGTTGAAGATTATGTTTGCAATAGTTCTGAAGAAGTGAAACAACTTTGGAGCTATCTTGTTCGATCAGATCCCCAAATGGGTAGAAAAGGTTGAGATAAAGAAGTCTACAGATAGACCCCTGATTAAAGTCTTTCATGGAAGACTGTTGAGTATTATAATGAAGAAGAAGTTGGGAGGCAAAATTAAGGATGATGAAGGAGAGCCTCTAAATGTTCATAAAGTAATGTCTCCACAGCTGTTCGTGAACTGCAAGAAGAACCCAAAGGAAAACAGGGGGCTAACAACAACTTGGAGAAGAAGCAAGGTTTCTGTAAAGAAGAGGAAGGCAAAAGAGGTGGAAAGTTCTGAGTCTGATGACTCTACACCAGTAGCAGCCACACCAGTAAGGAAGAGATCCAGGGGTATAAAGAAAACTGAGGCCCAACCAAGAAGTCTCTCCACCGAAGTCAAAGATGAAGGTGAAAAGGCCTTAACTACACCAGAAACCACAAAGAGAAGAAGAAACAGACTGCTTCAAGGGCCATCAAGGAAGAAAGCTAAGGTGGTAAACAAGCAAGCTCTAGTTTCCTAAGAAATTACATCTGACAAAGAGGAAAACGTAGAGTCAGAAGAAGAAAAGGGAACTGATGGTCTCAAGACCGAATCCCCAAAGAGCAAATCCAGCAATAAAGGTGGAGCTGAATTCATGAAAGAAAATGTGAACTCTGCTAATGAAAAGGAATATGCAAGCCTTATGGCTAACTCTTAGAGTACTCACTCTGATGATGAAGAAAAGCTACCAGATGACCCAACTGCATCTCCAAATGCATATGCTCCAACAAGCCCTCATGATGGTTCAAAAGATGATAAGTTTGATGAAGAAAAACATGCCCTTGCCTATGCTGAACATCAAGAAAGTTCATCTAAAAATTCAAAAATCTCAAATTCTAAAGAAGAAGAAAAGTCTGATTCTCCTACAGTTGAACCTCCAAGAAGAAGAATGAGCAACAGACTGCTTGCCAGGACTGTTTTAAAGAAAAAAGGATAATTCTCTACTGTTATCATTGAATTGAGTGATGATGAATCTGAATCCAAGGGAGAAAATGATAAAAACCAGCATGAAGAATTCTCTGACGAATCAGATAAAGGAAGTCAACATGATTCAAGTTCAGAAGATGAAGAAATGGGAAAGGACTCTTGTTCTGCAAATCAGAAATCAGAGGAGTCAGCAGACTATTATGTTCTCTCTCCAGCAAGAATTAGCAGAAGAATAGTGGTAGAAGTTTTTGATGAACCACCAACTGAATCAGCAGCAAGATGGATAAGTCATGGAAATGAACAACTTCAAGTTGTAAGAATGACTACAAATGAAGTATTTCACAATTAGAAAATTGTGGAATTAGATTGCATAACAATATTATACAATTCTGAAGATCTTCTAATGAGATGGTTCTTTACATGGATGCCTTGGCTAAAAGCACATACTGTTAGAGATGAGAGCTACTTCAGCCGGTGCTACTCTCAGTTTCCAAATCAGGAGCTGGTGTCCAAAACTTCCCTAGAGTAAAGAAGTTTGCAACCATGATGATCAAAGACCAGCCCCACTACAAAGTCTACCGACATGCTGACAATCATTATATTCCTTATGATCGTAGAGTGGACTCTAATGGAAAAAGGAATATGGCCAAGGAGCTGATCGTAGACTCTATTCACTCTACAAAAGATGTTGATCAAGTTCAAAATGAGAAGACCTTCTCGGCCCACGCACTGTTAACCGACATTCCTTCATCCTCTAATAGCAATTGGTACTCAACGATTGTTCAAATTCTAAACACCTTTGAAAATCTATCCAAAGATGAAAATCTTAGAGTCTAATCTGGTGTTCAACTTGTTGATGCCCAATCATATGATCAAATTCCTATGGAGCAAGAACTATTGAAGAATTATGATGAGCTGGTTGAGAAGATATCTCAAATTAATAAAAATTCAAGGATGGTGTTGACAGCAGAAAGAGATAATTCAGTTCAGAACAAACTTCAAGCTACTATGGCTGATGTATCTCTCAAAATCAAAGAGAGAGATCACATCTATCTGAAGGCCATACATGATTAGAAGGCAGAAGCTCTACGAGCACAGAAGGCCAATAAAGAAAAACTCCAAGCCCTTTCTGACAAGATTGACAACATGAATCAGTCTTTCTCTATGCAACTTGAGTTAAGTCAACAAGAACTCAAGATTGAAGTTGGTAACTCCTCCTATCTGATTTAGCAGCTTATGTCCAACATGGAACAGCTCTCTTCAGTGATTAATGACAAAAAGGGGGAGAAAAAGAGGTATAGAAAGAGGCACAGTAAGAGGCATTCAAGAAAGGGCAAGGAGAGCATAAAGAAACAACAAAAGAAGACAAAGAAGAAGATTGTAGAAGAAGAAGTTGGGTCATCATCTGACAGGGAGCCAAAGGATGATGAGCCTGTGTTTGCAAAGGTTGAGGGAGAGCAAACAAAAGAGCCAAAAGAAGAAGAAGAGAAACATACATCTGAGGGGGAGCAGAAAAAAGAAATGAAGTCAACATCCCAGGGTGAGCAGGTGCAAGAAGATCAAACAGATGAATAGCTGATCAACAGACATCCTGGAAACACATGGAGCCAAAGAGGTATATCTCTAACCATTAGGTATGTTCTAGATCTAGGATGTAAAATGTCAAAGTGTATTAAAATCCATATTATTATAAATGATATTAATGATTATCTGCTTTAGAAATACAGTTGCTCACTGTATATAAGATTCATTCATAACATGTATATGCACTTATTGTTTTTGTCATAATTAAATAGGGGGAGATTGTCAGGAATAAGCATGTGAATGATATTCCTATTTGCATATGATTTGATTATGATATATATGAATGAATATGCAAGTATGCTTGCATTAAGAAAAGCTGTAAAGTCCTTTGATAGATAATAGAAACATATGTAAAAGGACTTAGAATGAATTCATCAAATGTGTTAGGTTGATCCTATATAATCAAAACAGCTTTGTAAAGTCCTATGAAGGTGGAGCTGAATTCATGAAAGAAAATGTGAACTCTGCTAATGAAAAGGAATATGCAAGCCCTATGGCTAACTCTCAGAGTACTCACTCTGATGATGAAGAAAAGCTACCAGATGACCCAACTACATCTCCAAATGCATATGCTCCAATAAGCCCTCATGATGGTTCAAATGATGACAAGTTTGATGAAGAAAAACTTGCCCTTGCCTATGCTGAACATCAAGATAGTTCATCTAAAAATTCAAAAATTTCAATTTCTGAAGAAGAAGAAAAGTCTAACTCTCCTACAGCTGAACCTCCAAGAAGAAGAATGAGCAACAGACTGCTTACCATGACTGTTCTAAAGAAAAAAGGACAATTCTCTACTGCTGTCATTGACTTGAGTGATGATGAATCTGAATTCTAGGGAGAAGATGATAAAAACTAGCATAATGAATTCTTTGACGAATCAGATAAAGGAAGTCAACATAATTCAATTTCAGAAGATGAAGAAATGGGAAAGGAGTCTAGTTCTGCAAATCAGAAATCAGAAGAGTCTCCAGCAAGAATTAGCAGAAGAATAGTGGTAGAAGTTTTTGATGAACCACCAGCTGAATCAACAGCAAGATGGATAATGTGACGCCCCCAAAATAGGTCCAACTCATCCAACCTATTCTGAGTCGCCAAATACATGGTACATAAAACAACTACAACTTTATTACTATAATTGTCGTGTAAAATACAACAACACATATACTGTGAGTTTTAATACCAACTGTGACTCATGTCCCAACTATGGACAGCACCTCACATTGATACATTACATAAAAGTACAGTCAATAACTATTTTAGAAATTAAAATCTTTGGGAAGTGCTCTAAGAAGCCTTCGTACATGGGAAGCCATGCGTCTAGGTTATGATAGATATCATATACCCACAGAATTATCCATGGTTGGCCCAATAGACCCCAAAGAAAAATGAGAAGATTACTATCATGTTCCTTCCAATGGTGAGTCTTCTCTTGACATATAACTATCTCCACCGTCTATAATTGAACATTATGTTTCAACCAAACTCCAAGATTATATAGGTAGTGCTCGTAGATATACTCAGCAAGTGGATGCGCACAAACATGTCTTATGATAACACGAGGTTGTATGTCATTAGACATCTTGTATGATAGTGACAAAACACCCTTCCAAAGTTGGGTTCACCTCACCCTATTCGGTTCACCAAAATTAAATATCAAATGACGTATACAATATGACACACTTATCTAAAGTTCTCAATAAAATTATTTCCATACTATTTAGGGAGAACCTCAACAGCTATAGACCACCGTTCTATTTCCCTGTAACCCCCGCTCGACCCAGCTACACTCTTGTTACCTGAAAGGAATTCTGAAGCAAAAGGGTGAGCACAACTAGCCCAGTAAAGAATATCATGACTAAAGATAATTACATTATCAATAGACTTTATCAATAATAAATCAGAGATTTAGAACATATGGTAGATAATAAAACTTTTCAACCATAGTTGCAGCGGAACGAGCAATCTATTAGAAGAGTCAAATAGACCATAAAGTCTATTATCTTCTCCACGTTAAAAGTTCACCAACAATGTTTTATCCCTGTAACATCAATCAACATTTCCTTTCCACAATCATATGAATAACTCATAATCATAATTGTGATTCTAAATTCTTCTTCGCATCCAAGACGAAGATAATTTTTATCACCTGTCTTTACCTGAAACATCAAAGATCATGGTTATACTAAATCATAGTTCATGTTCATAATTATACTAATAAATTCATCTTTGCACCACTGGCCAAAGATATTCATCAACAGTTCATCTTTGCACTATATGCCAAAGATATTCAACAACAAGTCATCTTTGTACTACGGGCCAAAGATATTCATCAGTCATTGATCTTTGCACTACAGGCCAAAAATATTCATATCTCAAAGAAATACATAATCATTTCAGAATTTATATAAACCATAATTATAACCATATATGTTGATCAATTCACCTTTGCACTTAAGCTAAAGATATTCAATTATAAATTCAATGGTCAATGATCGTACCAGTCAACAATTCATCTTTGCATTACTGGACAAAGAGAACCCATAGTCACAATCATACCAATATTCTACTCAACTTTATACTTAAGTCAAAGAAAAATTTCATCACCGGAATTATAAAAATGTTATATATGATAATAAAAACAATATGGTCAATAAGATTCATAAATCAATGATTTCATAACACCTTAATCCAAATGTTATAAATCACTTAATAATCTCATAATCTAATATTATTAATATTACCACAATATCTTAATTATTTTTTAAACTTATAAACAATTTATTTTAATTGTTTACACTTTACTAATAAATGCATTTAATCATCCTAAAATGCCAAACTCATAAGATCTCATCACCAATAACCAACACCCTCATCAAAAATCTGCATATACCTTATATAGGATTCTCAAGCCATAAAATCCTATTTTTCAATTTTGTTACTTCACATAAAATATTTAATTCATTTATTCATAACTAGTCTATTTTCATGAAAAATACCAAATCAGTCCCAAAAATATTTCTTTTCTTGGATTTAGCATAATATAGTCCCGTATTAAACACATATTTTTCTCAGAATTTTTAAAATTCATTTACTATTTTTCATATGGCCAAAACCACCGAATATTTAGACATTTATCATAAATTGTACTTTTATCCAAAAATTTTGAAATTTACAGGGTATACTGATATTATATAGATGTACTCCCAATATAAATTTCATCAATTTTGGAGTTAACCACAAGGAGTTATAAGGGTTTACTTTTAAAATAGTCTTTTCTCATAAAATTCATAACTCCTAATCTATACATCCAAAAATCGCCATTTTTGGACACAATCAAGGAAACTCATCAAACTATCATTTCAAATTTTTCCAGAATTTTTGAAGGTACAGAAAAATTTCAAAACTGAAAAACATAATAACCCTTAAAATTCCTTACATAATAACGACAATATCCCTTACCTCAAAAGAATAGTACTTCTGACTGGAATAACGTTGAACGAACTTGCACCATATACCAACACTCAAGATATCTAAATACTCACAAAAATACGCTCGATAATATAGAGAGAGAAAACTTCAGTTTCTAGTGTAATTTTCAATTCTAACCTAAACACTTATTTATAGGAAAATGCTTAGAACACCAAAGTAGAAAATTTAATAAAATAATAATATTTAAATTTAAATTTCCTACGCACACCTTAAAATCTGAATTCAGCAATTCACACATGTTAGTGGGGCCCACCAACTCACCAAAAATGAAAAACATGTTTTAAACAATTTTTGTAACAAAATCAATTCAGACCCAATATTCCAGAACTTCAATAATTCATAATAAATAGCCCTTTTATCAGAAAAATTCAAATCTTCTGTCCATTCCATAGGAAATTTAATTCTCTACAACTTTGCAGAAGAAAGTTTTTTCAAATTCCAAACAGAAATTGACCGAAATCCACATACGGACGATTTTGTGGGCTATAATCAAATTTCAGTCAAAAATTGTGTCCACCAACACACAAAACATGTGTTAAATATTTAATGCAAAAAAAATACTCTTCTTTCTCATTTATTCATATATCACACATTCATTGTAAAAATACCACCATTATTATATTATTAAAATATAATAATATATTTAAATGAATTATTTTATCAAAAAAGATAAAATATCAATTTTCAACAATTGTCACATTAAAAATTTTCTTCATCTATATCCACATAAAATGAATATTTTCCTTATCATATAAATCAATAAATAATTATTCATAAATAATATTTTAGAATCACAATAATGACAACTAGGAGTTCTCAAGAAAGAGGGGGCTTTCCGATAAGAATTTCTCCTTACTGGCGCGCAATTAGGTGACCAAACCTCTGCTTGACAGAACTTTCTAGACATTGTCAATAATGTTATCTAATAATATTATTCAAATAATATGAATTATTGATCTGGTAATTGGAAATACTGTGTCGTGACAATTATTGAAACAATAATAATATAAAATATCAACGTAGTAATTATTGAATCAATAAAATAAAATATTGAACAGTAATTACTGTAACAATTATTGAGTAGTGTCTTCTTACGAAAAAAAATCATCATGCTTCATGAATAGTAACTCATAAATAGTAACTCGTGAATAGTAACTCGTGAATTGTAACTCATGAATAGTAACTCGTGAATAGTAATTATAAAAAAAATTGAATACTTTTATTTCATAAAATTCGGGGTCTTATAGATAAGTCGTGGAAATGAACAACTTTGAGTTGTAAGAATGACTACAGATGAAGTGCTTCACAATTAGAAAAATATGGAGTTAGATTGCACAACAATATTATACAATTTTGAAGATCTTCTAATGAGATGGTTCTTTCCATGGATGCCTTGGCTAAAAGCACATACTGATAGAAATGAGAGCTACTTCAGCTGGTGTTACTCTCAGTTTCCAAATCTAGAGTTGGTTTCACAAAACTTCCCTAGAGTAAAGAAGTTTGCAACCATGATGATCAAAGACCGGCCCCACAACAAAGTCTATCGACATGCTGACAATCATTATATTCCTTATGATCGTAGAGTGGACTCTAATGGAAAAAGGAATATGGCCAAAGAGCTAATCGTAGAGTCTGTTCACTCTACAAAAGATGTTGATCAAGTTCAAAATGAGAAGACCTTCTAGGCCCAATCACTGTTAACCGACATTCCTTCATCCTCTAATATCAATTGGTACTCAACAATTGTTCAAATTCTAAACACCTTTGAAAATCTGTCCAAAGATGAAAATCATAGAGTCTAATCTGGTGTTCAACTTGTTGATGCCCAACCAAATGATCAAATTCCTATGGAGCAGGAACTATTGAAGAATTATGATGAGCTGGTTGAGAAGATATCTCAAATTAATGAAATTCAAGGATGGTGTTGACAGAAGAAGGAGATAATTCAGTTCAGAACAGTCTTCAAGCTACTATGGCAGATGTATCTCTCAAAATCAAAGAGAGAGATCACATCTATCTGAAGGCCATACATGATCAGAAGGCAGAAGCTCTACGAGCACAGAAGGCCAATAAAGAAAATCTCCAAGCCCTCTCTGACAAGATTGACAACATGAATCAGTATTTCTCTATGCAACTTGAGTTAAGTCAACAAGAACTCAAGATTGAAGTTGGTAACTCCTCCTATCTGATGGAGCAGCTTATGTCCAACATGGAAAAGCTCTCTCAAGTGATTAATGACAAAAAGAGGGAGAAAAAGTGGTATAGAAAGAGGCACAGTAAGAGGTATTCAAGAAAGGGCAAGGAGAGCATAAAGAAACAACAAAAGAAGACAAAGAAGAAGATGGCAGAAGAAGAAGTTGGGTCTTCATCTGACAGGGAGCCAAAGGATGATGAGCCTGTGTTTGCAAAGGTTGAGGGAGAGCAAACAAAAGAGCCAGAAGAAGAAGAAGAAGAAGAAGAAGAGAAGCATACATCTGAGGGGGAGCAGACAAAAGAAATGAAGTCAACATCCCAGGGTGAGCAGGTGCAAGAAGATCAAACAGATGAATAGCTGATCAACAGACATCCTAGAAACACACATGTAGCCAAAGAGGTATATCTCTAACCATTAGGTATGTTTTGGATCTAGGATTTAGAAATGTCAAAGTGTATTAAAATCCATATTATTATAAATGACATTAATGATTATCTGCTTTAGAAATACAGTTGCTCACTGTATATAAGATTCATTCATAACATGTATATGCACTTATTATTTTTGTCATAATTAAATAGGGGGAGAATGTCAGGAATAAGCATATGAATGATATTCCTATTTGCGTATGATTTAATTATGATGTATATGAATGAATATGCAAGTATGCTTGCATTAAGAAAAGTTGTAAAGTCCTTTGATAGATAATAGAAACATATGTACATGGACTTAGAATGAATTCATCAAATGTGTTAGGTTGATCCTACATAATCAAAACAGCTTTGTAAAGTCCTATGAAGGTGGAGCTGAATTCATGAAAGAAAATGTGAACTCTGCTGATGAAAAGGAATATGCAAGCCCTATGGCTAACTCTCAGAGTACTCATTCTGATATTGAAGAAAAGCTACCAGATGACCCAACTGCATCTCCAAATACATATGTTCCAACAAACCCTCATGATGGTTCAAAAGATGATAAGTTTGATGAAAAAGGACCTGCCCCTGCCTATACTAAACATCAAGAAAGTTCATCTGAAAATTCAAAATTTTCAATTTCTGAAGAAGAAGAAAAGTCTGACTCTCCTACAGCTGAACCTCCAAGAAGAAGAATGAGCAATAGACTGCTTACCAGGACTGTTCTAAAGAAAAAAGGACAATTCTCTACTGCTGTCATTGACTTGAGTGATGATAATCTGAATCTGAGGGAGAATATGATAAAAACTAGCATAGTGAATTCTCTGACAAATCAGATAAAGGAAGTCAACATGATTCAAGTTCAGAAGATGAAGAAATGGGAAAGGACTCAGGTTCTGCAAATCAGAAATCAGAGGAGTCAGCAGACTATCATGTTCTCTCTCCAGTAAGAATTAGTAGAAGAATAGTGGTAGAAGTTTTTGATGAACCACCAGCTGAATCAGCAGTAAGATGGATAATGTGACGCCCCCAAAATAGGTCCAATCCATCCAACCTATTCTGAGTCGCCAAATACATGATACAGAAAATAACTACAACTTTATTACTATAATTGTCGTGCAAAATACAACAACACATATACTGTGAGTTTTAATACCAACTGTGACTCATGTCCCAACTATGGACAGCACCTCACATTGATACATTACATAAAAGTACAGTCAATAACTATTTTAAAAATTAAAATCTTTGGAAAGTGCTCTAGGAAACATTCGTACATGGGAGGCCATGCGTCTAGGTTATGATAGATATCATATGCCCACAGAATTATCCTTGGTTGCCCAATAGACCCCAAAGAATCATGTTCCTTCCAATGGTGAGTCTTCTCTTGACATATAACTATCTCCACCGTCTGTAATTGAACATTATGTTTCAACCAAACTCCAAGATTATATAGGTAGTGCTCGTAGATATACTCAGCAAGTGGATGTGTATAAACATGTCTTATGATAACACGAGGTTGTATGTCATTAGACATCTTGTATGATAGTGACAAAACACCCTTCCAAAGTTGGGTTCACCTCACCTTATTCGGTTCACCAAAATTAAATATCAAATGACGTATACAATACGACACACTTATCTAAAGTTCTTAGTAAAATTATTTCCATACTATTTAGGGAGAACCTCAACAACTATAGACCACCGTTCTATTTCCCTGTTACCCCCGCTCGACCCAGCTACACATTTGTTACCTGAAAGGAATTATGAAGCAAAAGGGTGAGCACAACTAGCCCAATAAAGAATATCATGACTAAAGATAATTACATTATCAATAGACTTCATCAGTAATAAATCAAAGATTTAGAACATATGGTAGATAATAAAACTTTTCAACAATAGTTGCAGCGGAACGAGCAATCCGTTAGAAGAGTCAAATAGACCATAAAGTTTATTATCTTCTTCACGTTAAAAGTCCACCAACAATGTTTTATCCCTGTAACATCAATCAATAATTCATTTCCACAATCATATGAATAACTCATAATCATAATTGTGATTCTAAATTCTTCTTCACATCCAAGACGAAGATAATTTTCATCACCTGTCTTTACCTGAAACATCAAAGATCATGGTTATACCAAATCACAGTTCATGTTCATAATTATACTAATAAATTCATCTTTGCTCCACGGGCCAAAGATATTCATCAACAGTTCATCTTTGCACTACATGCCAAAGATATTCAATAACAAGTCATCTTTGCACTACGAGCCAAAGATATTCATCAATTATTGATCTTTGCACTACAGGCCAAAGATATTCATATCTCAAAGAAATACATAATCATTTCAGAATTTATATAAACCATAATTATAACCATATATGTTGATCAATTCACCTTTGCACTTAAGCTAAAGATATTCAATTATAAATTTAATGGTCATGATCGTACCAGTCAACAATTCATCTTTGCATTACTGGCCAAAGAGAACCCATAGTCACGATCATACCAATAATCTACCCATATTTACACTTAAGTCAAAGAGAAATTTCATCACCGGAATTATTAAAATATTATATATGATAATAAAAACAATATGATCAACAACTGCATTTAATTTCAAGAATAAGATTCATAAATCAATGATTTCATAACACCTTAATCCAAATGTTATAAATCACTTAATAATCTCATAATCTAATATTATTAATATTACCACAATATCTTAACTATTTTTTAAACTTATAAACAATTTATTTTAATTGTTTACACTTTACTAATAAATGCATTTAATCATCCTAAAATGCCAAACTTATAAAATTTCATCAACAATAACCAACACCCTCATCAAAAATCTGCATATATCTTATATAGAATTCTCAAGCCATAAAATCCTATTTTTCAATTTTGTTACTTCACATAACATATTTAATTCATTTATTCATAACTAGTCTGTTTTCATGAAAAATACCAAATCAGTCCCAAAAATATTTCTTTTCTTGGATTTAGCATAATATAGTCCCGTATTGAATATATATTTTTCTCAGAATTTTTAAAATTCATTTACTATTTTTCATATGGCCAAAACCACCGAATATTTAGACATTTATCATAAATTGTACTTTTATCCAAAAATTCTGAAATTTACAGGGTATACTGATATTATATAGATGTACTCCCAATAAAAATTTTATCAATTTTGGAGCTACCCACAAGGAGTTATAAGGGTTTATTTTTAAAATAGTCTTTTCTCATAAAATTCATAACTCCTAATCTATACATCCAAAAATCGCCATTTTTGGACACAATCAAGGAAACTCATCAAACTATCATTTCAAATTTTTTCAGAATTTTTGAAGGTACAGAAAAATTTCAAAACTGAAAAACATAATAACCCTTAAAATTCTTTACATAATAACGACAATATCCCTTACCTCAAAAGAGCAGTATTTCTGACTGGAATAAAGCTGAACGAACTTGCACCGTATAGTAACACTCAAGATATCTAAATACTCACAAAAATACGCTCGACAATATAGAGAGAAAAAACTTCAGTTTCTAGTGTAATTTTCAATTTTGACTTAAACACCTATTTATAGGAAATTGCTTAGAACACCAAAACAGAAAATTTAATAAAATGATAATATTTATATTTAAATTTCCTACGCACACCTTACAATCTGAATTCAGCAATTCACACATGTTATCAGGTCCCACCAACTCACCAAAAATGAATAACATGTTTTAAACAATATTTGTAACAAAATCAATTCATATCTCAAAGAAATACATAATCATTTCAGAATTTATATAAACCATAATTATAACCATATATGTTGATCAATTCACCTTTGCACTTAAGCTAAAGATATTCAATTATAAATTTAATGGTCATGATCGTACCAGTCAACAATTCATCTTTGCATTACTGGCCAAAGAGAACCCATAGTCACGATCATACCAATAATCTACCCATATTTACACTTAAGTCAAAGAGAAATTTCATCACCGAAATTATAAAAATATTATATATGATAATAAAAACAATATGATCAACAACTGCATTTAATTTCAAGAATAAGATTCATAAATCAATGATTTCATAACACCTTAATCCAAATGTTATAAATCACTTAATAATCTCATAATCTAATATTATTAATATTACCACAATATCTTAACTATTTTTTAAACTTATAAACAATTTATTTTAATTGTTTACACTTTACTAATAAATGCATTTAATCATCCTAAAATGCCAAACATATAAAATTTCATCACCAATAACCAACACCCTCATCAAAAATCTGCATATACCTTATATAGAATTCTCAAGCCATAAAATCCTATTTTTCAATTTTGTTACTTCACATAACATATTTAATTCATTTATTCATAACTAGTCTATTTTCATGAAAAATACCAAATCAGTCCTAAAAATATTTCTTTTCTTGGATTTAGCATAATATAGTCCCGTATTGAACATATATTTTTCTCAGAATTTTTAAAATTCATTTACTATTTTTCATATGGCCAAAACCACCGAATATTTAGACATTTATCATAAATTGTACTTTTATCCAAAAATTCTAAAATTTACAGGGTATACTGATATTATATAGATGTACTCCCAATAAAAATTTTATCAATTTTGGAGCTACCCACAAGGAGTTATAAGGGTTTACTTTTAAAATAGTCTTTTCTCATAAAATTCATAACTCCTAATCTACACATCCAAAAATCGCCATTTTTGGACACAATCAAGGAAACTCGTCAAACTATCATTTCAAATTTTTCCAGAATTTTTGAAGGTACAGAAAAATTTCAAAACTGAAAAACATAATAACCCTTAAAATTCTTTACATAATAACGACAATATCCCTTACCTCAAAAGAGCAATATTTCTGACTGGAATAAAGCTGAACGAACTTGCACCGTATAGTAACACTCAAGATATCTAAATACTCACAAAAATACGCTCGACAATATAGAGAGAAAAAACTTCAGTTTCTAGTGTAATTTTCAATTTTGACTTAAACACCTATTTATAGGAAAATGCTTAGAACACCAAAGCAGAAAATTTAATAAAATGATAATATTTAAATTTAAATTTCCTACGCACACCTTACAATCTGAATTCAGCAATTCACACATGTTATCAGGTCCCACCAACTCACCAAAAATGAATAACATGTTTTAAACAATATTTGTAACAAAATTAATTCAGACCCAATATTCCAGAACTTCAATAATTCATAATAAATAGCCCTTTCATCAGAAAAATTCAAATCGTATGTCCATTCCATAGGAAATTTAATTCTCTACAACTTTGCAGAAGAAAGTTTTCCAAATTCCAAACAGAAATTGACCGAAATCCACATACGGACGATTTTGCGGGCTATAATCAAATTTCAGTCAAAAATTATGTCCACCAACACACAAAACATGTGTTAAACATTTAATGCAACAAAAATTCTCTTCCTTCTCAGTTATTCATATATCACACATTCATTGTAAAAATATCACCATTATTATATTATTAAAATATAATAATATATTTAAATGAATTATTTTATCAGAAAAGATAAAATATCAATTTTCAACAATTGTCACATTAAAAATTTTCTTCATCTATATCCACATAAAATAAATATTTTCCTTATCATATAAATCAATAAATAATTATTCACAAATAATATTTCAGAATCACAATAATGACAACTAGGAGTTCCCAGGAAAGAGGGGGCTTTCCGATAAGGATTTCTCCTTACTGGCGCGCAATTAGGTGACCAAACCTCTCCTTGACAGAACTTTATAGACATTGCCAATAATGCTATCTAATAATATTATTCAAATAATATGAATTATTGATCTGATAATTGAAAATAATGTGTCGTGACAATTATTGAAACAATAATAATATAAAATATCAACGTAGTAATTATTGAATCAATAAAATAAAATATTGAACAGTAATTACTGTAACAATTATTGAGTAGTGCCAGACTAGAGCAGAATATAAAGAGGACCATGCCAAGCTGCTAAGTACATAAGATGTTCAAGCTTAAAGACATCTTAACAGGTTAGCACCACTAACAACAACAACAACAACAACTACAACAACAACAAGCCAGAGCCTGAGGGGTCCTTGTCTAGAGGGACTAAACGAAATTCCAAGCTTGCTGGGCTTGAAGAGTTCCTAGGGAACTAGAGGAGTTCCAAGGCTGCTGGCCTTGACGAGTTCTTAGTGAACTGAAGTTCCAAGGCTACTGGCCTTGAAGGAATCTTAGTGATTCAGGGTGCTACCCTTCCTTAGTGGAAATCCTATTAGTTGAAAACAGAAGAGTGGATTAGGAGTTTGAGTCTCTGAACCACTTTAAATCCCTTGTGTCTTTTATTTTATGTCATTTACATTACGTACTTAACTGCTATATCTGCTATGTATGTAGTAACTGCTTACAACGTAACTAACTCTAAGAACAATGTATGTATGATTATGAATATATCAATGAATGGGGATCTTTCACTTATTCCGTTGTGCTTGAAAAGATTCTTATGTTTATCATACATTAATACATTAGCAATAATCAAATAAAAGGAAAAAGTATTAGAAAAGAAAAAAGATCTATTCAACCCCCTTCTAGATCTATTATGTGCCTACTGGGAACTAACAGATACAAGGAAGAGTAATGACAACAAAGAGAACCGATGCGGGCAAATCAGCTTTAAAAACCACAATATTATCATTTATACTTATGTGGGACCCAAAATTCATCAAACCATTTCCTTTTCATTTTCTTTAAAACTTTGTGTGCTTACACCAACCACACATACCATCCCCTTTTTGTCAAACCTGGCATGCGCTTCCAACATCATTGTCAAATTTCGAGTACTATCCCTTACCCTATAAATAAATTGTTCAGTTCAGCAATAAAGGACATACCAAAAAACAAAAAAAAAATCTTATACTACAATATTGTGAGTATTTCTTTTTAGTGTAAGGATATTTTGAGTGTTGCTAAGGGAGGATTGTAGGAAAATCATGTGAGTAAGACAAATATAATCCTGCAACTTCTTCAGGAGTTCTGGCAAAATCAATGTCTTCAATAACTACAACTTCTTTAAGAATTGTATCCACATATTAAGTTTATTCATAAGCTTTAAGCCCGAGAGACTTCCCTTTATTATGGAATTTCTTAGATCTTGATAATTGTCCTTTAAAGAATTCATTAGGTCTTTCCATAGTTGGTTAGTATTCTTCTAGGAGACCTATCAACAGATAACACACAAATATTAGTAGTGTCTTGTAGGAATTCTCTTGTTAAGAAGTCTGGGAGAGAATTTGATTCTCCTTTTATAAATTCTATTTCAAAATCGAATATCGCTAGCAAGGCTTGCCATCTAGCAAATATTTGTTTAGAAGCAATGTTTTTAACTTCTTTCTCTAAAACCTCTTTAGCTGATTTACAATCAAATCTTAGAAGAAATCTTTGATTTAAGAGATCCTCTTGAAATTTGTCCACACACAAAACTATTAATAAGATTTCTTTCTTGATAGTTGAATAATTTTTATGCGTAAGATTTCACCCCCCAAAATAAAATAAACCAAAATTTCTTTTGAATTCTTGATTTATTTAAGAATACCACCGAAACCTTTTTTAGAAGTGTCTGTTTCAACTATATTAGGGGCATCGGGATTAGAATAAAGTAAGAATTTAGCTTTAAGCTTAATCTTCTGAACTACCGTTGTACATTCTTCTGTTTAGGTTGTAGGAACCTTGTTAAGCCTTTCATAGAGAGAAGATGCATCTATTGCCAAATTTTTGTAAAAATCTGCAATATAATTAACACTTCCCAAAAATCTTTGAAGTTACATTTTATCCAAGATTTTATCAGGAAATTTTTCAAAAAAAACGCAATCGCTCTATCAAAAGGAATATAGTGTCCTTAGGTGATATTATGCCCAAGAAACAAGTAATTACCCGTGCCTGAAGGCACGATGACATTAGACTAAATTACAAATTTTACCCTCTTATTTGTCATATTTTTGCTAAATTGTTCCCTAATTTTTTTTTTACCATAATTGTTCTTCATAGATGCGTTAGTCATTCAAAGGTGTTTCTTCAATGTTCCCTAAAAAATTTTTTAGCACAACTGTTCCTCATAGATGTGATCTTATTCATGCAAATATGTTTCTCAAATTTTTTTCACCTATTAAAAATTAATTTTCTATTTCCTCTCACCTCATTTTTTTATTTTTTTATTTTTAAAATTTATGTAAAAAGTATACTCTTCTTCTTCTTTTTATTTCTTTATTTCTATATTGACATTTTGAATTCAGTATAAATATCTCTAAATTCAAAATTAGTATAAATTAATTAATATTAGAAATATAATTATTAAAATTATAAACTTTACTATTTTTTATTTTATCTCAATGGAACTAATAAATGTATGATTTATCTAATTAAAAATTAAATATATCTCAAATTTATTTAAACAAATCAAAATTGATCCTATATTTTGAACAAAAAAATTTAAAAATATTTTCAAAATTTCCATCATACGACTATTATTAAAAATTGAACACAGTATTTTTAAAGACAAACAAATAAATTTTGAAAATATTTTTAAATTTATATTTTTTCCAAAATATAAGATCGAGTTTGATTTGTTTAAATCAATTTGAGATATATTCTATTTTAATTAGATAAATCAAACAGTTATTAGTACCATTTAGATAAAATAAAAAAATAATAAGGTTTATAATTTTGGTAATTATATTTTTTTAAATTAATTAATTTATATTAATTTTGAATTTAGAGATATTTCTTATTGAATTCAAATTTTAATTTAGAAACAAATAAATAAAAAGAAGAAGAAGAGTATATTTTTTTACACAAATTTTAAAAAAAAATGAGGAGCGAGGAGAGAGAAAATTAATTTTTAATAGATGAAAAAAATTAGAGGAACACATTTGCATGACTAACGCATGTATGAGAAATAGTTATGCTAAAAAAAGTTTAGGGAAGAATGGAGGAACACATTTGCATGATTACCACATCTATGAAGAACAGTAGTGCTAAAAAAAATTTAAGGAACAGGTTAGCAAAAACATGACAAATAGGAGGGTCAGGTTTGCAATTTAGTCTACAACATTACCTAAAGACTCTTTGCAACCTAAAATAACTTAAAAATCAATTAGAATAAATCTGAATCGCCTTTGTACTTTCCCGCCCAAATCAATCTGAATGTGGAAACATAATGACCGCAATACCCGAAAAACAGGAAAAGGGCGTTAATGCTAAAAGTGTGACCCACATTATTATTAGTAGTAGTAGTAGTTGTTGTTATATTAGTATTAGTATTAATAATATTATTGTTATTATTATTAGTAGTATATTATTACTTTTACTATTATTGTTATTACTATTACTATTACTATTACTATTACTATTAATATTATTATAGTGAAGGGTAAATTTGATTTAGGCGAGAATTTTTTTATGTGAGATGAAATGTGATGTAAAATCCCAAATTTTACTAATAAAGATTTAAATTTCTCGAATTTTTTTTTAATATTATGGTGTGGATTTAATATAATGTTATAGTTGTGGGTAATATTTATAAATTTTGCAAAGTATGCAAGTTGTTATATTATTCGATTGGTCGGGAAATATTCTTTATGTCGGGGAATATTCGTACGAATGCACAATCATTGGTGGACCCCACAACAGAATTATTATCGGATAGAGAAAACGATAAAAATATTTTTGAAAAAAACGACGGAAGTTTTACCGTTAATACTGTTGAACTACTCGGTAATAAAAGTACAGTAATACGCGTGGTTGCATAGTAGCACACAGTATTGATTATTGATGCTTATGTGAGAAGTCACTCAGTTTTGTTCAATTATTGCTACAGTAGTTGCTGCATAGTATCTCACGTTATTTGATTCAATTATTGTTGATTGTTATATATATATTATATATATAATTTTGTTTTATTAGTATTATTAATGTAATAAAACAGAAAAACTTTTTATATAAACAGAATACTTTTATAAAGTTATTCGTTTTATTAGGCTAATAGTAAAATCTTTTTATATAAACAGAATACTTTTATAAAGTTATCTGTTTTATTAGATAATAATTAGATTATATTATATTTTATTATGCATAGTATTTGCATAGTGCCTGCATAGTATTTGCATAGTAAAATCTTTTTAAAAGTTGTTCATTTTATTAGATTATAAATAGAATATATTATATTTTATTGTAAACCAATCTGGACCGTCCGTTTAAAGTAAATTGATTTGGACCGTTCATGGATTGGTTACTATTCAGTCCATTCTTCTATAAATAGAAGCTCATTCCTTCATTATTTCTTACGAATTCACTGTAACTCTAGAGAGAGAAACTGTAGAGAGAATTATTCTTCTATCTTGAGTGTATTTCTTTAGCGTTTAAGAAAGCTTTGAGCGTAGTGAAAGTTTCTTAGAGTATATCCCCGCCCTACCGTCGGAGTACTCTTCTTTATAAGGTAAGGGATATTATTTGTTGTACTCGTAAGGGGTATTATTTTTTTTATATTCATGAAGAGAACTTCTGTTATTCCATTCTTTATTATTTTGTTGAAATAACCTGTATACGCGGTCTACCCTATACTTGGTGATTTATGTTGTTATTCTATTTTTTATTATTCTGTTAGAATATCTTGTCTATGCGTTTTACGTCGGACCTGGTTCCGTCTTTATTATTCTGTTGGAATATCATGTCTGTGCGTTTTACGCCGGACCTGATTCCGTTATTTATTATTTTGTTGGAATAACCTGTCTATGCGAAGTACCACATGCATGGTGATTTCTATTTTTATTTCATTCTTTATTATTCTGTTGGAATATCTTGTCGGTGTGTATTATGTCTGACCTGGTTCCGTTATTTATTATCCTGTTGGAATAACCTGTCTATGCGAAGTACCGCATGCATGGTGATTTCTTTTGTTATTGCATTCTTTATTATACTCAGTTGGTTAAAGTTTTGACTTCTGTACTCCATGAAATTAGTGGAATATCCTTGATATTTGCGCTTCATCCAATATCTTCTCATGGAAATATTCTTCTGAGCATTCTTGAATTTTACTCTACACAGAAGTATCATGTTGACAATTTGGACGTTATTAGTTCCTGGATAAATTAATTCTTAAACTTATTTTATTGAATTCTTATATCATTATCATTGTCATCGTCCTTATGTTTATATTATGTTGAAAGTCATCTGTGGCCTGTAGTGCATAGATGGACTTGGTATGATTATGGCCAGGGAGTATTCGGTATAATCATAACCGTAATGTTACAAATGATGTGGAAAAAGTCCTCATTGGCCCGTAGTGCATTGATGGACAGTTTTTGGTATGATTATGGCTATGGATTCTCTTCGGCCAAGGGAGCAAAGATGAATTATTTTATGGCATGATCAGGACCGTTGATGAATACACGAATATCCTTGGCCCGTAGTGCATAGATAATTTGTGGTCGTGATACTAATGAACATCCTTGGTCGTAGTGCAGGGATGATGTGGATTATTTATTAAGTTGAGTCTCAGCGATAAAAGTGATGAAAAACCTTTTTAAATCATAAAAGATAATAGATTTTATTCTCTACTTGACTCTTTTAATGGATTGCTTGTTCCGCTGTAGTTAAACTTGATGTCTATTATATTTTATCAGTTTAACATTATTGAAGACTAATGATAATTTATTCTTCATTATCTTAGTCATAATATTTCTTACTGGGCTAGTTGAGCTCACCCTTTCCTTCACTGTTCTCTTCAAGAAATGAGAACATAGCCATGACTAGTCGGAGAACGGAGTGACGATCCAGATGATAGTATTAGTAGTCCTCACTATTCTGTAAAATAGTGTGACAATAAATGTAATGAGGATTTATTCTGAGAGTGGATATTGTCTAGAAGATAATATTTGTATTAAAACTTACAGCTCTCTTGTTGTATATTAAAGATTGTATTTGTATTCTGTATCATGTATTTGGCGAATCAGAATAGGTGATGTATACCTATTTTGGGGGCGTCACATGTGAGCCATTAGATTAAATAGGAAGAATTTGAAACATCTTTGTGATTGGTCAAATGAAAGATTCAAAATGAATTATATATGTTTTATTATATAGATTATTAGTATTAGTATTACTATAATAATTATTATTGTTATTATTATTATTATTACTATTATTACTATTACTATTATTGTTATTACTATTACTATTATATTATTATAGTGTAGGGTGAATTTGATTTTGGCGGGAATGTTTTTATGTGGGATGAAATGTGAGCCATTAGATTAAATTTAAAGAATCTGAACCGTCTATATGCTTTGTCAAATGAAAGATTCAAAATAAATTATGTTTTATTATATAGATTACTAGTAATTACTCGTGACTGAAGGCACAACGATATTAGACTAAATTACAAATCTAACCCTCTTATTTGTCTTATTTTTACTAAATTATTCCCTAAACTCTTTTTTTACCATAATTATTCCTCATAGATGCGTTAGTCATGCAAAGGTATTTCTTCAATGTTCCCTAAAATTTTTTTTATCATAATTGTTCCTCATAGATGTCTTATTCATGCAAATATGTTTCTCAAAATTTTTTTCACCTATTAAAAATTAATTTTCTCTCTCCTCTCTCCTCTCTCCTTTTTTTTAATTTTTTGTTTTTAAAATTTATGTAAAAAGTATATTATTCTTCTTCTTTTTATTTATTTATTTCTATATTGACATTTTGAATTCAATATGAAATATCTCTAAATTTAAAATTAGTATAAATTAATTAATATTAGAAATATAATTACCAAAATTATAAACTTTACTGTTTTTTTATTTTATCTCAATGGTACTAATAACTGTATTATTTATCTAATTAAAAATTAAATATATCTCAAATTGATTTAAACGAATCAAAATTGATCTTATATTTTGAACAAAAAAAATTAAAAATATTTTCAAAATTTTCATCATTCGACTATTATTAAAAGTTGAACTCAATATTTTTAAAGACAAACAAATAAATTTTTAAATTTATATTTTTTTTGTTCAAAATATAAGATCAAATTTTATTTGTTTTTATCAATTTGAGATATATTTCATTTTAATTAGATAAATCATACAGTTATTAGTACCATTTAGATAAAATAAAAATAGTAAGGTTTATAATTTTGGTAATTATATTATCTAAAATTAATTAATTTATATTAATTTTGAATTTAGAGATATTTTATATTGAATTCAAAATGTCAATATAAAAACAAATAAATAAAAAGAAGGAAAAGAGTATATTTTTTTTACACAAATTTTTTTAACAAAAAATGACGAGCGAGGAGAGAGAAAATTAATTTTTAATAAGTGAAAAAAATTGGAGTAACACATTTTCACGACTAACACATGTATGGGGAATAGTTATGCTAAAAAAATGTTTAGGGAACATTGGAGGAACAAATTTGTATGACTGCCGCATCTATGAGGAATAGTAGTACTAAAAAAAATTTAGGAAACAATTTAGCAAAAACATGACAAATATGGGGGTCAGGTTTGCAATTTAGTCTACTACATTACCTAAAGACTCTTTGCAACCTAAAATAACTTACAAATCAATTAGAATGAATCTGAACCGCCTTTGTACTTTCCCACCCAAATTAATTTTCTTGTGAAAACATAATGACCGCAATACCCGAAAAACAGGAAAAGGGCGTTAATGCTAAAAGTGTGACCCATGTTGCTTACTATTATTATTATTATTATTATTATTATTATTATTATTATTATTATTATTATAGTGTAAGGTGAATTTGATTTGGGTAGGAATTTTTTTTATGTTAGATGAAATGTGAGCCATTAGATTAAATTGAAAGAATCTAAGCCGTCTTTGTGCTTTGTCAAATAAAAGATTTAAAATGAATTATGTTTTATTATTTATATTATTAGTATTAGTATTAATATTATTATAATTATTATTATTGTTATTGTGATGCCCTCAAATCCGGGTCCCTTCGAACCTCAGATCCGGTCCGCCACGATACTATTATCGTCCAACTATTTATATCTTTTATTTATAACTTAATGAATATAATTTTGCTTATTACAATTTAGAATATATCTTTCTATTTCCAGGATCTGTATAAGGACCGCAAACTTTTATAAGTTTCAAATCTTGGTCATTTAACATTCATGTCTTACATCATATTCATGTTATAAAAATATGCGGAATAATTCAAACTTTTTCAATCTCCTTTGAAAAATCTTTTATTGATTTATTAAGTTGAATCAATTACATATCCTTGAATCAAATTATGTTATGATTCATTCTATTTGAATTATTGTATAAATTTTTACATCTCGATTCGAATTCCTCTATGCATCACATAGTACAACTTTACAACTCAACATGTATTACACATCGTAAACTACTATCATGTACATCTCCTAGAACCTAAACAAGGTTCAAGAGCATATATTTAAATAAATAAATCAATCTCATTCGATACTATTGAACTCTATCAATTGAGTAACACGTAATCTTTACCGTGAGTCCTTAACCTGCAAAAATGATTATTTACAAGAGTGAGCACGACAGCTCAGCAATTCTAACAATTTTCATGCATCACATAGCATATAATAACATACTCAGTTCATGCATTCATAATCAATTAATATTTACTACGCATGTTACTTATCACATAACAGGCATGGAGATTTACTTCACAAGTATATCATCAAAGATCAACTTTCAAATTTCAAACATATCTCACATGCATTTCATATATATACATCAACATTCTCATAGCATAATATATCTCAACTAACAGTTATTGAATTCATATATCAAATAGGAACTGAAAGACTTGCTTGACATATAGATTATCAACTACGTCTTAACTGCTTATAGTTATCTGCACTTCGTGTATTTCTACACAGTTATATAATCCTGTTGCCTCCTTTTCAGTCTTAACAAAAGGACTCTAACTCATGAAAGCATACATGGGTCAACAAGTAGTACAGAGTAAGAAAAGTATCGATCCACGGAGAAAGGTTTTAATTTTAAATTATCATACATCAATTATATCACTATTTTCATATGCTTTAACGAATACTCACAATTTTAAGTTAAACTAAATTCAACTGATGAATAAAAATATAATACTAAAATAATGAATCAAATTTGGAAAGAATGACATTCTATCTTTATTTTATACTTCATCTAACTATTACCATCATGTAAAGCTTATATATTCATCATGCAAAATTAGCCAAGAGCACAAAGGTAGAAATTATGTAATCAACACTATTACCAAAATCACTATATGTTTATGTGAAGTTGCAGCAATAATGAATTAAAGCATAGGCTCTTACATTACTACACACGGTGAAACATTATATTTCTATCTGGTTCACGAATTACAAAGCTAAACAACTCAGCCTCATAAACGTATGCTATTATGATTATATCCATACTCATATTTCATTTTTCAATTCCATATAAGTATATAAGATGAATGGTGATCAAACATTCATTCATTACGCTCAATCATAATAGATAATCCGATGATAAACATACAATCAAACAATCAGGCATGTAAGTATAGACTACATATCAAAATCCATTAGAATCCCATAATGGAGTTTAGTTCATTTCTGAACCAAAAGCCATTATGGGATTGAAGTAACACATGGAATTAAACAAAACAAATGAGAGATGAAAGAGAAATGATTAAACCCAATTGCAGAATATGTTCTAATATGCTGTTCCAAATCACCAATAATCTCCAGGAAATGAAATTACTAATTATTCAATAACTAAATTAAAGAGAGGATATAGAATATCTCCAACTTTGATCAAAACCTCTCTAGAACTAGTTTAAAAACTAAGAACCCTAATTTCTTAGATGAAAAACTAATAAAAGACCCAATAACATACGTCTGGTACCAACCAGTATTGTTTAGATTAGCCTCAAGCGCTCAAAATTCAAATTAAAAATAAGTCAACAAACAGACTGCAGAGGACTACCGCGGTCACGCGTGATCCTAGTGTAAAACGGGCGCGGGCACGCGATGAGTATGTTTGCAGAAGCTTTGGCGCGGGCGTGCAAGTTTTCTTCTTTGTTAAGGCGTGGTCGCGCGTGGGTGCAACATTGTCTGACTTCAAAGGGGTGCGGGCGCACGTTGTATGGCTTAGTTAGTCGCACGGCTACTGATTGTTGTCTTCTGATGTTGCTCCTTGCTTTGTTGTTTGTCCTTCATCTTTCCTTTTCTACATAATGCTCATCCACTGCTTTAGTTCCTCATCTACCCATGTCCATCATGCATAATCCTTGATAGTGTCGCTATGCTCATCCACGTCTTTCCTTGCTTTAGGAGTTCAACTACAAGAAATGCTAAACAAACATAAAATGCACAAAAACGTAGTAAAATCTATTTGAGATGAGCATAATTCTCGTGAATTGATATCCAATAAGTAGGTATAAAACCTACTTATCAATAATCATGGATTCATATCCATCAGTCATACATTTCATACGCTCTTAATATAATAATAAATATTAAATCGCTTCCTAACTAGGTTTCTAAAACCTTCATTTCATTTTCTCATCATACACTTAGAATAGCTAGGTATGTATAGGTATACCTTAATCACCCGTACTTGACATCAACATTCATATATATTTATCACACACTTGAGTCGATATGTGTTCGACACATATTTAAAGTTTATAGATGTGTGATCTACGTCGTTCATATATTTTTGTAAACCTTAACAAATCGGGATTTTATATAACCATCATATCAATGAATATTTAAAACAGCATTGAGACCCTGTCTTATAGCTTAAAATGGTATTATAAGTAAGTTGTCAAAATCAGAAAGCAATTAAAATGTCAAGACCAATCTGCCCAGCAGCGCAGCTGTGACGCCCCAAAAATAGGTCCATTCTATCCAACCCATTCTGAGTCGCCAAATACATGGTACAGAAATAACTATAACTTTATTAATACATTTGTCGTGCAAAATACGACAACACATAAACTGTGAGTTTAAATACAAATATTGTCATCTAGACAATATTCACACCCAAATAAAGTCCTCATTACAATTATTGATACACTATTTTACAGAATAGTGAGGACTACTAAAACAACTATCTTGAACCATCACTCCATACCCCGACTAGTTCCCGCTATATTCTCGCTTCTTGAGAAGAAAAATGGAATAAAAAAGGAAAAGGGTGAGCTCAACTAGCCTAGTAAAGAACATTATAACTAAGATAATATAGAACAAATTATCGTTAGTCTTCAACAGGGAAAAATCTGATAGAATACAATAGACAACAAGTTTTAGATCAACAACTGCAGCGGAAATAACAATTCATTAGAAGATTTAAGTAGAGAATGAAATCTACTATCATCTATGAATTTAAAAGTCCATCATTAATATTTTTTCCCTGTAACATCAATCAATATACATCTTGAATCAAATAGTCATCTTTGCACTACAGGCCAAAGATATTAATCTGTCGGTCATGTTCATCTCAACACATGTTCATCTTTGCACTACGGGCCAAAGATAGTCATCCAGAAATCATTCATCTTTGCACTACAGGCCAAAGACATTCAGTTATATCATCATTTAGGACTGAGGATGATGAAAAATATTTTTTTAAAAAATGAATCCAGTGAGACAAAAGAACAAATATTAAGGATTCGTACTTTAGACAATCTAAGTTCAAAAATACTCTATAATAAACTATGGTGGAGCAGAATTCAAAAATATGAAGATCAAAACATAGATCCAATCAAAGATAAGAACCATAACAGATAATCTTGGACACAGAAAAGAAAATTTAATTTTTTTTGTGAATAGTGTCGTATTCGTGAATAGTGTCGTATACGTGAATAGTGTCGTATACGTGAATAGTAACTCCGACACTAAAAGGTAGAAATTTCATAAGAAAATCATCATACTTCGTGAATAGTAACTCGTGAATAGTAACTCATAAATAGTAACCTCGACATGAAAAGATAATAATTTCATAAGAAAAATCTTACCAATATTTCGGCATAATGATATTGAAAGAAATAATATCATTTATAAAAAAAAATATCACTTACCTAAAAAGAATAGTACTTTAGCTAGAATATCAGATATAATGTTGAAAGAAACTTGCACCGTATAGCAACACTCAAGATATCAAAATACTCACAAGAATACGCTCGATAATATAGAGAGAGAAAACTTCAGTTTCTGGTGTGATTTTCAATTCTAACCTAAGCACCCTATTTATAGGAAAATGCTTAGAACACCAAAGCAAAAAATTTAATATAGTAATATTATTTATAAACTAAATTCCTAAGTTCACCACCAGCTGATTTTAACCATTTAACACATGCCCCATAAATGAAAAAAATGTTTTTCTTTTAAAAAATATTTAAAACTTCAAAAATCAATTATTCTGGAACTTCAGAACTTCAATAATTCATAATAAATAGCCCTTTTATCAGAAAAATTCAAACCTTATGTCCTTTCCATAGGAAATTCCATTCTCTACAACTTTACAAAAGAAATTTTTTCCAAATTCCAAACAGAAATTGACTAAAATCAACAAACGGACGATTTTACAGGCTATAATCAAATTTCAGTCAAGAAATGGGGTCCGCCGACATGTTTAACACGTTTTAAATATTTTTATTAACAAAAATACTACTCCTCATATACTCATATATCTCACATTCATTGTAAAAATATCACCATTATTATATTATTAAAATATAATAATATATTTAAATAAATTATTTTATCTGAAAAGATAAAATATCAATTTTCAACAATTGTCACATTAAAAATTTTCTCCATCTATATCCACACAAAATGAATATTTGCTTATCATATAAAACAATAATTAATTATTCACAAATAATATTACAGAATCACAATACTGACAACCAGGTCGTTCTCAGGAAAGAGGGGGCTTTCTAATAAGGATTTCTCCTTACTGGCGCGCAATTAGGTGACCAAACCTCTCCTTAGACAGAACTTTCAAGACATTGTCAATAATGCTATCTAATAATATTATTCAAATAATATAAATTATTGATCTGATAATGAAAAATACTGTGTAGTGACAATTATTGAAACAACAATAATATAAAATATCAATGTAGCAATTATTAAATCAATAAAATAAAATATTGAACAGTAATTACTGTAACAATTATTGAGTAGTGCATTGTTACGTAAGAATAAATAATTGGTACAATACCGTGTGCTACTGTGCAACAACGCGTATTACTGTGTTTTAACCACGGGGTATTCCAACAGTATTAACGGTAACAACTACGCCGTTATTTATAAACAACTTATACTTGTTGTTTTCTTCATCCAATCACTTTCTGTTATGGGGCCCACACAAAGCTGCGCCGTCGTACGAAGATTCCCCGATAGTAAAAATATTCCACGACCAAACGAATATTCCCCGACAACAATGAATATTTTATAAATATTTGCGCATTTTACCCATAACTAACCACATTAATCAAATAAACCATTACTATTTCAAAATAATAAATAAAGGAAATTCCATTTTATTTAAAAAAAATTGGGGTCTTACAACCTCCCCTCCTTATGAAATTTTGTCCTCGAAATTAACGTACGTACCTGGTGTTTCGAAAAGGTGAGGATACCTCGCTTTCATTTTCTTTTCTAACTCCCAGGTCATTTCTTCAATAGTGTGGTTTCTGCACAAAACTTTGACTTGTGGTATGACCTTTGTGCGTAGGACATGCTCCTTGCTGTCCAGGATCTTAATAGGTACCTCTTCGTACGTTAAGTCTTTGGCTATTTCGTCTGGTTCTAACTCAATAATGTGGTTCGGGTCATCCACATATTTACGTAACATCGATACGTGAAAAATGTTATGAACACGCGACATACTTGGCGGTAAAACGAGTCTATAGGCCATAGTTGCTACTCGGTCGAGAATTTCAAATAAATCGAAGGTTTGAGCTTTCTTCTCTTCATCGAATCTTACTTCTAAAATAATGCCTTCTTGCACCTTCTTCTTTATATTCATCAGCTCCGATGTGTAGTTTAAGTGGTTTTAACTTTATCAATTAAAGTCGATTCTACGCATATATCATCACATGGGTCCTTAGAGTCTTTAACTCTATCTCTACCATTTGTAAGTTATATGAAATGGGTCCTTGACAATATCGCACTCGTACTCATATACGATCTTCTACTCAACTCGTCAGCTACCACGTTCGCTTTTTCCAGGATGGTATGGTCAGAACATGTGCCAAAATGAGTCTCCTCTTGAGTTCTTCGAAGCTCTTCCCACATTCCTTGCTCCATTCGAATTTTGTATCTCTACGAGCCAGCTGAGTTAATGGAGTAGCGATTTGAGAAAATCTTTTCACAAATCTCCGATGGTAACCAGCTAAGCCTAGAAAGCTACGTATTTCGATTACTGACTTAGGTTGCTCTCAACTATGTCTCATATCCCAATCTTGGATAGCACATCACAATGGCACTTATCAGTTTACTACCGCACGAATATAGCGTCCTCTACGGAGAGTCTGGCTTCAGTGCATTCCACAAAGAAAATCACCAGATAGAGGCTCGGGTACCAACTTCTATAGTTGGGTTTTAACTCCTGAAGTTCAATAGGAGCCATTTGATATGAGATTTTAGAAATGGGTTTTGTACCAGGTTTAAAGTCGATACAAAATTCAATATCACGCTCTGGGAGTAGGCTAGGAAATTCTTTAGGAAATACGTCAGGAAATTTACTAACAACAGAAATATCATTCAAATCTGACATATTTTTGTTCAAGTCCATAACATGGCTAAGAAAGCTTGACATTCATTTTTCAATAAACGAATGACTTTATGGCTTGATATGAAAGTGTTTGACTTCAATGGTTTGGTTGCTTGAATTCGAATAACAGGTTGCTTAAGAATATGGAAACTAACAACCTTACAAAAGCAATCAATTTTGGCATGATGAGTAGTTAACCAATCAATCCCTAAAATCACATCAAAAACAAGTATCCTTAAAGAGATAAGATCAACAGGTAATGTGATGGTGCCAACTTGGATCAAATAAGATTTATAAACAATAGATGTGTTGAAAGTTTCTCCTAACAGAGTCTCCACAGATAAATCAAAGTCTAATTTCTCCGGAGTCAAGTTTAAACGTTGAGCACAAGCAGGAGAGATAAATGAATGGGTAGAACCGGTATCTAATAAGGTATAAACTTCGCAAGACTTTATAATTAACTAACCCGTGCTAATTTCATTTGGGTTCCTCGCATTCTGACCAATCACGACAAACGCTCTTCCAGAAACCATTGACTTTAACTTGTTCGTATCCTCCTCTGGTGCCACTGTCCCACCTGGACTTGATTTCACTACAGGACAAAATTGAGCTATGTGACCGTCTTTTCCACAACTAAAACATACCTTGGAAGGCTGTGAACAGTTTGGACTTATATGTCCCTCTTCTCCGCATTTGTAGCATCTAACTGGCGGTCGTTCTCCTCCCCTAGAATTTGTTGCTGGTGAAAGTAATATGCACACAAGCCAATCATGTTTGATGATAAAGCATATACTTTGTAACAATCTTATTCATTTATTAATAAAAAGTATTAATTTATTAAAGGCTTTTAAATTATCTACATGATGCTGTTTTATAATATGTGATAAACCCATAGTTTTAAGCAATGCTTTTAGAATAATGATGATGATCATTCTAATGAGATCTAAATTCTTAGAAAGCTTAAAACTAAAATAGTTCCCAATCGTTGGATTACTAAACTGGGGATTAGTGAATCCGGATAGATTGGTACATACGTTGCTTGCTCATTGGATGAGGATGATTGATCTCATGATCATTTGTGTGGAGACATTAAAGCAAGTATGTAGGTGCTTATTAGAGAATAAGTTCACTGAACGTGACTCGCTAAGGAATACCTAATGGAGTTTTACTTGCATGTCAATAGGAATTCATGTAGTGATAGTAGTACAAGTGATCCTTGGACTTGAGATCATCATAGTATCTTGTGTATGATGAGTTATACTTTGACTTATTCCTTAAGACCCTTAGGGTATATCAAAGGGTATTCTTGGGTATAATAAGTTGTACATGGAGATAATGTATGATCAATAAAGAATCTACCACTTCTAGTAAAAGAAGAGAAATGTCCTATGTGATTCGATAAATGACAACTCAGTAGTCCTTGGCCAAGGCAGAATGAAATTAGAAAGGAGTTTCTAATTTGCATTATTTGGAGTTGTGCATTTAAGAGTCGAAATACATATAATTAAATAAAATAAGACTTGACAGAAATTCCATGTCTTATATTTAATTGGGACATTGTATGGTGGAAGGATTGAATTGTACGGTAACTATTTACTCAAAGGTTCTTTTATGATTAATGTTGAAATCTATATTATCTGGAAAGTCGTTGAACGCTAGGGAGGCTTATCTCTATTGTAGAATAAATATTATTTATTTAAATAAATTATTAGTTTAATTTATTTATTTAAATAAGATTAGAATTGTTCTAATTGATTTATTCACAACCGGTTTAATATGGAGAACCTAAAGGGTCACACCATAAAAGGAAGAATAATTATTTAAGAAGTTAATGGCATAATCGTAATAATAAGTTAAGTATATTTAATTTAATTTATGGTGATAGAATAAATTAAATAGCTTAATATTTATTATTTAATATTTTGGAAATATTAAATATAAATTAATAAGAGGAGTCTTATTATTATTATTACAATTATTATTATTTAATTCCTAAAGGAGTTTGGGAATTAATTAATATAAGTACTCTCATTTATTCCTAATAGGATTAGGAGGGAAAATTAGTTAAAGGAGTTTAATTAATTATCCCTAATAAGATTAGGGAGCCCATTTAATTAAAAGAGTTTAATTAAATAAATAATACCTTATTTTTAATAGGGTTACTTGATATCTTTATAAGAGGAGTCTTATATCAGATATCAAACATACGTCATTCCAATTGTTGGAGAGTACGCCCCTTTTTCTATAGAGATAGAAAACTAGGGTTTGAGCCAAATACTCATCTTCTTGAATTCTTCTTCTTCCTTGGTGGATCACCTCTAGAGGCCAAACACTTGGGTGGCTAACGTTGATCAAAGGAAGGAACCCAACCCGGTGGATTCAAGTTGAACGCGAAAAGGATTGGAGGTGAACTTGTACCTGAGGAAGCTCGATCTTCAAGGGTATGATTCTTGTTCTTTCTTTTCGTTTAATTAATAATTGTGCATAAAGGGTGATCCGGGTTTATGGTTTGTAAAATTTTAAAACTCTGATTTTCCACGTTTCCGCTAATTTTTGCAATTTGATTGCGTTCATGAATATTACAAACCTAACAGTGGCATCAGAGCCAAACCTTTATGCAAATTATTAATTATTCAGATTTGATATGTATATTGATATGTGTTTAGAACAATTTAATTGGGCATAATTTTATTGTATAGAATTTATTTAAAAAAAAAAAATTCCGAAAACTGTTTTCGGAAACAGTTTTTTTTTTACCGAATTCGTGGGTCACCTGTTACTTTTGATTTACGAAATTCGTGGGGCATGATCAGAGCTGCAGAATTCACGTGATTCACTTTGATTTAAAAAAAAAAAAAACGTTAATCATGTAAAAGGTTAAGGTTTTGGTTTTAAAGTTAACAGGATTTCAATTTGGTGGCTCACAAAAGATAACATGCACGGAAATCAAGACAGGATTCACATTTTTTTGTTTCATGCGAATTATATATATATATATATATATATATATATATATATATATATATATATATATATATATATATATATATATATATATATAATATTCTAATTAATTTTATAATTAAAATAAAAGTTTATTTTAAATTTAAAATAAAAAGTTTATTTTAATATTAAAATAAAAGATTTATTTTAATTTTAAAATTGAATTTCATGCTAACTAATTAGAGTTGGAATTGGATTCCATGATAACTAATTGGAGTTGAAATTGGATTCTTTGTTTTCTTAAATAAAGGAGTTTATTTAGATATGAAATAAGATTTCATATTATTCAAATAAAAAGAGTTTATTTGTGAATAGGAAAAAGAATCAGCCTTTCCTTAAATAAAGGAGTTTATTTAGATATGAAATAAGATTTCATATTATTCCAAATAAAGGAGTTTATTTGTGAATAGGAAAGAGAATCCGTGTTTCCCTTAATAAAGTTTTTTTTACATGGAATTGGATTCCATAATTAATTAAAATAAAGGAGTTATTTTGATTAAAGATTTTGATTAAAATAAAATAGTTTATTTTATTCAAAATTGGATAAATTAAAATAAAAGATGTTTATTTTGATTTAAATTTGGATTAAAATAAAGGAGTTTATTTTAATTCAAAATTAGATTTTATACTAACTAAATTTGCCCATTAAATGATATCAATATATATATTAAATGTTTATTATTCATGAGATGAATGTTATTTATTGATGTATATGGTAATGTGTATGATAATAAATGGGATTGATTATGGACTATTGACCAATATGATTGGATTTTATTTTAGTTGGATGCATGAATGTATGAGTTTTATTAAATGGGGTCTGCGTACCTCGTCTTCTCTAATTTTCTTAATGTAAATTCTATCTCCCTCCTATGTACTTCCTCTTGACTGCTGATCAAGGTTTCTATTTATTTTAAATAGTTTTGTAATAGGAATAGTTAGAATTAATTTTCAAAAATTAGAGATCAAGGAGCAAGGAGCAAGGAGCACGTGAAGACCCGTTTGTAATGGAGCCCGGGTTTAAATGTAATAGTTATATTTAAATATTAATTCTTGCACCCCTAGGGTTTGACCTTTTGGTTCACTTGGTGGCTCTAGTGAACCAAACTAGAATAAAAGTCCATAATCAATCCAGGTAGAATATAGTATTCTATATGTGCATGCTTATACTATATATATATATATTATATATTATGCAAACATGCTTCGCATGTTCATTAATATGACGCGTATTTTATATATATATGTGCATGCGCGCTAAACAAGATGAGACAAATTAATAACAAACCCCTCAAATATTTTATATTAAGTTGTAACGTTCAAAGATATTTGGAATATCGAACGTCGCCTTCTAGCATGATAGAAACAATAGAGTATTGAATATTTAATATGAGTTTGTTGTGCACACACAAGGCGAGTATTAAATATTTAAGATGTTGTTTTTATTACATATGATGTTTATAAGGAATTGAACATTACTGCTTTGTTGTGCACACACAAGGGCTGTAGTTTTCTCTTCACTTATATGGAAATGCTGGGTCTGACTTAACTTAAATCGTTTTAGTTCGGATGTGCACACACTTGACCATTATGATTTAAGAGGCAAAATACAAGGAGTTACATAGTTGATGTAATTGACAAGAGTTGTCTACCTATTTATTTATATATAGTTTGTTGTGCACACACAAGGCTATATACATTTGAAATGGGATCCTTATTCTCACTAGCAAATCTTTAATTAGATTTTGCCGAACTATATAAGTGAGGGTAATATAGTTTGAAGAAAATAGTGGGAGATACCAATTTAAAACAAGACCTAATTTATTTTGGTAATTAATAAAAGAATGTATGTTAAAATGTTGTTAATTACAAATTCATTTACAGATTTTTACAATGTCTAAATTACTATCACTGCGTAGCATATTAGATGCTAAATTAACCGAACCGAATTAAACGGATTGGTTAAGGTAATTGAGAATAGTTCTCATGGCTGAAAAGCTATCTTATGTCCTTAATACGCCTATCCCTGCAATGGTTGCAGACAATGCCTCTGAGGAAGAAATTGCTACTTTTAGAAAGTGGTAAGATGATGCATAGTTGGCTCAATGCATCATGCTCGCATCCATGAGTAACAAGCTTCAGCGTCAGCATGAAACTATGGATGCTCTTACTATATTCCTGCACATCAAGTAGTTGATGGTGAGGAAAGTAGGACTGAAAGATATCATATATCTAAGGAGCTCTTCCGATCTAGAATGACCAATGAAACTACAGTACAGACACATGTCCTAAACATAATTAATTTGATTGATCAATTAGGACAACTGGTTTTGTCATGGATGGAGAGTTGAGCCAAGATTTGATCTTGCACTCACTCCCGGACTCCTTTCACAATTGTTGTGAATTTTTCAAAGAGCTAGATATCAGCCTCGCTGATTTGCTTAACATGTTGAAAAATGTTGAGAGTCACTTTCCAACCAAGAAAGACCAAGTCTTACTGATAGGGGCCAAAGGATCTTCTGAAAAGAAGAACGATTCTAAGAAGGTAAATAGAAAGGGCATAAACAAAGGATAATAAGAACAAAACTGATACGGATAGCAAAGGAGTTTGCTTCCACTGCAATAAGCAAGGACACTGGAAAGAAACTGCGAGAAGCATCTTGCAGAGGCTAACCAAAGAAGCTTAGAGAAGTTTCGGTTACAAATACAAATTTGTTCATGATTTAAATAAATTTTTCTTTAAGTCAAGGTTCTACTTGGGTATTGGATACCGACTTTGGTTATCATAAATATAGATTTATGAAGGGACCAAGTAGAAGTAGAAAGCTAAACAAATATAAGTAAACCTATGTGTGGGAAATGAAGCAAAGGTTGCTGCATTAGCCATAGGAACTTATAGTTTAGCAATGCCTACGGGCAAGTCTATTAAGTCAATAAGTTGTTATTGTATATCAGTTCTTGTTAGAAACATTATTTCCATTTTATTGTTGGACAATAAAATCTTTGGTATTATATTTAAGAACAATTGTTGTTCTATTTATAATAATAATGTTTTGTATAGAACTGAAATATTACTTAATGAATTTAGTATACTTGACTTACGTGAAAAATTATTTTACAAATTGAACAAATTAGTATAAGAAAAGGAGATGATCATTCAAAGAGTTGAATGTTTGTATTTGATGAAATACAAGTGTGAATTATTTGAAAGGTTCAAAGAATTTAGAAGTGAAACAAATTGGCAAAGTATTAAGATTCTTTGATTAGATCAAGGAATAAATACTTGTGCAATAAGTTTCTAGATCATCTCAAATGGTTTTCTCATAATGGACGCCTCTTAATACACAATAATTGATTGATGTATCTGAAAGGAAAAATCGTACCTTGTTGGACATGGTGCGGTCCATAATGATTTTACCGACATTCCAGTATCCTTCTAGGATCATGTACTAGAAATGGCTGCATATCTACGGAAAAGGTAACCTCATAATCCGGCCCCAAGACTCCATAAAAGTTATGGACAGGGAGGATTCCTAATCTTAAATATGTTAAGATAAGGGGTTGTCCAACTTATGTGAAACGGTTTCAGAGGATAAGCTTGGGACAAAATTTGACAAGTACAGATTTGTGGGACATCCTAAAGTAAGTTAGGGCATATGTTCTATAATCCTACTTAGCAAAAGGTGTTTGTTGCAAAACATGCTGCCTTCTAAGATAAAGGTGTTTATCATTGAAAGGGCTAGTGGGAGGATAATAGATCTTGAAAAGTTCAAGAACCACAAAACACTACAAGTCGAATAAGAGGAACCTATAGATAGACCTATTGTACCACAACCGAATCGTAAATCTGGAATAGTACCAAAGATACCTAGGAGGTATGGATTCATCATGGATGATGATGATGAGGTACGTATCATAGAAGATGATGATCCAGTTACATACGATAAGGTAAGAGTTGTAGACACTCAGAGAAATGGATTGAAGCAATCTTCTCAAAAATGGAACATTCATTTTGATATGATAATCAAAAGAGTTTGATTTTATCAAAAACAAGAATGAACCTAGTGTGTATAAAAGGGTCAGTGGGAGCGTCGTGACATTCCTAGTATTATATGTTGATATACTATGGATACGGAATGACATGCCAATGCTAGAATCAGTAAAGATAAAGTTGTCTAAACATTCCTCCATGAATGATTTGGGAAGAGTATCTTAATTGGGGATTCAAATCTATATAGATAGATTTAATAGAATGCTCGACTTAACCCAAGAAACGTATATTCATTTGATGCTAAAGTCGTTTAGCATGGCAAACTCCAAGAGATGTCTCATATTGATGAGCCATGGAGTGTATCTCTCTTAATAGTCCCCACAGACTCCTAAAAAGAGAGATCACATGAGTGACAATCATGTATGCAATGAAATATACGCGACCTGATGTTGATCAGTCATATTCTGGAGAAGTTCACTGTGAGACAGTGAAAAATATCTTAAAGACTCAATTAAAACTAGAGTGATATAATTCATGGCGGGTCTGAATTAAAACTAGAGGGCTTAACAGACTCAAGTTTTTCAGACAGACCAAGACGACAGAAAATCCACTTTAAGGTAAAGGGTTACCTTGAACGGTGGTGCAGTGAATTGGAAAGGTTCCAAACAGCAAAGAGTTGCTGGTTTAGTGATAAAGACATAGTATATAGCTATAAATGAAGCTACAAGTTGATTGTTTGGATTAAAAGTTCATTACAGAACTAGGAATAGTTCCTAAGTCTCATCTTGGATCCTAACATGTGTTGTGGCACTTTCATTTGATTATAGGAATCATTGAAAGATGGGAAATCACTATAGAGATAGTGAACTCTCAAGAACAACATTACATATCCATTAACTAAAGCTTATCCAACAGCAGGATAATCGTCACTTAGAGAAGAAGGGTATAAGATACCATGACGATTGGCTTTAGTGCAAGTGGGAGATTGAAAGTAATATGCACACAAGCCAATCATGTTTGATGATAAAGCATATACTTTGTAACAATCTTATTCATTTATTAATAAAAAGTATTAATTTATTAAAGGCTTTTAAATTATCTACATGATGCTGTTTTATAATATGTGATAAACCCATAGTTTTAAGCAATGCTTTTAGAATAATGATGATGATCATTCTAATGAGATCTAAATTCTTAGAAAGCTTAAAACTAAAATAGTTCCCAATCGTTGGATTACTAAACTGGGGATTAGTGAATCCGGATAGATTGGTACATACGTTGCTTGCTCATTGGATGAGGATGATTGATCTCATGATCATTTGTGTGGAGACATTAAAGCAAGTATGTAGGTGCTTATTAGAGAATAAGTTCACTGAACGTGACTCGCTAAGGAATACCTAATGGAGTTTTACTTGCATGTCAATAGGAATTCCTGTAGTGATAGTAGTACAAGTGATCCTTGGACTTGAGATCATCATAGTATCTTGTGTATGATGAGTTATACTTTGACTTATTCCTTAAGACCCTTAGGGTATATCAAAGGGTATTCTTGGGTATAATAAGTTGTACATGGAGATAATGTATGATCAATAAAGAATCTACCACTTCTAGTAAAAGAAGAGAAATGTCCTATGTGATTCGATAAATGACAACTCAGTAGTCCTTGGCCAAGGCAGAATGAAATTAGAAAGGAGTTTCTAATTTGCATTATTTGGAGTTGTGCATTTAAGAGTCGAAATACATATAATTAAATAAAATAAGACTTGACAGAAATTCCATGTCTTATATTTAATTGGGACATTGTATGGTGGAAGGATTGAATTGTACGGTAACTATTTACTCAAAGGTTCTTTTATGATTAATGTTGAAATCTATATTATCTGGAAAGTCGTTGAACGCTAGGGAGGCTTATCTCTATTGTAGAATAAATATTATTTATTTAAATAAATTATTAGTTTAATTTATTTATTTAAATAAGATTAGAATTGTTCTAATTGATTTATTCACAACCGGTTTAATATGGAGAACCTAAAGGGTCACACCATAAAAGGAAGAATAATTATTTAAGAAGTTAATGGCATAATCGTAATAATAAGTTAAGTATATTTAATTTAATTTATGGTGATAGAATAAATTAAATAGCTTAATATTTATTATTTAATATTTTGGAAATATTAAATATAAATTAATAAGAGGAGTCTTATTATTATTATTACAATTATTATTATTTAATTCCTAAAGGAGTTTGGGAATTAATTAATATAAGTACTCTCATTTATTCCTAATAGGATTAGGAGGGAAAATTAGTTAAAGGAGTTTAATTAATTATCCCTAATAAGATTAGGGAGCCCATTTAATTAAAAGAGTTTAATTAAATAAATAATACCTTATTTTTAATAGGGTTACTTGATATCTTTATAAGAGGAGTCTTATATCAGATATCAAACATACGTCATTCCAATTGTTGGAGAGTACGCCCCTTTTTCTATAGAGATAGAAAACTAGGGTTTGAGCCAAATACTCATCTTCTTGAATTCTTCTTCTTCCTTGGTGGATCACCTCTAGAGGCCAAACACTTGGGTGGCTAACGTTGATCAAAGGAAGGAACCCAACCCGGTGGATTCAAGTTGAACGCGAAAAGGATTGGAGGTGAACTTGTACCTGAGGAAGCTCGATCTTCAAGGGTATGATTCTTGTTCTTTCTTTTCGTTTAATTAATAATTGTGCATAAAGGGTGATCCGGGTTTATGGTTTGTAAAATTTTAAAACTCTGATTTTCCACGTTTCCGCTAATTTTTGCAATTTGATTGCGTTCATGAATATTACAAACCTAACAGCTGGTGCTAGTGCTGGTGCTGCTGCCGGCGTCTTCCCGTCATCGTTATATCTTCTCTTCTTGAAATTTCCACTTGAGTTATTTTTTTTATTATCTTGGCCATGATTACCACCGAAGTGGTTACCATTTCTAGCACGATAATTTCCTCCACGATGGTTATCTTTGTTTTGATGACCACTGCCGTCGGTACGATTATCATCGAGTTGTAGGTCGTTATTCTTCGATTGAGCTAACTCATTATCGCGCTCCAATAACTGAGCCCTATTCACAACATCTGAATATAGAGAAATGAGATATTGACGTGTGTCGGGTTTCAAACCTCTCAAAAATATCTGCGTCATACGTTCCTCATTCTCCACTAAATGAGGTGCAAACCTGGATAACTCCACCAAACTTGAACTTTTTTTTTCTTGGTTTCATTCCACTTTTTAGTATACAAGAGTATTAACACATAGCAAACATACATCTTTAGATGTCTTGGACTTTCTTAGAGTCATTTCAAGTCCACATTTACACAATATGTCTCTAGTAGAAAATTTCTACGAAGTTAAGGCCAACTAAGTTCATGAAATCATGAGGCCAACTATGTTATCCATTTATTCATATGAGAAGGTCATATAATCTGTAATATGCACGCTCGCAAGTATTCACATCATTTACACGTAGCTAGTGTCTTTCATCACTTGAAACTCATTTAAAATCATGCTCTAATGACTTATATTGTCTCAAACTATGTGTGTGCACTTATAGGCCATGATTATTGACCTAAAAGATACTTGCATGCAATCCCTACAAGTCCTAAAATGTGAGCAACACACTGCTCGAAGATATAAGTCTGCAAAGCGTTCAAGTTTACTTTTAAAAGTCATTCTAGGCCAAGTTAAAGCAACTCGGTGCAACTTTAAATCTCATTTCATAGTTAACTACGCCATGTACGTATGTTATCACTTTTAGAACTTTAAGTACACAAGTTCCTTTATGTTCATTCTCAAACTTTCAAGTTTTCTTTAGAAATTATTTTCAACTAAGCTATTATAAGTTGATAATAAGTAAATCAACTTTAAATCACTTCTTATGCTTATGTATACTCATAACTCAACAATATTATGAATTAAAATAACAAAACTTCAAAAACTCAAGGTTCGTCAATATTTGTTTTCAAAACTCCAAGTTTTCTTTTCAACACACATACTAAATCATGCTAAAACATTCTATTATGAGTAAGGTAATCTTAGATATATTTCATGTCTATTATCATACATATTTATATTTTATAACTTAGAATAAATATTAAATCATCGGGAGCACTACAATTGTGTATGTGCATGTCCGACACCCTCCGATTGCCTTCGAATACGTAGCAGTCACAAAGATGGACATTTTTACCCCTCCTAACGACTTAAAATTGAAACGCTTAAAGAATGAAAGTTGTAGGTCTACTCGTTATCTTTCCGAATCTTCCTGAATCTCCTCAATCGAAGTTCGTATAAAGAAGTAATGCTTAATTTACTACAGCAGGTTAAAACAGTCCTACCTGACACTATTCCGGCGTAGCTGCGCCCCAAATAGTTTGGGGGCAGTGTAACTGCACCCAAAATGGCATTGGGGGAAGCGCAGCTGCGCCTAGTGATGAAGAATGGTTTCTCAGATTCTGATCTTCGCGATTTTCAGACCAATTCTCCTTTCAATCTTCATAACGCGAGTTATACACATCCAAATTAGTCCGTTTTCAATTCTATGAATTACAATCCAAATTAGTCCGTTTTCAATTCTATGAATTTGTAATTCATAGAACTACAACATACCAAAGAATTAACAATTAACATAAACATTAACTAACCCAAATATTAATCCAAAACTCATGTTCATACTAAATTTTCATGTTTGGACAAGTTTAGCTAATTTCATCACTACGGATTCGTTTCTAAACCAAATTGGTCCGTTTAACTTCTGTTATTTTCGTATTTAACTGTATTATCAATATCTAACAACAATTCATGGATTACAACAATCCTTAGCTGCCAATTTTTGACTCAAAAGTAAGTATTTTTTTGACGTTTGTAAGAAATTCATAATCTTGAAATGAAGAACATATACATATATAATTATTACCCCTTGAAGCTTTGCTAATCATAGCTCTTCAAACCTCTGATCATCCACACTCATCTTCTAATTCTACTAACTTTCAATAGCAAAAACTCAAACACTCAACAAACGGGAAAGAGGAGGAGGAGTCTCTAATTATAGAGAATTCAATACCCAAACAATAGTTTTGCCCAACATTTCAAACTAACGGGAAGAAGAAGAAGAAGATGGGTATTAGAGATTTGGTGGAATAGTAATACATGTTCCCCTTCAACCACTCCACCATCATCATTTGTTATACATTGAGTTTAAGAAGAAGAGTGGTAGGCCATTGGCCTAATACACGGATGTTATTTATTTGGGACACAGATAATGGGACAAGGTACAATACTTCCTTACTTATTAGTAAAATGATCCCCATTCTACTAAAGTTAATTCCTTTTGGGCTTATTAAATCAATTATAATGGCTTAACATTATCACATTAAATTAAGTTATGGGCACATATACACAAATATATGTACATGCCCACATATAGGAAGTACACTTACATTTTAAATATACACTAATATAATCTTATATTACGGGTACATTGGGCTAGTCCAAATAATATTTTAATTGGGCTAACTATAATTCAGTTGGGTACTCTCAACCCAATATTTTTCATAAAATTTATTATCTCAAATACACTCAATTATTATAATGATAATTATTATCAAATATCTATTAACTTTCTTCCATATTTTTAAAATACACGTTTAATTGATTCACCATGAATCATTGTCACACAAGTCTCATTTATACTTGCTTAATAATTTACACCATTCAAGCTTATTGCCTTATATTATAACTATTCACATCACATTATGTTATTCTTAACATCTCATCTTATTTTTATACATGAACCAAATTTTATTGCATTACTTTATATGCTCTTACAACACATGTAATTGCACATAATAATTAATAATAATAATCATTAGTCCATCACATTACTTCATCATTTCCCCACTAATGTAATTGAACAAATCCTTAGTCCATTATTATGCCACACTAGGCATATCCCACAAGCTTACTTTAAGCTCATTACCACATTTTAATATTCTTTTAATATAAAGTTTGTGTGACACACTTTACATTAATGCTAAAGTATTTAGCTTGCTTAAATAATTATCCACTTATAATATGTATAACCTTTACACTTAGAATATTTAATATCTATTCTATTAATTTATTTAAATTATACACTATACGTATAATTATTCGATTTTCCCAAGACAACTTCTTCCATCTTTACATTTAGCCATATCTTAAGTGTTAATATAATCCCTCCATCATTAACCAATATTTATTTATAATTATATTTGTTCTCGTCTTTTATTAATCACTTATCTTTCAAACATTAACCTTTTTATATATTACAATACTATGTAATATATTAAAACTATCAAATATTAATTAACATAATTCTTTCATCCTCTTATGCTAAACACATATATTAATTCACCATTTTATGTAAGTGAATCAGCTCTTTCTCATTCTATACTACTGCCACACAAGGCTATATAATATTCTATAATACAACTTGATTAACCAATATTTATTCTGGGCAACTTAAACATCTATTATGATTTTTATTAACCATATACATGCATTGAAATTCAAATTTCACAAGCTTACTCAAGACCTTCTGCAGACCGGCGCAGCTGCAGAAGAACACAACTGAAAATAAGTACAGCATATCATCCGCAAACCGATGGGCAAAGAGAAAGAACGATCCAGACACTTGAAGATATGCTCAGAGCGTGCATCATGGATTTCAAAGGAAAATGGGATGATCATCTACCGTTGGTGGAATTCGCATACAACAATAGTTACCACACAAGCATTGGTATGCCGCCATACGAGGCGTTATACGGCAGGAAGTGCAGAACTCCACTATGCTGGGATGAAGTTGGAGAACGACAACTGTTAGGCCCAGAACTGGTTCAGCAGACCGCTGAAGTTGTCAAACTCATCAGAGAAAGACTGGTAGCTGCTCAAGATCGACAGAAAAAGTATGTTGATTAACACAGGCAGAGTCGTGAGTTTGAAGTAGGAAATTTCATATTCCTGAAAGTTACTCCTTGGAAGGGAAAGATTCGATTCGGCAAGAAAGGCAAGCTCAGCCCGAGGTTTATTAGACCTTTTGAAATATTGCGAAGAGTGGGAAGAGGTGGCTTACGAAGTAGCTTTACCTCCAGAATTAGAGCATGTGCACACTATTTTTCATGTGTCGGTGTTACGACCTTATAAACCCGATTACAAGCATGTGATCAAGTATAAACCGTTGCAATTCAGTAAAGATTTGTCTTACGATGAGATTCCTATCCAGATAGTCGATAGAAAGGAACAAGTGCTCAAGAACAAGTACCTTCTGTGAAGGTGATATGGAGGAACCACAACGTCGAGGAGGCTACGTGGGAACTCAAAGCTGATATGATGAAAAATTACTCTGAGTTATTTGTTTAGTCTGTGTCTTCAATCCTGGGGACAAAATCTTTATAAGTAGGGGAGAATGTGACAATTTAATTGTTTGAATTATGATTCTGGAGATAAAATCCTTGTAAGGAGAGAAGGATGTAACGATCAAAAATTTCATATTGTAATTTAAATATTTATTGAGTTATATAAATATTATTTAAGATGTTTATTATTTAATAAATATTTTATTGACGTGATGGTTGATGAATCTAAATGTATTAGAAAAAAAAACCTAAATTAAATTAATTTATAATTTAGAGAGATATAAAATAACATGAGATGTTATACTGTTATTTTGATTTAATAATTTAAGTGATATATTAAATTATTAAATAAAGTAATAATGAAAGTTATAATTTTGTGATATTTGCTATAAGGCTATATTTAATTAAAATATAGTATGTGATTAATTTAATGGGTTAATGTTGGATATGAAAATCCAAATAATAATATGTAATTATAAATTATAAACTTAAAGTGTTTATTAAAATAAATTAAAAAGGATTTAATTTAGTTTTTGCCAAACAAGGCTTAAAAGTATTTTAATTCTTTAAATTTAAAGAGTTTGCCAAACAAGCCTTATGGCTTTTGGGATTTCTAATTTTTGAAAATAAAATAAAATAAATTAAAATAATAAATATAATATATTTAAAATATATACGTTTATTTTTGTAACTGTTATTCTATTAAATCTGGCATATTAAGGTGTATCAGTTTCTTTTGTTTACGCTTACTATTCAGTTTGGTTTTACGCTTAAGTTGGTCTGTGTTGTGATACTGAGAACTCTGAGAAAATTGAGAATTTCTTGAGAGAAAATTGGAGAGGAGTCTAGGAATTTTCACGTCAATTCCAATGTGTTTAGCTAGAATTTCTGTCAAGCAACAAAAAGGTATGTTCATAATTGTGATAATATATATATATATATATATATATATATATATTTGTGTTGGACGGCAAGAGTTTTCTCGTGTTCTGCAATAAGCAATTGTTGAATTGTAGATTTATATAGTTGGTAATTGCAATTGTATATGTTTTAATGCCAGAGTTTATGTCAAATAAGGAAATTGCATGTTAATTTTTGGATAACAGTAAAAGAAAATGATGTCAGTATTTATGTTTTCATATGTAGCTACGTAAGTACCAATTTTGATGGTCAAATTGCATGCTAAGATGTTAATTGAGTTTTGTTTATGCTAGTTTATTGAGATACGAACATAACGTAATTTGAATGAGATGATTTGGTCGTGTATTGAATTCACAGTGATGATTTTTAGGATGAATGTCAAGAAAATTGAGTTTTTCATGAAAACATGAAAATTGAAAAATTAAAATAGTTTTAGTGGTTGTTAAATTGTGCTAAGTGGTTGTATATGTTAGCAATCATGTCTATGATAGTTGTATATTTATTCTACGTGTTATTATCACTGTTTGGTGGGTGAAATTCGTGTTAGTTGGCTTAAGAAAAGTGCCAAAGTCTGTTCTGCAAAACTGAGTTCTGTGCGTCGCGCAGCCGCACAGCTGCCGCGCGGGCGCGCCGCATCCTAGTATAAAACTGGCGCGGCCGCGTTAGTGCCCATTTTCAAACACTGAAGTCTATTAATTCTGCAGACTTTGGTCATTCTTTGTAGCTTAGCTTAAGGTTATGGTAATGTGTTCAACAAGGCTAAAACAGAGTTGTGTTATGGAGTTAGTGAATTCAAAGTGGTAAAAATGATTAGTAAATTTCGAACCCATTATGTGATATCTTAGTATACACATTGAATGTTAGGCAAGTGTTACGAAGTAAACACTTAGAATTTCTGAAATGTAAATGATAAAGAAAGACTTGTTCTAAAATGGTAAGTTTAGCTAGGAATGTACATGTTTTGGTATGTTAGCATATCTAATAGATAATGTGGTTCTAAACCAATGTGTAGGTGAACGCGAGTTTAATATTGTAGCTTGCGCTTGAGGCAAGTTTCTAAACCCTATCTTTTTACATTGAGAAAGTTTTTCTAACTCTACACTTTCGTTAAGTTAGTTTTATTACTATATTGTGTAACTTTATTCTTTTGATTGAGCAAGCTTATTATCTTAACTGTTATTGAATAAGTCAATTGTTCTTAAAATTCATTCGAGCAAACTTTAACTCTAATGTTATTTGAAATTCTCATTTGATTGATTCATTCTAACTTGTTTATAGTTAAGCAAGTTTCTTAAGTTCTATTATTGTATAATGAACGCAGTTTTTGAACTCTCATCTCTATTATTGAAATGTTTTAATTCTTTGCATGAGTCAATACCATGTTAGGCAAGTTTTTAGTTTCCAGCCTGCTATCAGTTAATGTACGTTCTGTGATTTCATTTCTAATGTTATATGACTCTAACCTTAGCTTATTTATTGTTCAAGCAAAGGTTTACCATTTATTTATTTTGTATTTTGTTGAATACTTATGCTCTATAGTCATTTCAAGCATGAGTTTAATATGTATAATCGGTTCATTTATGATTCTCAATTGTTTTATGTCATGTTGTTATTAAAACATCTGTTGTGATTATCAAACACTATTGATTCAAATAGTCCTCTAGTTGATGTTCGTTAAACTTCAAATTACCCTTGAAAGCTTATCCAAACCAAACTTTCTTTGGTGCGGACTTGTACTCTAAATACTGAGATGAACAACCCTATTATTATTAGGGGATAATTTACGTTTAGCGTTAAAATGTTTGTGCACAATACATTGTACGAAGGGTTAATCCCCCTAAGTACGAGGAGTCCTTATAGTCTTATGACTGTTAAAGTTGGAGTTGAGAGATTACTCGCAATTGTGCACATAGTTCATGGTCTTATGACCCTCAGTTATGTATATTCCATATTTTGGATTCCAGTTCCTGATTATCATTGTTAGAGTACTATTCAGTTTTGATGAGCCTATTCGTTGGCAGTTATTATTGTTATTCTCATGTTAATTCATTATTATATCCAGTGAGCAATTGTTTTGCTCACTCTTGCATATTTATAAACTCTTTGCAGCTAAAGTGGAGAAGGTAGATGAACCTTCAACTAGCAAAGGAAAGGAAAAATTGTACAAGTGATGCTTATTTGTACTTTTATTTATTATGATGATCTTAGACTTTTTAATAATGACGTGATGTAATAAATTTTATTTTCACACTTGAATGATGTTTAAAGGTTAGATAACCAGGGATTATTTTTGAATTTATTAATATAACGCTATTTAAGGGAAGGATTTATGATTTAAATATTATTTATTTGGGTTGATAGTATGAACGTATGGATAGTGAGCACCAAATCTTGTGGGAATGAAGTACCTAGATTTGGGGGTATCATAAGTTAATCACCAAATCAATGTAAAGAACAATCAATTTGATAATTACATTTCAACGTAAAATCAACACCAATAAAGGTCCAGTTTGAGTCACAACCATATCTAATCAATCCAATCAAAGCTAAAAAATTACAAATACATATAATCATTCTTCCATTTAGATTTGCCCCAAATATCAAAAAAATGGAAGCCCTAAAATAAAAAATATAGAGAAATTAAAATAGAAACAAAGAGATAGATAAAGAGAAATGAAAAACCTTATTGAATTTGGTTTGGAGGTTGTAGTTGACTTCATCGAAGGCATGACAGAGGGAGGAGAACTCCTTGGGAGCTTCATTGGAGACGAGCATCTTCACCATTCCCAAGGAGAAAAAGAGCAACAAATTTTTCCAAAGGCTTGATGAGCTTCGAATTTGATCTTCATAATTGAGATATTGATACTTAGCCGCATGATTTGGTGTTCTATAGGCTTGATTGGCTTATAGAAGAGAGAGATTAGGGCAATTTCTAAGGTTAGGACTTCAGAGAAAGTTAATCGGGAGATAATAAGAGAGAGTTGGAGGGAAATAAAAAGTGATTCAAAAATATTGAGGGAAATAAAAAGTGATGTCCTATAGCGTCAGTTCCGCCCCTACCGTCGCTATTGATCCCCTATAGCGTCAGTTCCGCCCCAACCGTCGCTATAGCTTTTCGCCTTATCTTGATTTTCTAGTAGTGAGGGTATCGTTTTTCATAATTTTTCAACTGTCGCGACGCATACGCAATGACTTTGTCATGTTGCATTAGCACACAACCCAGTCCTCTATGCGACGCATCACTATACACCACAAATCCTCTCATATCATCTGGTAATGATAATATAGGTGCCTCACTCAATCTCATCTTCAACTCCTGAAAACTTTCTTTGCACTTGTCCGTCCACACAAACTTCACTGTCTTCCTCGTTAGATTGGTCAATGGGGTCGTTATCTTAGAAAAATCCTGAATAAATCTTTGATAGTACCCAGCTAACCCTAAGAAACTTCTTACTTCGATTGGCGTCTTCGGTTGCTCCCAATTACTCATTGCTTCTACTTTCACAGGGTCTACTAAAATTCCATCCTTATCCACCACGTGTCCTAAGAATTGAACCTTCTCTATCCAAAATTCACACTTAGAAAATTTCGCATACAACTTCTCTTTTCTTAGTGCCTCCAAAACCATCTTCAGATGTTCGGCGTGTTCTCCTTCCGTCTTCGAGTAAATTAATATATCGTCGATGAAAACTACCACGAATTTATCTAAGCATGACTTGAAAACTCGGTTCATCAAGTCCATAAATGCTTCCGGAGTATTGATCAACCTGAATGACATTACCAAAATTCAAAATGTCCGTAACAAGTTTGAAACATAGTCTTTGATATGTCCTCCTCCCGTACCTTCAACTGGTGATAACCCGTTCATAAGTCTATCTTGGAAAAACACTTCGCTCCCTTTAGTTGATCAAAAAAATCGTCTATCCTCGGTAACGGATATCTATTCTTAATCGTTACTTTGTTCAATTCTCGATAATTGATACAGAGCCTCATCAATCCATCATTCTTCTTAACAAACAATATTGGTGCTCCCCAAGGAGACACTCACTCGTATGTAACCCTTATCTAGCAACTCTTGTAATTGTATCATTAATTCCTTCATTTCTACTGGCGCCATACGATATGGAGCTTTCGAGATTGGTGCAGTTCCCGGTGCTAAGTCTATTACGAATTCAATTTCTCTATCTGGCGGAAGACCAGGCAGATCGTTCGAAAATACATCTTGGAATTCTTCCACTACAGGTATATCCTGAATTTTTATTCCCTTTTTTTGGGTATCAACTATATAGGCTAAGTAACCTACACATACTTTCTTTAACAATTTCTTGGCCTGCATCATCGTAAGGCAACATGATTGCTTAAGCGATGAGCTACCATTAAACACTACCTTAGACTTATTCGGAGTTTGAAGATTTACACTTTTATTCTGACAATCAATTATCGCAGCATGGTTATACAACCAATCCGTTCTCAATATTACGTAAAACTCTCCCAATCTTATCGAAATCAAGTCTACGCTTAGTTCATGATCTCTAATGTTCGCGCGATAATTTTGGTAAACATATTCTACAGGTATTACTTCCTTATTAGCAACTTCTATGTTCAAAGGATTTTCTAATCGGTCTCGGGGTAAATTAAGTCGACTAGCAAATTTCTCAGATACAAAGGAACAGGTGGCACCCGAATCAAATAATACATAGGCATTTATATCATTGATCGGGATGATATCTGACACCACGTCCTTCGCAGTCATTGCGTCCTGGACGATCGTATTAAATGTTCTAGCAGTTGGACGGTTGGATGGCGTTGGTCCGCTAATCATCAGTTTGTCGCTACCTCCTTGCTGGCTGCTTCCTCCGCCGCTTCTTTTCTTAGGACATTCATTGATCAGATGGTCCATCGAGTCACAAGCGAAAAAACCTTTGATCTTCTTCAGCTTCGGGCAGTTCAGCGCAATATGCCCCTCTTGGCCACAATTGTAACAAACACTACGCCCCTTCCAACATTCGCCCTGGTGATACCATCCACACTTTGGGCATCCCTCCGCCTTCTTCTTAAATTCTCCCCGAAATTTCCCCACTTGATTATTGTGATTCTTGTTGTTATTGTTGTTCTCCCATTTTCTCTTTCCTAAGTTACTCCCTCCGCTATTGCTTACTCCACGACTATCTCCACCTGTAATCTTACTCTTCTTCTCTTTGTTATACAAACTCAAAGCTTCACCTCCTCCCTATGCAATAATAGCCTTCTCCAGTAATGTTGCAAAAGAATCAATTTGAAGAATTGATACCTTGTTAAACAACCAATGCTTCAGTCCTTGTTCGAAACGCCTAGATTTTCTCTCCTCATCTACCACCTGGTGTTCAGCAAACCAGGCTAGTTCATTGAACTTAGCCGCGTATTGCGCCACCGTCATATCCCCCTATTTAAGTTCTAAGAAATTCACCTCCATCCTATTTTTCATGCTCTTCGGGAAATAATTCTCGAAGAATAGAGTCTTAAATCTTTCCCAAGTTACTATTCCTTCTCCCGCTCTCTGCTGATTTGCCTCCCACCAATAGTTTGCTTCGCCTCTCATCATGTAGGTCACAAACGTCGTCTTCTAGTTTTCACCCACACGAGCTATGATGAAGGCTTTCTCCATTTCCTTGATCCACGTCTGAGCCACGATAGGATCGATAGTACCCACAAACTCTGAAGGTCCTACACTCTTAAAGTCCTTAAAGTTTGTAACTGGAGCTGCTTGGGGAATGGGTGATACAGGTTCAGTTCTTCCCCTAAGAGCTTCCCCTAACAAATTTACTAGCCTTTGTATCAGGTCTACTGGTCCTCTCTCATCATTAACCGACTCTTCTGGTGCAGCTAGTCTACGTCTGGGCGACATTTTCTGCATCACAAAATTTTAATTTTTATTATTATGTTATTTAAACATTTCTCAATAAGAATAACATTTTATAACGCATTGATGGAATAAGATCATTTATATTCATATGCCAAATCGTTAAATTACATGATTATCTCTAACATACTTCTATAAATGACACAACTTATCCCATACTATCACAAAAGATGAGGACAATCACTAACACACTACCCCTCTAACATTTTTTAAAAGTTTGGGGATCACATATATCTCACATCTTACACAAAAGACTGAGATTACCACGATAGATTATACATCATATAAATAAAATACTACCACTACTAAGCTTCTACATCTAGACTCAATCTAACATCTACACTCAATCTAACATCCCACGCTCCACATCGCTCTGATATTCTTTCTGAGTAATATGCACCACCAAATCTCGGCTTATGGTGTGCCAGGTCTGTCCCTGCTCTTCCGGGTAGTGATTTACCCCATCAATCAATCTCTCCATGGCCGTGCGCAAAGCAGAGCTCATCTTTTTCATCTTTCTTCTTTTACATCTCATCTCATCCTCTAAGTCATTAGCCTGATCCCACTTCTCCTCGAAGTGGATCCTATCCATCACCTCCATCTCTAACTGAGTACGGAGTGCTTCCATCTCTGTCCTCTCACTCAACTCTCTCTGTTCCATCTCTTCCAACTTTCCTGCCAGCTCTACATTCCTAGCCACCGACCGGTGAAACAAAGTTCCCATCTAGATCCCTGCCTTGTTTCGGTGAACAATCTCCACCTCCAACTCCTGCATCACTAATTTTCTTTGATTGTCCTCGTCCCTCAATTTCTGGAACTCGGACTCCCTCTCTTTAGCCTCAGCCTCTAATTCTTCCACTCTATATCCTAACTCCAGAATCTGTTCTTCATACTCCCCCAACATCCGATCCTCAAAGGTAGCCTCATCGGAGTCCTCCATGGGCTCATGCTCCTCCTCCGGATCAGACTCCTCGGATAAGGGCTCCATCTCCTCCTCATCGTCATCGTCATCGTCATCGATAGGGGCCACGGCTGATATAGGCTCCGCTATCAATGGAGCCTCAAACACCACGTGTGTGTTACGCGGCTCCTCCTCTATCACTCGACTAGCTCCTCCCATGTCAGTCATCCTACAACCACCAACATAAGACAAACAAACAACAACCCCATTAGAATATTAAATAAACATAAGTTCATTATACATAATGAAATTATATTTCATAACACACTAAATCTCTCTCTAGGAAAACTCTATATAAGTTTCATCCCTCCATATCTTCTAAGTTCTCCTAAGTTATAATCTAAGGACTCTCGTTCCTAAGGTTTATAACTACAGCTCTGATACCAACCTGTGACGCCCCCAAATTAGGACCACACTTGTCTCAAATTTAGTTGTCACGTACTAACTTTAATAATAAATCAACATCTCACACAACAGAATAATAGAATAAATTACATTGTTATAATATAATTATTCTCGTCCCAAAGGTTTGTAACTTAAACATCTCTTGTAAACCATAATCATAATTAAACACCGTTTAGACATAACTAATACATAATCCAATTCAACTTAAACTAAACATAGCTTAATATAAATGAGTTCTTCTATAACCAAATAGTAGCACATTCCTAGCATTATAGAAATAACTACTCCAAAGCCTTTTCTTTACCCTTGTCCTTGCTAGAGGGTTCGCCATGTTCTGCCTTCAATGAAAGTTTTATGAAAGCAAGGGTGAGCAACAAATTTGCCCAGCAAGTAATATAGCAATAAGGGTATTCAAGGTAGTTTTAACTTTCTCAAAGGTATATCACTAATGATAGTTCAAGATAGCAAGAAGTATCGATGATTCACAACAGTAGTCGTTATGGACAGGATATATCAATAATATTCGATGGTTAATCAATTCAAGATATCAAAGTAATGAATACTGAGCATCCACTAAGGACTACGAACTTCTCCTAGAATTAACTGTAATATTACTGATAATTCTACAAAACGAGTACAACAGGTGATCAACCTAAAGTACCCAATGTCATGCATAACATTTAGTCTTTCTCATATGCGCACGTCGGTTCCCCGAAAATATATAATTTCCCTACCAAGAGGGTTGTTCATCTCAGTTATAAGAGTCCACACCAAGTTAATTTGGTTTGGATAGCTTTCGATCAGATATAATAGTCTAGCCGAAGCAATGGCTTAGACAGTTTTCTTTTACAGTATATATATGAACAATTTTCGTTCGAATCGATATTTGTAAACCATTTCATTTCTAGGTTACAAAGTATTAAATTATCAAAGTTCTACTTGTAGGATCAATAATAGCACAAGTTCAAGTAATGCTCAATAAAGAGTAAGGTTTGAGTACTTGCCTCAAGCTTAGTTTACCAAATATAGCTTATCAACACTATTTTGAATCTCCTCTTGAGTTCTTGAAAATTCTTCTCAGATTCCTCGCTCCAACCGAATTTTGTATCTTTTCGAGTCAACTGAGTTAATGAAGTAGCGATTCGAGAAAACCCTTCTACGAATCTCCGATAATAACCAGCTAAGCCGAGAAAGCTACGTACTTCAGTCACTGACTTAGGTTGCTCCCAGCTTTGAATTGCTTCAATCTTTGTCAGGTCAACAGATATTCCATGATTTGATATCACGTGCCCAAGGAATGCTACTTCCTCAAGCCAGAACTTGTATTTCTTCAACTTGGTATATAGCTTATTTTCATGAAGCTTTTGGAGTATCAGCCTCAAGTGTTGCTATTGATCTTCACGGCTTTTGGAGTAAATGAGGATGTCATCAATAAAGACAACCACAAAATGATCCAAATATTCCTTGAATACTCGGTTCATCATATCCATGAAGGCAACAGGAGCATTAGTCAATCCAAAAGACATGACTATGAATTCATAATGGTTGTACCGAGTTCTGAAAGCAGTCTTTGGAATGTCATCAGTTTTAATCTTTAACTGATGATATCCGGAACGAAGATCGATCTTTGAAAAGAATTTGGCACCTTGCAACTGGTCAAATAGGTCATCAATACGAGGTAACGGGTACCTATTTTTGATGCTTACATGATTCAACTCCCGATAATCAATACAAAGTCGCATACTTCTATCTTTCTTCTTCACGAATAGAATAGGAACACCCCAAGGAGACGTACTAGGATGAATGAAACCGATGTCTAGCAATTCCTGTAGTTGAGTTTTTAACTCCTGAAGTTTAATATGAGCCATTCGATATGGGGCTTTAGAAATGGATTTTGTACCGGATTCAAGGTCGAAACAAAATTCAATTTCACGCTCTGGGGTAGGCCAGGAAGTTCTTCAGGGAATATGTCAGGAAATTTATTAACAATAGAAATATCATTCAAATCTGATGTATTTTTATTTAAATCCGTGACATGAGCTAAGAAAGCTTGACATCTATTTTTCAATAAACTAATAGCTTTATGGCTTGATATGACAGTGATTGAATTTAGTGGTTCGGTTGCTTGAATTCGCATAATAGGTTGGTTAAGAATATAAAAGCTACCAACCTTACGAAAACAATCGATTTTAGCATAATGAGTAGTTAACCAATCAATCCCTAAAATCACATCAAATGCAAGTATTTTTAAAAAGATAAGATTGACAGGTAACGTGCGCTTACCGATTTGAATCAAACAAGACTTATAAACAGTGGATGTAATGAAGGTTTCTCCCAACAGAGTTTCAACAGATAAGTAAAAGTCTAATTTCTCTGGAGTTAAATTTAAACGTTGAGCACAAGTAGGAGAAATAAAATAATTGGTAGAACCGGTATCAAATAAGGTATAAACTTCGTAAGAGTTTATGATTAGCTTACCCATGATCACCTCGTTCGGATTCCTCGCTTTTTGGGAGGTTACGACAAACGCTCTCCCTTGAACTACTGATTTTGTCTTGTTTGGGACGGCCTTTGATGCCTCCATCCCAGCTGGACTTGACTTTGGTGCACGATAAAATCGGGCTAGGTGACCTTCTCTTCCACAATTGTAACATGCTTTGGATTGCTGCGTACAGTTTGGACTGATGTGTCCCTCCCCTCCGTATTTGTAACATACGACCGGCGGTCGTTCTCCTTCCTTAACAATAGGTGTTGGTGCTGACGTCTTTCCATCATTATTGAATCTCCTCTTCTTGAAATTTCCACTTCTATTATCTTGATCATGATTACCACCGAAGTGGTTACCATTTCTGGCATGTTGATTCCCTCCACGTTTGTTGTCACCGCTTCGATGACTGTTACCACTGGTATTATCGACTTGTCGGCTGCTCTCTCTTGGTTAGGTTGACTCATTATCGCGCTCCAATAACTGAACCTTATTTACAACATCTGAATACAAACACAGTTTATGAGAAATGAGGTATTGATGTATTTTGGGTCTCAAACCTCGCAGAAATATTTGCGTCATTCTCTCCTCATTATCAACCAAATGGGATGTGAACCGGGACAACTCGGTAAACTTAGCCTCGTACTGCGACACGGACATATTGTGTTGCTCCAACTTGATAAACTCCACCTCCTTCATGTGACGAATACTTTCAGAAAAGTACTTGTCGTTGAACAGTTCTTGGAACTTTTCCCAAGACATTTTGATTGCGGCAGACTGAGTTCGTTTTACTGATTCTCACCAGTAATCTGCCTCTCATCTCAACATGAAAGTGGCAAAGGGAACCATTTGCTCCTCGGAGCATCCCAAGACATCAAATATCTTGGTGATCTGCTTTATCCACATCTCCGCCTTAAGTGGTTTTGGCTCTCCCAAAAACTCCAGTGGTCCCAGCTCCTTGAACTGCTTAGCAGTGACTATCCGAGACTTGCTAGTGTTTCCACCTGTATTTTGAACAGGAGCCGCTCTCGCCTGATGTTGCATGAATTACATAAAGCCTCTGAACATCCCATCGTTCATCATTTGATCGGTGTTGTTGTTTACCTGAGGATTATTGTCTTCCTGTTGCACATTATCCTGGGTATTAATCGTTGGTGACTCAACGGTCTCATGTGCTTCATTGTTGATCTCAACATTTTCATATGTCATTTTCAAATACTACCACAAAACAAAGGTTAATTGATATGTCACATATTATCCCTATACTCTGACTGACAAATTAAATACCAACTAAACTTAGGTAGGTCATACTAGCGAAGGAATTCCCCGTCTCTCCCCTCCTAATTCTTGTCTCACATCTCAGCCAGAGATCATATCCCTAAGTTTTGATATCAAATGTGACACCCCCAAAATAGGTATACATTACCTATCTTGAGTCTCCAAATACATGGTACAGAAATCAAATACAAACTTTTTTAATACAATTATCGTGTAAAAATACGACAAAACATAGCTGAGTTTTTACATGAATATTATCTTCTAGACAATATCCAAACTCAAATGGAGTCCTCGTTAATTTATTGTCACACTATTTCATAGAATAGTGAGGACTACTATAACACCATCTCGGACCATCACTCCGTTCCCTGACTAGTCCCGGGTACGTTCTCATTTCCTAAAGAGAACAATGAAAGAAAAAGGGTGAACTCAACTAGCCCAGTAAGAAATATTATGACTAAGATAATTCATAATAAATTATCATTAGCCTTCAACATTGTTAAACTGATAAAATACATTAAACATCAAGTTTAACTGCAACGGAACAAGTAATCAATTAGAATAGTCAAGTAGAGCATGATATCTATTATCTTCTATGATTTAAAAAGTTTTTCATCAACTTTATTAGACTCAGCTTAATAAATAAAACATATCATCGAATCATCCCTGCACTACGGACCAAGGATATTCATGTAATCATCAATGGTCATAAATATACCAATAATCCCTGGTCATAATCATACCAACAACTGTCCATTAATGCACTACGGGCCAATGAGGACTTTTATCACATCATTTTTAACATTATGAGTCATAATTATACCGAAAGATCCCTGGTTATAATCATACCAATCAATAGTCCATCTATGCACGTAAGCTACATATGACTTTCATCACAATATAAGCATGAGGATGATGACAATGATATAAGAATTCAATTAAAGGAAAACAAAAGATAAATTTTTAAATATTTATAAATAAATTTATTTAGAATTTAATAATGTTCAAATTGCCAACATGATACTGCTTTGTGAAGTAAAATTCAAGAATGATACTGCATCAAAAATTATTTGGACCTAAAAGAAATCAATTTTATCATGAATAGTACTCCGGGTGAATAGTATATGGGTGAATAGTACCGTATAAATTAATAGTACTCATGGACAGTACTTTGGCATGAAAAGTTTAAAATTTAACAAGAATGTGCAAAAAATATCCTTGTGAAATGATACTAGATTAAGCGCAAATTTCAAGGATATTCTAATAATTTCACAGAGTATAGAAGTAATACTTTAACAAAATGAGGGTATAATCAGGAATACGAGACGAAATAATATTACTCATATACTACAAAGTATGGAAGAAAATATTATTCCTATGAATACTGAACAAAATAATATCCCTTACCTCAGAAGAAGATTGGATACTGGAATAGTGAGGTAGCAGACTTCTTTTCTTCTTTCTCTCTATAGCTTCTCTCTCTATAATTACTCTTGTGAGTCTTAGTGAATTGTTGAGAATGAAAGAAGAATGAGCTTCTATTTATAGGAAAATATAGTTTTGATAATTGCACGTTTTGGGGCTCAAAATATTACAGTACAATACCTTCATCTTATCCTTCATTTTTAATTTAGTCCTGCAAGTATTATCAAACTTGCACCACCTCTCCTAATAGTACATCACGTGAATCAATAGTTCTATACATGTGAAAAAAATAGTTACAGTATAGTACCTTCATCTATACCTCTATTTTTAATTTAGTCATGCAAGTATTATCAATCTTGCACCACCTCCAATAATAGTTCATGCATGTAAATCAATAGTACACACATGTGAAAAAATAGTTATAAGCATGTGAATTAATAGCAATTAATTGCTAATTTATCCGCTTAATTACCCGATTGGTCAATATAACCTCCAGACATCAATTATTATCAAAATAGATGTTGATTTTCACTAACACTAATAATCCCAACACAATAAAAATATCAATTTCATCTTTAATCAACACGAACTTATTCATCATTAATATTATAACTCGCAATATTTAACAATCAAATCATTCCCAAGAAAGAGGGGGCTTTCGATAAGAATTTCTCCCTATTGGCGCGCAATTAGGTGACCAGACCTCTCGTCAACAGAACTTTCTAGACATCGTCAATATTGCAAATAATAATATGAATAACTGTGTCGTCTCAATTATTGATTTAATAATATAAAATATTGATACTGTGATAATAATTGAATCAATAATATGAGAGATATTATGCAGCAATTATTGTAGCAATAATTGAGTATAATTGAGTGACTTCTCATGTAAGCATCAATATCAATACCGTGTGCTACTATGCAACCACGCATATTACTGTACTTTTATCACCAGGTAGTTCAACAGTTTAACGGTAAAACTTTCGCCGTTATTTTTATAAAAAGATAATTCTGTCATTTTCTAACTAAGACAATACTTTCGTTGTGGGGTCCACCAATGATTGTGCCATCGTACGAATATTCCCTGCTAAAACGAATATTCCCCGACCAATCGAATATTTTATAACAACTTGCTTACTTTACAAAATTTGTAAATATTACCCACAACTATAACATTATATCAAATTTACTTCATAATATTCAAAAATATATTTCGAGAAAAATTAATCTTTATTCATAAAAGTTGGGGTCTTACATCTAACATGTTTCTTAACACATTGGATAGCACATTGGTCATATATTATAAGTTAAAGTAACCATATAAGCATGTTATGAACATCAGATTACAAGCAGAATCCAGAACCAACTGCAGGATGGCGCAGCTGCGCCTTGGCTAGGCTTAGGGATAGCACAGTTGCGTTGTCCTCTAGCCTGGCCAGAGTTGAGCTTCTACTCTCCTAATTTCAGTCCAACTTTAATATACCTATACACTTACACTTAGCATTCATACATGCTAGAGGTTCTCACATAAGCATATTCTTGAGTTCACTTTTACAAGTTTTAGTTTACAATTTACATGGCATTAAAGCATAACAAGGTCATGTAGTCACCATGCTTTATAACTTGGTCATATGTCCACATATAGATCACATAATCTGTTAATACACATGCTTATAGTGTTCATATTATTTATTCATAACTAGCATTGATATTATTTTAACAACATACTTAAACTCATGCTTGGTCTACTATCGTTACATCAAACACATAAGAACCATGTTTAGAGACATAATGATCATAACCATGTCATCTTAAATCTTCAGAACCTCTTTTCTCATACTTAATGCACTTGGTTTGAAAACATATTCAGGTTTGCTTTTAAAATCATTTTAAACTTGGACAATGTAATTTAACACATACATGACAACTTTAAAGCTCTTATCATATGTAGTTAAGTCATGTTATCATCCTCACAAGATCAAAACATACATCATGTAGCATTCATATACATTAGTTTTGTTATATCAAGCTTTTCTTGAAAATTTCTCTATCATAAGGTCTAACAAGTTTAGTCATGAGCAAAGGAATTATAAACACTATACCATGCTCATTTTAGTCATGTGTATAAATTACTAAGTTCAGAACTTGTAGAACATGTATTCCATCAAAGTTTATTTTCAAAACTTTAAGTTTTGTTAAAAATCTCCTACTAAAATCATATTGGACACTTCATAACTCATTAAGAAGTTTTGTACCACTTGTTATACTTATTTTTAGACATGTTTAAGTCATATCAGCAGATTAAATTTTACCATATTGAAAAACAGAATCCATTCACATATTGGGTATGGCACAGCTGCGCCCTACCTTGAACAGAAATAGTAACTTGCTCTGTTTTGCAAAGCCTCAACCAGCAATGATTCTAATTGGTTAAAAACATGTTTAATTCCATCATTAAAGGTTCTATATATATATATATATACATACTTCTTAAACACATAATAGCATGCTAATTCACATTGATTAACAGAGAATTTCAAGTAATTTTAAGGATTTGGCAAAACCCAACTAAGTACCGAAGTTAGGATTTTTATACCTCTTGAAGCTTAATACACTTAGTTTCTTCCTTCTGAAATTGATAGCCTCTTCTTTGTACAACAAACACTCAATCTCAAATTATCAAAGTTTCAACAGACAAACAAAAGCAACGTAAACACTGACAATGGAACTGTTATTTATATGGAAATGGTGGGCTAGGCATTGGCTTTACACTGAGGTTGAAATCCATGGTGCATAAAAAGAAAACAATGGTTAATTAAGAGTATTTTAACTACCCAGCATCAACCATCCTTCTAGCCAATGAGTACTGCTTGGAAGTTACGTAATTAGACTATAGGTTACTGTTCATGCACTGTTGGAGCAACTAATGAGTTAAATTCTCAACAACGTGATTAATTTGTTTAGTTCGGTTACTTTACTTTCCAAAAATGTAATTTTAATGTACAATTGTTACTATATTAGGAAAATTAGGGATTATTTATGTACTCACATCATATAATTCATGTACATTAGATACACATAATAAAATAATGCAGTTATGTATTATTGTCCGGGTATATCCCATAATTATTTTTACTACTCACCTAACCACATTATAACATTATTTAATATTAACTGTTCATTTTATACATGTAATTCCTTTCCCAATTTCTGGAATACACAGATATTTAATTATTTCTGTATTAAAGATTACATATGATTTCATTGTACTACTTGGTACTTCATGTCATTAAAATGTATTCTTATCATATGGTTTTATTCATGTCACACATTACATTATTGTTCCCTTTCATTTCTACAGTAAAACTAACTTTCCCAGACTGACCACTGGCGCAGCTGCGCCAATTTGCACTGCTGGGAAGGCGCAGCTGCGCCGGTCCCTGGCAGTGCCAAACTAATTTAGCTCTAAGCCAGTTCCGACCTCTATCACCACATTAGTTTTACATGACATGAATTAACTTCCATATTGGTGGTATTACTAGTTAGAATCTTATTCATTTCATATATGAAATCATATTAACTCATAATTAATCTTCCTCTTAATGAACTATTTATCTTTTAATTCACTTAGTGAATTTCCTCATTCCTCATTATGCCACACAAGGCATTTCATAATTCTCAGCACAATTCCACACTTCTCAATTTGTATAAATTTAATTCGAATTAATTGAATTACTCATCAATATTTATATTCAAATAAATATTTGTTTTCTTATTATATTAAAATAATCATTTATTCATGAAATTCACGGTTCTTACAACCGCAAACTTTTATAAGTTTCAAATCTTGGTCATTTACCATTCCTGTCTTACATCCTATTCGATGTTATAAAAATATGCAGAATAATTCAAACTTTTTCAATCTCATTTGAAAAATCTTTTATTAATTTCTTAACTTGAATTAATTACATATCCTCGAATCAAATTATGTTATGATTCATTAAATTCGAATTATTGTATAAATTTTTACATCTAGATTCGAATTCCTCTATGCATCACAGAGTACAACTTTACAACTCAACATGTATTACACATCGTAAACTACTATCATGTACATCTCCTATAACCTAAACATGGTTCAAGAGAATATATTTAAATAAACAAATCAATCTCCTTCGATACTATTGAACTCTATCAATCGAGTAACACGTAATCTTTACCGTGAGTCCTTAACCTGCAAAACTGGTTATTTGCAAGAGTGAGTGAGCTCGACAGCTCATCAATTCTAATAGTTTTCATGCATCACATAACATATAATAACATACTCAGTTCATGCATTCATAATCAATTAATATTTACTACGCATGTTACTTCTCACATAACAGGCATAGAGATTTACTTCACAAGCATATCATCAAAGATCAACTTTCAAATTTCATACATATCTCACATGCATTTCATATATATACATCAGCATTCTCATAGCATAATATAGCTCAACTAACAGTTATCGAATTCATATATCAAATAGGAACTGAAAGACTTGTCTGGCTCATACATTATCAACTACGATTTAACTGCTTATAGTTATCTGCACTTCGTGTATTCCTACACAGTTATATAATCATGGATTCATATCCATCAGTCATACATTTCATACGCTCTTAATATAATAATAAATATTACATTGTTTCTTAACTAGGTTTGTAAAATCTTCATTTCATTTTCTCATCATACTCTTAGAATAGATAGGTATGTATAGGTATACCTTAACCACCCGTACTTGACATCAACATTCATATACATTTATCACACACTTGACTCGCTATGTGTTCGACACATATTTAAAGTTTATAGATGCGTGATCTACGTCGTTCATACATTTTTGCAAACCTTAACAAATCTGGGTTTTATATAACCATCATATCAATGAATATTTAAAACAGCATTGAGACCCTGTCTTATAGCTTAGAATAGTACTATAAGTAAGCTGCCAAAATCAAAAAGCAATTAAAATGTCAAGACCAATCTGCCTTGCAGCGCAGCTGCGCTGAGGTTAGGCTTGGGAGTGACACAATTGCTCTGTCCCCTAGTCAGACTAAACTTGAGCTTTTGTTTTCTTCGTTTCATTCCACTTTTTAGTATACCAGAATATTAAAACATAGCAAACATACATCTTTAGAGATCTTAGATGTGACGCCCCCAAAATAGGTATACATCACCCATCTTAGGTCGCCAGATACATGGTACAGAATACAAATACAATCTTAAATATACAACAAAAGCTGTGAGTTTTAATACAAATATTGTCTTCTAGACAATATCCACTCTCAGAATAAGTCTTCATTACAATTATTATCACACTATTTCATAGAATAGTGAGGACTACTAATGCTATCATCTGGACGATCACTCTGTTCCCTGACTAGTCCCTGCTACGTTCTCATTTCCTGAAGAGAACAGTGAAAGAAAGGGTGAGCTCAACTAGCCCAGTAAGAAATATTATGACTAAGATAATGCATGATAAATTATCATTAGCCTTCAACAATGTTAAACTGATAAAATACAATAGACAACAAGTTTAACTGCAGCGGAATAAGTAATCCATTAAAAGAGTTAAGTAGAGAATAAAATCTACTATCTTTTATGATTTAAAAAGTTTTTCATCACTTTTATCGCTGAGACTCAGCTTAATAAATAATCCACATCATCCCTGCACTACGGCCAAGGATATTCATTAGGGTCACGACCACAAATTATCCATGCACTATGGGCCAAGGATATTCTTGTATTCATCAATGGTCATGATCATGCCAACAACTGTCCATCAATGCACTACGGGCCAATAAGGACTTTTACCACATCATTTGTAACATTACGGTCATGATTACACCGAATAATCCCTGGTCATAATCATACCAAGTCCATCTATGCACTACAGGCCACAGATAACTTTCAAAAAAATATAAACATGAGGATGATGACAATGATATAAGAATTCAATAAAATAGGGTCAAGAATTAATTTAACCAAGAACTAATAATATCCATGTTGTCAACATGATACTTCTTTGTAAAGTAAAATTCAAGAATGCTCAGAAGAATATTTCCATGAAAAGATACTGGATAAAGCGCAAATATCAAGGATATTCCACTAATTTTATGGAGCATAGAAATCAAAACTTTAACCAACTGAGTATAATAAAGAATGAAATAACAACATAAATCACCATGCATGCGGTACTTCGCATAGACAGGTTATTCCAACAAAATAATAAATAACGGAATAATAAATAATAGAACCAAGTCAGGTGAAATTCATACCGACAGGATATTCCGACAGAATATTAAATGCGGAATAATAAATAATGGAATAACAACATAATTTCACCAAGTATAGGGTAAACCGCATATACAGGTTATTCCACCAAGTATAGGGTAAATCGCGTATGCAGGTTATTCCAACAGAATAATAAAGAATGGAATAACAAAAGGATTTCACCAAGTATAGGGGATTCCGCGTATACAGGTTATTCCAACAGAATAATAAAAAATGGAATAACAGAAGAATTTCACCAAGTATAGGGTAAACCGCATATACAGGTTATTCCACCAAGTATAGGATAAACAGCGTATACAGGTTATTCCAACAGAATAATAAAGAATGGAATAACAAAATGATTTCACCAAGTATAGGGGAGTCCGCGTATACAGGTTATTCCAACAGAATAATAAAGAATGGAATAACAGAAGTTCTCTTCATGAATACAAAAGAATAACACCCCTTACCGTAAAAGAAACTGGATATAGAAGTAGTGAAGTAGCAGAAAACTCTTCTTCTTTCTCTCTATAATTTCTCTCTCTAGAGTTTCAGTGAATTCGTAAGAAATAATGAAGGAATGAGCTTCTATTTATAGAAGAATGGATTGAATAGTAACTAATTCCTGAACGGTCCAGATTGATTTACTTTTAAACGGACGGTCTAGATTAAAACTTAAAGCAACGGTCTATACTGATTCACTATTAAAAATTTAAACCAGCGATCCATACTGATTCACTATTAAAACTTTAAACCAGCGATCCATACTGATTCACTATTAAAACTTTAAACCAACGATCCATATTGATTTACTAATATAAATTCAACCAACGGTTTGAAAAAATAGCACAACCCTCATAGAATAATATTGTACCCAAAAATAATTTGGACCGAAAAGAAATATATTGTTCAGGTGAATAGTAACTTGTGAATAGTAACTCGTGAATAGTAACTCGTAAATAGTAACTCATGAATAGTAACTCGTGAATAGTAACTCGTAAATAGTAATAGTAATTCGTGAATAGTAACTCATGAATAGTAATTCGTGAATAGTACTCCGACACGAAAAGTGTCTCGAATACCCGATTGAACAATATAACTTCTAGACATCAATTATCATCTGAATAGATGTCGATTTCTACTAACACAAATAATCCCAACACAATGAAATTATCAAATTCATCTTTAATCATCACGAACTTATTCATCATTAATATTATAACTCACAATATTTAACAACCAGGTTGTTCCCAGGAAAGAGGGGGTTTTCAATAAGGATTTCTCCCTATTGGCGCGCAATTAGGTGACCAAACCTCTCCTTGACAGAACTTCTAGACATTGTAAATATTGCAATTTAATAATATGAACAACTTTGTCATCTCAATTATTGATTTAATAATATAACATATAATGCAAATGATACTGACAATAATCGAATCAATAATATGAGAGATATGATGCAGCGATTACTATAGCAATAATTGAGTATAACTGAGTGATTTTTCACGTAAGCATCAATAATCAATATCGTGTGCTACTATGCAACCACGCGTATTACTGTACTTTTACTACCGAGTAGTTCAACAGTATCAACGGTAAAACTTCCGCCGTTATTTTCAATAAAATACTTTTGTTGTTTTCTCAATCCGACAATAATTCCGTTGTGGGTCCACCAATGATTGTGCCGTCGTACGAATATTCCCCGACATAAAGAATATTCCCCGACCAATAGAATATAATATAACAACTTGCATACTTTGCAAAATTTATAAATATTACCCACAACTATAACTTTATCTCAAATTCACACCATAATATTCAAAAAAAATATTTCGAGAAAATTAAATCTTTATTCGTAAAATTTGGGGTCTCACATTAGACTTTTTTAGAGTCATTTCAAGTCCACATTTACACAATATGTCTCTAGTTGAAAATTTCTACGAAGTTAAGGCCAACTAAGTTCATGAAATCATGAGGCGAACTATGTTATCCATTTATTAATATGAGAAGGTCATATAATCTGTAATATGCACGCTCGCAAGTATTCACATCATTTACACATAACTAGTGTCATTCATCACTTGAAATTCATTTAAAATCATGATCCAATGACTTATATCGTCTCAAACTATGTGTGTGCACTTATAGGTCATGTTTGTTGACCTAAAAGATATTAGCATACAATCCCTACAAGTCCAAAATGTGAACAACACACTACTCGTAAATATAAGTCTGCAAACTGTTCAAGTTTACTTTTAAAAGTCATTCTAGACCAAGTTAAAGCAACTCGGTGCAACTTTAAATCTTATTTCATAGTTAACTAAGCCATTTACGTATGTTATCACGTTTAGAACTTTAAGTACACAAGTTCCTTTAAGTTCGTTCTCAAAGTTTCAAGTTTTCTTTAGAAATCGTTTTCAACTAAGCTATTGTAAATTGATAATAAGTAAATCAGCTTTAAATCACTTCTCATGCTTATGTATACTCATAACTCAACAATATTTGTGTTAAAATATTAGAACTTCACAGACTCAAGGCTCGTCAATATTTGTTTTCAAAACTCCAAGTTTTCTTTTCAACACACATACTAAATTATGCTAAAGTATTCTATTATGAGTAAGGTAATCTTAGATATATGTCACGTCTATTATCATGTATATTTATGTTTTATAACTTAGAATAACATATTTTATCGTCGGGAGCACTACAATTGTGTATGTGCATGTCCGACGCCCTCCAATTGCCTTCGAATACGTAGCAGTCACAAAGATGAACATTTTTACCCCTCCTAACGACTTCAAATCGCAAAACTTAAAGAATGAAAGTTGTAGGTCTACTCGTTATCTTTTCGAATCATCCTGAATCGCCTCAATCGAAGTTCATATGAAGAAGTAATGCCCAATGTACTATAGCAGGTCAAAATAGTCCTGCCTCACACTATTTCGGTGCTAGCTGGGCCCCAAATGGCCTTGGGGGCAGCGCAAGCTGCGCCCAGTGATGCAAAATGATTTCCCAGATTATGATCTTCGCGATTTTCAGACCAATTCTCCTTCCAATCTTCATAACGCGAGTTATACAAATCCAAATTAGTTCGTTTTCAATTCTATGGATTTGTAATTCATAGAACAACATACCAAAGAATCAAGAATTAATATAAACATTAACTAACCCAAATATTAATCAAAAACTCATGTTCATACTAAATTTTCATGTTTGGACAAGTTTAGCTAATTTCATCACTACGGATTCGTTTCTAAACCAAATTGGTCCGTTTAACTTTCATTGTTTTTGTATTTAACTGTATTATCAATATCTAACAATAATTCATGGATTACAAAAATCCTTAGGCACCAATTTTTGACTCAAAAGTAAGTATTTTCTTGACATTTGTAAGAAATTCATAATCTTGAAATGAAAAACATATACGTATATAATTATTACCTCTTGAAGCTTTGCTAATCATAGCTCTTCAAACCTCTGATCATGTATCTTCCAATTCTACTAACTTTCAATAGCAAAAATTCAAACACTCAACAAACGGGAAAGAGGAGGAGGAGTCTCTATTTATATATAGAGAATTCAATACCCAAACAATAGTTTTGCCCAACATTTCAAACTAACAGGAAGAAGAAGATGATGGGTATTAGAAATTTGGTGGAATAGTAATACATGTTCCCTTTCAACCACTCCCACCGTCATCATTTGCTATACATTGAGTTTAAGAAGTAGAGGGGTAGGCCATTGGCCTAATACACGGCTGTTATTTATTTGGGACACATATAATGGGACAAGCGACAATACTTCCTTACTTATTAGTAAAATGATCCTCAATTCTACTAAAGTTAATTCCTTTTGGGCTTATTAAATCAATTATAATGGCTTAACATTACCACATTAAATTAAGTTATGGACACATATACACAAATATATGTACATGCCCACATATAGGAAGTACACTTACATTTTAAATATACACCAATATAATTTTATATATCAGGTACATTGGGCTAGTCCAAATAATATTTTAATTGGGCTAACTATAATTTAGTTGGGTACTCTCAACCCATTATTTTTCATAAAATTTATTATCTCAAATACACTCAATTATTATACTGATAATTATTATCAAATATCTATTAACTTTCTTCCATACTTGCTTAATAATTTACACCATTCAAGCTTATAGCCTTATATTATAACTATTCACATCACATTATGTTATTCTTAACATCTCATCTTATTTTTATACATGAAGCAAATCTTATTGCATTACTTTGTATGCTCTTACAACACATGTAATTGCACATAATAATTAATAATAATAATCATTAGTCCATCACATTAATTCATCATTTCCCCACTAATGTAATTGAACAAATCCTTAGTCCATCGTTATGCCACACTAGGCATATCCCACAAGCTTACTTTAAGCTCATTACCACATTTTAATATTCTTTTAATATAAAATTTGTGTGACACACTTTACCTTAATGCTAAATTATTTAGCTTACTTAAATAATTATCCACTTATAATATGTATAACCTTTATACTTAGAATAATTAATATCTATTATATTAATTTATTTAAATTTTACACTATACGTATAATTATTCGATTGTCCCAATACAACTTCTTCCATCTTTACATTTAGTCATATCTTAAGTGCTAATATAATCCCGCCATCTTTAACCAATATTCATTTATAATTATATTGGTTCTTTTCTTTTATTAATCACTTATCTTTCAAACATTAACCCTTTTATATATTACAATACTATGTAATATATTAAAAATATCAAATATTAATTAACATATTTCTTTTATCCTCTTATGCTAAACACATATATTAATTCACCGTTTTATGTAAGTGAATCATCTATTTCTCATTCCATACTACTGCCACACAAGGCTATATAATATTCTATAATATAACTTGATTAACCAATATTCATTCTAGGTTAATAAACTAACGGGTATTCAAATCATGTTTTGCTAACTTAATTCATTCATGGACAACTTAATCATCCATTATGACTTTTATTAACCATATACATACATTGAAATTCAAATTTCACAAGCTTACTCATGACCTTCTACAGACTGGCGCAGCTGCGCTGGTTATATTCTTGGAAGTGGCCCAGTTGCGCCACCTCAAGTCCAGAGGCAGACAAGTTCTGCATTAGTATAAATAAAACTTTCATTTCTAAATACTTTGAACATGTTTCTTTAAGTGTTAACTCGTCTAACACCAATTCTCTCTTTGATTTTGTTGGAAATGAGTTTGATAAAAATATATATTTATGTGTTCAAATCCATTAAGAATTGAATGAGAAAATTGACGGGCCAGGTCGGATTCGGGTCGGGTCATAATATATAAAATCTGTTTATCAGATTTTGTTTAAACTACGTAATTTTGATGGTAATTTTGACACCCAACTGCCACTTTATTCTATAAATTAATTGGTTTGGGCGCTAAAACAGGATAATCATTTTTTCCAGCAATAATATTATTTCCCGTTGGGTTCCGTTCCTTGTTTTTCCAGTTTTCCATTCCATTCTCTATTGGAAAAGTGTGCAGTGTGCAGTGCGCTGCTCTTCATTTGCTTCAAGTATCATCATTTCCTTCCAGCATCTTCATTTCCTTCCAATATTATTAAGTAAGTGTAATTACATGCATCATTACTATAGAAATAATTTCTGTTTGCATGCATCATTATTGAAAAGTTCGGTACATAACATAAATTTTGGTTCGATAAATTCTTAATTTTGTAATGCTACTAATTAAGAATTGAAATCCGTTTTATCTTGGGAAGCAATTATTCAATTAATCCTTAGCATCTGTGAGGGAATAAATTTGCTTTAAGGAGACTTTGTGAATTCAAAGGACTCGGATTTATATTTATCATTTTACTAGTTATTTATGTTCTGCATAATTTATTATTATTATTATTATTATTATTATATTTATATGCATTATTAAATAATACTATAGATTATAGATAACAGATTTCACATCATCAATTACTATTTTCTTTAATAATTTACAAAATCAACTTTAAATTTTAAAACTCTATCTTTCCTTAATAGTTTATCTAAATATAAAATCTCATTTGTGGGTTTCTTTCCACCAATAACACAAAATTCAAAATATAACACACATATATATTCTTATTCAATCCCGACACATTCTATAATACGAATTCTATTTATTAAATTCTTATTTTAATTATTTCTAAAAATTCGGGTTATCACAGTTATTATTATTATTATTATTATTATTATTATTATTATTATTATTATTGTTATTACTATTAATATTATATTATTATAGTGTAGGGTGAATTTGATTTGGTCGAAAATTTTTTATGTGAGATGAAATGCGAGTCATTATATTAAATTGGACGAATCTGAACCGTATTTGTACTTTGTCAAATTAAAGATTTAAAATGAATTATGTTTTATTATATAGATTATTAGTATTAGTATTATTATTAGTATTAGTATTATTATTGTTATTATTATTATTACTATTATTATTGTTATTATTACTATTATTGTTATTATTATTACTATTATTATTATATTATTATAGTGTAGGGTGAATTTGATTTCAGCCAGAATTCTTTTATGTGAGATGAAATATGAGTCATTAAATTAAATTGGAAGAATCTGAAACGTCTTTGTATTTTGTCAAATGAAAAGATTCAAAATGAATTATGTTTTATTATATAGATATAAATTATAAATTAGTCTCCAGAATTTGGTTCCCGTTCGGAGTGAAGCTGCAATACCCACGCGCTCACGAATATCTCCTCCCCCTTCTCTCTCTCTGTGCCACCTTTTAAAGTGTCTTCATAATCCTCTCCCTCATCCTTTTAAACCTTTCAGTAATCACTGTCCGAAACGGAAATCAAAACCTTCCAAATATCCGTCTAAAACCCTAATTCTCCCCCTCCAAATTCCCGTACAACACTTCGACTGTTCTTGTAAAAACCCTAATTTGATCGGTGAATGCCCTCGATTTGAGGTCCACTCGGCACGTGATCTTGTTTCTGATTATTTAGAGCTCGTACATGTGAAAAATGAAGAGTGGACTCGATGTTTTCGATTTCAATGAACGCGAAACCGATTTGCCCGCTGCCAAGTATTCCAGGAAATTCGACCCCTCTAATCCCGTTGACAAGTTTTTGGTCCTCCAAAAGGGTAACTTTATATATGTAGTTATTTGTACATCTTTACACGCATGCGTATTTGTAGCCTTCATTAAAGCTATTACATTTAATTTAGGAGTTCTATTTTTCCCCCCATGAGCTTAAGTTCAGAATGCTGAAATGTATGTTAATATAAGTTGATATTAAGCATAAGCTTTTTCTATGCCTGAACAGTGTGTTTATATTGTCTCTGGGAATTGTTTATGCTATGCTTTACATCACTTGTTAGCTATGAAATGGATAACGCCAGTTTGAAATGATTGATTTTCACTAGCAATTTTTTGGGACAAATACCCATTTGCATTTGCAAAGGTAGGAGCTTCTGCTGTTGTGTGGTGGGTAATTGTGGACATCAACTTTTTTTTCTCCTTGGGGTGGGGGGAAGTGGTTGTCAAGTGTAGCTTTTGTAGCATAATAAGCTAAAAAAAGGTAATTATGTACAACTTTGACAGGTAATTTACAAAAGAGGTGAAAGACCCACTTGTACAATCACTCCTCTTGGTAAAGCTAATTAGCAAGTCAGCCAACTCTTTTATCCATGTAAAAAAGTAAGAAAGCATTAGTAGTTATTGACTAAAAGTGCTGTACTTAGGTGTTCTTTCTCATTTTTGTTTATACAAGTAGCCAATTATACTTATACAATGGCTCTCATTTGTACTTGCAAAATGCACTTTACACGCAGTGGACCCATGTTAGTAATGTTCTTTACTTGCACAGTGGTTTCATTTTGTTGAAGATTTCTTTGTTATCCTCTTATTATGCTAGAAATCTAGTGTATAAAAGCCTACTCGAATGCTGCCAGCAGCGTTTATTTCCACGGCCATGATCACATATATATCATTTTTTGGCATACATTAGAATGGTTCGAGCCGTGATGTTGGACATTGAGTGGCCATTCTTATCTACACCAACTCCAGTTCCAATAATCAATTACAATTTACTGCACAACTCACCAATCTAGAATGTAGAACCATTTGCTTCTGAATTCTGAAGAACCATTTTCTTCTGAATTCTGAATTGTACAAAGCACGATTTCCCAATAACTGGGATCACTTCAAAATATTTCAGCGACAAGGACAAGTTCCTTTTGTGACGGGGGAGAATGATGCAGCCGCAAAGCACAAATATTGTAAATATGTGTATTATTAAAACACAACAGTCAATTACAACCAAAGAGTTTACTTATTTATTTATTTATGTTATGATGGAGTGTTCACCAGATAAACTACCGGGTGTATGCGATACCCCTAAACTAAGTGCACTAGGTAATTTCATAGTAAACTATGTGTAGTTTACCCCAAGGAGATCACTGGCTTTGCAGGACCAATTGTTATCTCGAGAATCAAGTTATATCTTTTCCTTAGTCACCAAGTATGTCTAGGTTCTACCGCATCTCTCTTAAATGTAATAACATATATAGTTAAATAAGGAATGGAAAAGAGTCTTGGATTATAATTATACATCAATATTTGGTTTATTGGTGATTTACTCCCCTTAAATTAAGCATAAAGGCTTGGATGTTTAGAGGTGTTGATGATTTGGTTTCTGTTGATCGTCTTATTATGCTGCAAAAGCTAGTGTATAACAACTTACTTGGAGGCTACCGACATGGTTTATTTTTGTTGTGTATCTTTGGTCGCAGATCGGTTGGTTTTTAGCTTTCTGTGACCATATTTATCAAGGCCTTAAGCCGAGACGAGGTTGTGATCTAGAGTTTGGGTGATAAGGCGACAAGTCGTTGACAATGTGCATTTTGTACATGTATTAATTTTTCATATATGGCACATTAAAAATATTAAACATAAATTATTATATGCATTAAAGCCTAGAATAAAGTGATTTGACACTATTAAGCACACTTGTATAACATGTATAAATCAATTTTCTCATGTACCAAAAAAACGTTATTCACCAATTTTTTGGTGAAACAAAAATAGTTACTCCTCCATGCCAAAAATGATGGCTTGATTACATTTTTGACGCAAATTAAAAAAACTTAAAGTAGAGGATGAAGACTTGAAGTGTTAAAAAAATATCCATTGTAACCAGTAGTGTATTCTATAATAGTACATTAGGGAATTCTTTTTTTTCCTTTAAATTAGTGGACCCCTAGGGTGTAAACAAGTCGAATTGAACCAAACCGAAAGATGCTCGAATTTGACTAAGAAGGTTAAATTCTTAGTCGAATTCGACTTGGATTCGATACTTATATTCGACTCGACATGAATATTCATTACTCCAATTCAAATTGAATTATATTCAAATTATTCGCAAATACAAGTTCATATTCTAGATTCCACATAGTACCTAGCTTTATAATACATATCATTGCAAATTGAACTTATTGTTTTACTTAGAAATGAGAAAATATTTGCAATTACACTTTACAAATATAAAATTAAAATAATAATAACTAATTATTCTAATTTTATTTAGCAATGTATGTATTATAAGAGAATGTATTCAATAGTTATTCTAATTTTATTTAACAATGTATATATTATAAGAGAATTTATTGAGAATCTATTAAAATATGTATTAATCGAGTATGTATCGAATCATGGTCGAGAATTCGAGTAGCTTGAATACTAAATAAATTGAGTATAACATTGGGCAAGTTCTACTCATATTTTTATTCAAATTATTTTTTGTGCTTAGATTTTGATCATATTATTAAAGAATTTGAGTCTCACTTGCATTTTTTCGAGTTGAGCCCTAGTCAAACCCATCTTTTAACAAATTCTTTTTATATCCGAGTCCTTATGGGATGCAGGGAGTATTGTTTTGTTAAAGAAAATGTTGGTTTAAAAAGAAAAAAAAAGGAATCGAAATACGGAGAGGACTTTCATTATATTTACCAATTGAAATTAAGGGTGCAAATCTCTATATTTTAAAAGTAAAGATGGAAAAGGAAACACAATAAAGATGGAAAAGGAAATAGTAATATAATTAACTCACAAATTTATTTTTTACTAAATGAAAAAAATATTTATTATTAAATTAAAGAGAAGTTATTAAAATAAAAAATAATCCAAATATAAGCAGGATTTTCAAAATAGTTAGCTAATTGAACTATGATTGTGAATTTCTAGTTTAAAAAAATCAGAAAAGGAAAATAAGATAATTATTGTAGCGGAATTTTAACAGAAAAAAACTATGATTTTGTTAACCAAAAGTAAATAAAATAAAAGCCGGGGAATCAAATTTTTTAAGAGACTTGTCGTATTTCCTCACCGTCTCTCTCTCTCTCTCTCACCTCTCTTCACTCCGATGGACAATCACTTGGGAAAAAAATTCTACTAGAAAAAATTAGAGGTGAAGACTGTTAATGGGTGGTGCGAATTCCTTGGCTCAGTAGCGGGGCTTGAGAAGAAGAGTGAAATGAAGCAGTAGCGGTCACACCTAAATTTTCTATTAGGGTTTGAACTCTGCGCAGTCGGTAAGCCTTGTGGTGATAATTTTAAGTTATGGGTTATGGATTTTTCTTAGGTTTGAGTGGTTTCAAGTCTTGACAGAGTCATGGGCTCTTTAAGAAAAAGTAGCTGCCGATCCAACTACAAGGCGCCTTTGTAGCATTCACCAAGTCATTAAACTTCCAAGCACTCACCAAGTTGTTCACTTGACTAGGCAACTCCTTGACAACCATGATCATTACTAGCTCAGAACACCATTTATTTCGATCTTGAACTTGGAAGCAAAGGGAATACCTCTATAACTACTGACAGACTGGTGAATATTTTGACATGTGTTTGTATAATTTATTATTTTTTACCATAAAATAAAGTTCTTAAAAGAAATGAGCTTGGGGCATCATTTTTTTGGCGGTCTGTGCTTTTGGTCATGGGATCATGCTTGTTGTAAATATTCTGATAGTTTTATCTGTACAAGGACAACTTGGCTGTGCTTAAATTAAGAAACATGTACACACGCATTCTGACACCCCTATGTTTTAGGATGGTAGTGATATATGTTTATGTTAATGGTAACAAATATTTTTCCTATATACTTTCTTTTTCATATTTTAGATGTCCTCCTTTCCTTTCTTGAAGATCTCAAATTGATATCTTCTCTGACTTTTAAATTATAGAAAGTCAACTAACATTACCGTGTTATAATGAACTTTAAATGCATGGGATGGGGTCTATGAAGATTTCATCAACTGCTCCCAAAGCATCATTATTAACTTAATAAAAAATGGATGTGGGCTCATGAAGCGTAAAATTGGTGCATTAAATAATCTGTGAACCATTCTTCCAATTTCTCAAAATAAGTGAAATCAAGGAGAAATAAAATTTTAAATTGGGGCAAATGGATTATAGTTTTTATTTTGACTTGGGATAAAACTAGTACGAATTTTATTTTGATACTAATTCTATGCTTAAGTTTTTAAAATTTTCCTCATAATGTTGTTTGTGTTTTCTAGTTGCTCAGGGAGAAATCAAGATGAAGGAGATTAACAATTTAAAATTAAATGTTGACACAATGAACAACAGTAACAACAATGGTGACTACGCTGCTTCAACTGCCTTTTTGGATGAAGGAAAAGATTGTGCTGCCAAAAGAACATTTGTGTTAGATGCTGTCCTGGAAAATGGTTCGAATCTTATCGAAAAACTCCCTCAATTTGGACCAAATAAACTTGAGCCCAGAAGTTCCTGTTCTCAAATGGAAGGCAGAACAAGCACTGAAGTAGCCTCGCCTGCAAACAGCAAATTCAAATGTCCCCGCCTGGAGTCCTCATCCAGTGTAATTGAATTTTTTATTTTAGCGAGACAAATTCAGAATCCAGAAATATTGCTAAGAGCTCACACAGTAGCTTGAACCTGTGCAGGATGAGTCCATTGATGCTGATGAAAGCTTGAGTGAGATATCTCAGTCAACTTTTTCTGATATTGTAGAACATGATGGTATATTCTCATGTTCTTTATTCTTTATAAGAAAATCTCATACTGTTTGTGATCTACTATTATAGATGTTTTCCCAGCCTTACCGAAGGGAAAAATTATTGCCATGTCGGAAGTTGTTATTGCCGGTGCAAAGTGCAAACTTTTAAGGGTATAGTACAAAACAGGATGTGGCATCTGTTCTGGCAATAACAAATATCAGATGTTGCAATATTTTGAGATATGATGATAATGACATTGCCCCCCCTCTTATCTTTTATTAAAAGTAGTTTACTTTCTTTTCTCCTGTGACGTGCTGCATTGTTTCAGTTCCCCTAGATGGACGGTCATCAGATCACTGCTTTGGCAATTGGCAAATGGTAAACAACTTGACATGTTTTTTCTTTTAGTATCATTATGTGCCTACATCCTTTGCCACCATCATTAGAAAAATAGAAAAAGGAATCTGCATTATGTTTCACGTAAAAGTTAAGATTTAAGAAAGTGCTCCTGAGAAATGTGGGTTCCAATTATAAGTTTTCTTTTGGCATATCATATATGTTTCGGTTCTTCGATGAATCCTTGATATTTTATCTGTCTTATTCTTAATTCCACTTTTGTCTGCCCTTAATCACTGTTAAAGTTTGCTGTTATTTCATTTTAATTTGAGATTGCTAATAGATACCGTATTCATCTAATTATGATAAGAGCAAAATTTATTGAGTATTTTAATTTAAGTTTTAATTCTTAATTTTTTTTCCGTATCTGTTCGTCAGGTGATGTTTATACCAAATTCCCAACTATGTTTATTTTTCTAGTCTCTAAGTTGGCCTTTGGCCCACTCACCAGTCTGGTGAAAGACAATGTTTTCCATGTCAGTATTGGGGTCTCATGAGTTACCTGAGACCTGGCCCCTTGGGAACTCGAATTGGTGAAATCAAGGTTTTGTCTTGTAAATCCCTAATTAACTGTGCTAATAATACCTTGGGATCTCCAAACATATCTATGTTTGTTTGATTTCTAGTTCAATAAATATATTTTGTTGACGAGAAATGCCTCTAGAAGCACCAATAGTGATGGAGTAGGAGTAAGAGTAGGACAAGGTTGAAGAAGGAATGAAGGGGATAAAAAAGGATAATATGCGGCGAAAGCCACAAAGCACAAAACTTAATTAAAAAATAATCAATTTAATGTATAACAATGATGAAATACATTAAAATAAACCTAATTAAATAAAAAACAAGATCCCTAATAATAATCTACTATAATCAATAACACTAGAATATTCTACCTAATATTATGATAAAATATAATAAATACTTGCATGTATTTTATCTGTAAGTAATAATATATACTCCCTTTGTTCCATAAAAAATGTCACACAAATTAAAATAGAGGAGAGTATAAATAATTACCAAAAATGTTAAGATTTTGAACACGTTCAAGATGAGAAGGATTTATTATGGCCTTGAAGGATTTATGGCCCTTTCTATCTCGAATATGCAAGTTGATTATTTTATTGAGTAAAATACACCGACACCCCTTGTAGATAATCATAATAACACTCACCACCCTTTAGTTTTTCAAGTAATAGTTAGTACCCCTCTAGTTTATAATATGTAACATTCATTACCCTTAGTGTGGTTGACCAACTAATATTCAAAAATATTTTTAATATAATGTCTAATATACCCTTCAAGTTATAATGTTTAATTTATCCACCAAATATCAATTTGTATACTATAATTTTTACTTAACTCGATATAATTAATTAAATTATGAACTTGTGCAATATATAACATAAATGTCAAAAATAATAAATATTCATCTTATCAAGAAAATAAAGTCATACAATTTTTGCTAATTAAATTTCTCAAAGATTAAAATTTACGTAATATATATTCAAATATATATTTTTTGTAATTAAAAAGTAAAATTTTAATACCCATAAAAAGTACAAATTAACGCAATAAAATTATAATTATTTTTTCCAAATATTAAAATTAATTATTTTTTCCAAATATTAAAATTTACTTAAAACAAACTTATTATTACATAACGAATCTTATTATTCATATAAAAATGTATTAAAAATTATATTAATTATTTTTTCATATGTTAAACTAAACATAAGTCACACTTAAACACAACTATTTACAGTAGAAATGACAAATGTTGTTGCTCAAAAAATTTTTTATTAAAAGAAAAATCTTTTTACAACATAGAGATAGTAATAAATATTAATAAATTTTCTTTTATTTAACATTGCACAAAAACAACGCCAACTGTATATTAAAAAAATGTAATCAAAATCATAAACATCCCAAATTTTGAAATATACTCAAGAAAATTTAACATATAAAAATCATAATATGAAACTAAGAATTTAAATAATAATTTTTGTTGTTAAATACCAAAAATTATACTATCAACATACTCGATCACTCTAATTAGAATAGCTTCATTAATAATTTAATTTAAATTTTTTAATATTTGTATCACTTTATTTAAAAATGTGTTAATTAAACTAAATTAGTTTTTTTATAAGTTACCAACAATTTAAATGAGATAGTCTTAATTACAAATAAAACTATAATTAAAATGTATTGTAATAAAAAAGAGGATAATTAAACATATATTATTTATGAATTAAAATTTGATAACATACAAGGGTAAATATGTAACTTTTTCTATTTAGTCAACCCTAAAAACTTGCAGGGTACTAACTGTTACTTAAAAAACTAGAGAAGCGGTGATTGTGATTATGGTTATCTAGAGGGGGTGTCATTGTATTTTACTCTATTTTATTACTTGGGATAAACCGCCCGTCTACAAGGAAGAACTCGTGGATGATGAAGAATGTGAAGAGACATTTGATGTCTTTGATTGAAGATAATCATTCTAGTTTTCAATAAAATATCATAAGTGAAGATCTCTTTTCATCTTTTCTTGAAAAGGATATAGATCGGAATTCCCCTCAAATCCATGAGAAGTACTAGGATGATCGGAATCTCATCATTTCTACGAAGCACAGAGTTAAAGTGAACGTCAAATTTCAGGAACGTGAGGATGAAGATATTTATTCAAGTTCGGATCTTGTGGGCATGGATTAACAACTGAAGTCTTATGAGGATGCTATTTCAGTACCATAGTATTCTTTGACTTAACAAGATAAGGTTACTCGTGTTTATTTCATTAGCTTGAAAGTGAACCACAAAGTGCTTAATTTGTTTGAGTATATGATTTGGATGTTAATTATATTTGGAAAAGATTTGTTGCAAGAGATTTTTGTCAAAAAGAGTTGAGAATTTAAAAGATAAGATTGACTAAATACCCCATTCACTGGCCACGACTACAAGAAGTTGGGTTGTCATGAGAATCTTATATACAAGTTAATGGATAGTGATTTTGTTGCACATTTCTTTTGTCCATTTGAAAGAAATGGACCATTAGCTCATTGTGAATCATACATCAGCACAACATTTCGTAAAAATTTCAAATAGCGCCAAAAAAAAGAGGGGAGCACTATTTTTACATGTATTTTTGATATTTTTATATGGTTCCTTCTCACATTAAGGTGGGACCCTCTGAGAGGACCATATGGAAATATCAAAAATACATGTGGAAATATCAGTTCCCAAAAAAGAAAGAGGGGAGAAAACATTGGTGACTAGATGTGCAATATATTTTGTGCTCATTCATGGAAGATGTGGAAACATCCAACCCATTTTCCCAAAATGAAAGCCTCATAGTTCACAAACATAAACATACTTTATGAAAGCTCAAATAGAATTTAACAGTCAGAATTTTGGTCCAATTTTGAGGGCAAACCTATAATTGCACATGAGAATTAAACTTTTGTATCATATACGGTTGGGAAGCTACAGAAGGCTAGTTTGTAATGCTTCAGATAGTGTGTCATTCGGAATTCTGTTAAAGAAGTTGTGGATATTTTAGGTACGGACTGTGCAGAGTGGGAGATTCTATTAATTTGACTATTTCTCTAGTTTTTATCTTACTTTTGGTAATTTTAGGTATTATCTGAATTTAGGTGTTTTTTTAAGTTGAGTGGTCTTTTGTATTTTCATTTCCAGTGCATGGTAGAGTGTTCCTAACTGTAAATACATGGGTCATGTAATTAACAAATAAGAAATTTTGAGTGAGAAGATATTTTAGGAAGCAGCTGTCGCAGACTCACAGCCCTCTTGTGAGTTCTCTTATTTATTGAAAGGAGGTTCTTTTTGCTATTCGACTAAAGTTTCTATAAAACTTTTACCGTCTTATGTCGGCTTTTACACGGTACTATGTTTTACATCAGCTTAACGTAATATTTTTCTGCCCTACTATGTTTACATCAGCTATTAACATAATATATCTATTTTATCAATAAAAGAAAAACTGTATTCTCTTTTTGTATAGTTTCGTTTCAATCTTGTAATTAACTACTACTAATACTGTATACCCATAGAAGGTATATGTATCAGGGAAGGTTTAGCGGTACCATTTCCCATCACATCATTGAACCTGTTAGCTGATTATGTATTATTTTTGCCCTAAACTAATTACCTTACCCTAATGATTATGCCCCAAATATTTTGGGCCGAAGTTCAAGTTGTTCAGGTTGGAATGTGTTAATTTATATTTTACTTTTAAAGTCGAGGCTTCCCTGTGGAGTCGACCATGCATTACAGCGGAAAGAGAATCTTCTTATAAAAGGGCAGCCCCCTGCTTTATTTTGTATTCAGTTGACATTTAACAAGCTTCATCTGTTATTTCTGAAGTTGTTCTCACTTCTGAACCGGTTTTGATGACATTTTGTAAAGATCCATATCACTTTCTACACAGTTTTCTGCATGTTCTTATATATATAATGTTTCTTTATCTTATCTATATAGATATATCCTATCCTATCTTTACTTCTGCATATGTTCCTATAATTGGAACTTAAGCATTGTTATATCTGTAATCCTTGCATCTTTTCTTCATATAGCATTATTTGTTATTAAATTATGAGTAATTTATTCTGCTTAATTCTCAGGTCGATGGAGATTCGGTCGTTGAATGTTTTCCTGATTATATTGTATATCGTGATAAATATTCGACAGACTCTGTGATAACCTTCTCAAGCAGTTGCATCAAAATTAAGGGTTCAACCTGTTATGGAGAAAATGGAACCTTTGTATTTCAATGGGGAGTTGATGATATCATAAATATTGAATCTCATTGGTGTGAAAGGGTGAGTTATAGAAATCTGTGTTTCAGACATATTTGTTATTTAATTTGCATCTCTTTGGGGCCAGAATTTCACAGTTCTTTCTTGATCTATGTTCAGTTTGAGTTGGCAACGGTAAAGATTCGTGTAATTTCAAAGGGTGAAGTACCAATTGAGGGTGTACATGGCAGTTCAGGTTTGACACTCCAGTACAACTAATGCTTATTTTTGCTTTTACTTTTTGTTGCTTGTATTACTTGTAATTTTGTGTATTTTCTTTATATTAAGCCACTGTTTTTCTTAAGTTTGCCTTTTCAGAACATGTTATGTGGCTGATATGTGATATGCATTTCTGAAGATTCCATAGATCACAATGGTTTGAGTTTTTAGATTAGTTTAATCACAAAACTAAGTGAATTTTCTTTTAAAGATTTCAGAATTCAACCCTTTATCCATTACCAAACCTTTTTTTCTTCTCAACTTCAAACCTACACCATATTTTTAGAATTTTAATGCATTAGTCTGATGTAGTACAGGGTACGAAAGAAGGAATAAGAGTACGCATAGAATCGGTAAAGAAACACAAACAAAAGCACATAACTTTAATCTCAAATCAATTAATTCAATAATTTAAAAATAATGAAGTATTACAATACTTAAATAGAAAACCCAATACTTCAGAACTAAAAATCTTAATTTAGAAAGGAACAATCTCCAATCTCCAATCTCCAATCTCTTAACTAAAATCTAGTACTATAATAAGCTCTACTAATTTAAATCTACTACTACAATTAAAACTCTCCTAATGAAAAGCTACTACTATAATATCCTACTAAATAATTTCATTAATAACTCAACATTTATCTCTAAATAACAATACAAAATTAATTAATTAATAATAAACTTCTTGAATTTCTTTTTCCGTACCGCATCATAGTCTACCTCAGTTGCAAAGAACTATCCCTTGACGTTGCTTTTAGCATTATTTGTGGTTTGAATTTAGGCATATGACTTGGCCACCATCAAATATTATGTATTCCTTTCGTTTGGCATATAGGACCTGGACTAGATTTGGCAACACTTAAAGTTTTTTTTTCCTTTCTCAGTTACGTTTTATTCCTATCTCATCAATGATTAGTTTCTTAATGAACCAAAGTGTGAACCCCCCTTCCCTTTTTTGGCAGTATTGATAAATTTCTCTAAAGTGAATTTTGGCAGGATTATTAACTATGAGCCTTAATTTTCTAAAGCATTCATTTTTCCAAGAATCATACTCTTAAGATTCTTTATATATTTGTATGGAGCTTTTTTTTTTGTTAATTGCAATTCTAGTAATCCACTGTGTGTACCTTCTTAATAGAAGTCGTATATGAAAGAACACATTTCTTATTACTGAATGAATATAAGTCACCAACTTTGTAATTAAAAAAAACATAAGCCATCAACTTTGTAAAAACTAAAAACAAAATATAAGCAATATGTTCAGTTGGTAAAGTAAATATAAGCTATTAGTTTATTTATTTAATATTACTCCCTCCGCTGCAAAATATAAGATCACTTGCCTTTGCAAATACAAAGGCAAGTGATCTTTTACTTTTGAATGGACATAGTATATGTTATCCCAATCTGTGGTTTGTTCTTCTAAAGGGGATTATTAAGTCAGTATTCGGTACTACCTGTGGCTCAACTATTTGATTCACTTTGTTACAAAACCTCATAACTTTGATTTTTTTAATCATTGTACTCATAGGCAACATTACATCTTTAATTTATAATGTAACATTAGGGGGAAAGGATCATTACTCTGATCTCCTAGACCCTGTGGCACATGCGTTGCATGTGTTAAAAGCCCCCCACTCAACCCAAAGAAAAATGTAAATAAAAGCATAATCCATTTTAGTATCTTCAAAGTTTGTTGTTTTATTATATATATAGACGGATAAACTTGAATTTTGTACGAAAATTTCCAGGTATTGAGGAGTTGAAGTTTGCAATTGTCGAAGACTGGTATGAAAAACAGGATGCAATCACATCTTTTGATGTGTACAAGCCTTTGTGGAACATTGTGCTAGAGTGAGTACTTTAAAATGATATAGTTTATTTGTCTGTTTTATGTTGCTATGATTGTATATCAGATGAGAGAAATTTTAGTTATACATGGGTATGTGTTTATATTACCCCATGTTCATATATAGAATCTCTTGCTGCTTATTTCATTACTAACTATATTTTGGTTGAAGCATCCTTTATTTACATATTTTTTATAAGAATAATTAAATATGAGGATTTTTTCGATGAGTAGTTTCTCAGTTTTCATCCTCGGGGTGACAAGTTGAATATGTCTACCTTGTGATTAATAATTCAGCATTTAGATGCATAAATGTGATTGCATCTAGTTCTCCTAGATCCATCCTGGTCAGACAGATATGAAGTGGTTGTATTGAAAGGAAATTCTCTAGATCTTAGTCTTGTGTGGCCAGACTAAGAAACCAACTTAATATATTTTTTATTAGTAATCTTCATAGATATTGTTATGAAAATTGTGATTTAATGATCCTTGGTGGTTTTTGTTCTGAAGCGATATTAACATGGCTGCTTGCTTGTAGTTCTCACATGGAGAGGGATGCAAAGGCTTTACTTGGACGAGATGGTGTATTCTCGAAATGCTACTTTCCCATGTAAGTGAAAATACATCATGCTCTTTGTTATGTGCTCTTGGCAAAAGAAAATTGCTGCTTATTGCCAATATGTTTACCTCTTGAAGTTTTTAGCTTACCCTGATGTACGACTGTTAATTTGTTATTTATCTTAGTGCCTGAATAAACTGTGTTGCAATTGTTTACCTTTCTTGTACATGTCTGCTTTTCTTTCATCATGTAATATAGTTTTATGAATTAACCAAGACAATTTTTTCTTACTCTTTTTGTTATTTTTTTTGCAAGTAACACTTCTTTCTTATTTCACTGATGCAGTGTCTAGATATGGCAGGTTGCCCATATGAATTCCAGGTTAAGTTGGTATAGATGGCCTTTAAGGGATCACTTGTTTGAAAATTCTTATAGATATCCCTGTGTGCAATTAGTTGTGGTTGCTAGTCAAAGTGCACTTCCATTGGAATGTTGTTTTGTTCCACTATGGAGGAACTTTTATTCCAAGTCACAAGAGCTTTTCTTTGATTACATATCAAAGTTATATGTGTGTGTGTGTGTGGGGGGGAGGGGGGGTCCTGTTATCCTACCTCATTCAATGGTATAGAATATCAAGCTACCTACTTTTGGTTGGACTGAAATTACCCTTTACTCTTAACTACTTCACAGACAAAATGTTTAATTTACAATTAAAGATAAGGTAGTGGACCCACCACTTATAGAACCATTTAATGCTTAGAATACCCAATTCTTCCTCTCTTCCTTATTTCTCACCCTTTCCCTAGTACCACACCCACCATATCTTTCATCTATTTCTCTTCATCTCAGCAAAAGAAGTGAAAATCATCATTGATTCCTGCTAGAATATATACATATATTCTGGTATGAATGTGCCAAAATAGTTCAATGTTCATGTATGAGAGGGTACCAATGAAAAAATCTGAGCAATGGGATTTTAAAAATAATCAATTTGACACTACTGAGGATTTATGACAGAATGTTAGAACTTAGAAGTACTGACCTTAGATCCTCACTTTTACAATTTCTCTGAAGAGGGAGGCAGAAATAGAAATACCGCACTCAGAAATGATGTTTTAGAGCTCATTCTGTATTAAGAAAATCAGTTCTTGGGTTTCGGTGGAGGGGATCTAATTGCAGTTGTGTTGGTAATCCAGTAAGTATGATTTGGAAGTAATTAAGAAACCTGTCACAATAAGGTATAGACTTGTAAATGTTAATATGATTGGTTGGCTGAGTTTTGAGTTTTTGTGGGAACATGTCCAATTGAAGATGCAAAAATATGTGGGAGTGTCTCATCATTTTGCTTACACAAAACATATGTATGGATATTTGAGAGTGTCTCATCATTTTGCTTACAAAAAACATTTGTATTTTCATAGACCTTGTGGGGTCTGTATCTGAAAAAGATTGTTAGTATTCAACCTTTGTAAAACCTGAGACCAAATAAATGCATTAATTTTATAGGGAACCTTTGCCTTCCAATTGACAAAAGTCTCTTTCTTTCTTCGATATTCAGGATATAACTTTTTTCTTCATTGAAGTAGTTCAACTTACCTTGAACATTTTGTGCTCGTATGTGGATATACAGTTTGTTTTGGTTACTAGTGTTAAATGTTGATTGCAATTCATTTATTCATTGTTCTCGCCATTTATCAATCTCAATCTTTCTTTATTATAATGTAAACCGGATTAATATGAACATTGCAGTTTTGATGAGCATTTTGAAGACGTTATATATCCTAAAGGAGATCCTGATGCTGTTTCAATTAGTAAGAGAGATGTTGATCTACTACAGCCAGACACATTTGTCAATGACACAATTATTGACTTCTACATCAAGTAAGTTGCTTTCCAGATTACCTTGTATTCCTCTACTTTGCAGAAGTATTGTCAATCTAAATTCTTTCTGTTGGGTTTTATACGAAGCAACTTTTCTCAAATTTACAAATCAGACTACTACAGAAAGAACAAAGGAAAAAGTTGGCACTATCAAATGTGTCATGGGTGGGTTTTTGGAAATGTTTTTCTGAACTGCATAACGAGGAACACAAGCACCCTAGATTTAATAATTTGTTCAATAAATAATTCAGTTGGGTTGAAACTGATGCAACTAAGGAAGGTCTTGTTTGGTGCAATGGTTAAGTGCTTACTTGTTGAATGTTTGGTCACGGTTTATGTCCCTATAAACTACCTCTCTTTAATAGGGGTAATGCTATTTACATATGACGCTTCCAGACCGGGTTCTTTGTGGTAGCCCTGTGCACTGGTTGCAACCTTTATTAAAAAATAATTGGGGATTTAGGTTACTTTATAGCAAGGATTTTAACACTTAAATTCCACAAGTAGGAATTCTATATTTAGATAGTAATTTAGTTTCCTAAATTCTATTCCATCTAAGTTTTCTTATTTCATTATGGATTAAGATTTTTGTTTTTTTTAAATAGTGATATAGTCTTAAGTTCATTAGACTACTGATATTGAGAAGTTATAAAATTGAGATTCCAATTGTGATTGGTCAAAACTAGGGCTGTAAACAAGCTGAGCCGGGCTGGGCTTTGGCTTCTCGAGCCGAGATCGTTTAAAAGTTAAACAAGAACTTTTTTTTCATATTGTTTGAAAAAAATAATACATAAATTCAAATTAAACCATCTGGGAACTTATCATACGCAAACATAACTAAGAACTTTATTTGAATTATATTATTTTCGTATTATATATGTAAAATAAAATTTTAATTAAATAATTGATAAACGAGTTAGGCTTAGCTGAGCCGAGCTTGAGTCAATCTCGAGTCGGGCCTAAATGAGCTGGACTCGAGTCGAACACCATACTGTTTGAGCTCAACTCGTTTAACTAAACGGGCTTTAGGTCTTGTTCGAGCATGGCTTGTTAACAAGCTCGAGCCGGGCTCAGCTCAGGGGCAGCCGGTTCGTTTACAGCCCTAGTCAAAACATTTTACATGGTGGAAAATTTTTCTTGGTCGCAATCAAGAGACACCTGGTTTTTGGGTATGGAGCCTGAACCTTAGTAAATTTTCTGCTGTCCTACATCATGTGCTTCCGCCGTCCTGCATCATTGCAACTTACTAAGTCGAAAAAGAAGATGAATCAACATTTAAGATATGCTTGTAGGAGGTAATTTTCAGTCCAAACAGGAGGACTGATATGTAGTAGATACTTCTTTGAATTACTTCAATATTAGACGCACTAACTTCTTAATTCTTTTCGTATTTGTTATTTCTTTTGGTTAGTTCTAATTGCAATTATTTGGCTATTGCTTCTACTTTTGAGGTCTTACATGCTCTGATCAACTTCTTAATTAATGTCCAGATACTTGAAGAACAAAATTGAACCTGGTGAGAGGCACAGGTTCCACTTTTTCAACTGTTTCTTCTTTCGTAAACTGGCCGACCTTGATAAGAATCCATCTAGTGCTCTTGAAGGCAGAGCTGCGTTCCAGCGTGTTCGTAAATGGACAAGAAAAATTAATTTATTTGAGAAGGATTATGTCTTCATTCCTGTAAACTTCAAGTAAGATATAAGTTGTAAAAACTTTTCTTTCACAGAAGAAACTTTCTGCTTAAGACTGAGCTCTCCTGAGAAATGTGTGCCTTTGATGACAGTTACCACTGGAGTCTCATAGTAATATGTCATCCTGGCGAAGTAGCTGAGTTTCAAGGCAAGTCATTTTTGGGTAACATATTTTTTCTGGTAAATCAAGAATAAATTTCTAATTTCATGTTGTACTTTGTGATAATTCAGGTGCAGATCCAGTGAAGTCTCCTAAAGTACCATGTATTTTGCATATGGATTCTATCAGAGGAAGTCATTCAGGCCTAAAAGGTCTTCTTCAAAGGTATCGGAATACCATTTTATTTGTGCTCTTCTTTAGCATTGTTTTTGTATATCTGAATGTGGAATTAGGCAAGAGATATTTGAAGGCACCAAACTTTGTTGAATGTCTTAAAATAGATTTACTATGGTAAGCTAATCTCAATGTCGATTCTAGGTGATACGAGATGATGAAGTGGGCATATAAAAAACTTTAAATTAAATGGTCACTTGTTTTTTCTATGAAGTGAGACATTGCACTGCCACTAAAGCTGAAAACTTAAAACTGACAGATTTTCAATATATAGGAGATGACCTATGCAATCAAACTCTTCTAATAATTTAGCCTTATATTGTTGTAGTCATTGTGAATGCAAGGTATGTGTTGTGTCTTGTCTGTTGTAAAGCACTGGAGTAAACTGCTAGAAGTTGTCATGAACAAGGCTAAACTGCTACAGTGGGATTGTGGCAAACCCAAAATGAGAATAGGTGTTTCACGGGGTTATTTTTATTGCATACATAAAGAGTTACAAAGGAATGTTTCCTTGATTTGATTTGGATATAGATAAGGAGGGGAATATATCCTACTTCAAAAAGTCCAGTCATGCTGTTATTAATTGGCTTACTGATTTAGAATAGGATATTGCATAGAAGCAAAGAAGAATTGATAGAAGGGATATTAGGGATAGAAGTGAAGAATGATTAGCCTAGTCACCTCTATAAACATGCTTCAATTTTGGTCGTTCTTAACTCGGTCAGTGAACTGTAAATGTAACAGATAAACATTGGGTTTTGAATATCATGCTTTACATTGACCGCTACTGGGGTCTTGTTTTATATGCTTAATCATATATTTTCTGGGAAAAAACAATTGTGGAGTTTAATGTTCTTAGAAGTCTAGTAGAATAACTGATATAAGTCCATATTTCTAGATAAATTTGTTCCTTGACATATATACTAGCTCTCTAACCTGTTCTTTACACGGTTTCTTCTAGATTAACTAGAAATAACAGTTTATTGAAATAAATTTGACTCTTTATGTTTGTAGTACGTGTTTATAGGTTGCTTGGTTAAATAGAATATGAAGAATTTTTATAGTTTGCTTGGTTAAATAGAATATGAAGAATTTGTAGAGGCTTTGGTGATGTGGTTTTAATTGGTTTATTTCTTATTTAATCCCAAGTCATTTTGGTTGTAATTAGTTTTAGATATGGTTTATATAGTTAAATTAAAATGTGTTCTATGTCTTCTATATAATAACTCAGTTGTAGAAAAAGCATATGCAGCCTGTCTTTTAGTCCCTATTACCTCATTCTTCATGACCTTCAATTCAAGTCCTAAACACTTGACCTACTTCAAGTAATGGCGATAATGATTACTAATTTACTATTTTTTTGCATTCTTAAGTCTTGAGTATTTTGCATTTCTAACTCATTCCTCCTTTTTAATCATCTTTTTTTTTTATAAAAAAATAATAATAAATTATTTTTTATTTTTTTATTTATACTTCCTCGCTTTCCAATGGTATTCATTGCAGTCTACCCCGACTAGTTTGGGATAGAAATCGTTGTTGAGTTGAGAATATTTTTACCTTTCCGAATTTATCTTCTAGTCCTTTCTTTGACCTCTATAACCTTTTCTGAATAAGTTACTAATCACCAGCATATATTCATAAGGTGAGAACCCCCACTCGAACAGTTATATTTCTCTATTATGGGATGTGTGTATGGGTGGAGTGGCCGAGTGGGGTGTTTACTTCACAGTTGTTGAGTGCTTTGCTTCAAGTATTTTAGTTGTAATTATAACTTGTATGTTGAGCACATTCTTGTTGCTCGTCTTTGTTTCCCAAAGAAACAAACATTAGTCTAAAAATTCTTAACGTCCTTGTTGTCAACTTGAAATGACAGTTATCTGTTGGAGGAATGGAAAGAGAGGCAAAAGGATACACCTGAAGATATCTCCTCTAGATTCTTAAATTTGAGATTTTTGTCACTCGAGGTAATGTGCCTGGTTTCAGGTTACATGTTATGTAAAAGGATATAATGTGACTTCATTTTAAATTAGTTTATTTGGAATTATAACCATATGAACCATTAAATTTTGATTTTTTTGGGTTGCTTTTTATTGTGGTTGTTACTGAATGAAATACAAGACATACTCAACAATTCTTAGGTATTTATAGTAATTGCTTTGTTATGCTAAAGCATATTGCTGCTGAACTGACACCACCCGCTCTCTCTTTCTGTGGGTATATGAAATTGTTCTGATGATTAGTTGTTTCTATGTGCAGCTTCCACAGCAGCAAAATTCATACGACTGTGGACTTTTCTTGCTTCACTATGTGGAACTCTTTTTGGAGGGAATCCCTGTTGATTTCAATCCCTTCAAAATAACAAAGTTCTCCAACTTCGTAAGTGTGTTGCTTAGTTCTCACTGCAATTGTGTGATTTTCTTGATTGATTTATTTACACTTTCGTCTAGTTCTGTAGTCATTGCTCATATGAAGGCTCGGTGCTTCTTGTTGTGGTCCAAAAATTCAAAATTGTGACCCTTTTTTCTTAAAGTTAAATTGTAGTATTCTTTACAAGCTCGTTCCGGTTTCATGTTTGGTTCTCCAATTGATTTGAATTACCCTCAGGAGGGTGAATAGTTGGAATTTAGAGCTCAGAAGGTATAGAAAAATGAAGATTAGCTTTTTTAAGTAGTGAAAAGGAGTACTATCTAGAATCAGGTGTTACACCTTCATGTCAGGGAATTGGATTTTTATTGTTGTTCTTGAAGATCCTTGTTAGGTGGGTGACAGAGAGGTCGAAGTTTCTTGCTTGCACGTGGATCCCTCTCTCTTTATATTTATCCCAATTGTTAAAATGTCACAATGTTTGATATTTATTAATTGTTTCGCATCACCCAAGTTCATTTAATTAGGATGCAATTTTTCGTTTGTCTTTACTCTTGCGGTGGATGTTTTGAGTAGGATGATTCAGAAAAGCGAGATGGAGGGTTTTGTTAATGACTGCATAGTTGGTAGAGATGAAGTTAGAGTTTCTCATCTTCAATTTGTGGATGATACCATTCTTTTTCTTGCTAAAGGTGTTGCAGGTTGTAAGAATGTCTCGTCGTTCCTTCAAATTTTTGACTCTGTATCGCGTATGAAGATTAATCTTTCAAAGTGTAGTGGTATCAATATGGAGGATGTTCTTGTTTCTTATGCTTCACTAATTGGGTGTGATGTCGAGTCCTTACCAATGATTTATTTAGGGGTCCCTTGGTAACCCAAGATCTCAGTCTTTTTGGGATCCTTTAGTACAACAAGTGGGTAAGAGGCTTGATTGTTGGAAAGGTGCTTATTTCTCTTTAGGTGGGAGGATTACTCTTATTGAGGCTTGTGTAGTGAGTATTCTTCTTTATTATCTCTCAGTTATTTAAAATTCCAGTAAGGGTAGACAAATCTCTTGAATGTATTATGTGCAAGTTTTTATGGGTTAGGAATAGCGAGGATAGGAAGGATCATTTGGTTGATTGTGATTTTGTGTGTCGTCCTAGAGAGAAAGGGGGTTTAGATCTTGGGAACTTGATGTTTAAGAATCAATCTCTAGTGGGTAAATGGCTATGGCGCTTTCATTTGGAACCCGACTTTTTTTTGGCATCAGCTGATTAGAAGCGAGTATAGAATTTAGCAGATTGGGTGGGATGCAAATCCATGTCATGTTACTTATTCTAGTCCTTAAAAATATATCTCCCAAGGTTACACTTCCTTTCATTTTCTTGTTCGTTTCCAAGTTGGTAACAACATGAAAATTCGGTTTTTGGAGGATATTTGAATAGGAGATGTTTCTCTTTCAATAACTTTTCCTTGTCTTTTTTTTACCTCTCGTCTGAGCATAACTCTAACTCTCCTATTTCTAACTTCTATACTTGGGAGGGAGATTTAATTTCATGGGATTTTCATTTTTTCCGTAATTTAAATGACAACGAGACGAATGAATTCTCTTTATTTATTCAACTTCTTTATTTAGCTTCCTTTTCTCTGTCCTTGGATAGACGTATCTAGTGTTTTGATTCTTCAGGAATCTTCTCATGGCGTTATTTCTTCTTCACTTATTGGGTTATCATCTAGTTCATCGATTTCCTCTAGCCTCTTATATTTGGAAAGCAAAGGCTCCCTAAACAATTAAGGTTTTTGTGTGGTCCTTAACTCTTGGTCGGCTTAATACTGATATATGCGTCAAAGGCGTAGGCCTTATAAATCTTTATCCCCAGATGTGTGTGTAATGTGTTTGAAGGATAGTGTAGCTCATTCTCATTTGTTTCTTCATTGTTTGATGGCTTGGCGGTTGTGGTGCTGTTTATTTAGTGTGATGGGGAAAGTTAGATATGTCCCTGTTCGGTGGAAGATTTTTTACTATGCAAATTTAAGGGTTTTGGTCATACAAGCGATAGGAGGATCCTTTGGAAATGTGTTTGTTTTGCTATTTTGTGGGGGATTTGGATTGAAAGGAATGCTAGAATTTTTTGCGATCAGAGTATAAATATCGAGTTACTTTGGGATAAAATTTCTTTCTTTGCTTCTTTTTGGGTTCATACGATGGGAGATTTTGGAGGAATTTCTTTATCCGATCTTCAAAGAGATTGGCGAGCGATGCTTCTTTAATATTAAGTTTTTTCTGTTGGGAGGACTTTTTGTTCTCGTCATGCGTTGTAATTTTCTCTTCTAATCAATAAAGTATTATTCTTTTATCAATATATATATATATATATATATATATATATATATATATATATATATATATATATATATATATATATATATATACAGGGAAGTTCAGGAGCATAAGTGTTAACTAGCATAATTCCTCAAGTAACATAATTATTTAAAAGCCAAAGCCTTCCTTCCGCGTCTTTTGAATAAAACCTAAATTGGAAGCCCTAGCTTTCCTTCGCTCGCTTCTATCTTCTCTCCAAACCCAAATCAGAAGCCCAAGAGCATAAGTGTTAAACTCAGCCTTCCTTCGCTGTGCCCTAGCTTCTCTAAGGATCTCTCTTCTCAACTGAAGCTTCTGTCATATTCGCGATTTAGGCAAAGCAGGTATGAACGAATGTAATAGATTCCGATTCAACCCCTCTGAACTCAAGTTATCCCCATTCATTTCTATTTCCAACTCCATTTCTACATTATCTCCACAACTCCCTATTTCATGGTCCATGTCATTCATTGTATTTACAGCTGGACAAACAAAAAACTTGATGAGGTGCAGTGCAAGTAGAACAAGAAAGTAAAATGGCATATAAAAAAAGCAACCTTATTTCAAAAAATCCATATTGACAACCTTATCTCTGCAAGTAAAAGTGCAAGTATCTCTGCAATGTGTTCTCGCTGCCTAATAAAGCTAGAGGCAACCTTATTTCAAAAAATCCATATTGACAACTCTGGAAAACAACTTCCTAGAAAGAAGGAAGTCTTCACCTGATTTATTCTCAAAAGATTATCAACCTAAAATTTCACTACTGGGCATGACGAACTTTTCAAACATACAATTTAATTGTTTTGCTTTGTTACTGGTCAAAAATTACCTGCCTCAAATTTCCAGTCCTAAAAAAAACAAAGCCATCTGAGAATAAAAACTTCAAAAGATAGAAAACCAATGAAAAACTAAGAAAAATATGACAACTTCAAAGTGTAGTAAAATTAAACGATGCAACCACAGATTCTGGGTAGATTAGTATTTATCAATGAAATCATCTCTGCAACGTGTCAAGCTGAATGAAAAAAAAGACCAAAACAATATAACACAAACACTATTATGTAAAAGCCAGTAACCATAACACAAACACTTAACAGGCGTACATGATCCAGAACCAATAAAATATAGCACCAAATCACCTAATCATCAGACCCATATCAAAAATCAACAGAAATCAATAAGCAAGAATTGACCCATCAATACCCATATAATCCAAATATATAAAAACAGTTCACATCAAGGTTGAATAAACTTCAACCACAACGAAACTTCAAGCAAAAAACATATCATCACAGAAAAATTTGAAGGAAAAAGAAATCGGAATCTATTACATTCGTTCATACCCTGCTTTGCCTAAATCGCGAATCTGACAGAAGCTTCAGTTGAGATGAGAGATCCTTAGAGAAGCTAGGGCACAACGAAGGAAGGCTGAGTTTAACACTTATGCTCCTGGACTTCCGATTTGGGTTTGGAGAGAAAATAGAAGCGAGGGAAGGAAAGCTAGGGCTTCCGATTTGGGTTTTTTTTCAAAAGACGTGGAAGGAAGGCTTTGACTTTTGAATAGTTATGTTACTTAAGGAATTATGCTAGTTAACACTTGTGCTCCTGAACTTCCCTATATATATATATATTTAATACTACGGAAGAGGTAGTATTAAATAGTACCCATTTTTTGGTCTATCTTTGTTTGCAATGACTATTTTCAACGAATCTCACTTCATGTCATGCTTGCGTGAGGTAGTTGTCGCCTTGATCGTTTCTAGCAAAGTCGTATAATGGATTGCTTACAACACCTTAACCCTTCGCCTATATGTAGATGGTAATCTTGGTACAATTGCTCGCGTTCGGAAATATGCGTTGAATGGACACCAACGACACCTTGACCCCTCGTTTATATTGAAGCGGTAATCTCAGTACAATCGACGATTGATGCAGTAGAAGATGCCACACACAACTATGAATTGTTGTATGATAAGTTGGTTTTGAATCTCATAGAAAAATTCAAAGAACCAAAAGGAGAATAGTCTCACAAGAATTTTATTAATAATCTGAATAATGTGTTTCAATTACATCAACTTGGACCTCTATTTATACTAAAAATAATCCTAAAAATAAAAGGAACAAATTGCATAACAATCAAACTTAAAATTGGAATGGAAATCCTAACTAAATAAAATCCCAAAATATTATAATCCTTGCTGTGTTCGGAAATATAACTTCCGCGTGAAGCTTAAATGGAAATTCCGTGTGAAAGTGAATCCATGGATATGTAAAGTTTAGAATCCTTCCCTGCTAAATATGATTTCAAGTAATAGGCCCCACGTGACATACGTAGCTGAAGCATGCAATTTATTTAAGGACTTGAACAAATCCTCTTCTTGGAAAATAAAGAATTAATCCGGGCCCACATGATATATTAATTGGCTTCCAAGTTTGTTGCCCACGTTGGCCCACATGAATGTGTGCTTAATCCTCCTTTACATGATATCTGATATGTTATGTTTAGGAGACTTGAAAGGCTCACGTGCTTTAATTTAATTATTGCTCCATGAATAATATTGCCACATGAATGTATAGCTTCTGATTCCAAGAATTAGATTTCCCAAAATTGCTAGATATTAGCAATAAGATTGCGAATTAAAGCCAAAAATAAGAACACGATTGATGATCTGGGCCAGCCTTAATTTGGGCATTAATTGAACTCCTTTGGTCCAACAAGGCTTGGGTCAAACTCATTAACTGAGGCACAACTTTTGAATAAGTTTTAGCCCAGTTACTTAAAATTATTTGTTGAACCCTTGACACTCGAGTCGATAGATTGTCGAAAAATTCTGACCCGATCAGTCTGTCTAGTGCTAGTAATTCTATGCGCTATTTTATTCCTTGTAATAATTGTCATATGTTTATTAAAGCGGGATTATACATACGGTAAACTAATTACTCCCTCCATTCCAAAAATATAAGGTTAAGTTTGACTTTTTGAGATCAATATTAGATATTTTCACATTCAAAATTGATTTGATTCATTTAACTTTTGAAAACAATAAATCTTGTAATGAGCAGTGCTATTAGATAGTTGACAATTTTCATTGTCTAAAACTTAATTAATAAATATCAATTTTGAATTTGAAAAAATTTCAAAGTGAGTTTAAAAAGTCAATATTGATATATTTCTTAGAACAGAAGGAAGTGTAATTTTGTCCTAAAATTTAAAATCTAAAGGTCATCTACTAAGGGACTATGTAATAATACTAAGGGAGAGGTGATATTAAATTGTATATTTTGGGGGTATTATGTTATGCTAACAGGCTAGCACTAATAATCCATATTGCAAGTTTAGTACCAAATATGATATTATATTTATTAAAGGATTAAATATTCGAATCCCATCAACAATACTTGCAAGCAAAGTTAGCAAACATGAGATTTAATAGTCCTTGAGGCAAATTTAGTACCAAAGATGGGAAGGACCATCAATAATCCTTGCAAACATAAATGGCCTATTATAGGATTATAAATTATAATCCATATGAATAATCCTATGAAAATAGCCCTTGCAAACAATCATGGTCTCAGTGTCTACCAATGGGGGGTTCAAATACATGAATCCTGGCAATATGAGAATTCCTTTTCACCTGGCACATCAATTTGGTTTCGAAGGACTTGTGGATGTTTTGTCATGTACCTATGAGTCATCAGTTTTCCTTCTGAATATAAACCCTTCCGAAGCACAATCCTGGCAACTAAATGACTGTGTGCCTTTATGTGGTCTAGTTTATTAAAACATTGAACACAATTCTTTGAAAATTTGTGGAATGATTATTTACTGTCAATAGTCAAACATATATCTCTATGTTTTCCTTTGCACTCGAAAAAATAAGATAGGTCATGCCTTGTTATGTTTTGTTTCTTTCAATCATATGTTGTTTTATGTAAATAACTTATCTAATTTTCAGCTTACTGCGGATTGGTTCCAACCTTTGGAGGCTTCTCTAAAGCGAGCCTGTATTGAGAGACTGATCTATGAACTTCTAGATGAGGGTTCTCATGAGAATGCTTCAGATGCTGGAAGTGACAAGATCAAGAATTGTACCTCTAACTATCCCAAATCTTTTGATGAAAATGGAACTACTGTAGAGTTCCTTTCAGAGAGATGTATCCCTACAAAGACTTTTTGCGGGAATGTGCCAAGTTCTCAAGCTGGCAAGGGGATCGAATTGACTCTTTTACCAACATCTTCTCTGAAGAGTTCTCAATGTGCTAGTGATTCAGGATTGGTTTTAAGGGAACTTTTTGATCCCAGAGCTTCTGTTGGATCGTTCTATCAAACTTTTGAGCAGTCAGCTCCTTTTGATGCATATGAGAATGCTATGCCACGAGCGGAGGTATTTCTAAAACCTGACATTCTGATTTAGTTCACTTATGTATGATTATGGCAAAATTGAGAGAGAAAAAGAGAGTGAAGGGGTGGGGTGGGGTGGGGTGGGGGTGGGTGGGATGTTGTGTTGATTAAGTGGTAATTGCAGCATTCTTTTATACTCTGTCTGGACAAGTAAGTTGGTAGTTATAGCCTCTCTTTTTTCTTCTTTTTGTTTTTTTTCCTTTGGAAATTTGAATTATGTCTAGTCAATGGTTTATGTTATGATTGTGTGAAATATGATGGGTTCAAGGAACTTATCACAGGATATTAAAGCGATTTCCTGTCTAAGCTATAATTTGTTGCAAATTTAGAACTACTAGGAAAGCTTGTAGGTGTGCTGTTGGAATTACTAAGCATTGTAAGGAAGCAAAAACTTTTATATAAACAGAAGCCTCATGTAAATTAGGATTAATTTTGTCATCATCAGTTTATTGCTACTACAATGCTATAATACTATTAGAAGAGTGCGACTCACATACATGACTGCCCTGTCACATTATTAATTTGATTGGACGTCTGACTAAACTGCTGAATGTTGATATCGTCTATTATTTCCTGTTACATCATGGATCATTAACCTAACTAGAACAAAACCTGTATATTCTAGACTCAGTTGGCCACTTTCGCCTTTCTTCTGTTTTTTTTTTCAATCTCTTCTCTGGCTGTATGTTACTCCCTCCATCCCACCTTAGTTGAATAGTTCTTGTCGTTTCCTTTTTGAGATGTCCCAAACAAAGCTAAAATATTTCTGTCTTATTTCATTTAGATCTTTTGTTTTATATGCTCGGTATTTGAAATTGGCTCCATTAAGGAAGTCTTATTGTGGAAATTCTCTCAACTTGTACTCAAGATTCACACTTCTATCAATATGCTTGCAAAAACAAATATAGCTAATAAAATGGGATGAAGGCAGTAGTAAATGAGATGATCTTCCTCATATGTGATTGATGTGATATTCTTTATAATAAGTAAACTAGTAATTGATGTGATATTATTTCTACATTGCAAATAATTATTATTTCTGTTGCATCTTCTGAAACAGGGTGAGGAAGAGACTGGTATGCATTTTGGGTATTCTCCATCAGCTCAAATTGGGTCTGAGCGACTAACTGCAATCACACCTGAAGGATCTGGTCCTTATTTATCTACGGGGTTTGGAGGAGAGCCTTCATGGAACCCAGAAAGCACTGTCCAACAGACGGCACATGACGATATTGACTCGTTACCTGTAACATCAATTTGTGACGATTCATTAGAAGCAGAGGAGGCTAATGATAGTAGAGTTGGGATTAATCTCAGTTTGGAAGTAAAAATAGATCAACCCGGGTATCCATTAACAGATAACATAGAGTGCTTACCTGATTGCCTTGCCCCTACTCCCAATGATTTGCTCGATCCAGATTCTCAGAACAATCCTGGTCATATGCTTAATGGCAACGACAACGCAGATCCCGTCACACCTTGCCCCAAGGATCTACTTGGATTGACTCCCCAACAGTGTGATACGCAAGAAAATGGGATCAAGACTTATGAGGGTGAGCAATCATTTTCTGATGATCCAGTTTCAGAACCAAATGTGCAGAATGTTACCAAAAAAAGGCGGCTTACACCCCTTGAAGAGGAAGAACTACCAAGAAGCCTAGCTGGGGACCTGCACTTGTAAATTGAAATCCTAGGTCGTTTCTAGTGTTACATGCGAGTAGTGTTTCTTGCGTGTTATTGGCAATGGTCATCAACCAGGCCAAATGGATTTGAAATTTCCCTTTAGGATGGGGAGTTTATCTTAAATTCGCGACAAATGCCTATACTTTAATTTCCTTCATGTTTGCCCTAACATTAGGTGGTTTGGAGGATAGTATAATTGAAAGAATTAGTAAACTTTAACGGAGGTGATATGGGTTTAGTTTCAAGATCTTTGAAATTCCATATTGTTTTGTATTAATTTATTACTACTCCGGACTATTTATCCTATGTGAAATTCAGTTAAGGCGCATTTAGAAGGGGTTGAATAAGTGTGGGAATAAATTATGACCAATTTATTTTAAACCACATCATAGAATTCAGCCTACTGGATTAATGAATTCAGCTCGTTGGATAAATACAGCCTATTGGATTAAGTCTTTGATTTTATTGTTGAATGAAAATTGCTTGTTGAATTTATATCTCTGTAAAAATACTAGGTGTTAATAAATTTTCTTAAGATAATGAAAATATTCAAATTTTAATTATCAACACAATTAAATAACTTTTGTGGGCAAATAAGGTAAAGCAAGTAGTAAGATGAACACCAAGATTTTTTACGTGGTTCAGCTGTTGTCGATGTTAGGATTTTTATTTGTTTTTTTTTTCTTTTTTTGTCTTTTGGTGTTCTCATTTTAGGTGAGATTTGTTTGAAAAAGTAAGTTTGAAAATGTTTGACTTGTATATATCGGCGATTTAACTGTTAGAGTCGTCAGTTGGTAATTTTAAATGGTTGCAGCAACTCAACCGAGAAAAGGTTTGCACAAAGACCCAATAATTTGATAGCGTTTAATAGGTCTGAGAAGGTGTTAGGAACCCCTGACTTATGTGATAACACGGTTACCGTCACTTTTCATTAAATTTTTATTGGAATGTGTGTGTGAGAGTTAGGTCTATGTGCAATTATTTGGAAGTAGTGTTATGACTCGTTTGCACCTATATACAAAGAGTTTGATTTTTGTATAAAAATTTAATTTTAACAATATATAGCAGTGAAGTTTTTTAAAATAGGTTTTTTAAACCTTTGTGCTCAATAGTAATTAAGGCCTTTGATACTTTCATTTTATTATGTGTTCGGCTTGATTACTTTTATTTTTGAGATGCGAGGCATCTTCGAGAAAATAAGATACATAGCAGTGCCGAACTCCTTGTGGACATGATAGTCATCTAAGGATTGGACACCGTAAATAATTTACAAGCTGGCTGCAGCTGCAAAATGTTCATCACGGGAACCGAATCTAGATTGACAGGCTGAATATGTGATCACATGATTCCTAGGCTAACATGAGAAAACAATATATACACAAGCTAGAAAAAGAACTAGATTTGAATAAATCTAAACCATTTTAGCAACAACGGTTCCAGTTTAGTCATTTTGAACCGGTTAAAGTTAGAAGTAGCCAAATTAAGACAAATCTAGCCCGCACCCTGAAAGATTAAATATCTACATTATGAAAGCAGTTAAAGCAGATATTTGTATAAAAGAGTTATATATATATATATATATAAGCAATAAAAAGTCACGGATCGACGAGAAATGAATTGTGGGAATATAAATTAGAAGAGGCATGAGTATGTGGTATGGATAGAGAATCAGGAACAATACGAATAAACTCAGCATTAATAAGAGAAATATGAGATTGTTTCAAATTGACAGAATCCACAAACTCATTGTTAGACACAACAATTTTATCATCAAAAGGAATTTAAAAATGCTGGAAAATTTTGGTTAAAAAATGACTATAAAGAAGACATTTTTTGGTTCGACGAATACAACTTAACATATGAGATAACATCATGAGTGAGAAATTAAAAGAAACACCTTTGAGAATCATGGCCACAACCACTAAATCTTGATATGTAAAATCCGCACCACCACCAATGCGGGAAAATAGATTATAACGAACCAATTTGTGTAGAACACAAGTAGTAGGACAAACATCAACAATTTTTGGAGTAAAAAGAGAAGTTAAAGTATGGTTGTCCATGACAGTTTGAAGTTGTTCTAGAGGTGGAAAAGGAATGTTTGCAGCACCTTTTAATGTGAATGGACATGGTGCAGCAGAGGGAATATTAAGAATACTTCCAAAATCAATGACAGTAAAGAACAAAGATTTTCCCTTAACAAAAAATGTATAACAATCACTATTACACTCAAGATTGGTATAAAATTGTTGAACCAACCGTGGGTAAGTCTTTGTGGCAGGAAAAAGCATAGAAGATATTCCACATGAATTGAAAAGTTTTTCCAGAGAAGAATTTTTGAAATAGAACAAATCCATAATTTTCTCATAAACAAATTGTTTTGTAGCAATAAAAGTTTTAAATGGGCTTCAAAACTATGTCCTCTAAAGAAATTTTCTAGTAAATCAGGAAGTGAGGAAACAAAGTTTACCAGAACCGAAGGAGACGCTATCTGAGAAAGAGAATGATGTTCTATGTCATGTGACTGCTTCGTCTTCCCACGTTGAGACGATTCTGAAAACTTCAAGAATGAGAAGCTAGAATCTGACCCATCTGAGAGTGTTATATCATCAGACGACAATTGCACAGGTGATTGCTTCTGCTGTCGTTTAGATTTCTTTTGTGTTCTAATGATATATGGAGATCAAGGTGTTTGACCATCGTCGTTCGATACGCCGGGAGATCGTTTGCTTGATTGAGTTTTCACCGATTCAGAGATTTGAGATGGTTAGCACGATGAAGAAAAGAGGATTTTCTAAAAGACTGATTTGGTTTGGTAAAGTATGAGAGATAATTATAAGAAGATAAGTTGATATTGAAGAGTTGGAAAACGAGCAAATTTCTCGAGAAGATAGAACTCATCAGCTACCATGTCTTTTCAAATCTCAAAAATAATTATGATTACCTGCATATCTAGGAGACTGTTTAGATTTCTGATGAAAAAATACCGTGAATTGTGCCATATCTGTTGAGATAAAATCATACACTTCCTTTTTGAATAATACACATCTATATGTTTCCCAGTAGCTGATAGCTGTCGGTATTAAATGAAGAACATCATTAGATTCATGAACATATAATGAATGTCAAATAGATGTATTTTATTTAATAACATGCAGATAACATTTAAAAAAAATATACACTATATATTCAAGATTTATTATGTATAGAATATTTAAGTACGTGAATACTAATTAATCTATGCATGTTTCAAGTTCTTTCCTTAAAATACAAAATCTTTCTTCACTTAAGGGTTTAGTAAAAATATCAGCCAACTGATTTTCTGTAGGAATAAAAATTAATTTAATTAATCCTTTTGAAACATTATCCCTTAAAAAATGATGCCTTACTTCAATATGTTTTGTACGTGAACGCAAGATAGGATTTTTTTGATATGTCTATAGTGCTAGAATTATCACAATAAATGGGCACACTATCACATAAAATATCAAAATCACATAAAGTTTGTCTCATCCATAATATTTGAGAGCAACAACTCCTTGCAGCTAGATATTCACCCTTCGTGGTTGATAAAGCAACTGAAGTTTGCTTTTTACTATGCCAAGTCATAAGACTTTGTCCCAAAAAACGTGCAAGCACCACTTGTACTTTTTCTATCAATTTGACATCCTGCATAGTCAACATCTGAGTAGCCTATTGGTTCAAAATGATTGCAAATTGGATAAAACAACCCCAAATTAATAGTACCACTTCAATACTTGAAAATTCTTTTAACAACTTGTAAGTGGGATTCCTTAGGTTTTGCTTGAAACCGAGCACAAAGACATACACTATACATTATATCAGGTCTAAATACAGTTAAATATAATAAACAGCCAATCATACCTCGGTATTTGGTCAATTCTACATCTATACTTTTTTCATCAGAAGTAAGCTTTATTGATGTACTCATGAGTGTAGCCTTTGAATTAGATCCTTCAAAACCAAATCTTTTGAGTAGCTCTTTTGTGTATTTGGTTTGATGGATATAGATTCCCTCCTTTGTTTGCTTGATTTGAAGTTCCAAAAAGTAATTCAGTTCTCCCATTAAGCTCATGTCAAATTCCCTATGCATACACTTTGAAAACCACTCACAAAAAAAATTATTAGTAGCACCAAATATTATATCATTTACATATATTTGAACAATAATAATATCCTTATTTGCATGCTTAATAAATAATGTAGAATCAATTTTACCTCTAGTAAAACTATTTGAAAGAAGATACTTACTCAACCTCTCGTACCAAGCACTTGGAGCTTATTTGAGACCATAAAGAGCTTTCTTTAGCTTATAAACATGATTTGGATACTTCTCATGTTCGAATCCGGGAGGTTTTTTTTACATATACCTCTTCATTGATGTATCCGTTGAGGAATGCGCTTTTTACGTCCATTTGATAATGCTTGAATTTCTTGTAACAAGCAAATGCTAACAAGATTTGGATAGACTCAAGCCTTAAAACTGGGGCATAAGTTTCTTCGTAGTCGATCCCTTCTTGTTAATTGTATCCTTGAGCTACTAACCTAGCTTTGTTGCGAGTGACTGTCCCATGCTCATCAAGCTTATTCTTAAATACTCATTTTGTTCTAATAATGAAGACACCTTCAGGAAGAGGCATAAGTTCCCAAACTTGGCATCTTTCAAATTGTTGAAGTTCCTCTTGCATTGCCATTAGCCAACTTTCATCAAGGATAGCTTCCTTAGCATTCTTTGGCTCGACTTGTTATAAAAATGCAGAGAATGCACATTAATTTTGAAAGCTTCTCCGTGTGGTGATTCCTTTGTTTATATCTCCAATGATATTTTTTGGATGATGATTCTTGAAATATCTTGTAGTCTTTGGCATTTTGACATCATGTATTACCTCTTCTTGTTGGCGGAAATCTTCTTGAAGCTTTTGTGTTGTTTCTTGTTCCACTTCATGCGAGTTATCTAATTCAGCTTGCTGAATTTGTTCATTCGGCTTGCTGAATAAATCTTTTCGGTTTGTTGAATTCACTGAAATCTCCAAATTTCCTGCATACTCATCTCTATCTTTTGGAAGATCATTGTTAGTCTCATTAAATGTAATATGAACTGATTCTTCAACACATAACTTGTTAACATTAAATACACGATATGCCTTGTTGTTTTGTGAATAACCAATGAAAATTCTTCCATATGATTTAACATCAAATTTTCCCAAATTATCAATGGCATTTAGTATAAAACTCTTAGACCCGAAAACTTTGAAATAACTTATGTTAGGAATCTTATTATTTAAGAGCTCATAAGGAGTTTTAAAAATAATTGGACGAATAAGTACTCTATTCAAAACATAACAAGATGTGTTTACAGCTTCGACCCAAAATTTCTTAGGAAGTTTACTTTCTTTTAGCAAAGTTTTAGCGGTTTCTTGTAATGTTCTATTCTTTCTTTCCATTACTCTATTTTGTTGAGGAGTTCTTGGAGCTAAAAATTCATGGCTAAATCCTTTTTGATCACAAAATATTATAAAATCTTTTTGAAATTCAGTGCCATGATCACTTTTTATCTTTACAAGTTTAAGAATATATTTTGTTTCTAAATTTCTTATCAATTTCTCAAATTCTTTGAACGCTTCATCTTTAGTTCTAAAAAACAATACTCATGTATATCTAGAGAAATCATCAACTATTACAAATGCATAAAATTTACCATTAATACTAACATATCTTTATGGTCCAAACAAATCAAGATGAAGTAATTTCAAGGGAGAAGAAGTTGATACCATGTTCTTTGCGATAAATGATGTTCTTACTTGTTTCCCGAGTTGACAAGAAGCATATATTCCCCTATTTTCATACTTTATTTTTGGCAATCCTTTGACGAGATTCTTTGAGGATAATTTCTTGATTAAATCCACGTGAACATGCCCCATCCTCTTATGCCATAATTTAGCCTCATCTTGCATAAAGGCAAGACACATTTCTTCATCCTGTTGCTCAAAATCAAGAGTATATATATTTCTTTCCCTTTGTGCAACTAGAGTAGTATTGTTAGTACCATGAGAAATAGTACATTTTTTTTCTTCAAAATTTACCTGATGACCATTATCCATTAATTGACTAACACTTATAAGATTAAATTCAAGTCCACTAATATCAATATTAACCTTACCATTACCAATTTTACCTTTTCCGATAATTTTGCAAGTTTGATTATCTCCAAATGTGACCGTTCCATTTTTCTTCTTGATTTTTAACTCCACGAACTTTGAATTGTTACCGATCATGTGACGAGAACATCCGCTATCAAGAATCCATTTTTGAGATAGAACCCTTGCCTTGAAACATTATTGTCAAGAAAAGATAATTCATCCGTTTAGTACCCACATCTTTTTGGGTCATTTAATGTTAGTTGCAAGTAAATCATCCTTTTTAATCCATACCTTTTTAATCTTGTTTTTCTTAAAGCAATTTTAATCCAAGTGACCTTTAATACCACAATTTCTACATGTTGTGAAAGGAGAACAATAATTTAATCTAAAACACGATTTAGATTTTAGCATTTTTCATATCTCCCTTTTTATGCATAGGATTATAACCGTGACAACTCGAATTTTTATAAGTTATTAAAATAAGAATTTAATAATTAAAATTCTTATTATGAAATGTATATATTTTGAATTATGTGTTTTGAGTGTGGGTAAGTATATATATTTGCAATTTATCTTGAAATATGTGATTTAGTGTGAAGAGATTAAGTGTGAATATAAAAGAGATGTATATGTTTGGAAAATAAGGTTTAATAGTTAATTTAACTATTAAAGAAATTAAATGGGATTGTTACGGGAAGGTAATTAACTAAATAATATTAGTTAATTAAGTTGAAAATTATATTATGAAATAATATAATTCGATTATTATGCTTTATGGTAATGAAATTGGTATGTATTAAAATTTCATAAATAATGAGAGTAATTCACTTAATTAAAATGGTGAATGAATATAAATATATTTGATGATAATTGTTATTAGATTTAATTAAATTGAATATTAGAATTTGATTAAATAAAGTGTGACCATAAACTATACTATAAATGAGTTATTAAAATAAATTAAAGGAATTTAATTTAGTTTTGCCAAACAAGGCTTAATAAATGTTAAGTCTTTTATTTAAATAAGTTTTACCAAACAAGGCACAAGGACTTTAAGTTATTAATTTTTAAAGTGGTTTAGCCAAAAAAGCCTTATAACTTTTGATTTAAAAAAAAAAAGATATAACTGACATCAGTTACACATATAATTATATTATATATTAATAGTATTATATTATACGTTATATTTTCTAAGTTACGTAAGTTGGAAAAGAGAGAAGACGAGAAAGAAGAGATAAGAGAAGAAAGAAAGAAAAGAAAGAAGGAAGAAACAAGAAAATTATTCAAGCTTTATAGCAAATCAAAGCTAATAATCTAGCCTAAACCTCTAGTTTTTAGATTCTTGAGTTTTTTAGATATCATGGAAGTATGAATTGATGAAGAAATCAATTAGGGTTATGTCAAGTGTTGAATAATATGATATTTTCATTCATATGTGAAATTTGAGTAACACAAATTCAAGTTTTAGAATAATCAAATTCATGAAAATAGGTTGAATGATGAAGAATTTGAGTTTTGTTATATATATAAGTTTTAGTCTATTTTGAGACTAAAATTTGTTAGGAGCTCTGTTATAATTGTAAAATTGATGATAGATTGTGAAAATATATGAAGAAACAAAATCAATGTAATTGAAACTAACTGTTTTGGTTTTAAAACGAATTCATAGTGAAGAATTTCGCTATGAATGTCAAATGAAGAAGAAATAATAGAAATAGTGAAATTTAAAGGTTGTAATCTTGATGTTTATGTTGTTTATGTGACTAGAAACGTGTTAGAAACATTAGTTTATGTTTATGTAAACATATTACACCTTGGGTAGGTTGGTATGGTTGTTAGAAAAGAGTTTGTAGGCCTAATTTGGCTTTTATAGTATTCGGGAATATAATTCGCGAACTAGCAGAAGGGACCCCCGCCTCGGTGGGCTATCCTAGTGTAAAAACCCCCGCCCCAGCGGGGGGGGGGGGGGTGGTCTGTTTTGCTAAGTTGTGAAGAAAAAAACCCTGATCGGACATGTTTTACTAAAATGAGAATAACGTTTTCATACGAACTTCGATCGAGGTGATTCAAGATGCTCCGGAACGAGGACGAGTAGATCTACAACTTTTGTTCTTTAAGTGTTTCAATTTGAGGTCTTTAGCAGGGGTAAAAATGGTCATCGTTAAGACTGTTGTATTTTCGTGGGCAATCAGAGGGCGTCGAGCATGCACGTATGCATATGTAGTGCTTCTAACGATAAAAGATGTTGTTTTAAGTTATAAGACATGAATGTTAGTAAGCATAATGATGCTTAAAATTAATAAATAATGTATTAGATAATTTGTATAAGCATAGTAAGCATACACAAGAGAGGCAAATCGGATGTGTGACGAATAAACGTCGAAACGCCGTGATAAGTGTTAATGAACGTAAAAAGTGTTTTAAGTCAAATGAAATGAATATTATAAGATATGAAATGAGTTTAATATAAAACCAATAATGATTACTAGCAAGACTTAAACACTTGAATGAACTTTGAGTATGAAATATAGTGAGATATAAGTCAAAAGTTAATACAATCAAATTGAACATTGTGTATTGATTAATAAGAAGGGTTATGGGATGTAGAGTAAAGTTTACATTACAACTACTATGCATTTCTATGTGACTAATAGTTGATGTGTATAATTATATAATTGTGTAGGGCACGTGAAGTGCAGATAACTATAAGCTGTTAAACTGTTATTGGTAAACAACAATCAAGGTAAGTCTTTTAGTTCCTATTTGCTAAGTGAACTTGATGATTAACTATTTTAAATCTTTATTGCAAAGAGCATGATGTGTTATATATATATTGAAAGTATGGAATGTTAAAGTCAATTTATGACTACGCTGATTGAGTAAAGCATACTGATTGAGTAAAGCATGCTGATTGAGTAAGGAACTCAATCTTTATACTTGTTATATGAACTTTAGCATGTATGTTATGTTAGTCCAATGTTTATGAGCTATATGTTGAGCATGTTATTATATGCTACGTGATGCATGAAAACTGTTAGATTTTGCTGGGCTATCGAGCTCAATCTTGGAAATAATAATTTTTGCAGGTCAAGATTTTAAGGTAAGGATATATGCTAAGTGAATTATAGAGATCCATATTCACGAAGATTACTTATGTTTTATGAGAAATATATTTAATAATTTAAATGTAACATGTTGTTGAATTTTAAGTTGAGCTATCCGGTGTATATGGATATCTATTTATGATATAAGACTTTGTATAGTCATTTTGTTGTAACGATTCATGATATAAATTTGAATCGAAGAGATGTATTGTAAAGGTTGAGATTTAGGACAATACAGAAGGAAATGTAAAAAAGTTTTAAATATTCCTCATTTTTAGTGATTTTAATATCAAATAATGATGTAAAGATAGATTAAAGTTGTATTGTTAATGATCGAGAATGAGAATATTATTGTGTGAATTTTGGGGTTGTTACAGTAACCAATTCCCCGTCTTTCAAAACTAGGTCTTTGTTTACCCAATATGACATTTAAGTTTTCTTCTCCTTGAACGAATTTAGCAAGAGATAATTTTAACGAATCTATTTCCTTTTGAAGTTCATTAGTAGGAATAGTTTTGCAAAGAGATTCATCACTAAATACATCAATACATACATCTCTCATTTTTAGTTCATTAGTCAATTTTTGAACTTCATTATTCAGATAATTTACCTTATTAAAAAGTATTTTGTTATAATTATCAAGATAATCATTCTTAGCAATCAAAATCCGTTCTTCTTTACATGATGACTCTTTTTTAATTTCTTTCTTTTCATCTATCAAAGAATTAACCTCACTCATTAATGAATTTATCAAATCTTTCAAATATGCATTCTTTTCTTTTACTTTTTCATTTTCTTGTTTCAAAGAATTAAACTCATAAATAGATACCTCGTTTGATTCACCTTCTATTCCCATGAAGCATAATTGAGCTATTTCATTCTTGGCATCGACCTCAACTTCGGACTCTTCATCATCACTCCAAGTAACAAGAACTTTGTTTCTTTTATTATCTTTGAAGCTCATTTTTTATTTGTTCTTTAGTTGAAAGCAGTCCTTCTTGAAGTGGCCCGGACGTCCGCATTCAAAACATGTCTCCTCGGTTTACTTTCCTTTGAACTTATTTGAGTCAAAAGTATTTTTCCTTTTGTTCTTCCTTTGTAGTAGTTCCTTGAGTCTTCTTGACATCATGGTTATCTCTTCATTTGAGTCATCATCAAGCTCTTCTTTATTTCCTACATCAAGGGCTAAAACTTTTCTTCGAGGAGTTTCATCCTCATCATCATATCTCTTTAATTGATGTTTATATTCCCCAAGTTCACCGAAAAGAGTTAGAGTATCCATAGTAGAAATAGTAGCATAATCTTGAAGAGTAGTAATTTTAGAAGCAAACCTCTTGGGCATAGCCTGAAGTAACTTACGGTTAATCTCACTTTGTGGAATGGATTTGTCAAGTAGCTTTAAAGAATTTAGGAGAACTAGGAACCTTGCTTGAGCCTTCTTTATGGTTTCGTCTTTCTCAAGTTTGAACATTTCATAGTCATGGATGAGCATACTTAGTTTGACTTCTCGTAATTGGATATACATTCATGGCTCACTACTAGAGTGTCCCAAATTTCCTTAGCTGTGTTGCACGAGGAAACTTTATCGATTTCAGATTGTACCATGCCGCTAAGTAATGTGTTCATCGCCCTTGAATCATAGGAAACCATAAAAGTTTCAGTTGAGTCCATTTCTAGCAAAGTCTTCAGAGTACCGTCATCTTTTCTTGGAATAATCAGGTCCATTCTCCATGACCCACCATTACCAAGGATCTATTTTAAGGTAGATCCTCATTCGGAATTTCTAGAAGTTGTAGTTTTCTGTTCCATGCAGTAGATGTGATGCCCCCCGAATCAGGGTCCTCTGACCCCGGTTCGGTCATCACGATAAAATATAAACATCCATCTCTAAACAACATACGATAACTAAAATGCGGAATATAATAAACGTACGTCGTTCATTCAAAAGGTGTTACTAGTCCCAAGATACGATAACCTTAATATCATCTTACAAACATACCTTAAAATAAATATTTGGGTTCATATTACATAATAGTAATTTAAACTAGCGTAAGGTAAAGTCTGCTCCTTGCCATTATTCTACATCTTTCCTTTACCCTTATCCTTTCCTGAGGTCTCGGGCTTAGCTGCAATATAATTCATGATATAACAAGAATGATCAACAAGTTTGCTCAACAAGTTTAAATACAATAATAAGGATATATCATGATGAATAGAAAAATATCTGGCAATGGATTCAACAATATGAATATCTGACGGATTTAACAATATGAATATTAGAAGCAAAGATAATGATTGCTTTTAGAATAACTGCTAGTCAAGGAGACTTTAAACTATAACACTCCAATGGAATCAATAGCTAATTGACCCTTTGGTTACTGGCTACAGAATAAGTACTTGAGGGGATTAGCCTCACGTACTCTATGTTTATGCATAACATTTAAATCTGCTATTTGTATCTTATATTAAATACCTGGTACTCCCCTATCATTGAAAGGGGTGTTCTTTCAGTCTAAGAATCCTTACCCTCAATATGTTTGGATAGCTTTTATAAAACTTCATACGCTTGTCTGACCAAACAAAGGTTCAGACTCTATCTCACACAGTTCAAGAATTATTTGAACTTTAAATGATGTACAAGTCCAAGACTGTACGAACTCAAGTGCACTAAGTGCGAATATCAATAATATCGATGTGGAATAATTGTAAGGTAATTAAACCACTTAATATCATGCTTGGAAATAAGATTCAAGCTTAAATGAATAAATTTCAATTCAACAATAACCTACTCAATACAATATGAAAAGGATAAGAAAATTTCACAACAAACAAAGTTGTGTAAGTTAGGAAACATTGCAACACAATAAAATAGTGTTCAGATACTTGCTCAATATAAATTTGAGTAAGGTTAGGGAACTTGCTCAAGTAAAAGAGTAAGAATTCAGGAAACTTGCTCAATAAAAGTAGGGTTCAAGGAAGTTGTATAATCAAAGAGTGAAGTTCAAAGAAAACTTGCTCAATAATAATTGGAGTAAGTTTAGGAAACTTGCTCAATAAAAGTAGGGTTCAAGGAACTTGCACAATCAAAGAGTGAGGTTCAAAGAAAACTTGCTCAATAATAATTGGAGTAAGTTTAGGAAACTTGCATTCAACATACGAATCGTATGAAATTCAAGAACTTGCACAAAATCCAAGTGTAAGTTAGGAAACTTGCTCAAGTAAAAGAGTAAGAATTCAGGAAACTTGCACAATAAAAGTAGGGTTCAAGGAACTTGCACAATCAAAGAGTGAAGTTCAAAGAAAACTTGCTCAATAATAATTGGAGTAAGTTTAGGAACCTTGCCTGTTTGCTCAGCTACAATTAATTCTAGCTTTAATTACTTGCGTTGAAATGACCTAATATTAACAAGTCAATCTTTTCAATTAGTATGTGTAAACTAGTACGAGTTTACACTTAAAAGAATCAAGTCATCACATAGCATGCTTCTCAACACATTATATGGCATATTGGTCATATATTACAAGGTAAAGAAATCATATAAGCATGCCTTAAATTTCAGAACCAAAAATAGAATCTATTCAGAATTGCAGGATGACACAGCTGCGCCTGTTCTAGGCTTAGGGATGGCGCAGCTGCGCTGCCCCTTGACCAGACCAAGGTTGTGCTTCTGCATTTCCTGACTTCAGTCCAACTCTAACATGCACCTATACATATATATTAACATACATAGATGCTAGAGTTTCACATATAACACATGACCATACTTGAGTTCATTACCACAAGTTTAACTTACAATTTATATTTCATTAAAACATAAAAATCTTGTAACCATCATGCTCAATACATATGTATCATGCTTAGGAGTATTATAGCCATAATATGACATCTTACTACTTTAGTATCTAAGTACTCACATAATATTCAACTTATATTTGAAAACATGTTCAAGGTTGTTTTTGAAATCATTTTAGCACGAATGATGCAATATACACATACAAGATAACTTTAGAACTCACATCATGTGTGATTAAGTTATGTTTAACATCTTTAAACACCAGAACCTATGTGACGCCCCCAAAATTGGTATAGAACATCCATTTTGAGTCGTCAAATACATGGTACAAAAAGCAAACTATAACTTCAATAATACAATTGTCGTGCAAAATACGACAACACACACTGTGAGTTTAAATACAAATATTGTCTTCTAGACAATATCAACACTCAAATAAGTCCTCATTACAATTATTATTCAAATACTATTTTATAGAAATAGCGAGGACTGCTAAAACATCTTTCTAGAACCATCACTCCATACCCCGACTAGATCCTGCTATGTTCTCAACTCCTGAGAAGAAAAATGGAACAAAAAGGAAAAGGGTGAGCTCAACTAGCCCAGTAAAGAATATTATGAGTAAGATAATATACAACAAATTATCATTAGTCTTCAACAGAGAAAAATCTGATAAAATATAATAGACAACAAGTTTTAGATCAAAACTGCAGCGAAAACAACAATCCATTAGAAGAGTGAAGTAGAGAATGAGTTCTGCTATCTTCTAAGATTTAAAAGTCCATCATCAATATTTTATCCCTGTAACAATAATCAATATACATCTTTAATCGAATATTCATCTTTTTACTACAGGCCAAAAATATTCATTTGTATCACCAGTTGGTCATGTTCATCCCAACACATGTTCATCTTTGCACTACGGGCCAAAGATATTCATTAGTTAATCATTCATCTTTTCACTACAGGCCAAAGATATTCAATAATATCATCATTAAGGACTGAGGATGATGAAAAATATTTTAGAGAACGAATCCAGTGAGACAGAAGGACAAATATTAGGGATTTGTGTTACAGTTTATCCAAGATCACTAATACTTTATAATAACCAATTTTGAAGCAGAATTCAAAAATAAAGATCAAAACATGGATACAATCAAAGATAGCAACCATAATAGACATCTTGGACAAAAAGGAAAAATTTTATTTTTCGATGAATAGTGCTGTATTCGTGAATAATGCCATATACGTGAATAGTGCCGTATACGTGAATAGTAATCCCGACACAAAAAGTTTCAAATTTGATTAAAAAGTTCAAAACAATATTTCGGCATAATAATATTGAAGAAAATAATATCATTTAAGAAGAAAATAACATCCCTTACCTCAAAGAAACAGTACTTCGGAATGAAAGGTCGGAAGTGATGTTGAATGAAACTTGTACTTAATAGCAACTCTCAAAGTATCTAAATACTCACAAAATATGCTCGATAATATAGAGAGAGAAAGAGAGAACTTTGTTTCTGGTGTGATTTTTAATTCTAACTTAGCCCTCTATTTATAGGAAAATGTTAGCACGCCGAAGCAGACTTGACCTGCTACCTGATGGCTTTATCTGCTTACTATTTCCACCCACCACATTTGAAATAATATTCAACACATTTCTTCACCAACCACAAGTGGGGCCCACTAATTCTAAAATTTTCCACCAAAATCATTTATAAACCTAATTTCCGAATCAGTCACCTCTTAAAATTCATAACAAATCATACATTCATTTTTAACGGTTCAAAATTTGTGAACATATACTCAACCTATATATGTATAACATATCCAAAAATCACAACGATCCAACAGTCGGATTAAAAATTATAACTCACGCAATATATCGTAAAAATACTAATTTAATTTTTAATACCTTCATTCTGACAAAAATACTGATAAAATACCTCAACATTAATTCCTTCAATTATAACCACATAAAATAAATAAATCCATCATTTATATACGCATCAAATAAATATTTCCTTATCAATAATTAATTATTCACAAATAATATTACAGAATAACAATAATGACAACCAGGCAGTTCCCAGGAAAGAGGAGGCTTTCCAATAAGGATTTCTCCTTACTGGCGCACAATTAGGTGACCAAGCCTCTCCTTGACAAAACTTTCTAGACATTGACAATAATGTTATCTAATAATATTATTCAAATAATATGAATTATTGATCTGATAATGAGAAATACTGTGCAGTGACAATTATTGAAACAACAATAATATAAAATATCAACGCAACAATTATTGAATCAATAAACTAAAATATTGAACAGTAACTACTGTAACAATTATTGAGTAGTGCCTTCTTACGTACGAATCAATAATTCAACAATACTGTGCAATACCGTGTACTACTATGCAACCACGCATATTACTGTATTTTTAACCACCGGGTATTCCAACAGTGTTAACGGTAACAACTACGCCGTTATTTATAAAAACTCATACTTTGTCGTTTTCCTTCATCCAACCGTTTTCCGTTATGGGGCCCACAAATGGCTACGCCGTCGTACGAATATTCCCCGACAATAAGAATATTCCACGACCAAACGAATATTCTCCGACAGAAATGAATATTTTATAACCACTTACTTATTTTGCAAAATTTACACATTTCACCCATAACCAAAGAATTATATCAAATTAACACCTTATTAATTTATAATGATGAATAGAGGAAAATTTAATTTTATTTATAATAAGTTGGGGTCTTACAACCTCCCCTCATAAAATTTCGTCCTCGAAATTGACGTACGTACTTGATGTTTTGAACAGGTGAGGGTACCTTGCTTTCATTTCTGATTTCAACTCCTAGGTCATTTCTTCAATAGCATGGTTCATCCAAAAAACCTTAACTTGTGGTATAACCTTGGTGTGTAGGACATGCTCTTTCCTATCCAAGATCTTAACAGGTACCTCCTCGTACGTTAAATCTTCGGCTATCTCATCTGGTTTTAACTTAATAATGTGGTTCGGGTCTTTCATATATTTACGAAGAATAGATATGTGAAAAATATTATGAACACGAGACATGTTTTGAGGTAATACGAGTCTATAGGTCACATTTCCTATTCTGTCAAGAATCTCAAATGGACCAACAAATCTTGGATTGAGCTTTCCACTCTTTCCAAATCTTATAACTCCCTTCCATGGAGCGATACCTAACAATACATGATCCCCAATATTAAATTCCACGTCCTTTCGATGAAGATCAGCATAACTCTTTTGTTAATCCTGTGAGGTTTGAATACGTTGTCGAATCATTTGGATTTTTTCTGTAGTCATGCGTACTAATTCTAGTCCCAACAACGTTGCTTCTCCCACCTCGTCCCAGCATACTGGAGAATGACACTTTCATCCGTACAAGCGCCTCGAATAGAGCCATGCCTATACTTGCTTGATAACTGTTATTGTAGGAGAATTCCACCAGTGGCAAGTACTTATCCCAACTTCCTTTGAAATCTAGGACACAGAGTCTTAATAGATCTTCAAGGGTTTGAATAGTCCTTTCCGATTGCCCGTCAGTTTGAGGATGGTATGCTGAACTGAATCGTAAATTCATGCCCATAGCTTTCTGTAAGCTAACCCAAAATCTTGAAGTGAATCTTGGGTGACGATCCGAAACTATGGATACTGGCATGCCATGCAATCTCACAATCTTGTTCACGTACATACGAGCAAGACGTTAAAGGGCAAAAAATGAGAAGACTTGGTTAATCTATTAACAATAACTCAAATCGCATTTATACCTTGAGAAACCTTGGGAAGACCCGTAACGAAATCCATAGTAATGTGTTCCCACTTCCATTCAGGAATCTCAAGTGGTTGCAATGGACCTTTTTGTACTTGATGCTCCGCCTTTACACGTTGACAAGTTAAACACCTCGAGATAAACTCCATGATCTCTCTCTTCATATTGTTCCACCAAAATGTATATCAAATATCATGATACATTTTGGTACTCCCAGGATGGATTGCAAATGGGGTGTTGTGTGCCTCCATCATGATTCTATGCTTCAAGTCAGAATCGTTAGTGTTAGTTCCCAGTAGGCACAATATAGATCTAGAAGGGGGGGGGGGTTGAATAGATCCTTAGAATTTCAAAATACTTTTTCTCTATTAAGTTGTATTTCTCATTAAGTAGCTCATGACAAACTTAAGAATCTTTTTAAGCACAGCGAAATAAGTAAAAGATCCCCGTCATTGATATATTCATAATCATACATACATTGTTCGTAGAGTTACTTCAGTAGTAAGCAGTTAAAACATACATAGCAGTTATAGCAGTTAATATACATAATGTAAATGACATAAAGTAAAAGACTTAGGGGTTTTAAGTGGTTCAAAGACTCAAGCTCCTAATCCACTCTTCTGCTTTCAACTAGCAGGATTTTCACTAAGGAAGGGCAGCACCCTGAATCACTAAGATTCCTTCAAGGCCAGCAGCCTTGGGACTTCAGTTCACTAAGATCTCTTCAAGGCCAGCATCCTTGGAACTTCTCTAGTTCCCTAGGAACTCTTCAAGCCCAGCAGGCTTGGAACTTCATTTAGTCCCTTCGGACAAGGACCCCTCAGGCCCTGGCTTCTTGTTGTTGTATTTGTTGATGTTGTTGGTGCTGAGCTACTAAGATGTCATTCAGCTCTGAACATCTTTTGTACTTAGCATCTTGGTGCGGTCCTCTTTGCATTCTACTTTGGGTCTGGACCACATCTTCTTTGGTGTAGCTGATCTTCACTCTTTTCTGCTCAACTTCATTTGGTATCAGCTGTGCACCATCACCATCTGGGTTTGCTAAGTCTCTGTACTTTTAGTAGACTTTGTCTGGCACTTAACAATCCCTGAACCCTTCTTGAATACTCTACAGACAGGGTTCTGCACTTGTTCAGTTTCAGCTTTCGGTTCATGGTGATTCGTAGAGTGGCTCTTTTGATCTTCTTTGTACTTAGCCACTTTCCTGAATGCTATCTTCTTGGCCTTCTCGGCTCTCAGCTTGGCTGCCATCTTCAGTGACATTCTCATCTTTGTTGAGTGAAGCTTTGATCTGTTTGATTCCTTCTTCAAAGCTACTTCACTTCCACCTTGGTAGTCTCACTGTCATTTAGACTTGTTCTATTGATCTTTGGTGGAACTCGTAGAGTCAACAATAGCAGTCACCAACTCAACGATTCTGTAACTTCACAATCATCAGCTCCTTTAGATCTTTGAAGTTCTATTGATTTATACTACTTCCCAATCTTCCCTTTGGAAAGTAGCCATTGAAAGCTATTCAAATTGCCTCGCAGATCTCGAGTTATTTGGTGCAGATACAGATGTGACATGACATCTTTTTTTGACTTCTTGACACTGCAGTCTGCTGTTTCACCAACCCTGTCAGATATGTCACTTTGATATCTTGGGCAGGTCGACGACTTTATTTTACCTTTCTGATTTCTCAATCAGAGGTTGTCCTTGTATCGATGCTCTCAATAAGCTCTTGTCCGAATATTACCCTTCAGATTGAACCGTTGCCAATGCTTCAGTCTTCATCTATTCGAACTCTATGATTCTGATGCATGTCTTCATGGACCTAATCGTAGTGTCTTGTTGACTGGTAGAGACAACACTACGATTTTGAGGATTGTTCGCTTGATCTTCAGTGTAGAACATCTCTTCCTCTTTTTGTGCAGTGCTTCATCACTTCTGTTTGCCTCGACTATTCTCAGGTACTGATGACTTGATTCTTTGCTCTGGCCTCTTCTGAATAATAACACACTTCAAATTTATGGCGTGTCCAGCTCGCTTTCTCCTTGTGATCTCCTGTTCACTTATCATCAATGGACTGACCCAATGCTTAATCATTTTAGCCTTGTTATTCAGAGGCTGACCAGTATCTCAGTGTGTACCCCATCAGTTCCTTCTTTGTTTGGCAAATACTACAATCCTGGTTACTTCCAAGATTGCTGTCATCTTTCTACTTGACAGCTACTGCATATGCTGACTTTCCTTAGTTAGTTACAGAAGTCTTTCTCTGATCTCTTTGTGGAAGACTTTATCTCAAATGGCTTCACAACTCAATCTGGATGTTGATTGGGTTGTTGCTTAGGTCTTCTGGTAGCTTTCATGCCATTCGTTGAGTGCTCTCTGGTTTCCTTCAGGTGGGACGTATCTATGCAGTGTCAACCAGAGGTTTCATTCCTTTGGATATTCAGGGAGTGCTCATTTGTTGATAATCGTATTTTCTCTATGATTCTGCTTTGGCATTATGAGCATATCTGTTGATGTCTTAGTTTTTCACTCTATGATTCAGCTTTGGCTGTGCAGACACTACGACTCTGAGATCAGATCTTGACACTACGATTTCTGTCGTTGTGCTTGTTGTCTTCATCTGATCTTGCTCGACTACGATCTCTGCCTTTGGTATGATTAGTGGACTCTACAACTCTGAGTGTAGTCTACGATTCTTGACTTGGCTTTGGCAGATACTCTGTTGGCTCGTAGATAGGCTGTCTCTACGATTCTGAACATGACTTCCTCAGTAGACTACGGATCCGAGGAAGTGCTACTCGACACACTACGATCCTTCCTCGTCTCTCCTGGCAGTCTACGAACTCTGAGATCTACTATCTTTCAGACTATGATTCTGCCTCGATAGCTCTCAAGTTATTCTTGACTCTCCTGGCAGACTACTATTTCTGGTGCAGTGCTCGACGATCAGACAAGCCTATCTGTTACATCATAAGATCAACCTAACATGATCAAACCTAACATGCTTGATCTTTCTATATTTATAGTCCTTGTACATCATTTCTTTTTAAGTACTTTACAAAGCTATTTTACTTATGTAGGATCAACCTAACACATTTGATCAATTCATTCTAAGTCCTTGTACATATGTTTCTATTATCTATCAAGGGACTTTACAACTTTTCTTAATGCAAGCATACTTGCATATTTATGCATACATATATACATATATATATATATATCATAATCAAATCACATGTAAATAGGAATATCATTCACATGCTTATTCTTGACAATATCCTCTTATTTGATTATGACAAAAACAATAAGTGTATATGCATGTTATGAATGAGTCTTATATATAGTGAACAGCTGTATTTCTAAAATAGATAATCATGAATGTCATTTATAATGATGTGGAATTTAATACACTGACGTTTTACATCCTGGATCCAGAACATACCTAACTAGTTAGAGATGTACCTCTTTGGATCCATGTATGCTTTCAGGATGTCTCTTGATCAGCTATTCATCTCTTTGATCTTCTTGCACCTGCTCACCTTGGGATGTTAACTTCATTTCTTTTGTTTGATCCTTTGCAGATGTATGCTCCTCTTCTTCTTCTGGCTCCCCCTCAGTCTTTGCAAATCCAGGCTCATCATCCTTTAGCTCCCCCTTAGATGATGAACTATCTTCTTGTTCTGCTTTCTTCTTCTTTAACTTCCTTTCTTGTTTGCTCCTGCTCTCCTTGTCTTTTCTTGACTGCCTTTTACTTCGCCTCTTTCTATGCCTCTTTTTCTCCCCCTTTTTGTCATTAATCATTTGGGAGAGCTGCTCCATGTTGGACATAAGCTGCTCCATCAGATAGGAGGAATTAACAACTTCAAACTTGAGTTCTTGTTGGCTCAGCTCAAGTCGCATGGAAAATGACTGATTCATGTGGTCAATCTTGTCAGAGAGGGCGTGGAGTTGTTCTTCATTTGCCTTCTGTGTACGTAGAGCTTCTGCTTTTTGATCATTTATGGCCCTCAGATAGATGTCATCTCTCTTTTTGATTTTTAGAGATACATCAGCCACAGTAGCTTAGATTTTGTCTTGAACTGAATTGTCTTTTGTTGTTGTCAGCATCTTTGACTTTTCATTAATTTGAGACATCTTCTCAATCAGGTTATCAAAATTCTTTAATAATTCCTGCTCCATGGAAATTTGATCATCTGGTTGGGCAACCTCTTGTGGAACACTAGATTGGACTCTACGATTCTCATCCTTGGACAGATCTTTGAAGGTATTGAGAATCTGAGAAATCGTTGAATACCAATCGCGGGAGGATGCAGGAATGTCAGATAGTTGTGCTTGGGCAGATAGAGACATCTGAATCTGGACTTGATCATCATCAGTGGTAGAGTGAACAAACTCTACTATCAACGTTTTTGCCATATTCCTTTTTCCATCAGAGTCCACTCTACGATCATAAGGAATATAATGATTTTCAGCATGTCGGTAGATCTTGTAGTGGGGCTTGTCATTGATCATCATGGTTGTAAACTTCTTTACCATGGGGAAATTTTGTGACACCAGTTCCAAATTTGGAAACTGAGAGTAGCACCAGCTGAAGTAACTTTCATCTCTCTTAGTATGTGCCTTTAACCATGGCATCAATGGGAAGAACCACCTCATTAGAAGGTCTTCAGAATTGTATAGTATAGTTGTGCAATCTAACTCCATATTTTTCTAGTTATGAAGCACTTCATCTGTAGTCATCCTTACAACTCGAAGTTGTTCATTTCCATGATTTATCCATCTTGCTGGTGGTTCTGCTGGTGGCTCATCAAAGACTTCCACCACTATTCTTTTGCTAATTCTAGCTGGAGAGAGAACAGAATAGTATTCTAGTTCTTCTGATTCCTGATGTGTAAAATCAGAATCCTTCTCCAGTTCCTCTCTCTCTGAGCCTGAATGATTCTGATCGGATTCGTCAGTGAATCCTTCTTGTTGGTTTTCATTTTCAGAACCTTCTTCAGCAATATCTTCCTGAGATTCATTCTCTTCATTTCTGATCCCATCATCAACATCCTATTCCTGTGATTCAGATTCATTATCACTTAATTCAATGACAGCATTAGAGTGATCACTTATCCTTTTAGAGGCAAATTGAGCTATCAATCGGTGACTCCTTCTTCTTCTTGGGGATTCAGTTATGGGTGAATCAGATACTTCTTCTTCTTTAGACTCTGAGATCTTTGAGTCAGCAGACGAACTTTCTTGATCTTCAGCATTTGTGGGGGCATGTCCTTCTTCTTCAGAATCAGCATCATTTGATCCATCATCTGGGCTGGTTGGAGAGTTTTCATTTGGAGATGCAGTTCGGTCAATTTGTATATTGTCTTTATCAACAGAGTGAATGCTCTGGGGGCTTGTGTATTCTTCTTCATCAGTAGATGCTGCATTTTCTTCCTTTAATACAGCTTTACCTCCATTATTAGATTTGGCCTGTGGGGGCTCAGCCTTTTCTTCTTCTGATTCTACGTCCTTTTTTTCATTAGACGTACCTTCAAGGTGAGTTGAAATTGGACTGTCTATCATCTTAGCTTTCTTGTTGGATGGCCTTTGAAGTAATCTGTTACTTCTTCTCTTGGTGGTCTCTGCAGTTGAGTCCTTTTCATTCTCAACCTTGTCTTCTATAGATAGACTTCTTGGAGGGGCCTTAGCTTTACTTATGCTCTTGGATTTCTTCCAGGACTGGTGCTGTTGCCGTTGGTACAGAATCATCAGATTCAGAATTTTCTACCTCTCTTGCCTTCCTCTTCTTTGCAGAGGCTTTGCTACTGCTCCCAGTTGTCAACCTCCTATTCTCCATTGGGTTTTTCTTCTAATTTACGAATAGTTGTGGAGACATTATCTTGTGAACATTAAGGATTTCACCATCATCATCCTTAATTTTATTCTTCAACTTTTTCTTCAGGATGATACTTAAGAATCTCCCATGAAAAACCTTTGTGAGTTTTTCAGTTAATCTTTTCTTTTCTTCCTTATCCAACCACTAAGATATATGATCGAGTAGGACATCTCCAAAGTTGATGTGTTCCTTCATGACTATGCCAGACATGATCTTCAGCTGTTGGTCAAACACAGTATCATGTGCAGTGTCTTTGCATAAGATACATTTCCCCACGATTTCAGCAAAGAACTCAAATTCTTCAGGAAACTCCTTTTTCTTCATGTCCTTCAGACTAGGGTTTCTTCTGTATTGCATAACCTTTTTAGCTTTTTCTGTGTCGATCTCTTCTAAGCTTTTCAGATTTTGGTCAGGAAGGCCTAAGCATTGATTGATGTCAGAAGAGTTTAGCTTCATAATTTGACCCTTGACCTTGGTGGAGAGGATTCCAGAATTTACAGTTGCGTTTGAATGAAATTCCTTGACCAGGTCACCATATATTCATGTGTTTTCTTCAAGACATTCTGAGAACCCGGCCTTCTTCACAATTTGAAGAATATCTCTGAACTTCTTTTCGGATTTTTTGAATGTCTTGGTTCCTAGCTGAATACCGGTGATTACTCCCCAATCTTCCATTTAAATGATTCGAGGAATCTGGATAGTGATTCAGGGAGATTTATGAAGTATGGCTGATTGATTTGAACTCTGGAAGTTTTAGTGGTTTGACTTCGAAGAGAATTCTAGGGTTTGAAAATGGGAGGGAGAGAGGTTCAATGGATTTTGGTAACTGTTTGTAGATTTTGAATTTATCTTTATTGCAGTTCCTTCTTACACTACATACGCTATGACGTGTCAACTAGTTATTGGTTGTACGATGCCCAGTAATGAGCTGTAACTCCCCAGTAACTTGTTAGTTAACTGTCTCTTTTAGAAGAGTGGACATTTGATTGACGTGGATTAACCTTTGACCTCTTGAGTTTGTAGAGTAGCATGATAGGACAGCTATTGACTCTACGTTTTCCTTTTTTGACTCAACGATCAATTCTCTGAAAGATGTTACAGTGGATGATTTTGACATTTCTTCTCATGTTGAAACTGCATAGCTCTACCACTGATGTACCCCAAGCCAGTTTAGGTACTTAAGTTCTGATGTGCGTTTGCACGATGTCTTTCTAAACTATATTTGAACTAATCTCCTCATACTTCAGAATGGTAGAGCAATTGTCTCGTTCTTCCAAGCTCCTTATGAGTTAGTGTCTTCTGGTAAGTCTGCGATCATCGAGTCTACTTCTGCGATTGTTGAGTTTTCACTATGATCGTTGAGATTGCATCACGATCGTTGAGTTCTCTTAAAACTCTATTCTATAATCGTTGACTGATTTGGTCCTTAAGACGAACTTTACTAAGCATTCCTTCTGGGTCAAGGTAGCTCAAGAAGGGCCAACCTCTTAGAGTGAGCTAATGGTCAGGTTTGTCCCTGAGGCACTTTCCAGATGAAATACTTTAGAAGTGATTTGCACTGACATCTTATTTGACTTTTTCTGTTGGGGAGTCCCTCTTCCAACTTTAGACATTTGCACTGGCTGCAATTGTGGTGTCCTCCTGCTCTTGCACTACGATCAGATGTTTGATTGTAGGTACTCCACGATTTTGAGTTGGGTGGCTAAAAGGTTATCAGTTGTACATTTTGAGACGTTCCTACTGATTATAAGTCTTCATTTGGTTCATCAGCCACAAAGTTTTGGGACTCTGTAGCTGGTACACAGCTTCATAGAATATCTCTGATGGTTTAGAGCTTCAGTACTGTTAGCAGATTACTGCTCCCCCATAGTTGATATTGTCTTCTCAGTGAGACATAAGTTCTTCATGATTGATGCTCGATGATCCTCTGTAGTCATCTTCCTTGAGGATTCTTCTCTTATGACATGCTTTGCATGATTAAGCATATAAGACCCTTTTCTTCTTTTGTTAAATGGCCTGCTTCCATACAGAGATCAGCAGCCATGTGAGATTTATTTAGATTAGTTCAGCAGGTCTTCAAGAACTGGCTTTGACATATATGAATTTTATCAGAATTAATTCTGAACAGTCTTAAGCCCTTTGCTGGTTAAATCTTTCTTGACTGAAGTCTTCTGCTTTAGCATTCCTTAGTGTGGTCAGATAGACCAAGTACCTGCAGGTTATAGATTTCTATTTTTGGTACCCATGGATAAGTGGGTCCTGCTAGGTTAGTTTTTTAACCCCTGTTCCTCATATATTTAGATAATCATCATATTGATCACCAACAGTCATATTCATGCATGTAACTCATTTATATAATACATTTTGAGATGCATGAAGGTGAGTGTGTGTAAGATTTGCTATTTTAATAAAACACTCTTTTTCTTTGATGGTTTCATCATTTGCTTGGTTATGTACACATAGTTTAAATGTTCTCAGAGTGAGAATCAACTCTACGAATTATTTGTATCCGGTTGATTCATGGAGGTGATCAGTTTTTACAAATCCTCAAGATACTTTTGCATGACTGATCATACTCTGTGTGTTATCAAACTCTTAGAACATTGGTTTGTACATACATACTAACCGATCAGCAAAGATTACTTCACATAAAATTAATTTAACCTGTCATGCTTTTATAACCCATTTCAAATTCTTTCAAGATGTTATCTTCAACCTAAAACTTGGATGGAGAGAAAGTTTATAGGCAATTGGGTTTCCATCCTCAGTGTACTTTCTCTATTCACCTTTTAGGTAGATTATGATTTCTTGAAAGAATACTGTTATAGTTCATCAGGAGGTGCAACATGATGTACACAGTTATACTAGTGAGGAACCGTACCTTTCTACTGTTAGTTCCTTAACAATCATTTATCTTTGATAAATTGAGATTAGGCATTGATGTGCATAGTTTCTCAGTTACTCCTGACAGCTTGTTGCTCCAGTTGACCTTCAATCAATCAGTCGTTGTCTTGAGGATGCAAGCTAAGAGAATCTCAACGTCTTCAGTTCTTCGACATCATTGAATTTACAAGGTTTACATCCAGCAGTTGGTTGGCCAAACACATGTTTGAGAAGTTCTTCTTTCTTCTCTGGATAAGCATTTCTTAGCATGTGTGGCCTTTTCATCTTTTCAGGCTGGTGGATGTTTGACTCTTTTCTGTTAATGCCTCTTGAGCTTACAAGCCTGGTCTTCAGATTACAAGATTGACCGCGAGCAAGAATTGGTCTTGTTGATATGACAATCAAGAGCATGGACCAATCAAAGCAGCTTCAGGTGTATATACACATTTACCTGTACACAATATTTCCAACGTGTGAGCTCATCTGTATGCAACAAGTGACTTACTACTAAACTAAGTTTAGAACAATATTTGTGCCTAGGATCAGACTCAAAGCGATTAGCTTATGAACATAGCATGAGAACCTGCTTGATACCAATTGTTAGTTTCCAGTAGGCACAATATAGATTTAGAAGGGGGTTGAATAGATCCTTAGAATTTCAAAATACTTTTTCTCTATTAAGTCGTAAAATCCCAAATTTTACGAATAAAGATTTAAATTTCTCGTTTTTTTTTGAATATTATGGTGTGGATTTAATATAATGTTATAGTTGTGGATAATATTTATAAATTTTGGAAAGTATGCAAGTTGTTATATTATATTCAATTGGTCGGAGAATATTTTTTGTGTCGGGGAATATTCGTACGACGGCACAGTCATTGGTGGACCCCACAACAGAATTATTGTCGAATTGAGAAAACGACAAAAATATTTTTATGAAAATAACGACGAAAGTTTTTAATACTGTTGAACTACTCGGTAGTAAAAGTACAGTAATACGTGTGGTTGCATAGTAGCACACAATATGGATTATTGATGTTTACGTGAGAAGTCACTCAGTTTTGTTCAATTATTGCTACAGTAGTTGCTACATAGTATCTCACGTTATTTGATTCAATTATTGTTGATTGTTATATATATATATATATATATATATATATATTATATATAAGTTTTGTTTTATTAGTATTATTAATATAATAAAATAGAAAAACTTTTTATATAAAACAGAATACTTTTATAAAGTTATTCTATAAATAGAATATATTATATTATATTATGTATAATGTTTTGCATAGTAAAATCTTTTTATATAAAATAGAATACTTTTATAAAGTTATTCTATAAATAAAATATATTATAATTTATTATGCATAGTGTTGCATAGTGCCTGTATAGTGTTTTGCATAGTAAAATCTTTTTATATAAAACAGAATACTTTTATTTAAAAGATTTTGCTTTAAATCTGGACCGTCCGATTAAAAGTAAATCAATCTGAACCATTCATGAATTAGTTACTATGCAGTCCATTCTTCTATAAATAGAAGCTCATTCCTTCATTATTTCTTACGAATTCACTGAAACTCTAGAGAGAGAAACTATAGAGAGAAAGAAGAAAAGTATTCTGCTACTTCACTACTTCTACATCCAGTTTCTTCTTTATAAGGTAAGGGGTATTATTTCTTTTGTATTCATGAAGAGAACTTCTGTTATTCCATTCTTTATTATTCTGTTGGAATAACCTGTATACGCGGTCTACCCTATACTTGGTGAAATTCTTCTGTTATTCCATTCCTTATTATTCTGTTGGAATATCCTGTCTATGCATTTTACTGCCAGACCTAGTTCTGTCTTTTTTATTCTGTTGGAATATCCTGTCCGTGCGTTTTACGCCGGACCTGGTTCTGTTATTTATTATTTTATTGGAATAACCTGTCTATGCGAAGTACCGCATGCATGGTGATTTCTGTTGTTATTCCATTCTTTATTATTCTGTTGGAACATCTTGTCGGTGCGAATTTTGCTTGGCCTGGTTCCGTTATTTATTATTTTGTTGGAATAACCTGTCTATGTGACGTACCGCATGCATGGTGATTTCTGTTGTTATTCCATTCTTTATTATTCTGTTGGAATATCCTATCGGTGCGTATTACGCCTGACCTGGTTCCATTATTTATTATTCTGTTGGAATAACCTGTCTATGCGAAGTACCGCATGCATGGTAATTTCTTTTGTTATTCCATTCTTTATTATACTCAGTTGGTTAAAGTTTTGACTTCTATACTACATGAAATTAGTGGAATATCCTTGATATTTACGCTTCATCCAATATCTTTTCATGAAAATATTCTTCTGAGCATTCTTGAATTTTACTCTACAAAGAAGTATCATGTTGACAATTTGGACGTTATTAGTTCCTGGATAAATTAATTCTTGAACTTTTTTTATTTAATTATTATGCCATTGTCATCATCCTCATGTTTATATTATGTTGAAAGTCATCTGTGGCCTGTAGTGCATAAATGGACTTGGTATGATTATGACCAGGAATTATTCGGTATAATCATGACCGTAATGTTACAAATGATGTGGAAAAAGTCCTCATTGGCCCGTAGTGCATTGATGGATAGTTTTTGGTATGATTATGGCTATGGATTCTCTTTAGCCAAGGGTGCAAAGATGAATTGTTTTATGGCATGATCAGGACCGTTGATGAAAACACAATTATCTTTGGCCCGTAGTGCATAGATAATTCGTGGTCGTGATACTAAATAATATCCTTGGCCTGTAGTGTAGGGATGAATTGATGATGTGGATTATTTATTAAGTCGAGTCCCAACGATAAAAATAATGAAAAACATTTTTAAATCATAAAAGATAGTAGATTTTATTCTCTAATTGACTCTTTTAATGGATTGCTTGTTCCGCTGCAGTTAAACTTGATGTCTATTGTATTTTATCAGTTTAACATTGTTGAAGACTAATGATAATTTATTCTACATTATCTTAGTTATAATATTTCTTACTGGCCTAGTTGAGCTCACCCTTTCATTCACTGTTCTCTTCAGGAAATGAGAATATAGCTGGGACGAGTCGGGGAATGGATTGACAGTCCAGATGATAACATTAGTAGTCCTCACTATTCTGTTAAATAGTGTGATAGAAATGGTAATGAGGACTCAATTGAGTGTGGATATTGTCTAGATGATAATATTTGTATTAAAACTCACAGCGTATGTTTTGTCGTATTTTACACGACTGTTGTATAATTAAGTTGTATTTGAATTTTGTACCATGTATTTGGCGACTCAAGATGGGTGATGTATACCTATTTTGGGGGCGTGACATAGCTCATGACAAACTTAAGAATCTTTTCAAGCACAGCGGAATAAGTAAAAGATCCCCTTCATTGATATATTTATAATCACACATACATTGTTCGTAGAGTTACTTCAGTAGTAAGCAGTTAAAACATACATAGCAGTTATAGCAGTTAATGTACATAATATAAATGACATAAAGTAAAAGACTCAAGGGGTTTTTAAGTGGTTCAGAGACTCAAGCTCCTAATCCACTCTTCTGCTTTCAACTAGCAGGATTTCCACTAAGGAAGGGCAGCACCCTGAATCACTAAGATTCCTTCAAGGCCAGCAGCCTTGGGACTTCAGTTCACTAAGAACTCTTCAAGGCCAGCAACCTTGGAACTTCTCTAGTTCCCTAGGAACTCTTCAAGCCCAGCAAGCTTGGAACTTCATTTAGTCCCTTTCGGACAAGGACCCCTCAGGCCCTGGCTTCTTGTTGTTGTAGTTGTTGATGTTGTTGGTGCTGAGCTGCTAAGATGTCATTAAGCTCTGAACATCTTTTGTACTTAGCAGCTTGGTGTGGTTCTCTTTGCATTCTGCTTTGGGTCTGGACCACATCTTCTTTGGTGCAGCTGATCTTCACTCTTTTTTGCTCATCATCATCTGGTATCAGCTGTGTACCATCACCATCTGGGTTTGCTAAGTCTCTGTGCTTTTAGTAGACTTTGTCTAGCACTTAACAATCCCTGAACCCTTCTTGAATACTTTGCAGACATGGTTCTACACTTGTTCAGTTTCAGCTTTCGGTTCATGGTGATTCGTAGAGTGGCTCTCTTGATCTTCTTTGTACTTAGCCACTTTCTTGAATGCTATCTTCTTGGCCTTCTCGGCTCTCAGATTGGCTGCCATCTTTAGTGGCATTCTCATCTTTGTTGAGTGAAGCTTCGATTGTTTGATTCCTTTTTCAAAGCTGCTTCACTTCCGACTTGGTAGTCTCACTATCACTGAGACTTGTTCTATTGATCTTTGGTGGAACTCGTAGAGTCAACAATAACATTCACCAACTCAATGATTCTGCACCTTCACAATCATCAGCTCCTTTAGATCTTTGAAGCTCTGTTGATTTATAGTACTTCCCAATCTTCCCGTTGGAAAGTAGCCGTTGAAAGCTATTTAAATTGCCTCGTAGATCTCGAGTTATTTGGTACAGACTGCAGATGTGATATGACATCTTTTTCTGACTTCCTGACACTGCAGTCTGCTGTTTCACCAACCCTATCAGAGGTTGTCCTTGCATCGATGCTGTCAATAAGCTCTTATCTGAATATTACCCTTCAAATTGAACTGTTGCCAATGCTTCAGTCTTCAGCTATTCGAACACTACGATTCTGATGCATGTCTTCATGGACCTAATCGTAGTGTCTTGTTGGCTGGTAGAGAAAACACTACGATCTTGAGGATTGTTCGCTTGATCTTCAGTGTAGAACATCTCTTCCTCTTTTTGTGCAGTGCTTCATCACTTCTATTTGCCTCGACTATTCTCAGGTACTGATGACTTGATTCTTTGCTCTGGCCTCTTCTGAATAATAACACACTTCAAATTTATGGCGTGTCCAGCTCGCTTTTTCCTTGTGATCTCCTGTTCACTTATCATCAATGGACTGACCCAATGCTTAATCATTTTAGCCTTGTTATTCAGAGGCTGACCAGTATCTCAGTGTGTACTCCATCAGTTCCTTCTTTATTTGGCAAATACTACAATCCTGGTTACTTCCAAGATTGCTGTCATCTTTCTACTTGACAGCTACTGCATATGCTGACTTTCCTTAGTTAGTTACAGAAGTCTTTCTCTGATCTCTTTGTGGAAGACTTTATCTCAAATGGCTTCACAACTCAATCTGGATGTTGATTGGGTTGTTGCTTAGGTCTTCTGGTAGCTTTCATGCCATTCGTTGAGTGCTCTCTGGTTTCCTTCAGGTGGGACGTATCTATGCAGTGTCAACCAGAGGTTTCATTCCTTTGGATATTCAGGGAGTGCTCATTTGTTGATAATCGTATTTTCTCTATGATTCCGCTTTGGCATTATGATCATATCTGTTGATGTCTTAGTTTTGCACTCTATGATTCAGCTTTGGCTGTGCAGACACTACGACTCTGAGATCAGATCTTGACACTACGATTTCTGTCGTTGTGCTTGTTGTCTTCATCTGATCTTGCTCGACTACGATTTCTGTCTTTGGTATGATTAGTGGACTCTACAACTCTGAATGTAGTCTACGATTCTTGACTTGGCTTTGGCAGATACTCTGTTGGCTCGTAGATAGGCTGTCTCTACGATTCTGAACATGACTTCCTCATAGACTACGGCTCCGAGGAAGTGCTACTCGGCACACTACGATCCTTCCTCGTTTCTCCTGGCAGTCTACAAACTCTGAGATCTACTATCTTTCAGACTATAATTCTGCCTCGATAGCTCTCAAGTTATTCTTGACTCTCCTGGCAGACTACGATTTCTGGTGCAGTGCTCGACGATCAGACAAGCCTATCTGTTACATCATAAGATCAACCTAACATGCTTGATCTTTCTATATTTATAGTCTTTGTACATCATTTCTTTTTAAGGACTTTACAAAGCTGTTTTACTTATGTAGGATCAACCTAACACATTTGATCAATTCATTCTAAGTCCTTGTACATATGTTTCTATTATCTTTCAAGGGGCTTTATAGCTTTTCTTAATGTAAGCATACTTGCATATTCATTCATATATATATATATATCATAATCAAATCATATGTAAATAGGAATATCATTCACATGCTTATTCCTGACAGTTAGGAACGCAAATTCTAGAGTTGAATCGAAGTATTCCTTCTTCATCGATTCTTGCTTCTGGAATAACACCTTCTTGCACTTTCTTCTTCATACGCATCAGCCCCAGGTCCGTAGCTTGAGCAGCTTTAACTTTATCGATTAAAGTCAGTTCTACTCGTATATTTGCCATCATCACGTAGGTCCCTGGAGTCTTTAACTCAATCTCCATCCTTTGTAAATCGTATAAAATAGGCCTTTGTGTTGACAATATTGCACTCGTACTCGCATATGATCTTCTACTCAATGCGTCAACTACTACGTTTACTTTTCCAGGATGGTATTGAATAGTGTGATCATAATCTTTCAACAGCTCAAGCCAACGTCGTTGCCGTATGCTAAGTTCTTTTTGGGTGAAGAAATATTTGAGGCTTTTATGATCCGTATAAATCTCAACTTTCTCCCCATACAGGTAGTGTCTCCATATCTTCAACGCAAAAACGATTGCTGCCAACTCTAGATCATGAGTAGGATAATTCCTCTCATATTCTTTGAGTTGTCGTGAGGCATAGGCTATGACTTTCCCATGTTGCATGAGAACACATCCTAACCCTTTGCCCGAAGCATCGCTGTAGATAACAAATCCATCTGAACCAGATGGTATTGTCAGAACAGGTGCCGAAATGAGTCTCATCTTGAGCTCTTGGAAACTTTTCTTGCATTCTCGCTCCATATGAATTTTGTATCTTTTCGCGTCAGCTGAGTTAACGGAGTAGCGATTCGAGAAAATCCTTCCACGAATCTCCGATAATAACTAGTTAAGCCTAGAAAGCTACGCACTTCGGTCACCAACTTCGGTTGCTCCCAACTTTGTATTGCTTCAATTTTCGCCGGATCAATAGATACTCCATATTTTGACACCACGTGCCCAAGGAATGCTACTTCCTAAAGCCAGAACTCACATTTCTTCAGCTTAGCATATAGCTTGTTTTCATGAAGCCTTTCAAGTATTAGCTTCACATGGTATTCATGATCTTCACGGCTTTTGGAATAGATGAGGATGTCATCAATAAAGACAATAACGAACTGATCCAAATATTCCTTGAATACTCAGTTCATCATATCCATGAAAGCAGCAGGAGCATTAGTCAATCCAAAAGACATGACTAAGAATTCATAATGTCCGTACCGAGTTCTGAAGGCAGTCTTTGGAATATACTCAGTTTTAATATTCAGCTGATGATATCCAGAACGAAGGTCGATCTTTGAAAAGAATTGTGCTCCTTGCAACTGGTCGAATAGGTCATCAATGCGAGGTAACGGATACCTATTCTTGATGGGGTAGTCAATAAAAAGTCACATACTCCCGTCTTTCTTCTTTACGAATAAAACAGGAGCACCCCAAGGAGATGTACTAGGACGAATGAAATCGATGTCTAATAACTCCTGTAGTTGGACTTTTAAATCCTGAAGTTCAATAGGAGCCATTTGATATGGGGTTTTAGAAATGGGTTTGTACCCGGTTCAAGATTAATAAAGAATTCAACATCACGTTCTAGGGGTAGACAGGGAAGTTCTTCAAGAAAAACATCAGGAATTTCTCTAACCACATAAATATTATTCAAATCTGACTTGTCTTTATTCAAATCCATAACATGGGCTAAGAAAGCTTGACATCCGTTTTTCAATAAACGAATATCTTTGGGGCTTGATATGATAGTGACTGATTTTAGTGGTTTAGTTGCTTGAATTCGCATAACAGGTTGGTTTGGAATATGAAAACTAACAAACTTATGAAAACAATCAATTTTGGCATGATGAGTGGTTAACCAATCAATTCCTAAAATCACATCAAAAGCAAGTATCTTTAAAGAGATAAGATCAACAGGTAATGTGATAGTGCCAACTTGGATCAAGCAAGATTTATAAACTGTAGATGTAACGAAGGTTTCACCCAACGGGGTTTCAACAGATAAGTTAAAGTCCAATTTCTCCGGAGTCAAGTTTAAACGTTGAGCACAAGCAGGAGAGATAAAAGAATGGGTAGAACCGGTATCTAGTAAGGTATAAACTTTGCAAGAATTCAAGATTAGCTTACCCGTGATCACCTCGTTTGGGTTCCTCATGTTTTGGCCAGTCATGACAAACACTCTTCCAGGAACCGTTGATTTTGACTTATCCGGGATAGCCTTTGGAGTCACCATCCCCGCTGAACTTGGTTTTGCTACAGAACACTCTCGAACTATATGGCCCTCCTTTCCATAGTTATAACATACCTTGGATTTTTGTGGGCAGTTTGGGCTGATATATCCCTCTTTCCCGCATTTATAACACACGACCGGTGGTCGTTCTCCTCCCCTAGAATTTGTTGTTGGTGTTGGTGCTGATGTCTTCCCGTCATTGTTGAATCTCCTCTTTTTGAAATCTCCACTTGACTCACCTCTTCTATTATCATGGCCACGATTACTACCCGAGTGGTTACCGCTTTTGTCCGTATTCTTCCCTCCTCGCTGGTTATCATCGCTTCGATGACTGTTGTCACCGATATGACCCTGGTTGTGATCCCTCGGTTGAGTATACTCATTATCTCGCTCTAATAATTGAGCCCTATTAAAAACATCTGAATACAGAGAAAATTTATGAGAGATAAGGTATTGATGAATCTCGGGTTTTAGACTTCTCAGAAACATCCGCGTCATACGTTCTTCATTTTCTACCAAATGAGGTGCAAACCTGGATAACTCCGCGAACTTTACCTCGTACTGAGACACCGTCATGTTGTTCTATTACAGTCTAATAAACTCTACCTCCTTCATATGACGAATACTTTCAGGAAAGTACTTGTCATTGAACAGTTTTTGAAATCTTTCCCAAGATATGTTGAGTGCAGCTGGCTGGGTACGCTTCACAGATTCCCACCAGTAATATGCCTCTCCACGGAACATAAAGGTGGCGAATGGAACTTTCTGTTCCTCCGTACATCCCAAGTCATCGAATATCTTGGTAATTGCTTGACCCATGTTTCCGCCTTAATCGGATCGGGCTTTCTCCAGAAATCTGGTGGTCCCAACTCCTTGAACTGCTTGGTTGTGACAGACCGCGCGTTGCTATCACTTCCATCCGTATTTTGTACACGAGTCTCCCTCGTTTGATTTTGCATGAACTGCAAAAAGCTCCTAAACATTCCATTATTCATCATTTGCTCGATAGCATTATTTACAAGAGGAATATTGCCATCCTATTGCACGTTCTTCTGGTTTGTGACTAAAGGTTGTTCCACAGTCTCATACACTATATTGTTAACGTTCTCAGCAGCCATTCTTAAATACTGCCATAAAATAAGGGTTAATTAAACAAATTAACATATCATATAATATCCATATATTATGTTCGATCAATAAATAAGGTTAGATAGGACACACTAGCGAAGGATTTACTCATTTCTCCCTTCCCAGTTCTATTCCTCGATCTCCGCCAGAGACCATATCCCTAAGCTTTGATACCAACTGTGACGCACCCAAAATAGATATACAAAACCCATCTTGAGTCACCAAATACATGGTACAGAAAGCAAACTACAACTTCAATAATACAATTGTCGCGCAAAATACGACAACACACTATGAGTTTAAATACAAATATTGTCTTCTAGAAAATATCAACACTCAAATAAGTCCTCATTACAATTATTCAAACACTATTTTATAGAAATAGTGAGGACTGCTAAAACATCTTTCTAGAACCATCACTCCATACCCTGACTAGATCCTACTATGTTCTCACCTCTTGAGAAGAAAAATGGAACAAAAAGGAAAAGGGTGAGCTCAACTAGCCCAGTAAAGAATATTATGACTAAGATAATATACAACAAATTATCATTAGTCTTCAACAGAAAAAAATATGATAAAACATAATAGACAACAAGTTTTAGATCAAAACTGCAGCGGAAACAACAATCCATTAGAAGAGTCAAGTAGAGAATGAGTTCTACTATCTTCTAAGATTTAAAAGTCCATCATCAATATTTTATCCTTGTAACAACAATCAATATACATCTTTAATCGAATATTCATCTTTGCACTACAGGCCAAAAATATTCATTTGTATCACCAGTTGGTCATGTTCATCTCAACACCTGTTCATCTTTGCACTACGGGCCAAAGATATTCATTAGTTAATCATTCATCTTTGCACTACAGGCCAAAGATATTCAATAATATCATCATTAAGGACTGAGGATGATGAAAAATATTTTAGAGAACGAATCCAGTGAGACAGAAGGACAAATATTAGGGATTCGTGTTACAGTTTATCCAAGATCGTTAATACTTCATAATAACCAATTTTGAAGTGGAATTCAAAAATAAAGATCAAAACATGGATACAATCAAAGATAGCAACCATAATAGACATCTTGGACAAAAAGGAAAAATTTCATTTTTCGGTGAATAGTGCCGTATTCGTGAATAGTGCCATATACGTAAATAGTGCTGTATACGTGAATAGTAACCCTGACACAAAAAGTTTCAAATTTGATTAAAAAGTTCAAAACAATATTTCGGCATAATAATATTGAAGAAAATAATATCATTTAAGAAGAAAATAACATCCCTTACCTCAAAAAAATAGTACTTTGGAATGAAAGGTCGGAAGTGATGCTGAATGAAACTTGTACTGAATAACAACTCTCAAAGTATCTAAATACTCACAAAATACGCTCGATAATATAGAGACAGAAAGAGAGAAAACTTTGTTTCTGGTGTAATTTTCAATTCTAACTTAGCCCTCTATTTATAGGAAAATATTAGCACGCCGAAGCAGACTTGACCTGCTACCTGATGGCTTTACCTGCTACTATTACCACCCACCACATTTGAAATAAAAGTAAGCACATTTCTTCACTAACCACAAGTGGGGCCCACCAATTCTAAAATTTTTCACCAAAATCATTTATAAACCTAATTTCCGAATCAGTCACCTCTTAAAATTCATATAAATCATACGTTCATTTTTAACGGTTCAAAATTTGTGGACATATACTCAACTTATATATGTATAACATATCCAAAAATCATAACGATTCAACGGTTGGATTAAAAATTATAACTCATGCAATATATCGTAAAAATACTAATTTAATTTTTAATACCTCCATTCCGACAAAAATACTGATAGAACACCTCAACATTAATTCCTTCAATTATAACCACATAAAATAAATAAATCCATCATTTATATCCGCATCAACTAAATATTTCCTTATCAATAATTAATTATTCACAAATAATATTACAAAATCACAATAATGACAACCAGGCAGTTCCCAGGAAAGAGGGGGCTTTCCAATAAGGATTTCTCCTTACTGGCGCGCAATTAGGTGACCAAACCTCTCCTTGACAGAACTTTCTAGACATTACCAATAATGTTATCTAATAATATTATTCAAATAATATGAATTATTGATCTGATAATGATAAATACTATGCAGTGATAATTATTGAAACAACAATAATATAAATATCAACGCAACAATTATTGAATCAATAAAATAAAATATTTAACAGTAACTACTGTAATAATTATTGAGTAGTGCCTTCTTACGTACGAATCAATAATTCAATAATACTATGCAATACCGTGTGCTACTGTGCAACCACACATATTACTATATTTTTAACCACCGGGTATTCCAACAGTGTTAACGGTAACAACAACGCCGTTATTTATAAAAACTTATACTTTGTCATTTTCCCTTCATCCAATCGTTTTCCGTTATGGGGCCCACAAATGGCTGCACCATCGTACGAATATTCTCCGTAAACAAGAATATTCCACGACCAAACAAATATTCCCAGACAAAAATGAATATTCTATAACCATTTGCTTATTTTGCAAAATTTATACATTTCACCAATAACCAAAGCATTATATCAAATTAACACCTTATTAATTTAGAATAATGAATAGAGGAAAATTTAATTTTATTTATAATAAGTTGGGGTCTTACAACCTACATCGTGTAGCATTCATGTATATTACTTTAATATAACAACTTTTCCTTTAAAACATTCTCTAACACAAAGCTAACAAGTTTAAATCATGATAAAGATATTATACATCATATATCATGCTCACTTAAGTTCCACATCAATCATGTATGTGGTCTCATAAGTTCAAAATTTGTAAAACATATATTACTTCAAAGTTCGTTTTCTAAACTTTAGTTTTTCATTACAAATTTCTTACTAAAACGTGTTGATCACTTCATACTACACAAGAAAACCTTATATCTCATGTTATACAACTTCTCAGGTATGTGTTTAAGATATAACACTAAGTTCTCAGCACATAGCATAAACAAAACCATCAACTAATTTTGGGCTACGGCGCAGCTACGCTGCACCCTAGTATAAATAGGGCGTAGCTGCTTCATACCTGCACCAGAGGCAGTGATCTGCTCTGTTCTGCAGAGCCTTAGCCACCTTGGTTCATTTCGATTTTAAACATGCTACAACCTACCATTTAAGAGTTTAAACATGTAAACATACTTCAGAAACATATCATGTCATGTTAATTCACTTTGATTAACAAAGAATTTCAAGTAATTTTCAAGAATTAACTAGACCCATTTCAAGAACATAGTAAAATCTATACCTTCTTGAGCTTGGATTGATTTCTCTCTCTCCTCTGATAATACTCCCTAATGGCTCAACAACTAACACTCACTAATGCACTTCTCAGACAAATTCTTTAGCAACTGAGAAATGAAGAAGGAGAGGCTATACATAGAGAACTCATTGTCTAGACAATGTTCTTACCCCATGGTTTTATTCACAGGAAATTGGAGGGATACAAGGGTTATAGAGAGTTAGCCAACCACTATTTGTATAGCCATCATCACTACAAATCCTAGCTGCTGGAGTTTTACGCAATGGAGAGTAGCACAATGTTCATGTACTAATGTGACTCTCAATTTGGGACAAGCTCAGCAACAAGTTATTTAAGGCTTGGTTTGGATACTAAAATTCCAAAAATGTAATCTTAATGTACAATTGTTACCATATTAGGAACTTAAGGTTTAATTTTGGTACTCACATCATATAATCCATATATATTAAATACACACAATTAAAATAACATAGTTAAGTATTATTGACTGGGTAGTTCCATAATTATCTCTACTACTCACCTAGCCATATCATAACATTATTTAATATTATCTATCCAGTGTGCACACATTACTTCTTTTCCAATTTCTGGAATACACATATATTTAATTATTTCGGTATTCAAATCACTTGTAATTTTATTGCAGTACTTGATACTTCATATCATTAGAAGGTATTTTTATTATATGATCTTGTGCATGTCACACATTACACTAATGTTCCATTTCATTATCAACAATAGAATTAATTTTTCTAAGTTTGGACACTGGCGCAGCTGTGCCATTTTGTACTGCTGGGAGGATGCAGCTGCGCCGATCCCTGGCAGTGCAGAAATGGGTTAGTGTAACCCCCCAAAATCCAGTCTATCTTTACACCTGGATTCCGTACGTTACGAGTACATCATTCATCCAAACATACATCATTATATACTGAAATATATTAACATACATTCTAAATTCTCAAGGTTTTAAAACCTTATAACCTTTCTCATTACAAATAATGACAATTACATTATTCCTTTCATCTTATAAGAGTGACTTTTATCCGCCACCAAGGATACATAACCGTTCATTAAACTAGTCTATAGTTTAATTTTCATCTTTCTACATTAAAAGTCTTCACTTGATCTTCTCGCTCATTCACATTCTGAATAGCACTTCATCTGGATACCATCAGTTTGATCCTTATGGGATCCTTAAGTTCGTCTAACACCGTTCACTGAAAATGTTTTTCATTTAAAGCAAGTGTGAACATTCAATTGCCCAGCAAGTCTTAGCAGTTGAACATACAACTTCAAGAGTTTAACATTCCTTTGTAACTTCGATAACCGAACAAAGGTTATGAAGCAGCTTGAACAATAGGAATAATCTCGATTCCTATTATTTTAAAACATTAGTCACCTTCACTTTGAAATACTTTCATTTTCTACTCTCTTTCATACACATTCTGTTTGGCTAGAATCAATAGCATATACTTAACAATAATGGTTCATGTATAAACAGAACATTCTTTTATTGAACAGTTCAATCATAGAACATTTTATCTTATAGAAACACCGAAGTGTTCAAATTATGGCATAAGGCCTCATATATTTTACCACCTTATACAAATATCGCATATTCGCACATAGACAGAACTTCTCAAGTTCAACATCTAAGAAGTTTAAGAAACTAACATTCATTTAAAATATGAATGAAGTTAGGAAACTTGCCTTATGCCCAGCTACATCTTACGCCGAACTGCTTATTTCAATTCCTATATAACACATAATGCAATCACACATACACCAATTAGTCATATACTTGACTTACACATTGGTTTACTTAACTTTACTTCTTAGGGTTCGCGTTCTTGCAATATAATTTTACGCGACTAACTTTCATTACAGATTTATGGCTTCATGACATACGGAGATGTCTTACTCAAAACGTTCTTCATCTTTGATGATTTACATTCTTATCTTCTTCTTATAACTTCTCTAGGACTCATCACACATCGCTTCTCTGTTGGTAGTCCATATGGTACTCTGAGTGGTTTTCCACAAACAACTAACAAACAAGTTCCCGTCTCATCTACACTGCCATCATAGTGAGTTAGATCGGTTGATAGTTTCGTATATACCTTCACTCTCTGAAGGAATTGTTTAGCCTAGCTCCCATATGTCAACCATCAAAGGTTACGATTGTACCACAACCTAAATTTATCTTAACTTATACGAACTATTAACTATAATATTCGTTAAGCCAATTTCTTATTCCTTTTCGCTTTCTGGAAAGTAATTGCCATACCTCAGGACTCATTCTTATCCGACTCACATTCAGCTTTAATTAATCTTATTACTGTTCGATACGGCTTTCACGATACCATTCATATGTTATTTACTACCTTTGTCAACGTCTATGTCATACCACCAGGGTATACTTAGCACGCTCGTCCAATGCGAATACGATTCATGAGGATCGTTTACATATTCAACGTTCATGTTGCTCATCTCTTAACCTCTCATTCAACCTTTACTCAAGATTTTAATCGCTTTCAATCGTTATCCATCCCGTGAACCCAATGTTCTTTATTCATTCTTAACGTCGAAGCCATACCGATCGTTGTATGCTAAGACCGATTGTTCATCACAACAACGTTGCATTCACAGCGTCTATACGCTTTAAACTTATCTCTCATTACCACAACATAACATCGAAATGTTATTCATTACTTTCGTCACTCATCGTCTAAGGAATCACAATCATAGCAATCCTTCACGTTCGTTTATTGTGACTACGATCCCCGGATCTCGGTTCCGTAATCCACAATTATATTCTTTTAATCTCGGTTAATCTTTTCGTTCAACCTTCATTAAAGGTTTAAAACACTTGATTAAGTGTTAAATTAGGCGAACTACATGTTCAAATTTCTTTCTTGCACATCCCCCAACAGTTGAGCACTTAAAAGCTCATTACTGGCCTTTTTCCCTGTACCGGCGCTGCGACGCCACTCTCTTCACTAAGACTCGCACTGCGACGCGAGTTAATAGTGTCTGGCTCTCCGGTCTGGCGCTGCAGTGCCACCTTATAAGGCATGTCTGGCGCCGCGGCGCCAAGCCCTTCTTCTCGAAATTTTTTCTAAGTGTTAACTTCATTTTGAGACACTTACTTTTCGATCTCATAACTTCTTCGTTATAACTCAAAACGAGGTCGTTCCAAAGCCATTTTCTTCTTTTTCTTACATAATTTGATTACCCATGGACAAAACTTTGTTCTGAATCCGTTAACATGCCATTCAATTGGCTTAATCTTCGCCCTTTATTCGTTTTACATTATTAACGTTCTTCGTTCGTTCGTCCGTAATTCGATCATCCGAACTCAGAATTCATTCATTCTTGAGTCTACGACTCACGTTTTATATGTTCTCTTCAAGAACGTTTCAACCTTTCCTAACCAAGCAATAAGCATCTAACTTATACGCGATGGTTTTAAACTTTTCAATCAATAACGTTTATACTACGATGATTTTAAATTTGTCCATCAACAACGTTCTTCGCGTGTTCTTCATGTTCTTTGTTCGTTCTTCATTTTTAAACGATATTTTGGATTATGATTTCACTTTTTCTTGGAATTTGATTTTATAGAACGTCATTCCTTACTTATTTAACCTACTCATTCATAAGATTCATTCGGATCGCTCAAAATCCTTACGAATCTTTTACTTCCTTAAGAAATTTATAAAATAAACTTCTAATTCTTATTTCCTAATTTTCTTACGATTTCAACCATATGAAATCATTTCTAACTTAATCTACTTCTTATCTTCATTAAGTTAAATTTTTGAACGTATTAAACTTAAAGAAAATTAGAAGAAACTAGGGTTCAGATTACCGTTCTTCATTAATCTCCTTCCGTCGGACAAAGCGTGCACTCCGGCAAGCTTTTCCTCATCTTCTTCCTCTTCTTCTCCCATCAGAACTCTCTCTCTTTCTCTCTCAAGTGTTGGTTGAAATTTTCAATCAAACAAATGAGCTTAAGGCTTCTTTATATAGAAAACCAAGGCTAGAGACATTTTAGTCATTTTGCCCTCTCAAACCTCCTTACTATTCAAGGCTTAAGGAATAAGTTAACTTAGCCCTCAAGTTTGTTTAACCCTTAAGTTTCGTAGTTCCCTCTTATGGATTTCGTCCGACAGTTTTAAAAACTGCGATTCTCGAAATCTAAATATTTTTGGATATTTCGTCTTTCCTTTACCGATTAACTTTTACGTATTCTTTGGATTTCCAAAAAACTGAAAAACACTTTTTGGTGTCAAGCTTTTTCCTTCAGGTTTTCCCCTAACATAGCTAAATGAATAAAAAGTACATAAAAGTACTTTTTGTCATTTTTATTTTGTCCGATTTCTGCACGTTTTTCGAAAAAAACTTTTATCGGCTTACTAAATTTTTCACTACATATTATCGTCAAATCTTTCGACGGAATGTCATTCTGACGTATCGAACTCTAGAAATGGCTTAGGTTATTCAAACCCTAACCCTTAAGTTTTGTCGAGTGAATAATGCCTATTTCGTCTTTTTCCCCAGAAATATTTTATTCCCAAATTTTTTTTATTTTCATCTTGAAAATTCTTACTCGTTCAATCTAGCTCGTAGCCAGAATCCTCCCGATTAATAAACACATAACACATATTAATATTAATAAAAATTCATTTTATTAATAACTAATTCTTTAAATCTTAATTTCTGGACAATTCGGATTTCTAGGTTGTCACATCCTTCCCCCCTTATAAAAATTCCATCCTCAGAATTTTTTCAAACCACACCCATACCCGGGTCATCACATTCACCCCTTCTTCACAGAATTTCGTCCTCGAAATTTTAGCCTACCCCTCTTCTCAACTTCTCTTTAAAGAAGTTCTTATCTTTCAAACATTCTCTCACCTTCACAACTTATCAAGAATTATTAAGTAGAATGAACAACGAGGAATATAAGAATTCCTTTAAAATATTTCATACTTTTGTCGAGGGGTCAAATTAACCTGAACTCTTACTAGGTTTACCAGCATGATGCCGTAACCTTTCTTTCCACGGTCAGTTTATAATCACTAAGAAGGTAAACTACCTCTTTCATACGTAGGCGATCAACCTATTGTATAACCCCATTTCAGGGTATGTTCACCTCAGACTTAATCATTTGATTACGCACCAAAACAATTTAGTTTGGCACAACTTCTCAAAGAAAGCTAGATTTTCTTTTTAAACATAACATACCATTTGTCTAGCCGAATCAAATAGCATAGACCATACCAATAAATTGGATATCAACTTGAAACATTCGTCTAGTCAACTCAATTGATATCAACTACTTCTTTAAATTTTTTTGCAATACATCAAAATGTTTTATGACTTCATGATACCGTACTTTTCACAGTACGTTGAGGACTTTATCAATTTGTGACTTTGTCATTTATACATCATACCATAGAGGGTTGTTGATCCTAAGATCACATCCAACACTAGGTTCAATTGCATTCATAACTCCATCCTTTTACTATCTTTGCATCAATTGCACCGATGATATAAATTTCATTTTGATATTTCAAATCAATTTTTGTCTGGCCAAAACTATTAGCATAGACATACCAAGAATAGTTCTTTTAAAATCCATTGGTTCCAAAAGTTGAACCAACTTTTTCATTTTCAAAACGTGCATATTAGCACGATTTCAAGAAATTTTAAAATCTAGCATAGCTAGATGACTTGGAATATCCTATTCTCCATCTTCCTTCATTGTCCTACTTGCGACAATACTTAATCTCCTCTAGCACCTTCAATGCTAATTCTACTGAAAATACTTACTTTCAGTCTAAACATTCCTATACCTTAGTATAGTTCATCCACTTACCACACTTTATGTGTTTAGGAACTTTCCACAACCATATATGTTTAAGAACTTATCTTCGTAATATGTAATCCAAGAATAAATCAAGGACTATCCATATGCTTAGGGCTCAGAAACATAGCATATAACTACGAGTCACAAACTTTTCATAAGTATGAGTTTCAAGAACCCGCACCTATTTTATCATTCTTTACCTATCAAGTATATACATGAGAAAAGATTCACCTTCTCGTCATATACATATTGATAGCACGACATACTATTCCAATGATTATCACTATAATAACTAAGTAATCACAAACCCTGTGATAACCCGAGATTTCGAATAATTAAAATTTTACGAATAAATTTTTTTTTATTATTAACATTGACTGTTAATAAAGTACTGTGTATCTGTGATACGAATTTTGAAAATTAGTCAATTTGTGCATTGACTGAGAAAATAGAGTAGAGTTGTGCTTAACAACTTTAGAAAACCCTAACCCTAATTTTCGAATAGGGATTCGATAGAAAATATAATTAAAATAATTGTATTGTTGATTATGTGTTTGTACGATTTGGAAATATTGATCAATAATTGATCGGATAAGGTTTAATATTATGAAACCCTAATAAGGGATTTAAAACCCTAATCTTAAATATAGAAAATTATTTGTACAATTAAAACCCTAATTGTACGCCGAGAAACCCTAATTTAAAATCTGGGATTTTCTAAACCCTAATTTTTATTTTAGAAAAATTTATTTTTCTAATTAAACCCTAAATTTGCAAATTATGGGAATTAGAATTTTTAGACCTAAAGGGTACAAAACCTAAATCCTAGATTGTCCAAACCCTAAACCCTAAGGGTTTCATTAAGTTCAAATTCTAGAAGAAAGTGGAAATGGCCATAATACCCTTTATGGGATTTTTATTTGATAACTTGCAAAATTGGCCATTACCTTTATTAGGTCACCAACTCTTTACCAACCATTGACTTTAAGACATCAAATCTCAGCAAATCCAGCAACTCAGCCGAAAATTTAAGCAACATGCATGAATCTAGAGCATTATATAAGAGATTTAGAGAGAGAAAATCAAGAACATTTGCCATTTTGCTAGCTTACTCTCACCAACTCTCTCTCTCTCTAAACCCACGAAAACTCAGTGTTTGACCAGTCCTATAAACATCCGAAGATCAATCAATAACAGATTGGATAGCCAAAATCAAAAATCAAGCATAAAAGAGGTATAAAACCCTAATTTTGAAATCCTTCGATTTCTTGTTATTTGTTGAAATTGATTGTTCAAATATGTGTAATAAGGTGTCAATTGATGATCTGGGTTGATAAATCATGAACCCATAACATCAAAGTGCACGAATTTAAAGTTTTTCAAAATCTGTTCTTGAGACTAAAAGTCGTCTGACAAGCCAATGTCAGACGCTCTAGATCTTTGTGTGTTTATGATTCTTGATGTTTTATGGTTTGGATCTGTATCTGGACATGTTTTCTTTAAACTGAAAGTGGTATCAGGGTCATTGGATTCTTAGATCAGAAGTTATTTAAGGTCAAACATCATTGACCGGCGTTGACCGAGCCGAATCTGGGTAACCCAGAAGTGCTTGAACAGCGCCTGACAACGATTTTGCAAGGCCGGATCTGACAGATTTGATTGTTGGTTAATGTTGTTTTTGTAACCAAGTTGAAGCCTGTTAGTTGTAATATAGATCCATGCTTTTAAATGTCTTAAACAACAAGCAGAACGAACATAAAAGATGGTCAAACTAGACCATCCGTTCACGGGAATAGTTTCTGGAAAACCCAGAAAACGGGTTGAACAAGGTTTCTGTCAGAGTTTGACCGGATGGTATCTTGTAGATATGTTGTTGTTAAACTGATGTGTTGCTTTGTGAATGTTCTATGACATACGGTCTATAATGGTAAACCTTTAAATCACATAAAACACGACCTGAACATGGATTAAAATGAAGTTGAAAGTAGCAACTCGGTACTGATTAAGCCCAGAAAAACCCAGAATGGGTCTGACAGCTTCTTTGAAGCTCTAGATCTTGCCGTGTTGTTGTTGTTTGATCTAAGTGTGAGTTACATGTTGTAGTGTTACATTTTGGCTACACGATCACACTTCAAACAAGTCCAGAAACAATTTGAGCCGAGAATTATGGCCGGTCAAACAAGGTAGGTTGTGCTGCCGGCTGTCAGTGTTCTTGAGCTCAAGAACACCTACAGCGACGCTTTGTGTCGCTAAAGGCCTATAGAGACGGTTTTAATTAATTTAATTTTCAGAATTTTCAGAAATTATTAAAAAAATAGAAATAAATTCTAAAAATTACCAAAAATGGTTTTAAAAATTATTTTAAATTATGAAAAATAATTTTTGACCAATTGGAATATTTTTCTTTAATATTTATAATTATTTAAATATTAAAGGTATTTAATTTATTTAATTAGTGTATTAAATAAATTAGAGAAAAATGATTTAATATTATGAAAAATCATTTTAAATAAGAATAATGTATTTAAAAATATTTTGAGTTATAAAATGTAACTTTTAATATTTTTGGAGAATTTTTATTAATAATTTAATATTAATGAAACTAGATTTATTTAATTATTATATTAAATAAATAAGATAAAAAATAATTTTAATGATTTAAAAATCATTTTAATTGAGAATAAAGTATTAAAAAAAATATTTTAAATTATAAAATATAATTTTCAATATTTTTGGAGAATTTTCATTAATAAATTAATATTAATGATATTTGATTTATTTAATTATTATATTAAATAAATGAATTAAAAATGATTTTATTGATTTAAAAATCATTTAAAAATGAGAAAAATGGTTTAAAAATATATTAAGTTATAATTAATGACTTTTAATATTTGGATAATAATTTCATTAATATTTATATATTAATGGTAATGATTTAAAAATGATTTTAATTACTTTAAAAATCATTTAAGTAGAATATTGATGATTTAAAAATATTTTAAGTTATTGATAATAACTTTAATATTTTGGAAAATATGTTAATAATATTTTGATATTATTATATATTAATAATAATATGATTATTTGATAATTAAATCATTTAAAAATGATTTAAGTGTTTGAAAAATTATTATAAATTATAATAATTGCTTGATAATTATTAAAAGTTTCCGAAAAATATTATAATTGATAATTGACTTATCTAAATTAATATTGAAGCTTAGAAACCGAATTTAATTGACAATCAATGTGTTAATTGTCGAATAGGGTGACCAGAACACCGAGAATGGACCGAAGTCCAACCAGACTGAATTAGTTTGACTTGTTAAGTGCTTATATAGGTTATAAACACTAATGTGACTATGTGGTAATGTGTTTAGGAAAATTTTGACTGTGAATACAGTGCTGTGTGATATAAATGTTTGTGCTAATTGTGAGACCTACATTATTGGTTATAGGTCTTTCGAAATCAGATAAGTATATTGTGTAGCTGTAATCAGCGGAAGAGGCAAGTTCCCTAAGTCAACCTTGAGTTATTTCTTTCGATTATTATTGGTGGATAATTATTGCTAATTATGCCACGTCCAGGGATTTATTGTTGAAATTAAATTTTCAAATTAGAAAATATATATTCGTAGAATTACTGTTGTTGGATATTCATATATGTAGAAGTTAGAATTGACAATACAGATAATTCCTGTTTATTGTCAAATTATTATGAGAAATATCTTAGCTAATTATTTCTAGCTAGACGAAAAATTTGTTTGAACTTGATAGGTTAGAGAAGAGAATTCAATTATTATTGATAGGTCGATGCCAATTATTTCGGCTAGATCGAGAAGCAAATAGAATTTGAAATCATAGTATTTCGTTGTAAAATCAAAATCTTGATTCTAAAACTGAGAAGAACAACCTTTTATATAAAGGGAACATTTTGTTGGTCGTGAATTCGACCTTTGCGCGCGTTTTGAGTATTATGCATAATATAGGGTACAAAGAGTTGGCCGGCTCTGAGTACTTGCAGAGGGTATGATTTAATCTTTATGGTTATCTGATACACCTGAGTATTTATCAAAGTAAATCTTTGATATCTACCCGAGAAAATAAAGTTCAAGATCTAGTGTGATCACTCAGTATAAATCTGGAGAAATATTTCGTTCGTAGAATTGATTCTAGATTATTCACTAGAATACCGTAGAAACTTGAAAGCGTTGTACTCTTTCATTATTGAATTATTGTGTTGTATAGAATACGAGAAAACTTGTTATTAAATAACGATTTGTTCAGCTATTTCAAAGTTCCCTGAACTTTGGTTTCATTCTATCAAAATAGATAGTCTGTTGTTTTGAATCCTTATACATTTATTGTATGTATTAACTTGCGGGGCAAATTAGTTGCTCACCCTTGCTAAATAAAACTTTTCAGCTAGGGACAAAGTGGCAGGAGGTGCTGCGAAGGATAAAGGCAAAGGCGTTGTAATAAACTAGTTATAATTGGCATATTTATTATGTTGTATTTGTAAACCCTTTTTGTATAACTAAAGGGTATGTTTGTAAAGTTAAGGTTAGAGAACCTGGGTAATGTATTGAGAAACTCTGATAAAAATTTATGTAAGATACTATCTATATATATTATGGGTAGTTAAATGTTATTTATATTGTGGATCGTGAACACCAAACTCGGGAGTCAGGTAACCCGGATTTGGGGGTGTCACAGGTTGGTATCAGAGCTGTAGTGACTAAGGTGTCACCAGCTGGTAGAATAGTCGTAGGTTATAAACCTTAAGTGGGGTGGGAAAACCCTAGGATTATAACCATAAGCGAGATAGAGAATACTCATTTAGAGTACTAAGTGAGGGATTGCAGAAGCGTATCGATAGTGAGAAATGTGGACACATAGTGTGAGAATGTTGTACTAGTAAAGTACTAATCAAGTCGTTTAAACTGCTTGTAGGATGTCTGAAGAAGGTGAAAAGAGTGCGGAGTTGCTAGCGGCTGTTGCACCAGTGCCAGTAGCCGGGGTGCCAGCGCAAAGCGAATCTGTTGAGAAGTTGGGAGAAGATGAACCAATGGTTAATCTTGGGAGTGATAATGACGATTATCCCGAGATGTATCTGAGTGGAGATGAGGAGGCAGAGTCTGAGCCAGTTAAGGTGGAACTGAAGAATAAGATCAAGGTTGGTGAACAAGATCAGCTATCTGTGGAAGTCCAGGAACTCCGAAGCAAGGTATTTCTCTTGGAAGAGTTGTGAAAGACGGAGCGGGCATTGCGTGAAATGACTGAAGAATGGAACGAGCTGAAGGCGCAGGTGGAGAAGATGAAGGCTGAAGGTGGAGGATCATCTGAGGGAACCAGTAAGAAGGACAAGAAAAAGAGGAAGAGGGACAAAGACAGCCCTAATTCTGGAAATTCGAACCCAAAGAAGAAGCAAGCTTGTATCAAGTGTGGAAAGACTCACGCTGGAGAATGCATGATGTGGAAGAATGTATGCTTCAACTGCAAGCAGGAAGGACATATTTCTCTGCATTGTCCTAAGCCAAATTTGAGGAAGTGTTTTTCATGTGGGCAGACGGGTCACGGATTCAACAAGTGTCCCAGCAAGAAGAAGACTGGTGAAGGAAGTGGTCGGTAGACAATTAGATATATATAATAGTATCTTTTGGTAGAAGTTTCTGATATTAAGATATGTGATATCAAGAACGGTGTTTAAACATATGTAATTATATGTTTGTATGAATAAAATCTTTATTTTCTATATGAATATAAGATTAAAATGAAATTGTGTGTTCTTAAAACTCATACTTATGTGACATTCTTGACTCGTAGTTATATGAAATGTTTATGAACCCCTCAGCGAACGGACGCCAAAGGTCAGACTAGGGTAAGTTCGTAAACTCATATAATTGTGGCCAGGTTATGAACTCATAAGTGTGGTTTTATGAACTGGAAATAGTAATGTGAAATTGGAGAATGTTAACTTTTTGTGTAAAGTTGGAGAATTGCAACTTTTGTACAGTTGGGTATGATTAATCCTAAAATAATTTTAAAAGGATAATAATATGTGTTAAGTACTAAATGTACTATATGCTATTTGAATAAATATGCGATTACTTGAGAATTATGTGTTGAATTCTTATTGTGTTAAGAATTTGTGTAGAATAAGAGTATTAATATAAGATTTTTATTTAAATCAGATCATGCCGCCAAGACGACATAATCGAAACCAAAGAGAAGAACAATCAGTGAATAACGAAGAAGATCAAGTGGACCCGATTCAGAATTTTGTGGATATGCTGGCCCAAGCTATGGAAAATAGGGCTTCAGCCAGGGGAAGACCAAGGAATCAGCCAGCCGACGGATTGGCTAATTTTAAGGATTTTAAAGCGGTAGGACCACCGGAATTCAAGGGGACTACGGATCCGATCGAAGCCCAAACTTGGGTGAAAGAGATGGAGAAAGCGTTCGTCATTGCGCGAGTGGCGGAAGAGCAAAAGACGGCTTTTGCAACATATCTAATGAAGGGAGAAGCCAATTATTGGTGGGAGACGAATCAAGCGAGAGGGGGTACAGCGGTGGTAGCATGGACCAGATTTAAGGAGTTGTTCTTTGAGAACTACTTCTCGCCGAGTATGCAATCTCGGATGGAAGTTAAGTTCTTGGAACTTAAGCAGGAGAATTTGTCTGTTTCGGAGTATGCTGCTAAATATAACGAATTGGCGCGATTTGCACCTCATCAGGTGGATACAGAAGCAAGAAAAGCGAGAAGATTTGAGAACGGATTGAAGCCGGGAATTTACAACAAAGTAGCTGTGCTGCAGATCAACACGTTTGCGGCTCTACTGGAGAAGGCATTAATTGCTGAAGGAGGAAGCGAGGATGCATCTCGTTTTCATCAGGAGAAGAGGAAGAATACCAGTGAGGGTGGAAGTGGTGGTGGTAGTAATTCGAATAAAAGGAAGTGGAGCGAAAATACCCAATCGGGTAGCAAAGCTGAAGGGAATAGGAAAGGAGGAGGGCCGTGTGCAAATTGTGGGAAGAACCATGCTGGAGTTTGTCTTAAGAAGAAAGGAGTTTGTTACAACTGTGGTCAAGAGGGGCACATGTCACCTAATTGTCCCAGTCCAAAGAAGATACAAGGTTGCTATGCCTGTGGATCGACTGATCATTTGGTGCGGAACTGTCCGAAGAAGAACGCAGAAAAAGAAAGTGCCAACAAGGGACCTGGTGGTGGAATCTTGGCGATTCGAGGACCTGCACAGCCAGGAAAACCAACAGCCCGTACATTTAACATGACGGCGCTAGATGCCGTGGCTACTCAGGAGGTAGTAGTAGGTAATGATTTCGTTTAGAAATTTAATTACGCGACTATTATGATTTAAATAATTCTGTGAACTGTTATCTTTTATAGGTTTAAGTCACAGGTTAGAATTTGAAACACAAATTAATATTGTGTTGATAACAACGAATTGATGATACAACATTAAAAGATTGTAGAGAATAAGAAAGCGGTGATTCCGAGGACGGAATCCTTTAAGGAGGGGTGAATGTGATAACCCGAGATTTCGAATAATTAAAATTTTACGAATAATTTTTTTTTTATTATTAACATTGACTGTTAATAAAGTACTGTGTATCTGTGATACGAATTTTGAAAATTAGTCAATTTGTGCATTGACTGAGAAAATAGAGTAGAGTTGTGCTTATCAACTTTAGAAAACCCTAACCCTAATTTTCGGATAGGGATTCGATAGAAAATATAATTAAAATAATTGTATTGTTGATTATGTGTTTGTACGATTTGGAAATATTGATCAATAATTGATCGGATAAGGTTTAATATTATGAAACCCTAATAAGGGATTTAAAACCCTAATCTTAAATATAGAAAATTATTTGTACAATTAAAACCCTAATTGTACGCCGAGAAACCCTAATTTAAAATTTGGGATTTTCTAAACCCTAATTTTTATTTTAGAAAAATTTATTTTTCTAATTAAACCCTAAATTTGCAAATTATGGGAATTAGAATTTTTAGACCTAAAGGGTACAAAAACTAAATCCTAGATTGTCCAAACCCTAAACCCTAAGGGTTTCATTAAGTTCAAATTCTAGAAGAAAGTGGAAATGACCATAATACCCTTTATGGGATTTTTATTTGATAACTTGCAAAATTGGCCATTACCTTTATTAGGTCACCAACTCTTTACCAACCATTGACTTTAAGACATCAAATCTCAGCAAATCCAGCAACTCAGCCGAAAATTTAAGCAACATGCATGAATCTAGAGCATTATATAAGAGATTTAGAGAGAGAAAATCAAGAACATTTGCCATTTTGCTAGCTTACTCTCACCAACTCTCTCTCTCTCTCTAAACCCACGAAAACTCAGTGTTTGACCAGTCCTATAAACATCCGAAGATCAATCAATAACAGATTGGATAGCCAAAATCAAAAATCAAGCATAAAAGAGGTATAAAACCCTAATTTTGAAATCCTTCGATTTCTTGTTATTTGTTGAAATTGATTGTTCAAATATGTGTAATAAGGTGTCAATTGATGATCTGGGTTGATAAATCATGAACCCATAACATCAAAGTGCACGAATTTAAAGTTTTTCAAAATCTGTTCTTGAGACTAAAAGTCGTCTGACAAGCCAATGTCAGACGCTCTAGATCTTTGTGTGTTTATGATTCTTGATGTTTTATGGTTTGGATCTGTATCTGGACATGTTTTCTTTAAACTGAAAGTGGTATCAGGGTCATTGGATTCTTAGATCAGAAGTTATTTAAGGTCAAACATCATTGACCGGCGTTGACCGAGCCGAATCTGGGTAACCCAGAAGTGCTTGAACAGCGCCTGACAACAATTTTGCAAGGCCGGATCTGACAGATTTGATTGTTGGTTAATGTTGTTTTTGTAACCAAGTTGAAGCCTGTTAGTTGTAATATAGATCCATGCTTTTAAATGTCTTAAACAACAAGCAGAACGAACATAAAAGATGGTCAAACTAGACCATCCGTTCACGGGAATAGTTTCTGGAAAACCCAGAAAACGGGTTGAACAAGGTTTCTGTCAGAGTTTGACCGGATGGTATCTTGTAGATATGTTGTTGTTAAACTGATGTGTTGCTTTGTGAATGTTCTATGACATACGGTCTATAATGGTAAACCTTTAAATCACATAAAACACGACCTGAACATGGATTAAAATGAAGTTGAAAGTAGCAACTCGGTACTGATTAAGCCCAGAAAAACCCAGAATGGGTCTGACAGCTTCTTTGAAGCTCTAGATCTTGCCGTGTTGTTGTTGTTGTTTGATCTAAGTGTGAGTTACATGTTGTAGTGTTACATTTTGGCTACACGATCACACTTCAAACAAGTCCAGAAACAATTTGAGCCGAGAATTATGGCCGGTCAAACAAGGTAGGTTGTGCTGCCGGCTGTCAGTGTTCTTGAGCTCAAGAACACCTACAACGACGCTTTGTGTCGCTAAAGGCCTATAGCGACGGTTTTAATTAATTTAATTTTCAGAATTTTCAGAATTTTCAGAAATTATTAAAAAAATAGAAATAAATTCTAAAAATTACCAAAAATGGTTTTAAAAATTATTTTAAATTATGAAAAATAATTTTTGACCAATTGGAATATTTTTCTTTAATATTTATAATTATTTAAATATTAAAGGTATTTAATTTATTTAATTAGTGTATTAAATAAATTAGAGAAAAATGATTTAATATTATGAAAAATCATTTTAAATAAGAATAATGTATTTAAAAATATTTTGAGTTATAAAATGTAACTTTTAATATTTTTGGAGAATTTTCATTAATAATTTAATATTAATGAAACTAGATTTATTTAATTATTATATTAAATAAATAAGATAAAAAATAATTTTAATGATTTAAAAATCATTTTAATTGAGAATAAAGTATTAAAAAATATATTTTAAATTATAAAATATAATTTTCAATATTTTTGTAGAATTTTCATTAATAAATTAATATTAATGATATTTGATTTATTTAATTAGTATATTAAATAAATGAATTAAAAATGATTTTATTGATTTAAAAATCATTTAAAAATGAGAAAAATGGTTTAAAAATATATTAAGTTATAATTAATGACTTTTAATATTTGGATAATAATTTCATTAATATTTATATATTAATGGTAATGATTTAAAAATGATTTTAATTACTTTAAAAATCATTTAAGTAGAATATTGATGATTTAAAAATATTTTAAGTTATTTATAATAACTTTAATATTTTGGAAAGTATGTTAATAATATTTTGATATTATTATATATTAATAATAATATGATTATTTGATAATTAAATCATTTAAAAATGATTTAAGTGTTTGAAAAATTATTATAAATTATAATAATTGCTTGATAATTATTAAAAGCTTCCGAAAAATATTACAATTGATAATTGACTTATCTAAATTAATATTGAAGCTTAGAAACCGAATTTAATTGACAATCAATGTGTTAATTGTCGAACAGGGTGACCAGAACACCGAGAATGGACCGAAGTCCAACCAGACTGAATTAGTTTGACTTTTTAAGTGCTTATATAGGTTATAAACACTAATGTGACTATGTGGTAATGTGTTTAGGAAAATTTTGACTGTGAATACAGTGCTGTGTGATATAAATGTTTGTGCTAATTGTGAGACCTACATTATTGGTTATAGGTCTTTCGAAATCAGATAAGTATATTGTGTAGCTGTAATCAGCGAAAGAGGCAAGTTCCCTAACTCAACCTTGAGTTATTTCATTCGATTATTATTGGTGGATAATTATTGCTAATTATGCCACGTCCAGGGATTTATTGTTGAAATTAAATTTTCGAATTAGAAAATATATATTCGTAGAATTACTGTTGTTGGATATTCATATATGTAGAAGTTAGAATTGACAATACAGATAATTCCTGTTTATTGTCAAATTATTATGAGAAATGTCTTAGCTAATTATTCTAGCTAGACGAAAAATTTGTTTGAACTTGATAGGTTAGAGAAGAGAATTCAATTATTATTGATAGGTCGATGCCAATTATTTCGGCTAGATCGAGAAGCAAATAGAATTTGAAATCATAGTATTTCGTTGTAAAATCAAAATCTTGATTCTAAAACTGAGAAGAACAACCTTTTATATAAAGGGAACATTTTGTTGGTCGTGAATTCGACCTTTGCGCGCGTTTTGAGTATTATGTATAATATAGGGTACAAAGAGTTGGCCGGCTCTGAGTACTTGCAGAGGGGTATGATTTAATCTTTATGGTTATCTGATACACCTGAGTATTTATCAAAGTAAATCTTTGATATCTACCCGAGAAAATAAAGTTCAAGATCTAGTGTGATCACTCAGTATAAATCTGGAGAAATATTTCGTTCGTAGAATTGATTCTAGATTATTCACTAGAATACCGTAGAAACTTGAAAGCGTTGTACTCTTTCATTATTGAATTATTGTGTTGTATAGAATACGAGAAAACTTGTTATTAAATAACAATTTATTCAGCTATTTCAAAGTTCCCCGAACTTTGGTTTCATTCTATCAAAATAGATAGTCTGTTGTTTTGAATCCTTATACATTTATTGTATGTATTAACTTGCGGGGCAAATTAGTTGCTCACCCTTGCTAAATAAAACTTTTCAGCTAGGGACGAAGTGGCAGGAGGTGCTGCGAAGGATAAAGGCAAAGGCGTTGTAATAAACTAGTTATAATTGGCATATTTATTATGTTGTATTTGTAAACCCTTTTTGTATAACTAAAGGGTATGTTTGTAAAGTTAAGGTTAGAGAACCTGGGTAATGTATTGAGAAACTCTGATAAAAATTTATGTAAGATACTATCTATATATATTATGGGTAGTTAAATGTTATTTATATTGTGGATCGTGAACACCAAACTCGGGAGTCAGGTAACCCGGATTTGGGGGTGTCACAAACCCCCTCCCATTCAAAGGTTCGTACTACTCAGCTATCACATGAGTCCTTAATCAAAATCTTAGAACTTCTAACTTTCTCTTTACTTAATACGAATTTTCTTTAATTCATATGTTATCCTTTACAACTCAATCTAAGTTCTTCCCGTACTACTTTGTAGTACCATTCATTCATAGCATTAGCTATAAATCATCCATCGTTTAACAGATCATCTGTTACTACGATTTACTATGATCACGTGGTGATCTTCTTATCCTTCTCTCTACGATTATAGTCTTAGGAACTCATACCTAAGATTTATAACCTATCATCTCTGATACCAACTTGTAACACCCCAAAATCCGGTCTATCTTCACACCTGAATTCCGTACGTTACGAGTACATCATTCATCCAAACATACATCATTATATACTGAAATATAATAACATACATTCTAAATTCCCAAGTTCTAAAACCTTATAACCTTTCTCATTACAAATAATGATAATTATATTATTCCTTTTATCTTACAAGAGTGACTTTTATCCGCCACCAAGGATACATAACCGTTCATTAAACTAGTCTATAGTTTAATTTTTATCTTTCTACATTACAAGTCTTCACTTGATCTTCTCACTCATTCACATTCTGAATAGCACTTCATCTAGATACCATCAGCTTGATCCTTACGGGATCCTTAAGTTCTTCTAACACCGTTCGCTAAACATATTTTTCATTTAAAGCAAGTGTGAGCATTCAATTGCTCAGCAATTTTTAGCAGTTGAACATACAACTTCAAGAGTTTAACATTCCTTTGGAACTTCAATAACCGAACAAAGGTTATGAAGCAGCTTGAACAATAGGAATAATCTCGATTCCTATCATTTTAAAACATTAGTCACCTTCACTTTGAAATAATTTCATTCTCCACTCTCTTTCATACACATTTTGTCTGGCTAGAATCAATAGCACAGACTTAACAATAACAGTTCATGTATAAACAGAACATTCTTTTATTGAATAGTTCAATCATAGAATAATTTATCTCACAGAAACACTGAAGTGTTCAAATTATGGCACAAGGCCTCATATATTCTACCACCTTATACAAATATCAGACATTCGCACATAGACAGAACTTCTTAAGTTCAATATCTGGGAAGTTTAAGAAACTAGCATTCATTTAAAATATGAATGAAGTTAGGAAACTTGCCTTACGCCCAACTACAGTTTACGCTGAACTGCTCATTTCAATTCCTATATAACACATAATGAAATAACACATACACCAATTAGTCATATACTTGACTTACACATTGGTTTACTTAACTTTACTTCTTAGGGTTAGCGTTCTTGCAATATAATTTTACGCGACTAACTTTCATTACCGGTTTACGGCTTCATGACATACGGAGATGTCTTACTCAAAACGTTCTTCATCTTTGATGATTTACATTCTTATCTTCTTCTTATAACTTCTCTAGGACTCAGCACACATCGCTTCTCTGCTGGTAGTCCATATGGTACCCTTAGTGGTTTCCCACAAACAACCAACAAACAAGTTCCCGTCTCATCTACACTGCCATCACAATGAGTTAGATTGATTGCCTAGTTTCGTATATACCTTCGCTCTTTGAAGGAATTGTTTAGCCCAGCTCCCATATGTCAACCATCAAAGGTTATGATTGTACCACAACCTAAATTTATCTTAACTTATATGAACTATTAACTATAATGTTCGTTAAGTTAATTTCTTATTCCTTTTGTCTTTCTGCCAAGTAATTTCCATACCTCAGGATTCATTCTTATCCGACTCACATTCGGCTTTCATTAATCTTATTACCGTTCGATACAGCTTTCTCGATACCATTCATATGTTACTTACTACCTTTGTCAACGTCTATGTCATACCACCAGGGTATACTTAGCACGTTCGTCCAATCCGAATACGATTCACGAGGATCGTTTACGTATTCACGTTCACGTTGCTCATCTCTTAACCTCTCATTCAACCTTTACTCAAGGTTTTAATTGCTTTCAATCATTATCCATCCCATGAACCCCATGTCCTTTATTCTTTCTTAACAGCGAAGCCATACCAATCGTTGTATGCTAAGACCAATTGTTCATCACAACAACGTTGCATTCACAGCGTCTATATGTTTTACACTTATCTCTCATTACCACAACATAACATCGAAATGTTATTCATTACTTTCATCACTCAACGTCTAAGGAATCACAATCATAGCAATCCCTCACGTTCGTTTATTGCGACTACGATCCCCGGATCTCGGTTTCGTAATCCGCAATTACATTCTTTTAATCTCGATTAATCTTTCCGTTTAACCTTTATTAAAGGTTTAAAACACTTGATTAAGTGTTACATTAGGCGAACTACATGTTCAAATTTCTTTCTTGCACATCCCCCATCAGTTGAGCACTTAAAAGCTCATTACTGGCCTTTTTCCTTGTATCGGCGCTGCGGCGCCACTCTCTTTACTAAGACTCGCGCTGTGGCGCAAGTTAGCAGTGTCTGGCTCTTCTGTCTAGCGCTGCAGTGCCACTTTACAAGGCATGTCTGGCGCCGCGACGCCAAGCCCTTCTTCTTGGAAATTTTTCTAAGTGTTAACTTCATTTTGAGACGCTTACTTTCCAATCTCATAACTTCTTCGTTATAACTCGGAACGAGGTCGTTCCAAAGCTATTTTCTTCCTTATCTTATGTAATTTGATTACCCACAGACAGAACTTTGTTCTGAATCTATTAATATGCCATTCAATTAGCTTAATCTTTGCCCTTTATTCGTTTTACATTATTAACGTTCTTCGTTCGTTCGTCCTGTAATTCGGTCATCCGAACTCGAAATTCATTCGTTCTTAAGTTTACGACTCACGTTTTATACATTCTCTTACTTTCTTATGAAACCCTACCCATTCGGGTACATTTACTAACTTTCTAATGCTCGCTCGTCTTTTACAAAATTTTCTCCATAACTTCGTTATAGCTCCGTTTTAATCCGTTCTTCATGAACGTTTCTACCGTTCCTAACCAAGAAATAAGCATCTAACTTATACGCGAAGGTTTTAAACTTGTCCATCAACAACAATTATACTACGATGGTTTTAAATTTATCCATCAACAACGTTCTTCGTGTTCTTCGTTCGTTCTTCATTTTAAATCGATATTTTGGATTATGATTTCACTTTTTCTTTGAATTTGATGTTATAGAACGTCATTCCTTACTTATTTAACCTACTCATTCATAAGATTCATCCAGATCGCTCAAAATCATTACGAATCTTATACTTCCTTAAGAAATTTATAAAATAAACTTCTAATTCTTATTTCTTAATTTTCTTACGATTTCAACCATATGAAAACATTTCTAACTTAATCTACTTCTTATCTTTATTAAGTTATTTTTTGAACATATTAAACTTAAAGAAAATTAGAAGAAACTAGGGTTCGAATTACCGTTCTTCATTAATCTCCTTATGTCGAACAAAGTGTGCACTCCGGCAAACTTTTCCTCTTCCCCTTCCTCTCCTTCTCCTATCTGAACTCTCTCTCTCTTTCTCTCTCAAGTGTTGGTTGAAATTTTCAATCAAACAAATGAGCTTAAGACTTGTTTATATAGAAAACCAAGGCTAGGGGCATTTTAGTCATTTTGCCATCCCTAACCCCCTTACTATTCAAGGCTTAAGGACTAAGTTAACTTAGCTCTCCAGTTTGCTTAGCCCTTAAGTTTCGTAGTTCCGTCTTTTGGGTTTCGTCCGACAGTTTTAAAAACTGCGATTCTCGAAATCTAAATATTTTTGGATATTTCGTCTTTCCTTTACCGATTAACTTTTATGTATTCTTCGGATTTCTGAAAAATTGAAAAACACTTTTTGGTGTCAAGCGTTTTCCTTCACATTTTCCCCTAACGTAGCTAAATGAATAAAAAGTACATAACAATACTTTTCGCCATTTTTATTTTGTCCGATTTCTGTACGTTTTTTGAGAAAAACTTTTATCGACTTACTTAACTTTTCACGATATATTATCGTCAAATCTTTCGACAGAATGTCATTCTGACATACCGAACTCTCGAAACAGCTTAGGTTATTCAAAACCTAACCCTTAGATTTCGTTGAGTGAATAGTGCTTATTTCGTCTTTTTCCCCGAAAATATTTTGTTCTCGGAAAATTTTAATTTTTATCTTGAAAATTCTTACTCGTTCAATCTAGCTCGTAGCCAGAATCCTCCCGATTAATAATCATTCTAGGTTATAGAACGATTAATAAACACATAGCACAGAATAATATTAATAAAGATTCATTTTATTAATAACTAATTCTTTAAATCTTAATTTCTGGACAATCCGGATTTCCGGGTTGTCACGTCCTTCCCCCCTTATAAAAATTCCGTCCTCGGAATTTCTTCAAACCACACCTATACCCGGGTCATCACAGTTAGCTTCAAGCCATTTCCAAATTTTATCACCACATAAGTCTTATATGATATAATTTAACTTCTACACTGGGGTTATACCCATAATTGACATAAATCAATATGTTCAACTCTTGCCACCATATTCAAATAAATTGAATATTTAATCATTAAGAATCCTATCAATTCCTTGATATCAAAGTCTTACGGTTAGTCCACTAATTTAAATCAACTATTAGTGACTCCCTATAATCATTTCGTAAATTCACATAACCACTTAAGGTTTAAATAGGCACACAAAACTAACTCATTAAAATTAAATAACATATTTAATTAATAAGGAGTTTAAAATTTGCGGACGTTACAGCAGAGGAGGTCTATTGGTTGATTGACCTTCTTGATTGTTGTTCCCAAACTATGTCATGTTAGAATCTTTCCCTATAAGTCACCTTTAAGACCAAGATAAGTAGAGCCAAGCTTTGACACCAAATAAAATTCAGATAAGGCACACTTAGAAAGGGGGGTTGAATAAGTGGGGGAACTAACTATGACTACTTTTTATTTTAAACCAAACCACAAAATTCAACCTACTGGATTAATGAATTCAGCTTGCTAGATAAATGTGAGACCCCAAACCTGGTACTTCAATTCTGCGGGATTTGGTGTTCACTGTACAAATATCATCTATCTATCTATCCATAATAAATGCAAACCATGCAATAGATAGAAATAAATCTTCCCTTTATGGGGTTACAACATCTAAATAATAATAAATATAATCCTAGGTTAAACTAACCTTAAACATCTGTGCGGAATCATAAACAAATAACAAGTCTTAAATAACATCAAGTCTGAAACATAAATACATAATCACATAAACAACAAGTCTTCATCACTTGTTTATCTTGCCCTTGCCTTTACTAGTGGAAGGCTCGTCAGATCTTTCATTCTTAACTGCAATGTTATTATTATGCAAGAGTGAGGACAATTGCCCACAAGTATAACAATATAACAATAAAATAATAACATGTGAATGAATCAAAGACTTCTGAAATAGGAAAACATGGCTTTTGAATCAAGAAGGAATAACAAGAATCAAAAAAACTTCCGAGGGTCATAAGACCTTGAACTATGTCCTAGGTTGTCAAGTGTTTATACTTGAAACCTTTAACAGTCATGAGACTATGGACTCTTCTCCTCGTACTTAGGGGGATCAGCCCTTAGTACCATACTGTGCACAATATCTTAACGCTAACGCATAAGTAATCCCCTATACAGGGTTGTTCATCTCAGTTTGAAATTAGAATCCGCACCAAAGGAAGTTTGGTTTGGATAATTCAACTAGGGTTCTGAAATTTAGAGCGTTCATCAACTATGGACTAGTCGACTTATTAAGGGTTCGCTAGTCTAACAAGGTTCAATAGTAACTGATATTTAAATCGAATAACAATCTCAAGAGATATACAATAGAATAAATATTGTATAACAGAATCATACTTTGAAAGATTAATAAACTTTAATATAACAAAATGGACTTCATCAATAATAACGAGAATTTGCTCGATATAAAGAGATAAATTTATAAACTTATATAATGATAATGAGTAGGGTTAGGAAACTTACCTCTCGCATAGGTTATACGTTAAATTATACACGTTCCTTTACATACCATTTACATTCACAATACCAGTTAATTACAATGTAACTAGTCATCATAAGTTCATTCTTTTTGTTTAACTCGGATTATGACTATAATTAGTCAAATTACCACACTTACTGTCACATAATTTACACTTCACGAACAATAAGCTAACTATGAATTCAATAATTCAATTCACACATAAATGTGTTATTAATATGTTAAGCATTTATTTTAACGTCTCGTTATATGTCTAACATAATTTTATGTTCCTTAGATTTGGTTACTATCACATTTCTAGACTTGAATAATTAAAAAAAAATTCATTTCAAGACAATCTGCAAAGTGGCGCTGTGGCGCCACCATCAGGCTTAATCTCGGCGCTGCGACGCGGTGGCACTACGGCTTAATCTTTGGAGTTGCGGCGCAGTGGCGCTGCGGCGCAGGCCATAAGGCGTGGAGCTGGTGCTACGGCGTGGCGAACCTGTACCAGTTCTGTAATTAGCGAAAAATTGCAGAATATGGCCAAAACCTCCAATTAATTTATTCTTACACGAATTTAGACATACCCAAACACTGAAATACACGTATGACTACTACCCAACCCTTCTAGCATGATTTTAACAAGTTTAAACACAAAATAGATAGAATCAAAACATGTAATTTCACTGTTCTTGATGTTCTTGAAAGTTTTGAACATAAAACATAAAAATTAACACTACGGGTTCACTAAATGTGAATTTTGGCTGGAACGTGTACAATTTCTTGGACATGTAATCGATAAGGATGGGATTTCTGTAGATCCATCAAAAGTTGAAGCAGTGATAAATTGGGAACAACTAAGAACTCCATCAGAAGTAAGAAGTTTCTTGGGATTGGCAGGATATTACAGACGATTTATTCAAGATTTTTCCAAGATTGCTACTCCGTTGACAAATTTGACGAGAAAATCTATAAAATTTGTTTGAACGGAAAAGTGTGAGGAAAGTTTTCAAGAACTGAAAAAGAAGTTAAGTGTGGCACCTGTGTTGTCATTACCAGATAATACAGGAAACTTTGTGCTGTATAGTGATACTTCACACAAAGGATTGGGTTGTGTCCTTATGCAGAACGACAAGGTTATTGCGTATGCATCAAGGCAACTGAAAGATTATGAGAAAGGGTATCTGACTCATGATCTAGAGTTAGCGACGGTTGTGTTTGCACTGAAGATATGGAGACACTATCTCTACGAAGAGAAATGTGAGATCTACACAGACCATAAAAGTCTGAAGTATATTTTCACACAGAAAGACCTGAACATGCATCAAAGAAGATGGATGGAATTTATAAAGGATTACAATTATGAGATCTTTTATCATCCGGGCAAAGCTAATGTGGTTGCCGATACCTTGAGTAGGAAAGGTATAGAAAAGTTGATGTTGTTAATAGATAAGGAGGAGCTTATTACAGCAATGGCAAGGCTAGAGTTGGAAATAAAATTTCCAAAAGAACCCAATAAAAAATTGTACCAGATAGAAGCTAGTCCAACTTTGGTGGACAAAGTGAAGAACACTCAGCTACAGGATGAAGAATGCAGAAAAATAAAGGAAAGTGTGGTCGAGGGTAAAGAAGTGAAGTACAAGGTCGATACTGAGGGAATGCTAAGATTCGAGGGATGAATTTGGGTTCCAGCAGTACAAGATATTAAAGAAGACATCTTGACGGAAGCTCATAGCTCAAGATATTCGATTCATCCGGGAAGTACGAAAATGTATCAAGATTTGCGATGACATTATTGGTTGCCAAATATAAAAAGAGACGTTGCAGAATGCGTTGCAAGGTGCTTGACATGTCAAAGAGTGAAGGTTGAACATCAAAGACCAAGCGGATTACTTCAATCGTTAGAGATACTAGAATGGAAATGAGAGCATATCACAATAGATTTTGTGGTAGGTCTTCCAACGACTCGAAAAGGATACGATGCGATATGGGTGATAGTGGACAGATTGACAAAATCTGCACACTTTTTTCCAATAAAGATTAGATTTAATCTTGATCAGCTGGCGAAGCTATACGTTAAAGAGATCGTCTCAAGACATGGAGTTCTAATATCAATAGTGTCAGATCGAGACTAGAGGTTCACATCAAATTTCTGGAAGAAACTTGAAGAATGCATGGGAACACAATTAAAGATGAGTACGACATATCATCCGTAAACTGATGGGCAAAGCGAACGAACAATTCAGACACTAGAAGATATGTTTAGAGCATGCATCATAGATTTTAAAGGAAACTTGGATGATCATCTACCGTTGGTTGAATTTTCATACAACAACAGTTACTATGCAAACATTGGTATGCCGCCATACAAAGCATTATACGGCAGGAAATGTAGAACTCCACTATGCTGGGATGAAGTTGGTGAACGTAAACTACTAGGACCAGAACTGGTATAGCAGACCGCTGAAATTATCAAACTCATCAGAGCAAGACTAGTAGCTGCTCAAGATCAATAGAAGAAATATGCTGATCAACACAAGCAGAATCGCGAGTTTGAACCAGGAAATTTCGTGTTCCTGAAAGTTTCTCCTTGGAAGGGGAAAATTCATTTCGGCAAGAAGGGAAAGCTAAGCCCAAGGTTTATTGGACATTTCGAGATTCTATGAAAAGTGGGCGAAGTGGCTTATAAGGTAGATTTACATCCAGAATTAAAACATGTGCACAACATTTTTCATGTGTCGGTGTTGTGACCGTATAAACCCGATTACAAACATGTGATCGAGTATGAACCGTTGCAGTCCAGTTAAGATTTATCCTATGAATCGATTCCTATCCAGACAGTAGACATGAAAGAACAAGTGCTCATGAATAAAGTGATACCTTCTGTGAAGGTGATATGGAGGAACCACAATGTCGAAGAGGCTACGTGGGAACTCGAAGCAGCAATAATGAAAAATTACCCTAAGCTATTTGTTTAATCCGTGTCTTCGATTCTGGGGGACAGAATCCTTATAAGTAGAGAAGAATGTGAAGAGTGATTTGTTTGAGTTGTGATTCTGAGGACATAATCCTTGTAAGGAGGGAATGATGTAACATTCCAGAATTTTAAATTATAATATTAAATATTTATTGAATTATGTAAGTATTTAATGGATGTGTTTATTGTTGAATAAATAATTGTTCAATTTGATGTGGTTAATTATTATTTTTTTAAATAAATAATCAATGAGTTAAGGAAATTATTATTATATTGATATTTTAATTTGATGGTTAATTATTTGTATTGAGTTATGTGATTAAATGAATTATTTAATAAATTGTTATTAGAATTAAATAAATTAAGTATGAAAACTTAATTAAATAAAGTGTGATAAATAACTATATTATAAAGGAGTTATTAAAATACATTAAAAAGGGTTTAATTTAGTTTTTGCCAAACAAGGCTTAATATATTAATTCTTTAAAAATTAAAGGGTTTTGCCAAACAAAACCTTATGGCTTTTGAATTTCTAATTTTTGAATTTAAATAAAATAAATTAAAATATAATATTTATAGAATATACGTTAGATTTGTAACTGATGTTTTATTAAGTGTGTCGTATTAAGGATTAACAGTTTTAGTTTTTCGTATTATAGCTATTAGTTTGGTTTCTTTTTACGCATTCTAGTTACTGAGAAAAGAGAGAAGAGAGAAGAGATAAGAGAGTTCCGAGAGAATTGAGAGAGAAGTTGTGAGGGAATTGGGAGAATATTAAGAATCTTTACAGCAAACTCAGTGGTGATAGCAAGAATTTCAAGTAAATTAAAGGTATTTTTACATAACCTTAGTATGGTATATATATACATATGCATATTTGTGTTCACGGCAAAAAAAACTATATGCCCTGTGAATTCCATATTCTTGAATTGTAGCTATACAATGAATTGTGGGGATTATTCATGTTGGTGAGGTTTTAGTTGGGTTATAAACAAGAAATGGTTTGCTTAACATATATATATATATATATATATATATATATGATTGTATGCTAGATTAAGTCTGCAAGAAGAGAAATTTGTTTTTTTGCAGTGAATATATGTATGAATGTATATATATGATTGTGAACTAATGGTGAAATTGAACTGTGATTATGTTAATTAGCTTGTTAAGAATTACAGAGAACGTAGTTAAAAGGAATCAATTTAATGTATAATAGGAATTACAGTGTTAAACTTTGTCAAACAATGTCAATAATGGAATTTGGTTTTAAAAAAAATTGGCTTTCAAGGATTTATGTTTTCTAAATTTTTTGTTTAGTTGTTTAAATTGGTATATATATATATATATATATATATATATATATATGCTTGGTAATATTTATGTGTGCTTTAAATGGATTACACATGTTAATTGGTGTTAGAAATTAAGACACAGTAGCTTGGTTTTGTTTCTGGTTTTGGGTGTTCTGTAATTCGGAGCCCCAGTGTCAGATTTCGCGCCCCAGCGCCAAATTTTGCACCCCAGTGCTGGAATTCGCACCTCAGCGCCAAAAATAGGCCAGAACTTCGTGCCCCAGCACTGGAATTGTAGCCTAGGTCGGATAGTTTTGACCTCCTATAGTAAAACGACCATAACGTTTTCATACGAACTTCAATTGAGCTGATTTAAGATGATTCAGAACGAGGACGAATAGACCTATAAGTTTTATGCTTTAAGGTTTTCAATTTGAAATTGTTATGAAAGGTCAAAATGGCCATCTTTAGGACTGTTGTGTATTTGGAGCCAATCAGAGGGCGTCGGGAGCGAATGCAAGTGCAATCCTTTGTGTGTTAGTATAACTTAATGATAACATGTTGGACATGTAATAGAATGTTGTATCAAGTTGTTAATGTGTATATGGTGCAATGACATGATCACTTAAGTAGTTGTAATAAAACTAAAAAGTAATGTTCATGAAAAGATGTGTTGTTGTTTAAACTTAAACTTAGTTAGTAGCTATACTAAAAGTAAGAAAGCAACTCATGAAGGTAATATTAAGAAAGCAACTCATGAAGGTAATATTAGTGTAACTAATGTGTATTGTCAATACATATGGAATGTTTAGGACTTGTGATGAACATGAGTAGTGATTGTTTAACCTACGCATGATGCAAGCTCTCTAACTCTACTTTTATAATTGTGCAAGTATCTAAACTATCTTTGAGAAAGTTTTCCTAACTCTAAGCTTTCTTTGTGCACGTTTTTTAACCCTAATTATATCGTGCAAGCTCCTAAACCTTATATCTTGATTTTGAGCCAATCTTTAACTTGTTAATTAGCATGAAAATTTCTACATTCTAACACACTAATGTTGAATAAGTTTTATCATTCAACTTATTATTTGTTAGGCATGCTTAAGATTCAACTTTAAATAAGGTTTTAACCTTAGCTTAACATTGTTCAAGCAAGGTATGTTACATTATTCAATACTTCTGCTCTTAGATTATTCCTAAAGCACGAACTTAGTACATAATGTTGATTCACTTATGAATTATTCTATAGCATAATGTTATTACAGTTTTATTCAACTAATCCTTAGTTGATGTTCGTAAACTCTAAATTACCTTGAAACTTATCCAACCCAAACTTACTTTGGTGCGGACTTGTACTCTAAATACTGAGATGAACAACCCTATTATTAGGGGTTTACGCTTAGCGTTGAAATATTTGTGCACAATACATTGTACGAAGGGTTGATCCCCCTAAGTACGAGGAGTCCTTATAGTCTTATGACTGCTAACGTTGGAGTTGAAAGATTACTCGCAAGTGTAGACATAGTTAGTGATCTTAGGACCCTCAGTTATATATTTCAGAATGTTGATAGACCATATTGTTCATTTCTATTGAGCCTCTTATTTGGTAGTTGTTGTAAGATTTTCATTTATTGTTGTTTCAAGTGAGCTTTGTTTGCTCACTCTTGCTTATATAACAATTACAGTTAAAGATGAGAAGGTTGATGTACCTAGCACCAGTAAGGGAAAAGGAAAGATGAACAAGTATTGAAGACTTGTAACATGTTGATATTTTATTATCAGATTTTATTTTTAATGATTGTAATGAAGTTTATTTATTTTCTGCATTTAAATGATTTTATTTAAAGGTTAGACAACCTGGGAGATTTAATTAATGTAACCCTTTAATGGGGAGGTTTTATTATTTAATTTTACTATGATTGGGTAATTAGATATGAATGTTTGATTAAGTGAACACCAAATCCTGTGGGAATGAAGTACCTAGATTTGGGGGTGTCACAAGTTGGTATTAGAGCTTTAGGTGATGAACCTTAGGTGGGGAAAAGCCTTAGGAAGTAACCTTTGAAAAGATAGTGATGATAAACTGTTATTGAGTTGTTAAGGAAGAAGTAATAAAATACTTATGTGATTATATGATTACAACTTATGTGCTCGTGAGTGTCGAGTAGTAATGATTTGTAATTAAAACTTAAAATTTGGTTGACAGGATGACTAATATAGGAGGATCCGGTTAGGCTAGAGAGGAGGAGCCTCAAGATATTCAGGTGATTTGGGAACAACTACTGCCACGGGAAACAGTTCCGTTGGTCATAGTAGTTGAGCTGGAGAGAGTACCTGATGAGGAGGATGAGATAGAGACGGATGAGGAGGACCCTGTTGAGCTGCCACAGACTGGGGACGAGGAAGAAGAGGAGGAAGAGATTCCACTTAACTCGATAGTTGCCCGTATGTACGACGAGGTGTATGACCATAATGTGGAACTTCAAGATACCGTCGAGGAGTTGCAAGAGATAGTAGCTGAATAGCAGACATCGATGGCATAGAAGGATGACGAGATCCAAGATCGAGAGGAACGTCTGAATAACGTTGAAGAGAAGCTGGTTCACACCGAAGGAGAGAACGAGTGAATGATAGCAGAGATTGCAAAGTTGAAGAACTAGTTGAAATAAGAAAATACAAAAAGGCAAGAGCTGAAGACGCGTACAATAAAGCTTATCAACGAGCCAGGATGGCATAGAGGGACGCACAAGCAAAGAGGATGAAGATGGAGGAGATGAATAATGTATTCAACACCGTGATCAATCGAGCTCAAGATCAAGTCATGGGTTATTCTATTCAGTTCGAGATGCTGCCATCATACATTTTAGATCGCCGAACAATGACTCGAATTATGGAGGAAGAGCGTCGTAAGGCTACACAGTATCTTAGTAGGATATTATAGGGAATGTACCTGATATGTGGTTAGGGAGTAAATAAATTATAAATCCCGGGGATGATATAACCAATGGGATAGATGATGATGATGTTGTCCTGTAACTGTTATAGTTTAGGAAAGTAATGTAAATAGCAGTGATGCTATTGTTTTGATGTTTTTAAAAGATTATGAATGAATAAAAGTTATTATTTTATTCAAATGTTATGTGTTACGTGAATTTTTTTTGTGTGTAAATTAAGTAGAAATACTTAAAGAAATGGAGTAATAGTCTAATGAGTGTATTTTTAACAGAAAATGCCTCCAAGACGTCAACCATCCCGATAGAGAACTACTGAAGGAACCAATAATAATAATGCTAAAGATAATCCAGTTAAGTAATTCATAACGTTACTAACAGGAGCGTTGCAGAATCAACCTCGGAATCAAGGAACAAATTTTAAGGATTTCAAGGCTGTTGGACAACCAAAATTCTGTGGGTCCATGAATCCAATTGAAGTACAAACCTGGATCATGGAAATATAGAAAGTTTTTGATGTTGCTAGGGTAAAGGATAACCATAAGACTGCTTTTGCAACATTCATGTTAAAAGTAGAGGTGAGTTATTGGTTGCAAGCCAATAAAACCTGAGGAGGTCAAGGGGTAATGTCTTGGGAAAGGTTCAAGGAAATATTCTTTGAGACCTATTTCCCAGAAAGTTTGAAGAGTTAACTAGAAGTGCAGTTTTTAGAACTGAAGCAGGGAACGATGTCGGTATCTGAGTATGCTACAAGATTCAATGACTTGGCAAGGTTTGCGCCATATCAAGTCAGCACAGATGAACACAAGGTAAAGAGGTTCGAGCAGGGACTAAAACCCTAGTTGTACAGTAGAGTATCCCTGTTCTAGCTGAAGACGTTTGCAGCGATAATGGAGAAAGCAATTCTCGCTGAGAGTGGAAACGAGGCTGTAACAAAACACAACCAAGAACAGAGGAAGAAGAAGAGTGAAGGTAAAGTTAAGAATGGTGGTGGTGGTAATTATGGGAATGGCAACAATAATTTGAAGAGGAAATGAAATGCAAATGTGGGGTCTGGAAATCAGCAAGGAAACCAGCAAAAGAAGAAGTTCGAAGCATGTCCTACATGCGGGAAGTTTCACAAGGGTGTGTGCTTGATGGGGAAATGAGTATGCTTCAACTGTGGCCAGGAGGGTCACATCGCCCCAAATTGCAATCAACCTAAGAAGAACGTTGGTTTCACGTGCGGGTCCAAGGATCACTTTGCTTATGAATGCCCTAAAAAGAGATCTGGTGAGGTAAATGGAAGCAAGGGAAATGCTAGTGGAGGTACACTGACTATTGCTGGACCAACATCAACAAATAAGCCTACAATAAGAACCTTTAACATGTCAGTGCAGGACGCGGTGCAATCAAAAGATATCGTGTCAGGTATTATCCCAATCAATGAAATAAATGCATATGTATTATTTGATTCGGGTGCTACTTGCTCGTTTATATCTGATAATTTTTCCTAGAAGTTAGAAATACCTAGTGAAGAGTTGAATTTCCCTTTAAACTTAGAAATTGCGAATAGGGAAGTAATTACTTTTAGGTTTGTATACAAGAACTGTATGGTGAACATTAAGGGGAATGTTATGGAAGTAGATTTAATCCCGATAAAACTTAGAGAGTTTAATGTTATATTGGGAATGGATTGGTTATTCAATTATGGAACGATAATTGATTGCCGAAAGAAGCGTGTAAACCTTATGACTCCGTCAAAGGTAGTTTTTTATGGTAGAAAATCGCCTAGACAAATGAGATGTCTGAAGATGATGCAAGCCAAGAAGTTGTTGAGTCAGGGCTGTGTAGGGTATTTAGCTTATATAGTCGATACTCAAAAGGAGAAGGGTGTGAAATTGGAGGAAATACCAGTGGTTAGGGAATTCGTGGACGTGTTTCCATAAGATTTGCTAGGACTTCCGCCTGACCGAGAGATTGAATTTGTGATAGACTTAGCACCAGGAACCGCTCCAATATCGAAGGCCCCATACAGAGGCTACGGTAGAGATGAAAGAAATAATGGTACAACTGCAAGAATTGTTAGATAAGAAGCATATTCAATCGAGTGTATCACCATGGGGAGCACCGGTGTTATTCGTGAAGAAGAAGGATGGGTCAATGCGTCTTTGCATTGATTATAGGGAATTAAACAAAGTCACTATTAAAAACAAATATCCGTTGCCAAGAATAGATGACTTGTTTGATCAATTAAAGGGTGCTAGATATTTCTCGAAAATAGATTTGAGAAGTGGGTATCACCAATTGAAAGTAAGAAAGGAGGATGTACTGAAGACGGCATTTCGAACTCGCTATGGACATTAGGAATTTTTGGTGATGTCTTTCGGTTTGACAAACGCCCCTGCAACGTTTATGGATTTGATGAACAAGGTGTTTAAATCATTTTTAGACAAGTTTGGGGTGGTGTTTATTGATGATATTCTGGTGTACTCTAAAACACAAGAGGAACACGCGGAACAGTTACGTTTGACGCTGGAGACGCTAAGAAAAGAAAAGTTGTACGCGAAATTCTCTAAATGTGAATTTTGGCTGGAACATGTACAATTTCTTGGATATGTAATCGATAAGGATGGGATTTCTGTAGATCCATCAAAAGTTAAAGCAGTGATAAATTGACAGGATATTATAGACGATTTATTCAAGATTTTTCCAAGATTGCTAATCCGTTGACAAATTTGACGAGAAAATCTGTAAAATCTATTTGGACGGAAAAGTGTGAGAAAAGTTTTCAAGAACTGAAAAAGAAGTTAAGTGTGGCACCTGTGTTGTCGTTACTAGATAATACAGGAAACTTTGTGGTGTATAGTGATGCTTCAGACAAAGGATTGGGTTGTGTCCTTATGCAGAACGACAAGGTTATTGCGTATGCATCAAGGCATCTGAAAGACTATGAGAAAGGGTATTCGACTCATGATCTAGACTTGGCGGTGGTTGTGTTTGCACTGAAGATATGGAGACACTATCTCTACGGAGAGAAATGTGAGATCTACACAGACCATAAAAGTTTGAAGTATATTTTGTAAGACCCCAACTTTTATGAATAAAGATGAATTTTCTATAATTATCATTTTTGAATATTATGGAATGAATTTGATATAATGTTATAGTTGTGGGTAATATTTATAAATTTTGCAAAGTATGCAAGTTGTTGTATTATATTCGATTGGTCGGGGAATATTCTTTTTAACAGGGAATATTCGAACAACGGCGCAATCTGGTGGACCCCACAATGGAATTATTTTTGGATTGAGAAAAACGACAAAAATATTTTTATGAAAATAACGGCAGAAGTTTTACCGTTAATACTGTTGAACTACTATGTAGTAAAAGTACAGTAATACGTGTGATTACATAGTAGTACACGATATTGATTATTGATGCTTACGTGAGAAGTCACTCAGTTTTGTTCAATTATTGCTATAATAATTGATGAATAGTATCTCACGTTTTTGATTTAATTATTGTCAATATTTTATATATTATTAAATCAATAATTGAGATAACAAAGTTGTTAATATTATTATTTGCATTATTAACGATGTCTAGAAGTTCTGCCAAGGAGAAGTTTGGTCACCTAATTGCGCGCCAATAGGGAGAAATCCTTATTGGAAAGCCCCCTCCTTCCTGGGAACGACCTGGTCGATTAATAGTGTGAATTATGATAATGATGATGAAGTTTTGTTTTATTAGTATTATTAATGTAATAAAACAAAAAAGCTTTTTATATAAAACAGAATACTTTTATAAAGTTATTCATTTTATTAGGCTAATAGTAAAATCTTTTTATATAAAACAAAATACTTTTATAAATTTATCTGTTTTATTAGACAATAAATAAAATATATTATATTTTATTATGCATAGTGTTTGCATAGTAAAATCTTTTATATAAAACAGAATACTTTTATAAAGTTATTCATTTTATTAGATTATAAATAGAATATATTATATTTTATTGTAAACCAATCTGGACCGTTCGTTTAAAAGTAAATCAATCTGGACTGTTCATGGATTGGTTACTATTTAGTCCATTCTTCTATAAATAGAAGCTCATTCCTTCATTATTTCTTACGAATTCACTGAAACTCTAGAGAGCAAAACTGTGGAGAGAATTCTTCTTCTATAATCTTGAGCGTCTTTCTTTAGCGTTTAAGAAAGCTTTGAGCGTAGTGCAAGTTTCTTCAAGTATATCCCCGCCCTACCGTCGGAGTACTCTTCTTTATAAGGTAAGGGGTATTTTTTTTTTCATATTCATGAAGAGAACTTCTGTTATTCCATTTTATATTATTCTGTTGGAATAACCTGTATACGCGGTCTACCCTATACTTGGTGAAATTCTTCTGTTATTCCATTATTTATTATTCTGCTGGAATAACCTGTCTATGCGAAGTACCGCATACATGGTGAAATTTTGTTGTTATTCCATTCTTTGTTATTCTGTTGAAATATCCTGTTTGAGTGTGTTTTACGCCAGGACCTGGTTCCGTTATTTATTATTCTGTTGGAATAACCTGTCTATGCGAAGTACCGCATGCATGGTGATTTCTGTTGTTATTCCATTCTTTATTATTATGTTGGAATATCCTGTCGGTGCGTATTACGCCTGACCTGGTTCCGTTATTTATTATTCTATTGGAATAACCTGTCTATGCGAAGTACCGTAAGCATGGTGATTTCTTTTGTTATTCCATTCTTTATTATACTCAGTTGGTTAAAGTTTTGACTTCTATACTCCATGAAATTAGTGGAATATCCTTGATATTTGTGCTTCATCCAGTATCTTTTCATGGAAATATTCTTCTGAGCATTCTTAAATTTTACTCTACTAAGAAGTATCATGTTGACAATTTGGATATTATTAGTTCCTGGATAAATTAATTCTTGAACTTGTTTTATTGAATTCTTATATCATTGTCATCGTCCTCATGTTTATATTTTGTTGAAAGTCATCAGTGGCCTGTAGTGCATAGATGGACTTGGTATGATTATGACCAGGGATTATTCGGTGTAATCATAGTCCGTAATGTTACAAATGATGTGGTAAAAGTCCTCATTGGCCCGTAGTGCATTGATGGACAGTTGTTAGCATGATCATGACCATTGATTAATACACGAATATCCTTAGCCGTAGTGCATGGATAATTTGTGGTTGTGATACTAATAAATATCTTTGGCCGTAGTGCAGGGATGATGTGGATTATTTATTAAGCTGAGTCTCAGCGATAAAAGTGATGAAAAACCTTTTTAAATCATAAAAGATAGTAGATTTTATTCTCTACTTGACTCTTTTAATGGATTGCTTGTTCCGCTGCAGTTAAACTTGATGTCTATTGTATTTTATCAGTTTAACATTATTGAAGGCTAATGATAATTTATTCTGCATTATCTTAGTCATAATATTTCTTATTGGGCTAGTTGAGCTCACCCTTTTACTTTCATTGTTCTCTTCAGGAATTGAGAATGTAGCAGGGACTAGTAGAGGAACGGAGTGACGGTCAAGATAATAGCATTAATAGTCCTCACTATTCTGTTAAATAATGTGATAATAAATGTAATGAGGACTCAATTGAGTGTGGATATTGTCTAGATGACAATATTTGTATTAAAACTCACAACTCATGTTGTATATTTAAGATTGTATTTGTCTTCTGTACCATGTATTTGGCGACTTAGAATAGGTGATGTATTCCAATTTTGGGGGCATCACAGTTGGTATCAAAGCTTAGGGATATGATCCCTGGCTGAGATGTGAGACAAGAACTAGGAGGGGAGAGACGGGAAATTCCTTCGCTAGTATGACCTGCCTAAGTTTATTTGGTATTTAATTGGTCGATCAGAGTATAGGGATAATATGTGATATGTTAATTAACCCTTGTTTTGTGGTAGTATTTAAAAATGGCATTCGAGAATGTTGAGAACATCAATGGAGCACAGGAGACCGTTGAGTCTCCACAGATCAATAATGAGGACAGTATAGGTATGAATGTATATATATGATTGTGAACTAATGGTGAAATTGAAATGTGATTATGTTAATTAGCTTTTTAAGAATTACAGAGATCGTAGTTGAAAGAAATCAATTTGATGTATAATAGGAATTACAGTGTTAAACTTTGTCAAACAATGTCAATAAAGGAATTTGGTTTTAAAAAAAAATTGGCCTTCAAGGATTTAAGTTTTCTAAAATTTTTGTTTAGTTGTTTAAATTGGTATATATATATATATATGTTTGGTAATATTTATGTGTGCTTTACATGGATTACACATGTTAATTGGTGTTAGAAATTAAGACACAGTAGCGTGATTTTGTTTCTGGTTTTGGGTGTTCTGTAATTCGGAGCCCCAGCGCCAAATTTCGCGCCTCAGCGGCAAAAATAGGCCAGAACTTCGCACCCCAGCACTGAAATTTGTGCCCCAGCGCTGAATTTTGCGCCCCAGCGCCACTGTCTCGCGCCCCAGCGCTGGAATTGTAGCCTGGGTCGGACAATTTTGACCTCCTATAGTAAAACGGCCATAACTTTTTCATACGAACTTCGATTGAGGTGATTCAAGATGATTCGGAACGAGGACGAATAGACCTATAACTTTTAGATTTTCAATTTGAAATCATTATGAAGGATCAAAATGGCCATCTTTAGGACTATAGTGTATTTGGAGCCAATCGGAGGGCGTCGGGATGCGCAAATGCAAGTGCAATCCTTTGTGTGTTAGTATAACTTAATGATAATAGGTTGGACATGCAATAGAATGTTGTATCAAGTTGTTAATGTGTATGTGGTGCAATGATATGATCACTTAAATAGTTGTAATAAAACTAAAAAGTAATGTTCATGAAAAGATATGTTGTTGTTTAAACTTAAACTTAGTTAGTAGCTATACTAAAAGTAAGAAAGAAACTCATGAAGGTAATGTTAGTGTAACTAATGTGTATTGCCAATACATATGGTATGTGTAGGACTTGTGGTGAACGTGAGTAGTGATTGTTTATCCTACGCACGAGGTAAGTTCTCTAACTCTACTTTTATAATTGTGCATGTATCTAAACTATCTTTGAGCAAGTTTTCCTAACTCTAAGCTTTCTTTGTGCAAGTTTCTTAACCCTAATTATATCGTGCAAGCTCCTAAACCTTATCTCTTGATTTTGAGCCAATCTTTAACTGGTTAATTAGCATACAAATTTCTACATTCTAACACACTAATGTTGAACAAGTTTTATCATTCAACTTATTATTTGTAAGGAATGCTTAAGATTCAACTCTAAATAAGGATTTAACCTTAGCTTAACATTGTTCAAGCAAGGTATGTTACATTATTCAATACGTATGCTCTTAGATTATTCCTAAAGCATGACATTATTACACAATGTTGATTCACTTATGAATTATTCAATAGCATAATGTTATTAGAGTTTTATTCAACTAGTCCTTAGTTGATGTTCGTAAACTCTAAATTACCTTGAAACTTATCCAACCCAAACTTACTTTGGTGCGGACTTGTACTCTAAATACTGAGATGAACAACCCTATTATTAGGGGTTTACGCTTAGCGTTGAAATATTTGTGCATAATACATTGTACGAAGGGTTGATCCCCCTAAGTACGAGGAGTCCTTATAGTCTTATGACAGTTAAAGTTGGAGTTGAAAGATTACTCGCAACTGTGGACATAGTTCGTGGTCTTAGGACCCTCAGTTATATATTTCAGAAAGTTAATAGACCATATTGTTCATTTCTATTGAGCATCTTATTTGGCAGTTGTTGTAAAATTTTCATTTTTTGTTTTTTCAAGTGAGCTTTGTTTGCTCACTCTTGCTTATATAACCATTACAGTTAAAGATGAGAAGGTTGATATACCTAGCACCAGTAAGAGGAAAGGAAAGATGAACAAGTATTGATGAATTGTAACATGTTGATATTTTATTATCAGATTTTATTTTTAATGATTGTAATGAAGTTTATTTATTTTCCACATTTGAATGATTTTATTTAAAGGTTAGACAACCTGAGAGATTTTATTAATGTAACCTTTTAATGGGTAAATTTTATTATTCAATTTTACTATGATTGGGTAGTTAGATATGAATGTTTGATTAAGTGAACACCAAATCCTATGAGAATGAAGTACCTAGATTTGGGGGTGTCACAGTCACATAATTAAATTTCTCGTTTATTAATTATATCATATTATTAATTCTCTAATTAATTATTAAATTAATTAAAATAATATTAGGCTTATTAATTATTTCTTTTAATTCAATAAGCTCACATAATTACATACTTTGAATAAATCAATTCTCCACATTAATTTAATAATATAACACATATAATTAAATTAATCTACCTCAACTTCATCAATTTAATTATTTAATCTAATAATTAAATCATCGGAAAAATATTTATTTAATTTAATAAATATTAAAATTAAATTATAAAATCTCGTTTATCATAATAAATACAGCCTACTGGATTAAGTCTTTGATTTTATTGTTGAATGAAATATGCTTGCTGAATTTATATCTTTGTAAAAATACTAGGTGCTAATAAATTTTCTTAAGATAATGAAAATATCCAAATTTTAATTATCAACAAAATTAAATAACTTTTGTGGGCAAATGAGGTAAAGAAAGTAGTAAGATGAACACCAAGATTATTTACGTAGTTCAGCTATTACCCTCTATAATAATAGCCTAGTCCACGTCCAATACCAACTAGTATTGAAGACTCGCTTTATTTCTTTAAATTGACTTCTTTTACAAAACAGATTCTTTCAATACTTGAATCACAAAAATTCACTTAAGCACTTTTGCTCCTTGTGCACCAATTAACTCCTTAAGCACCTATGCTTCCTTTAACCTGTTTGTAAATAATTCTTAATCCACCTGGATTAAATACCATTAGACAACACTTAGTCTAAATAAAAAGGATTACAAATATAAAGGTCTAATGATAAAAGCAAATAATCAATTTAACAATGCAAGGCTCAACTAATGAATGCAATGATCAAAAAATAAAGAGATATCACCAATTTAGAGCTCACGATAATTCGCTGAAAATAATCTGAATTTAATTGCATAGCAGCCAAGTAATTGCACTAAAATAATTTATAGCTTTTTAATGTATAACAGTGCAATTTTGTAATTTTTGTATCCCATAAGCTGATATATCCCAATTAAATTTATAGCCATAAAAATATTACCGTTGCCAACAAATTTCATCTCAAGAAATAACCAGTACAAATCAATCCATGTATTTCACTTGGATAAGTCAGGTATTTTATTCTTTGACTTCTTCAAAGATAATCTGTGACACCCCCAAATTTGGGCACTTCAATCCCACAGATTTGGTGTTCACTGTCCAATTAAATCATAACTAACTACCCATAAACAAAGTATATAATTAAACTCAAAAGTTTAAACAATCAATCTCCCATTAAAGGGTTACATAATCTAAAATAAATCCCAGGTCATCTAACCTTTATTACAATCATTAGCGAAAAAATAAAACATGATCATAACTAAATCTATTACATAAGCTTCATAAACAAAAGGTAAATTAAACCTCGTCGTCTAATCAAGCACTTTGTCCTTTGTTGGTTGATTTCACAATCAATGAATACGTGCAAGTATACACGGTAAACAAGTAATAAAGTGAAAGTAGAGTATCGTTTTCACGAGGAATTATTTAATAAAAATTACCAATTACTAACTCTTAACCAAATCAATTTTATTTAAACAATTGCAAAGTGTGATTTTTCTAATTAAGAAAACTAAATTAACTAATTAAACTGAATTTCTTTATAAATGAATTCAAATAAATAAAGATTAAGACTTCAATATCCCCAATTATGAACTATAAATCAATTATCCAATTATCCCAATTATTATGCCTACTAAATTGTTAACAGGAATTCTCAAATACCAAAAGTCATTTTCCAAGTGATCAAATGACTTCTATTTAATCCAGATTAATCTTGATATATTCCTATGCAAAACAATTGAATTAAACTCCTTCAATTCCAATTCCTTATGTGTTACATGCGGTGAACAGATATTTCCATTCAATTCACGAACCTAATTATCCGTCATGCAAATAACTAAGTCACATGTTATCATGCCCAGTTCTAACCCTAGATCTCCTCTTTTAATTCCTTCTAGAGTAACAAGGTAATTACTGATCAAATAATTAATCAATATGAATAAGATAAGATAAACAATTCACTTTGACACAAATAATTGGAATAAATTGAATAACTAATTTATAGACGTAAAAGGTTCAATTGAAATCTTAATGAAGAATTAGTTCATTGTCATTGAATTAAAATCAAGAATCCACAATTGAATAGACATTAAAAGATAAAAATATGATAAAAGAAGAGAATAGAATTTGTTGTCAGCAAATCTGATGCTCCCCTCTTGCTCTTGCTCTTGATCTCTAGTGTTCTTCAAGTTGCTTCAATCTCCAAAACTAATAAGAACTAGGGTTTATGTTCTAATCTAATGGAGTGTATCTCTAATCTAATCTATATAATCTCCAACTATTTTATGCCTTACATCATGTATTTCTAGGTTACAAGTCTAATTTTTAGCTTAGGAACAAATCCAATCCAATTTGGAATCAAAAAAGTGTCAAAATTCGCCCCAAAACGCGTCCAAGCTTGACCAGTCTCTTCCTCAGTGCCCCAGCGCTGGGAATAGTGCTGGAACACTGCCCCCTAGCAGCCCGACGCTGCAAATAGGCATGAAATGGGTGCCCCGGTGCTGGGGCCTTTTCTGGAAATTTTTTGCTCCGACGTCCTTTGGGAAAATGGCCATAACGTCTTCGTCCAAACTCGGATTTTGATGATTCAAGATGTTCCGAAAAGAGGAGACGTAGATCTACAACTTTCATTCATTGAGTTTTTCGAAATAAGGTCCGGAGCAATACTCAAATTGTCTTTGAAGTGACTGTTGTGTAAATGGGAAGCCGTAAACGCGAATCTAGCCACCCCGAACGTCGATCCAAGTAACTTTTGTCCCAAATCCTACAAAACAACATAAAACATGCATGAATAGACATAAACACTTAAAATCAACCAATAGATTAATCTCAAACGCATTCAATTCATGGGTATAAAACTCACTCATCAAATACCCCCAAACTTAAATATTTGTTTGTCCTCAAACAAAAACACAAAAGAACTAAAAATAAACAACTAACTCAACTACATGAGTGCATATGCATGATCTACTTCCTAATATACCTACGAACCCAGTAATAAATCAGTATGATATATAGCAACAGGCCTCAAAGATAGCATTGGTACTCAAACAATATATCCAATCAAGTCAAAATCCATAACTCTAACCAATTAGTCAATCCAAACCAGTCATCACCCATGTTGTATGTGTGTGCTTGTTAACCATTCTAACCAACCACAGTTCAAGATAATCACATAACAAACTTCTTAGAAGGAAAATTTCAGTTCAAATTCAATTACTTTTGTGAACATGACAACTCCAGTTAAAACTAAGCAATTACCAAGGCTAAGGGTAAATACAGGATTTATTTCTACTTTTATTCAATCACGAGGGCATTTTTGCTCTTTCTCGTGTTTTATTCATTTTTTTTATTTTTTTTTCATGGCTGTGCAATGTCTTATTCCCTTAGACTTTTTAGTGCTACCTTAACGAGCTTTCGACCAACGACTCCCAAGCCATTAAGACCTTAGGGCGCTAGGTGTAAAGACAATCCCTTCGGGCTTACTTACTTAAGTAGCAAAGGCCACAAAACTAGACAAGCTTGCCACGGTGTTTATTCTTGTTTTTTTCTTTTTCTGGATTTTGTATTCTTTTTTTTCTTTTCATCATTTCTTTTTTTCTCTTTTTTTTGTATATATATATCCCATAGATTCCCCCAAACTCAAGCTTTTACGTCATTCCAAACTTTACTGCCAGTTCGCTAATTTCTTTAAATTTTAACCAAGATTTTCCCTCAGAAACAAATTATGAAACCCTTGAACCAAGTGAATTAAAACAAGTTAAACTTTAAGTGCTAACCGGTTACATAAGTTTAAAACAAGCTCAGATTATCATCATGATTAAAATTAGAACTCATCATCAATTATCAAGACTGTTCAAGTTAACATGCAAAACCAATCTTATCATAGGCCGAGCTAAGACCACACCAACTGATCACACAGATTCATACAAAAAAGTGCAACTATACTACATGAACACATACTAATGCAACACATATATGAATATGCAAATAACTATCATATATTATATGCAACCTAAAAAAATCACAATGCTAACACATAAAAAAAACAAACTACCATGCAATTATACTACATGAACACATACTAATGCAAATAACTACCATGTATTATATGCAACCTAAAAAAAACACAATGCTAACACAAAAAAAATGAACTACCATGCAGATAACTAACTATATGCAATACGACACTAAAGTGTCCCCAAACTTAAACTAGATATTGTCCTCAATGGCTGAAATAGAAAAAAGTAGAGCAGAGGACTTCCCTGAAAATATAACAATCTTCCTCCTTGTCCACTAAGTTTAGAGAATATGCTAAATACATGGAACAAATTGGGCATCTCACTTGAATTTGACTTGAATAACCTGTAAATGTAGTAGCCCCGAATCCAGGTCCCAAATTGCCGCGGATTCGATATACTATTTCTATAACTAATTGCAGAAGATATAAACATAAATTGTTTATACATTACATTACACACTATTCCCCAAAATTGAGTAACCTTAACCTATTACACAATTCATAAGTTATCTAACACTTAACATTATTTTCAAACTATTCTATTACAAGATAGCCGCATATTTTGCCCCAAGCTAAACTTGACATTATCATTTTCCTGTATCCGAACGCATTCGCTTTATCTGCAATGTTTTATAATGATATAGCAAGGGTGAGCATGAAAGTTGCCCAACAAGTTTATATACAATAATATAACGATATATCATGATTGAAGAGTATGAATAATGGGCTTGCTATAATTCATCAATATAATTGAGAACTAGCACGAACAAATTTTTAACTGAACAAGTATTATACATGAACAAATATTTCTGAACCAACTGGTAATGAAGGTGATCAGCCTTTCATACCTGACTTATACATGCAAGATGTACAGAGTACAGTTTTCATGGCAATCGGCAATGATTAACCATAAGCTTGAAGAAACTACTCTTATTAGAGTTAAGTAAAAGAAACTTGTCTGAACCGTTGATTACCGCAACACAATTTATAACGCTTTACCCGAAGACCTAATATTAGTAATATAGATCTCCAATATTAGAATAATATCATCATAGTATAATACTGTTATATTTATATCCATAGAATAACCTAAACACATAGCACATAATCCTATCAGTCTATACAACACATAAAACTTAGCATCAAGTTAGACTATTAAGTGTGAGTTGATACCGACACAATTTTATCATCGTATATTAAAGTGTCTAGCATTTAAACATGTAGTTAAGTATTAGTCATTACGCTTAAGTCTTAATGTTATTGTTATACTTTGATAATCTTTTCATCACTTCATAACTTATACATATAAGTTTTCCCTTTTCATGATATCTTAGTAAGCAAGATAACCTTTCATTAAATTGAAATATCATTTCATTAAATTAGATTTCATTTCAGTATCCTGAAGTTACTATTTCAGCAGACCAAACCATTTTAGCAACCTGAATTCCATTTCAGCAACCTGAATTCACTATTCTTCTTCACGAAAATTCCAAATCAACTTATTATTTTCCAATCCTTTGGCCAAACATATATACAAGTATTTCATACACAAAAAGTATTTTTCCATAATTTTCCAACTTCCTTTGATATTTTTCAAAAATTAATTCTAGTGCGTAGATTAAGAAATTAGCTACCTCGTGCTTAACTCCAAACATTCCATCTCTTGGGATAACCTTATATATGTTAACGTGATGCTCCATTTTAAATTTCATGGCAATAGGAGTTGTAGAACTCCGTTTATAGCGATTTCCGTCGAAAAATCACAAAAATTGTAATGGTCATAACTTGGTCGTCTTAACTCGGAATTAACTCATTTTTGGACACGAGCTACATAATACCATATATTTTCATTTCTCGAAAGCCTGGAATTTTTATCATTAAATAAATGTCCGAAAACATCCCCCGGAAAATTTTGGGCAGCAACTTTTTGTCATTTGGCAGTTTTGGAGTCCTTTACCAAAACTTGAATAAAATTAAATCTGTAACTCCGATTAATGATCTGTCAATTTTGTTGGGTTCGTATCTTTCCAAACTACAGTTTTCATCTATCACAATCCATATTTGGACATGTTAAGCCCCCGGAAATTAGCCCGGAAGTGGCTGTTACAAAACTGTCCTTCTAACAGTTTTTCTTATCTTTGAGTAGTTTGGTAGAAATCCCATAACTCTCTGCCTCCGATGTCGGATTTAGTCCGTTTTGGAGTCTATGGAAAACTTATGGAGTGTACTATAACATATCACAATTCCAGAATTTTTAGAGTAATTTAACAAATCCGAAATTTTCTGTTTAGGGAAGCAGTCCACTAATTCATTTAAAACAAATAAAACTGTTTTGGTTCCTCTTCTTTGTTCAAGCTTATCAACCCTAAAAATGGCAAGATCTAACCACAAAATATCATATATCATGTAGATCTTCCTTCATATGGTTCAAAATCATAAGTTCAACACTTGATCTAAAACACCATATCAAAACACTTTTTAAAAGTTTAACTTTTCCAGAAAATTTCCATTCTTCAATTCCTTTTAATTCCCACCAAATTAACACCCGATATGGTTAGATCTAAACATGATACACTCATCAACATGTATATACCTAGTTTTTGAGTTTAGAAACAAAGTTTCTTACTTCATCAAACAAGCATCAAATACAAGATTAAACACAATCAAGAGTAAGAAAAATAAGATTTTCTACGGTTTGAAAACCTAGCTTCACTTTTCTTGCTTTTGATCTAACTTTTAAAACTTAAAATGGATAGATCCACACATAAAACACTCTAAATCATGTAGATCTAGAGTTTTGAAGATCAAGAACATAACTCCATGTTTTGATTAAAACAACTAGAATAACTAACTAAATGTAGTTTAATACCTTAATATCTTGCTAGCCCTTCTTAATCTTTCAAGGTAGATGATGATCTTGGCTAGTTTGAAGAACAAACCCTCCTCTCCTTCTACCATTGAGGCTGCCGAACATGCATCTCTCTCTCTCTCTCTATCTTTCTTTAGTTCTTTGTAACTTGGAAGAATAAAAGAGATGAAAGAAATATGAGATAGATATTAAGTGTGGTGTATATTAAATGTCCAACCCACTCTCCTTAATCATTGCAATATTACTTACTAGATTTGCTAAATGTTTTGGCTCCAACAACTTTTGACACCTATCCAAGTTGGTAAATATCTTTTGACAAAGTGGTGCTTGAATTGATTAAGTGCATTCCCCCTTTCTCCTCCTACATAAACCGGCCAATGTGGCCCTTATGCACCCACATGTTGGTTTTATTTTATTGCTTGCAAGCTTAGTAATATGTGATAGATTTGTTAAAGAAATGACACATGTGGTAGTTGGTGGGAGTGGTTGAACCACTTTATCCACTAAAACAAGTTATCAACAACCTTCACATGTTATCTCCTTTTTCTCCCATGCATGATCCAGCCATGTGCCTTAATTCTCCACTCATTCTCTCTTTCTTTCCCCTTAGCAATTGCCAAGTGGTTGCTTTGCAAACTTTGCCAAATGTGTTGGTCAAATAAAAGAATGACACCTAAGTGGAGTGGTTAGTAGTTGTTCACCTAATAAAGTAGATAATAAATACATTCATTCCCCCCTTCCTCTTCTTCCCATAGCCGGCCAAGTGGCCTTAGAATGCACCAAGTTTGGATTTTTATTTTACAAAACCAATGACCAAAAAGTTCCTCCATACTTGGATCAAGTTTTGAGCTTTCTAATAACAATATTTCGGCCATTCCTTTAATGTATTGCTTGGCCTCTAACCAATTTCATTGGGCCAACTCCTGGGGCTATAAAATATACATAGTCCAATAACTAAATTCTTATCCAACTCAATTAATTTACTTAGAGTTTCAATTTCCTCAATTATAACATAAATCATTACTCACAAGCCCATTCATTTCCTTAACCCAATTAGACTTGCTATAATTAGGTTATAAAATTAATCATTTGAGATATATAGAATAAATCTCCTAGAATTAGCAAGTATACTAAATACCACAATTCTCTTTTTCCATAACCCTTAAGTTATTAAATCCTTCATTCCTAATATATATTTAGTGTTTCAATAGTTTCTTTTGTGTGTTTATATAATAAACAAAGATAAACCATCACATAATGTTCATATTCATTACTCACATAACTATTAATCCTTAGGATTTTATACATAGCATTAGAGTTTCTAATTTAGCAATTAGGTTTATCTCTAATATATTATCAAAATACATAAGCCATTATATTTAGCCTTTGATTTCCCAAATTAGGGTTTCTGAACATATCGTTAGGGTTTTCTAACTTAATCACCATATTCATATCATGATTTTAGTGTTTCGGATTCCCGGAACTGAAACTAGAGTTTCCAGAACCGATTCTAGGGTTCTCATCAGACCTTAGGGTTTTCTAACAGAACATTGACGTTCTTAATATATACTTAGGGTTTGACACATATAATTAATCTGGTCAACCCTTGACCCTTAACCACATTCTGAACACATACATAACCATAAACACAAAACATATTCTCATAAATCCTTAATCCTGAATAATTCACCTATTTCCTTTACCGAATTTTGAAATCCTCAAAATTCAATCCTAATAACACCAAACGCATACACTTATCTTCTGTCTAGGTCTATTATTTGACCTTAAATCAATCATTTAAGATTTTCATAAATTGTCTAATTTCTCGGGTTGTCACAGTAAAACATGATAGACGCAATTTTATTAAATCTTAAATAAATGCAAATTCAAAACTACTAATATAAAACCTAATAAAAACTAAAAATAAAAATTAAACTTGGGTTGTCTCCCAATAAGCGCTTGTTTTATAGTCTCAGCCTGACTTCTTCAATTCTCTATCCAATTCCCCTACAAAAATTGAGGAACCCTCCATCCATCAGAAGCAATGTCTCTTTTGGGAGGTTCCCATTAGTAATGACCCTTGAACGAAAGTCACCTAGTATGCTCTTTGTATATATGTTTCGCATTAAGAACGTCCAAAAACTAGGTATTTTCTCCATTATATCTATGATCAGATTGGGGCATGGTTTTGCAAAACTGCCCGGATTATTGAACTTTGGTGGAGGAGGCACATGGGATACTAATGAAATTGGTTCATCTTCATTGAATCTTATAGTTAAATCTTCGTCGATCTCTTTTTCCTTGACTGTCTCTTGCAAATCCTTTCCACTACGTAGAGTCACAGCCTTACAATGCTCATCTCTGCCCGGATTTATCTCTGTATCACTAGGGAGTGTTCCATGTGGTCGGGTGTTCAACGCATGTGATATCTGTTCCAATTGATTTTCCAGATTCTTTATCGAAGCACCTTGGCTTTTCACATTCATATCTACTTGATTCAGTATCTTGTCTTGTGCATCGATCCTTTTGTCCGTAACTGAAATAAATTTTTCCAAAGCTTCTTCCCAACTTGGTTTTGTCTATAGCTGTTGTTGGGTTTGATTTTGAAATTCAAATGTGTTTTGCTGTCTAGGCGCTTGAGCTTGATTGCTACTCCAAGAAAATCCTGGATGATTTCTCCAACCCGGATTATATGCGTTTTGATTCAGATACGGTTGGGTTGATCGACTGTAGCTCCCTACGAACTGAGCTGATTCAGTGTTTATGGTACATTGATCTGTAGCATGACTCCCAGTACATAACTCACAAACCATAGCTACTTGCTGCGTGGATGGTGGACTCCATGTTTCCATTTTCTTAGCTATTGCGGACACCTTGTGCTGCCAATGCTGAAAGTGTCGCGAGTCCGTCAATCTCTGTTTCCATTGGTTGAGTCGTGTTTGCCATCCTTCGCCTCCGTTGGGTTACGATAACCTCCAACGTCTTCGAATTTGCCTTAATTTGTATCGGCTCTACAGAAAATGTATTAAGTCCATCAATCCTTATTTCCCTTGGTTGAGTCATGTTCGCGTATGGCCATTGATACGCAAAGTCATCCATGGTACGTGAAAAGAGAGAAATATAGGAAGAGAATTAAAAATAAAAATAAAAATATTTAAATTAAGACTAATTTGATTGAAATTAATATTGGTAAATAATTATTAAATTAATTCCCCGGCAACGGCGCCAAAAACTTGTTGGTTGATTTCGCAATCAATGAATACGTGCAAGTATACACGGTCAACAAGTAATAAAGTGAAAGTAGAGTATCGTTCCCACGAGGAATTATTTAATAAAAATTACCAAGTTGTGACGCCCCCAAAACAGGTATACATCACCCATTCTGAGTTGTCAATACATGGTTCAAAAACAACTACAATTTTATTATTACAACATATAAACTATGAGTTTAATTACAGATATTGCCATCTAGACAATATCCACATACAAATAAATCCCCATCATAATTATTGATACATTATTTTACAAAAATGGTGAGGACTACTAAACAACTCTCCCTAGAACCTTCATTCCATACCCCGACTCGTACTCGCTATATTCTCACCTCCTAAAAAGAAAAGTAGAACAAAAAGGAAAAGAGTGAGCTCAACTAGCCTAGTAAAGAATATTATAACTAAGATAATATACAACAAATTATCGTTAGTCTTCAACAGAGAAAAATCTAATAGAATACAATAGACAACAAATTTTAAATCAATATTAGCAGCGGAAAATATTAATTCATAGAAGAGTTACGTAGAGGATGAAATCTACTAATGTCTATGAATTTAACAGTCCATCAATAGTATTTGTTTTTATCCCTGTAACATCAATCAATGCACCTCTTGATTCATATATTCATCCTTGCACTACAGGCCAAAGATATTCATCAGTTGGTCATGTTCATCTAAATACATGTTCATCTTTGCACTACGGGCCAAAGATATTCATCAGAAATCATTCATCTTTGCACTACATGCCAAAGATATTCAATAATATCATCATCTAAGACTGAGGCTGATGAAAAATATTTTTAAAGAAACGAATCCAGTGAAACAAAATGACAAGGATTAAGGATTAAGGATTCGTACTTTATTTTATCCATGTCCAAAAATACCTGAAAAATAATCATAGTGGTGTGAAATTCAAGAATGATCAAAACATGGATACAATCAAAGCTAGTATCCACAATAGATATTTTAGACGAAAAGGAAAATTTTTCATTTTTCGATGAATAGTGTCGTATTCATGAATAGTGTCGTATACGTGAATAGTGCCGTATACGTGAATAGTAACTCCGACACAAAAAGTTCTAAATTTGATTAAAAGTTCAGATCAATACTTCGGCATAATGATATTAGAAGAAATAATATCATTTTAAAAAAAATAATATCCCTTACCTCGGAAGATCAGTACTTCTAGCTGAAACACCGGATATAGGCTATGACTTGAACTTGCACCATATAGTAATACTCAAAGTATACTCAAAATACTCACAAGAATACGCTCGATAATATAGAGAGAGAATACTTCAGTTTCTGGTGTGATTTTCAATTCTAACCTAAGCACCCTATTTATAGGAAAATGCTTAGAACACCAAAGTAAAAAATTTAATATAATATTATTATATAATTTAAATTTTCCTGCGCCATCTTTTGTAGAACTGAATTCAGCCACCTTTGTTGCCCCACAATAATGACAAAAACAAAAAAATGTTTTAACTTCCAAAAATCTATTATTTCGAAGCTTCAGAACTTCAATAATTCACAATAAATATCCCTTTCGTCAGAAAATTCGAATCTTGCAATTTTTTATAGGAAATTCAATTCTCTACAATTTTTCAGAAGGAAGTTTTTCCAAATTCCAAACAGAAAATGACCGAAATTCATAAACGGGCGATTTTAGAGGCTATAATCAAATCTCAGTCAATAAATGGGGTCCACCGACATGTTTAACATGTTTTAAACATTTATTGTAACAAAAATACCCTTTCTCCTCGTATACTCATATATCCCACATTCATTGTAAAAATATCACCATTATTATATTATTAAAATATAATAATATATTTAAATAAATTATTTTATCAGAAAAAGATAAAATATTAATTTTCAACAATTGTCACATTAAAAATTTTCTCCATCTATATCCACATAAAATCAATATTTTCCTCATCATATAAATCAATAATTTAATTATTCACAAATAATATTACACAATCACAATACTGACAACCAGGCCGTTCCCAGGATAAAGGGGGCTTTTCAATAAGGATTTCTCCTTACTGGCGCGCAATTAGGTGACCAAACCTCTCTTTAGACAGAACATTCTAAACATTGTCAATAATGTTATCCAATAATATTATTCAGATAATATGAATTATTGCTTCGATAATGAAAAATACTGTGTAATGACAATTATTGAAACAACAACAATATAAAATATCAATGCAGTAATTATTGAATCAATAAAATAAAATAATGAACAGTAATTACTGTAACCATTATTGAGTAGTGTCTTCTTACATAAGAATCAATAATTGGTGCAATACCGTGTGCTACTGTGTTTTAACCACCGAGTATTTTAACAGTATTAACGGTAACAACTACACCGTTATTTATAAACAACTGATTTTTGTTGTTTTCTTCATCCAACCGCTTTTCGTTATGGGGCCGACACAAGGCTGCGCCGTCGTACGAATATTCCCCGACAGGAAGAATATTCCACGACCAAATGAATATTTTATAATCACCTGCTTATTTTGAAATATTTGCGTATTTTACCCATAACTATCCACATTAATCAAATCTACCCTTACTATTCAAAATAATAATTAGAGGAAATTAAATTTCATTTATTAATAATTTGGGGTCTTAAAACCTCCCCTCCTTATGAAATTTCGTCCTCGAAATTGACGTACGTACCGGGTGTTTCGGAAAGATGAGGATACCTCGCTTTCATTTCCGTTTCCAACTCCCATGTCATTTCCTCTATAGCATGGTTTCTCCACAAAACTTTAACTTGTGGTATTACCTTCGTGCGTAGGACATGCTCCTTCCTATCCAAGATCTTGACAGGTACCTCCTCATACGTTAAATCTTCGGCTATCTCGTCCGGTTCTAAATCTATAATGTAGTTCGGGTCTTTCACATATTTACGAAATACAGATATGTGAAACACATTATGAACACGAGACATACTCGGAGGTAACGCGAGTCTATAGGCTACATTTCCTACTCGGTCAAGAATTTGAAATAGACCAATAAATCGTGGATTGAGCTTTCCTCTTTTCCCAAATCTTGTAACTCCCTTCCATGGAGCAACTCACAACAATACATGATCCCCTATACTAAATTCCACGTCCTTTCGATGAAGATCCGCATAACTCTTTTGTCGATCTTGTGCCGTTTGTATACGTTGTCGAATCATTTGGATCTTTTCGGTAGTCATACGTACTAACTCGGGTCCCAACAATGTTGCTTCACCCACCTCATCCCAACATATTGGAGAGCGACACTTTCGTCCATATAACGCTTCAAAAGGAGCCACACCTATACTTGCCTGATAACTGTTGTTGTAGGAGAATTCCACCAATGGTAAATACTTATCCCAACTGCCCTTGAAGTCTAGGACACAGAGTCTTAATAAATCTTCAAGAGTTTGAATAGTCCTCTCTGATTGTCCATCCGTTTGAGGATGGTATGCCGAACTGAATCGTAAATCCGTGCCCATAGCTTTTTGCAAGCTAACCCAAAATCTTGAAGTGAATCTTGGGTCACGATCCAAAACTATGGATACTGGCATGCCATGCAACCTCACAATCTCATTTACATATATACTAGCAAGACGTTCAAGGGAATAAGTCTCCCGTATCGGCAAGAAATGAGCAGACTTGGTTAATCTATCAATAATAACCCAAATAGCATTGATGCCTTGAGAAAACGTAGGAAGACCCGTAACGAAATCCATAGTAATATGTTCCCACTTCAATTTTCGGAATCTCAAGTGGTTGCAATGGACCCTTAGGTACTAGATGCTCTACCATTACACGTTGACAAGTTAAACACATCGAGATAAACTTTGCAAGCTCTCTCTTCATATTGTTCCACCAAAATGTATGTCGAAGATCACGATACATTTTAGTACTTCTAGGATGGATTACAAATGGTGTATTGTGTGCCTCCATCATAATCTTGTACTTCAAATCAGGATCGTTAGTAACACAAAGTCTAGAGTGGACTCGAAGTATTCCTTCTTCATCAATTCTCGTTTCCGGAATAGCTCCTTCTTGTACTTTCTTCTTCATACGCATCAGCTCCGGATCGGTGGCTTGAGCAACCTTAACTTTTTCTATTAAAGTTGGCTTTATGCGTATACTTGACATCATCGCACTTGTTCCTGCATATGATCTTCTACTCAACGCGTCAGCTACCACGTTTACTTTTCCAAGATGGTATTGAATAGTGTGGTCGTAGTCTTTTAATAGCTCGAGCCAACGTCGCTGCCGCATGTTGAGTTCTTTTTGAGTGAAGAAATATTTAAGGCTTTTATGGTCTGAATATATCTCCACTTTATCCCCATATAGATAGCGCCTCCAGATCTTTAGCGCGAAAACGACTGCTGCCAACTCAAGATCATGAGTAGGATAATTCCTCTCATATTCTTTAAGTTGTCGCGAGGCATAGGCTATGACTTTCCCACGTTGCATGAGAACACATCCTAACCCTTTGCCTGAAGCATCGCTGTAGATAACAAATCCATCCGTACCAAATGGTATTGTTAGAACAGGTGCCGAAATGAGTCTCCTCTTAAGCTCTTGGAAACTCTTCTCGCATTCTTTGCTCCAAATGAATTTTGTATCCTTCCGAGTTAGATGAGTTAACGGAGTAGCGATTCGAGAAAACCCTTCCACGAATCTCCGATAATAACCAGCTAAGCCCAAAAAGCTACGTACTTCAGTGACCGACTTCGGTTGCTCCCAACTTTGTATTGCTTCAATCTTCGTCGGGTCAACAGATACTCCATGTTTAGACACCACGTGCCCAAGAAATGCTACTTCCTCAAGCCAGAATTCACATTTCTTCAACTTGGCATAAAGCTTATTTTCACGAAGCCTTTGGAGTACCAGCTTCAAATGGTGCTCATGATCTTCACGGCTTTTGGAATATATGAGGATGTCATCAATAAAGACAACAACGAATTGATCCAAATAATCCTTGAATATTCGGTTCATCATATCCATGAAAGCCGCAGGAGCATTAGTCAATCCGAAAGACATGACTAAGAATTCATAATGCCCGTACCGAGTTCTGAAGGCAGTCTTTGGAATATCCTTAGTTCTAATCTTCAGCTGATGATATCCAGAACGAAGATCGATTTTTGAAAAGAATTGTGCTCCTTGTAACTGGTCAAACAAGTCATCAATACGAGGTAGAGGATACCTATTCTTGATGGTGACATGGTTTAATTCCCGATAGTCAATACAAAGTCGCATACTCCCGTCTTTCTTCTTTACGAATAAAACAGGAGCACCCCAAGGAGATGTACTAGGACGAATGAAACCGATGTCCAATAACTCCTGTAGTTGGACTTTTAACTCCTGAAGTTCAATAGGAGTCATTCGATATGGGGTTTTAGAAATGGGTTTTGTACCAGGTTCAAGATCAATAAAGAATTCAACTTCACGTTCTAGGAGTAGACCGGGAAGTTCTTCAGGAAATACGTCAGGAAAGTCAATAACAACAGGAATATTATTCAATTTTGACGTGTCTTTATTTAAATCCATAACATGGGCTAAGAAAGCTTGACATCCGTTTTTCAATAAACGAATAGCTTTATGATTAGATATGACAGTGATTGATTTTAATGGTTTAGTTGCCTGAATTCGAACAACAGGTTGATTAGGAATATGAAAACTAACAACCTTACGAAAACAATCAATTTTGGCATGATGAGTAGTTAACCAATCAATCCCTAAAATCACATCAAAAGAAAGTATCTTTAAAGAGATAAGGTCAACATGTAAGATAAGGGTGCCAACTTGGATTAGACAAGATTTATAAACAGTGGATGTGATAAAAGTTTCTCCTAACGGAGTCTCCACAGATAGGTCAAAGTCTAATTTCTCCGGAGTCAAGTTTAAACGTTGAGCACAAGCAGGAGAGATAAAAGAATGGGTAGCACTGGTATCAAGTAAGGTATAAACTTCGCAGGAATTTATAAATAGCTTACCCGTGATCACCTCGTTTGGGTTCCTCGTATTTTGACCAGTCACAACAAACGCTCTTCCAGGAACCGTTGACTTTGACTTTTCTGGGACAGCCTTCTGAATCACCGTCCCCGCTGGAATTGGTTTCACTACCGTACAATCTCGAGCGATATGTCCTTTCTTCCCACAATTATAACATACCTTGAACTGTTGTGGGTAGTTTGGACTGATATGTCCCTCTTTCCCGCATTTATAGCATATGACCGGTGGTCTTTCTCCTCCCTTGGAACCATTTGCTGTTGGCACTGTCATCTTCACATGGTCATTGTTGAATCTCCTCTTCTTAAAATCTCCTCCCGACTCGCTTCTTCTATTTTCATAGCTATGATTACCACCAGAGTGGTTACCATTTTTGTCCGTCTTTTTCTTTCTCCACTTGTTATTGTTGTTTTGCTGATTGCTATCTCTAGTATGATCCTGATTGTGGTACCTCGGTTGACCGTACTCGTTATCTCGCTCCAACAATTGAGCCTTGTTAACAACATCTGAATAGATAGAAAATTTATGATAGATGAGATATTGTCGTATGCCGGGTTTCAAACCTCTCAGAAACATCCGCGTCATACGTTCTTCATTCTCCACCAAATGAGGTGCAAACCTGGATAACTCTGCAAACTTTGCCTCGTACTGAGACACCGTCATGTTATTTTGTTCTAATCTGATGAACTCCACTGTTAACATTCTCGGTTGCCATTCTTAAATACTTTCATAAAACAAGGGTTAATTAAGCAAATCAATATATCACATAATATCCCTATATACTGACCAACTAACAAAAAAACTTAGGTAAAACACACTAGCGAAGGATTTACTCGTCTCTCCTCTCCTAGTTCTATTCCCCGATCTCCGCCAGAGATCATATCCCTAAGCTCTGATACCAACTGTGACGCCCCCAAAACAGGTATACATCACCCTTTCTGAGTTGTCAATACATGGTTCAGAAACAACTACAACTTTATTATTACAACATGTAAACTATGAGTTTAATTACAGATATTGCCATCTAGACAATATCCACATACAAATAAATCCCCATCATAATTATTGATACATTATTTTACAAAAATGGTGAGGACTACTAAACAACTCTCCCTAGAACCTTCATTCCATACCCCGACTCGTACTCGCTATATTCTCGCCTCCTGAGAAGAAAAATGGAACAAAAAGGAAAAGGGTGAGCTCAACTAGCCCAGTAAAGAATATTATGACTAAGATAATATACAACAAATTATCGTTAGTCTTCAACAGAGAAAAATCTAATAGAATATAATAGTCAACAAATTTTAAATCAATATTCGCAGCGGAAAATATTAATTCATAGAAGAGTTACGTAGAGGATGAAATCTACTAATGTCTATGAATTTAACAGTCCATCAATAGTATTTGTTTTTATCCCTGTAACATCAATCAATGCACCTCTTGATTCATATATTCATCCTTGCACTACAGGCCAAAGATATTCATCAGTTGGTCATGTTCATCTAAATACATGTTCATCTTTGCACTACGGGCCAAAGATATTCATCAGAAATCATTCATCTTTGCACTACATGCCAAAGATATTCAATAATATCATCATCTAAGACTGAGGCTGATGAAAAATATTTTTAAAGAAACGAATCCAGTGAAACAAAATGACAAGGATTAAGGATTAAGGATTCGTACTTTGTTTTATCCATGTCCAAAAATACCTCAAAAATAATCATAGTGGTGTGAAATTCAAGAATGATCAAAACATGGATACAATCAAAGCTAGTATCCACAATAGAAATTTTAGACAAAAAGGAAAATTTTTCATTTCTCGATGAATAGTGTCGTATTCGTGAATAGTGTCGTATACGTGAATAGTGCCTTATACGTGAATAGTAACTCCGACACAAAAAGTTCTAAATTTGATTAAAAGTTCAGATCAATACTTCGGCATAATGATATTAGAAGAAATAATATCATTTTAAAAAAAATAATATCCCTTACCTCAATAGATCAGTACTTCTAGCTGAAACACCGGATATAGCCTATGACTTAAACTTGCACCGTATAGTAATAGTCAAAGTATACTCAAAATACTCACAAGAATACGCTCGATAATATAGAGAGAGAAAACTTCAGTTTCTAGTGTGATTTTCAATTCTAACGTAAGCACCCTATTTATAAGAAAATGCTTAGAACACCAAAGTAGAAAATTTAATATAATATTATTATATAATTTAAATTTTCCTACGCCATCTTTTGTAGAACTAAATTCAGCCACCTTTGTCGCCCCACAATAATGACAAAACCAAAAAAAACGTTTTAGTTATTAAAAACAATTAGAACTTCCAAAAATCAATTATTTCGGAGCTTCGGAACTTCAATAATTCACAATAAATATCCCTTTCGTCTGAAAATTCTAATCTCGCGAGTTTTTATAGGAAATTCAATTCTCTACAACTTTGCAGAAGGAAGGTTTTCAAAATTTCAAACAGAAATTGACCGAAATTCATAAACGGGCGATTTTAGAGGCTATAATCAAATCTCAGTCAATAAATGGGGTCCACCAACGTGTTTAACATGTTTTAAACATTTATTGCAACAAAAATACCCTTTCTCCTCATATACTCATATATCCCACATTCATTATAAAAATATAACCATTATTATATTATTAAAATATAATAATATATTTAAATAAATTATTTTATCAAAAAAAGATAAAATATTAATTTTCAACAATTGTCACATTAAAAATTTTCTCCATCTATATCCACATAAAATCAATATTTTCCCCATCATATAAATCAATAATTTAATTATTCACAAATAATATTACAGAATCACAATACTGACAACCAGGTCGTTCCCAGGATAGAGGGGGGCTTTCCAATAAGGATTTCTCCTTACTGGCGCGCAATTAGGTAACCAAACCTCTCCTTAGACAGAACTTTCTAGACATTGCCAATAATGTTATCCAATAATATTATTCAGATAATATGAATTATTGCTTCGATAATGAAAAATATTGTGTAATGACAATTATTGAAACAACAGCAATATAAAATATCAATGCAGTAATTATTGAATCAATAAAATAAAATAATGAACAATAATTACTGTAACCATTATTGAGTAGTGTCTTCTTACGTAAGAATCAATAATTGGTGCAATACTGTGTGCTACTGTGTTTTAACCACCGAGTATTTTAACAGTATTAACGGTAACAACTACGCCGTTATTTATAAACAACTTATTTTTGTTGTTTTCTTTATCCAACCGCTTTCCGTTATGGGGTCCACACAAGGCTGCGCCGTCGTACGAATATTCCCCTACAGGAAGAATATTCCACGACCAAATGAATATTTTATAATCACCTGCTTATTTTGAAATATTCGCGTATTTTACCCATAACTATCCACATTAATCAAATCTACCCTTACTATTCAAAATAATAATTAGAGGAAATTAAATTTCATTTATTAATAATTTGGGGTCTTAAAACCTCCCCTCCTTATGAAATTTCGTCCTCGAAATTGACGTACGTACCGGGTGTTTCGAAAAGATGAGGATACCTCGCTTTCATTTCCGTTTCCAACTCCCATGTCATTTCCTCTATAGCATGGTTTCTCCATAAAACTTTAACTTGTGGTATTACCTTCGTGCGTAGGACATGCTCCTTCCTATCCAAGATCTTGACAGGTACCTCCTCATACGTTAAATCTTCGGCTATCTCGTCCGGTTCTAACTCTATAATGTAGTTCGGGTCTTTCACATATTTACGAAATACAGATATGTGAAACACATTATGAACACGAGACATACTCGGAGGTAACGCGAGTCTATAGGCTATATTTTCTACTCGGTCAAGAATTTGAAATAGACCAATAAATCGTGGATTGAGCTTTCCTCTTTTCCCAAATCTTGTAACTCCCTTCCATGGAGCAACTCACAACAATACATGATCCCCTATACTAAATTCCACGTCCTTTCGATAAAGATCCGCATAACTCTTTTGTCGATCTTGTGCCATTTGTATACGTTGTCGAATCATTTGGATCTTTTCGGTAGTCATACGTACTAACTCGGGTTCCAACAATGTTGCTTCACCCACCTCATCCCAACATATTGGAGAGCGACACTTTCGTCCATATAATGCTTCAAAAGGAGCCACACCTATACTTGCCTGATAACTGTTGTTGTAGGAGAATTCCACCAATGGTAAATACTTATCCCAACTGCCCTTGAAGTCTAGGACACAGAGTCTTAATAAATCTTCAAGAGTTTGAATAGTCCTCTCTGATTGTCCGTCCGTTTGAGGATGGTATGCCGAACTGAATCGTAAATCCGTGCCCATAGCTTTTTGCAAGCTAACCCAAAATCTTGAAGTGAATCTTGGGTCACGATCTGAAACTATGGATACTGGCATGCCATGCAACCTCACAATCTCATTTACATATATACTAGCAAGACGTTCAAGGGAATAAGTCTCCCGTATCGGCAAGAAATGAGCAGACTTGGTTAATCTATCAACAATAACCCAAATAGCATTGATGCCTTGAGAAACCGTAGGAAGACTCGTAACGAAATCCATAGTAATATGTTACCACTTCAATTTTAGGAATCTCAAGTGGTTGCAATGGACCCTTAGGTACTAGATGCTCTGCCTTTACACGTTGACAAGTTAAACACATCGAGATAAACTTTGCAAGCTCTCTCTTCATATTGTTCCACCAAAATGTATGTCAAAGATCACGATACATTTTAGTACTTCCAGGATGGATTACAAATGGTGTATTGTGTGCCTCCATCATAATCTTGTACTTCAAATCAGGATCGTTAGGAACACAAAGTCTAGAGTGGACTCGAAGTATTCCTTCTTCATCAATTCTCGTTTCCGGAATAGCTCCTTCTTGTACTTTCTTCTTCATACGCATCAGCTACGGATCGGTGGCTTGAGCAACCTTAACTTTTTCTATTAAAGTTGGCTTTATGCGTATACTTGACATCATCGCACTTGTTCCTGCATATGATCTTCTACTCAACGCGTCAGCTACCACGTTTACTTTTCCAAGATGGTATTGAATAGTGTGGTCGTAGTCTTTTAATAGCTCGAGCCAACGTCGCTGCCGCATGTTGAGTTCTTTTTGAGTGAAGAAATATTTAAGGCTTTTATGGTCTGAATATATCTCCACTTTCTCCCCATATAGATAGCGCCTCCAGATCTTTAGCGCGAAAACGACTGCTGCCATCTCAAGATCATGAGTAGGATAATTCCTCTCATATTCTTTAAGTTGTCGCGAGGCATAGGCTATGACTTTCCCACTTTGCATGAGAACACATCCTAACCCTTTGCCTGAAGCATCGCTGTAGATAACAAATCCATCCGTACCAAATGGTATTGTTAGAACAGGTGCCGAAATGAGTCTCCTCTTAAGCTCTTGGAAACTCTTCTCGCATTCTTCGCTCCAAATGAATTTTGTATACTTCCGAGTTAGATGAGTTAACGGAGTAGCGATTCGAGAAAACCCTTCCACGAATCTCCGATAATAACCAGCTAAGCCCAAAAAGCTACGTACTTCAGTGACCGACTTCGGTTGCTCCCAACTTTGTATTGCTTCAATCTTCGTCGAGTCAACAGATACTCCATGTTTAGACACCACGTGCCCAAGAAATGCTACTTCCTCAAGCCATAATTCACATTTCTTCAACTTGGCATAAAGCTTATTTTCACGAAGCCTTTGGAGTACCAGCTTCAAATGGTGCTCATGATCTTCACGGCTTTTGGAATATATGAGGATGTCATCAATAAAGACAACAACGAATTGATCCAAATAATCCTTGAATATTCGGTTCATCATATCCATGAAAGCCGCAGGAGCATTAGTCAATCCGAAAGACATGACTAAGAATTCATAATGCCCGTACCGAGTTCTGAAGGCAGTCTTTGGAATATCCTTAGTTCTAATCTTCAGCTGATGATATCCAGAACGAAGATCGATTTTTGAAAAGAATTGTGCTCCTTGTAACTGGTCAAACAAGTCATCAATACGAGGTAGAGGATACCTATTCTTGATGGTGACATGGTTTAATTCCCGATAGTCAATACAAAGTCGCATACTCCCGTCTTTCTTCTTTACGAATAAAACAGGAGCACCCCAAGGAGATGTACTAGGACGAATGAAACCGATGTCCAATAACTCCTGTAGTTGGACTTTTAACTCCTGAAGTTCAATAGGAGTCATTCGATATGGGGTTTTAGAAATGGGCTTTGTACCAGGTTCAAGATCAATAAAGAATTTAACTTCACGTTCTAGGGGTAGATCGGGAAGTTCTTTAGGAAATACGTCAGGAAAGTCAATAACAACAGGAATATTATTCAATTTTGACGTGTCTTTATTTAAATCCATAACATGGGCTAAGAAAGCTTGACATCCATTTTTCAATAAACGAATAGCTTTATGATTAGATATGACAGTGATTGATTTTAATGGTTTAGTTGCCTGAATTCGAATAACAGGTTGATTAGGAATATGAAAACTAACAACCTTACGAAAACAATCAATTTTGGCATGATGAGTAGTTAACCAATCAATCCCTAAAATCACATCAAAAGAAAGTATCTTTAAAGAGATAAGGTCAACATGTAAGATAAGGGTGCCAACTTGGATTAGACAAGATTTATAAACAGTGGATGTGATAAAAGTTTCTCCTAACGGAGTCTCCACAGATAGGTCAAAGTCTAATTTCTCCGGAGTCAAGTTTAAACGTTGAGCACAAGCAGGAGAGATAAATGAATGGGTAGCACTGGTATCAAGTAAGGTATAAACTTCGCAAGAATTTATAATTAGCTTACCCGTGATCACCTCGTTTGGGTTCCTCGTATTTTGACCAGTCACAACAAACGCTCTTCCAGGAACCGTTGACTTTGACTTTTCTGGGACAGCCTTCTGAATCACCGTCCCCGCTGGAATTGGTTTCACTACCGTACAATCTCGAGCGATATGTCCTTTCTTCCCACAATTATAACATACCTTGAACTGTTGTGGGTAGTTTGGACTGATATGTCCCTCTTTCTCGCATTTATAGCATATGACCGGTGGTCTTTCTCCTCCCTTGGAACCATTTGCTGTTGGCACTGTCATCTTCACATGGTCATTGTTGAACCTCCTCTTCTTAAAATCTCCTCCCGACTCGCTTCTTCTATTTTCATAGCTATGATTACCACCAGAGTGGTTACCATTTTTGTCCGTCTTTTTCTTTCTCCACTTGTTATTGTTGTTTTGCTGATTGTTATCTCTAGTATGATCCTGATTGTGGTACCTCGGTTGACCGTACTCGTTATCTCGCTCCAACAATTGAGCCCTGTTAACAACATCTGAATAGATAGAAAATTTATGAGAGATGAGATATTGTCGTATGTCGGGTTTCAAACCTCTCAGAAACATCCGCGTCATACGTTCTTCATTCTCCACCAAATGAGGTGCAAACCTGGATAACTCTGCAAACTTTGCCTCGTACTGAGACACCGTCATGTTATTTTGTTCTAATCTGATGAACTCCACTGTTAACATTCTCGGTTGCCATTCTTAAATACTTCCATAAAACAAGGGTTAATTAAGCAAATCAATATATCACATAATATCCCTATATACTGACCAACTAACAAAAAAACTTAGGTAAAACACACTAGCGAAGGATTTACTCGTCTCTCCTCTCCTAGTTCTATTCCCCGATCTCCGCCAGAGATCATATCCCTAAGCTCTGATACCAACTGTGACGCCCCCAAAACAGGTATACATCACCCTTTCTGAGTTGTCAATACATGGTTCAGAAACAACTACAACTTTATTATTACAACATGTAAACTATGAGTTTAATTACAGATATTGCCATCTAGACAATATCCACATACAAATAAATCCCCATCATAATTATTGATACATTATTTTACAAAAATGGTGAGGACTACTAAACAACTCTCCCTAGAACCTTCATTCCATACCCCGACTCGTACTCGCTATATTCTCGCCTCCTGAGAAGAAAAATGGAACAAAAAGGAAAAGGGTGAGCTCAACTAGCCCAGTAAAGAATATTATGACTAAGATAATATACAACAAATTATCGTTAGTCTTCAACAGAGAAAAATCTAATAGAATATAATAGTCAACAAATTTTAAATCAATATTCGCAGCGGAAAATATTAATTCATAGAAGAGTTACGTAGAGGATGAAATCTACTAATGTCTATGAATTTAACAGTCCATCAATAGTATTTGTTTTTATCCCTGTAACATCAATCAATGCACCTCTTGATTCATATATTCATCCTTGCACTACAGGCCAAAGATATTCATCAGTTGGTCATGTTCATCTAAATACATGTTCATCTTTGCACTACGGGCCAAAGATATTCATCAGAAATCATTCATCTTTGCACTACATGCCAAAGATATTCAATAATATCATCATCTAAGACTGAGGCTGATGAAAAATATTTTTAAAGAAACGAATCCAGTGAAACAAAATGACAAGGATTAAGGATTAAGGATTCGTACTTTGTTTTATCCATGTCCAAAAATACCTCAAAAATAATCATAGTGGTGTGAAATTCAAGAATGATCAAAACATGGATACAATCAAAGCTAGTATCCACAATAGAAATTTTAGACAAAAAGGAAAATTTTTCATTTCTCGATGAATAGTGTCGTATTCGTGAATAGTGTCGTATACGTGAATAGTGCCGTATACGTGAATAGTAACTCCGACACAAAAAGTTCTAAATTTGATTAAAAGTTCAGATCAATACTTCGGCATAATGATATTAGAAGAAATAATATCATTTTAAAAAAAATAATATCCCTTACCTCGGAAGATCAGTACTTCTAGCTGAAACACCGGATATAGGCTATGACTTGAACTTGCACCGTATAGTAATAGTCAAAGTATACTCAAAATACTCACAAGAATACGCTCGATAATATAGAGAGAGAAAACTTCAGTTTCTTGTGTGATTTTCAATTCTAACGTAAGCACCCTATTTATAAGAAAATGCTTAGAACACCAAAGTAGAAAATTTAATATAATATTATTATATAATTTAAATTTTCCTACGCCGTCTTTTGTAGAACTAAATTCAGCCACCTTTGTTGCCCCACAATAATGACAAAAACAAAAAAAAGTTTTAGTTATTAAAAACAATTAAAACTTCCAAAAATCAATTATTTCGGAGCTTCGGAACTTCAATAATTCACAATAAATATCCCTTTCGTCAGAAATTCTAATCTCGCGAGTTTTTATAGGAAATTCAATTCTCTACAACTTTGTAGAAGGAAGGTTTTCCAAATTCCAAACAGAAATTGACCGAAATTCATAAACGGGCGATTTTAGAGGTTATAATCAAATCTCAGTCAATAAATGGGGTCCACCGACATGTTTAACATGTTTTAAACATTTATTGCAACAAAAATACCCTTTCTCCTCGTATACTCATATATCCCACATTCATTGTAAAAATATCACCATTATTTTATTATTAAAATATAATAATATATTTAAATAAATTATTTTATCAAAAAAAGATAAAATATTAATTTTCAATAATTATCACATTAAAAATTTTCTCCATCTATATCCACATAAAATCAATATTTTCCTCATCATATAAATCAATAATTTAATTATTCACAAATAATATTATAAAATCACAATACTGACAACCAGGCCGTTCCCAGGATAGAGGGGGGCTTTCCAATAAGGATTTCTCCTTACTGGCGCGCAATTAGGTGACCAAACCTCTCCTTAGACAGAACTTTCTAGACATTGCCAATAATGTTATCCAATAATATTATTCAGATAATATGAATTATTGCTTTGATAATGAAAAATACTGTGTAATGACAATTATTGAAACAACGGCAATATAAAATATCAATGCAGTAATTATTGAATCAATAAAATAAAATAATGAACAGTAATTACTATAACCATTATTGAGTAGTGTCTTCTTACGTAAGAATCAATAATTGGTGCAACACTGTGTGCTACTGTGTTTTAACCACCGAGTATTTTAACAGTATTAACGGTAACAACTACGTCGTTATTTATAAACAACTTATTTTTGTCGTTTTCTTCATCCAACCGCTTTCCGTTATGGGGTCCACACAAGGCTGCGCCGTCGTACGAATATTCCCCTACAGGAAGAATATTCCACGACCAAATGAATATTTTATAATCACCTGCTTATTTTGAAATATTCGCGTATTTTACCCATAACTATCCACATTAATCAAATCTACCCTTACTATTCAAAATAATAATTAGAGGAAATTAAATTTCATTTATTAATAATTTGGGGTCTTACACAAGTACTAACTTTTAACCAAATCAATTTTATTTAAACAATTGCAAAGTGTAATTTTTCTAATTAAGAAAACTAAATTAACTAATTAAACCGAATTGCTTTATAAATGAAGTCAAATAAATAAAGATTAAGACTTCAATATCCCCAATTATGAACTATAAATTAATTATCCAATTATCCCAATTATTATGCCTACTGAATTGTTAACATGAATTCTCAAATGCCAAAAGTCCTTTTCCAAGTGATCAAATGACTTCTATTTAATCCAGATTAATCTTGTTATATTCCTATGCAAAACAATTGAATTAAACTCCTTCAATTCCAATTCCTTATGTGTTACATGCGGTGAACATATATTTCCATTCAATTCACGAACCTAATTATTCGTCATGCAAATAACTAAGTCACATGTTATCTTGCCCAGTTCTAACCCTAGATCTCATATTTCAATTCCTTCTAGAGTAACAAGGTAATTACTGATCAAATAATTAATCAATAAGAATAAGACAAGATAAACAATTCACTTTGACACAAATAATTGGAATAAATTGAATAACTAATTTATAGACGTAAAAGGTTCAATTGAAATCTTAATGAAAGAATTAGTTCATTGTCATTGAATTAAAATCAAGAATCCATAACAGAATAGACATTAAAAGATAAAAATATGATAAGAGAAGAGAATAGAATCTATTGTCAGCAAATCTGATGCTCCCCTCTTGCTCTTGCTCTTGATCTCCAGTGTTCTTCAAGTTGCTTCAATCTCCAAAACTAATAAGAACTAGGGTTTATGTTCTAATCTAATGGAGTGTATCTCTAATCTAATCTATGTAATCTCTCTCTATTTTATGTCTTACATCATGTATTTATAGGTTACAAGTCTAATTATTAGCTTAGGAACAAACCCAATCCAATTTGGAGTCAAAAAAGTGTCTAAATTCGCCTCAAAACACGTCCAAGCTTGATCAGTCTCTTCCCCAGCGTCCCGGCCCTGGGCATAGTGTTGGAACACTGCCCCCTAGTGCCCCGGCGCTACAAATAGGCATGAAATGGGTGCCCCGGCGCTGGGGCCTTTTCTTGAAATTTTTTGCTCCGACGTCCTTTGGAAAAATGGCCATAACTTCTTCGTCCAAACTTCGATTTCGATGATTTAAGATGCTCCGGAAAGAGGAGACGTAGATCTACAACTTTAATTCTTTGATTTTTTCGAAATAAGGTCCAGAGAAATACTCAAATTAGCTCTAAAATGATTGTTGTGTAAATGATATGCCGAAAACGCGAATCTAGCAACCCCGAACGTCGATCCAAGTAACTTTTGTCCCAATTCCTATAAAATAACATAAAACATGCCTGAATAGACACAAAAACTTAAAATTAACCAAAATATTAAGCTCAAACACATTCAATTCATTGGTATAAAACTCACTCATCATATTTGCCCTTGCTTGTAGAAAGCTCTTCAAACTTCTTAACTTCATCTGAATTATTTTGATGCAAGAGTGAGCAAACAATTGCCCACAAGAAGAATGTACAATAACGTTTTATGAATAATAATTCCCTGAGCTTTCAATGGTAAAGTATTCTTACCGGAACAATAAACTTTAATTCAACAGCTATGAGTTCAAAAGAATAATGAACGTAAAGTTAACAATAGATATCAACATCAAAGAATACATTGATGGTCACAAGACCACGAACTATACTCTAGGTTTTCAAGTATTTCTACTTTAACCTTTAACAGTCTAAAAGACTATAATCATCATTTATGTCCTAGGTTAACAGGTGTTTCTACTGTAACCTTTAACAGTCTAAATGACTATATGGACCATCATTCCGTACTCCAGGTGATAAGCCCTTTGTACTATGTATTGCGCAAATATTTTAACGCTATTGTGTAGCTCTAAAATAATCCCCTAATATAGGGTTGTTCATCTCATCTTAGATTATTAGGTTCTGAATCAAAGGAAGTCTAGTTGGGAATTAACTTCAAAGGAATTCTAGATTTTTAGAACGCTCATCAACCAAGTACTGGTTGAATCAGTTAGGGATTAATAACTATTCAAGAGTTTGATTATAACATTTTCATGAACAAGGTATATCGATGAATCAATAAGAGCTAGAATATTAACAATTTCTAAATTGAACAAATGTTATCATCGACAACATGCTTTCAAAATTGTGTGAGTACATAAGCAAACTAAAGAGAGTTTGGTTTGGGTTGACTTCAAGGGTAATTTAGAGTTTAAAACATTCATCAACTAAGGATTAGTTGAATTGGAAAAAAAATCGCTAGGCAACTTAGAGTTTGGTACAATAATGCAAGATAGTACAATGACATTGGAGAACGAAGATCGAACAATAGTTATTAGAAGCTGAATAAGCACATTTCTTACAATAAACTTACATATTTTGAATAACCAAAGTAATATCATTTGGAATAAAGAAACAAGGATTAATTAACTTGCTCAACAATAAATAAGTAAAGAACTTACATAACAATAAATTGCTCTACAAGAGATTAGAGATAGCGAACGTGCATAAGTATAACATGACAGTGAAAAGTAACCTTGCTGAATAATAAAGTAGCAAAGGTTAGAGAACTTGCCTCTTGCGTAAGCTATACAATTACAACTCACGTACTCCAATGTCTTACACATACCATTAGGATTAAAACATCAATTAGCTACATACATTAACCTCATAGATTCACTTCTCCTCTTAGTTAAGTTATAACCTTTAGTTTAAGGTCTAACCATATTAATAAATCACATAACATGAATCTGAAAACTCACTAACACATACATAAGACTTTTAGCATCCAAATCACATTTTTCAACTCTTATTAATCAATACTACATTTCTCCTTAATCGAACTTGAAGTTCAATCAAGTGTTTAAGTCTTCCTAGGACTCATTGGTTTTATATTAATCATCTTCCATATCTTATAATGTTCATCTTAGAAACTACAAGTGTTAGCTTCATAACACCCATTCATTAATCATTGTGTACTTTAAATCATAACATATTGCTTTCCTAATCTACTAATCTAATTATAACTTTAGAATTACTAACCACATGACACCATTCTATTTTAACCTCATCATTACAGGTTTGTTACATTAACACATCATTAGGCCAAGTTACAATGGTACCCAAGATCTGTAGCAGCAGCAGCAGAAACCACTGTCTCAGGACAGGGTATGGCGCAGCTGCACCATTTTTATCCTTGGCACCGGCGCAGCTGCGCCAGTGCACAGACAGAACCAGAAACGCGGCAACAATGTTCTATTTTTAGCCCAACTAACACGAATTTCATCCACAAAACAGTGAAATTAACATATACAATTTATATAAAACTAACACAAACATGTTTCCTCATATATTCAACCACTTAAAACAATTTAACAACAACTTTAACTAATTTAAATCCTTAAATTTCATATTTTCATACAAAAACTCTATTTTTGACATCCTTCATAGAAATCAACACTATAATCACAGTTCTACACCAAATCATTTCTATCAAACTACGCTCTCTTCGTTTCTTAATGGACTAGCATAATCAAAACTCAATTTACAATTTAACATACAAATTGACCATTAAAATTGGTACTTTCATAAGCCATATGAAAAATATTCACTATAAACACTTTTCTTACTTATTAACCGCAATTAGCATAACAAATTCTTATCTAAATGCAAACTCTAACATCACTAACATGTATAATCACAATTACCAGTTACACATATTGTGACAACCGAGATTTTATAATTTAATTTTTAATATTTATTGGATTGAATAAATATTTTTGATGAATTAATTATTAGATTAAATAATTAATTGATGAAGTTGTGGTAGATTAATTTAATTATATGTGTTATATTTATTAAATTAATATGGAGAATTTTATTATTCGAAGTATGTGATTATGTGAGCTTATTGTATTAAAAGAAATATTTAATAGGCTTAATGTTATTTTTAATTAATTTAATTATTAATTAGAGATTTAATAATTTGATATTATTATTAAATGAGAAATTTAATTATGTGACTACGTGCATTATTGAGAAATTATTATATTTTATTTAAATAAATTAAATAAGATATTGATTTATTTTATAATGGAGTGTGACATTATTTAAATTATATGATAAGGTTTTATTAAATTAAATGATTTTTGAAACTTTTCTTCCTAGCCAAACATGGCACTAAGGGAGGTTATGGGCAATTAACCCATGACTGGGTAACTGACCACAACGCGTCAGTTCAATTATTTAGTATGCGTCTTCTTTTTCATTTTTAATATTACCTAAGTCTAGAAAAGTAGAAGCAGAGAGAGTCCCAAAGAGAGATTGAGAAGTGTTGATGGAGAATTGTGATTGAAGAAGGTTTGGGAAGGGTTTCAATTCATCTCCTATTATTTCACTATACACTTGGGTAATTCTCTTCAACCCAATTTCTTTTTACGTCATGTAGTTTTTATTAAAAAAAAAATGGCTTTCATACTTCTGTGAGTCTCTATAAATTGGGAAACTATGTTAGTGATATATGTAATAATTCGTGTAGCATAGCATGTTTTATATATATTCTATATGATTCCATATTATAAGTTTCATAATATTATGACTTGTTGTTTCAAAAATTTACAGAGTATGTTATTTGGCCATATGGCCCTTATACGTAATTTTAATATGTCAACCATAAATTTTTCTACAAAATTTCCACTTATATGTGATTATGCATGATAAAACGAACAAAACAAAATTTTAATGGTTGGATTTGGTCTTATATCGAATCTATGGCGTTAAATTTTAGAATTTATGTTCAAAACTTCAAGAACATCAAGAACAATACAATTTGCATAATTTAACTTTGTGGTTATGTGTTTTAATGGGTTAAAATCACTCTATAAATGTTGGGTATTGATTATATATAAATTCTAACATGTGGGTATGTTTAAATTGGGGAATTAATGATTATGTAATGTTTAATTCGCTGAACTCTGTGTTCTTCGCGAACTGAGAATCAAAATCTGGAGTTTCGCGCCGCGGCGCCATCTCCATAACGGAAACTTCGCGCCGCAGTGCCATGTCTCCAGCCGCAGCGCCACGGCGCCGCAGCGCCACGGCGCCGCAGCGCCAAGACCCAGTACAATAGTGGCGCCGCAGCGCCACTTAGCAGAATGTCCAAAAAATGTTTTTTTAGTATTCAAGTATATAAATGTGATAGCAACTTAGTCTAATGATTATAAAAAATTGTTAGACATATAATGAGGTGTTAGAATAAATTCTTAACATGTCCATAACACAAATTACGTGTGGATTGAATGATTGAATGCATAGTTAACTTATTGTTCGTGAAGTCTTAATTTTTGACAATAAGTGTAGTCATGAATTGAGTTAGACAAGGAATAAACTTGTGATGTTTATTACATGATAATTGATTGGTATTGTGAACATGAATGATATGTAGGATTTTAATCAAAGAACGAGTTTTATTAACGTGTAATCTACACACGAGGCAAGTTTCTTAACCCTACTTGTTGTCATTATAAGTTGATAATTTCATTGTTCTACATCGAGCAAATTCTCATTTCTATTGATTAAGTCTATTTTGTATATTAAAGTTTATTAATCCTTCAAGCATGATGATGTTATACAATACTTATTCTATTGTATACCTTTTGAGATTCTATTCAAGTTAAGTTATCAATTATTGTTAAACCTTGTTAGAATAGCGAACCTTATTGATTCGACTAGTCCATAGTTGATGAGCATTCTAAATTTCAGAACCCTTGATGAATTATCCAAACCAAACTTCCTTTGGTGCGGACTCTAATGTCAAACTGAGATGAACAACCCTGTATAGGGGATTACTTATGTGTTAGCGTTAAGATATTGTGCACAGTATGGTACTAAGGGTTGATCCCCCTAAGTACGAGAAGAAGAGTCCATAGTCTTATGACTGTTAAAGGTTTCAAGTATAAACACTTGACAACTTAGGACATAGTTCAAGGTCTTATGACCCTCAGAAGTTCTTTTGATTCTTGTTATTCATTCTTGATTCAAAAGTTGAGCTTTTATATCAGAAGTTGTTAATTCATTCGCATGTTATTATTAGTCATTTGTTATATTGTTATACTTATGGGCAATCGTGCTCACTCTTGCGTAATAATAACATTGCAGTTAAGAATGAAAGAGCGGAAGATCCTTCCACTAGTAAGGGCAAGGGCAAGGGCAAGGGCAAGATTAGCAAGTAATGAAGACTGATTATTTATGTGGTTATGTAATGTTATTTAGAATTGATGTTATTTAAGACTTATTTGTTTATGTTTCCGCACAGATGATTTAAGGTTAGAGTAACCTGGGATTTATTTATTATGCAGTTGACGTAACCCCATAAGGGGAGAGATTTATTATTTATTATTCTATCTATTGCATGGTTTGCATTTATTTATGGGTAGATAGATAGATGATGTTTGTACAGTGAATACCAAATCTTGTGGAAATAGAAGTACCGAATTTGGGGGTGTCTCACATATCAACAATTCAACAAATTGAATTCACAGACTTAGAAGGTTTATGTCGTAAAATACATGTATATACATATATATTTATAATATCAAGGTGTTAGAGAAAATACCTTCAAATTGCTTGGTAATCCTTGCTTAAACCACTAAAATTGCTTTGGAAATTCTTAGGTTTTCTCTCAATCTCTCTCAACTTCTCCCTGAAACTCTCAGTGTTTTCTTAAGCTTAGCAAAACTAGAATGCGTATAACCCCAAAACGGATAACCAAGCGTAAAGATAAAAACTAATACGCGTACTTAATATAATATCAATTACAAAATAAACGTATAAGTTATAATTATATTTTATTTATTATTTAATTTATTTTATTTATAATTCAAATATTAAAAATCCAAAAGCCATAAGGTTTTGTTTGGCAAAAAGTCTTTAAAATAAAGATTTAATATTTTAAACCTTCTTTGGCAAAACTAAATTAAACTTCTTTAATTTATTTTAATAAACAATTTAGTTTATATATAATTTATAATCACATGTTATTCATTTAGATTTTCATATCCACATTAATCACACAAATTAATCACATATTATATTTTAAATAAATATTCCACTTTAACAAATATCACTAAATTATAATTTATAATCACATATTATTTATTTGGATTTCCATATCCACATTAATCACACAAATTAATCACATACTATATTTTAAATAAATATTCCACTTTAACAAATATCACAAAATTATAATTTTATTTAATAATTTAGCATACTACTTAAATTATTAAATCAAAACAACAATATAACATCTCATGTTATATTACAACTCTCTAAATTATAATTTCAATTAATTTAGAATATTATCTAATAAATTTAAATTCATAAATTTTTACTAACAACCACCGCATAAATAAAATATTAATTCAACCATTTCAACAATAAATATATCAAATAAATATTTATATAATCCAATAAATATTTAAAATTACAATTTGAAATTCTGGATTGTTACATTTACATCTTACAAGAGTGACTTTCATCCGCCACCAAGGATACATAACAGTTCATTAAACTAGTCTTTAGTTTAATTAAACTATTATACATTACAAGTCTTGGCTTGATCTTCACGCACATTCATATACTAAATGGCACTTCGTATGGATATCGATCAGCTTGATATTAACGGGATCCTTAAGTTCTTTCTAACATCGTTCGCTGAAAATGTTTTTATTTAAAGCAAGTGTGAGAATTTAATTGTTCAGCAAATCATAGTAGTTGAATAAACAACTTCAAGAATTTAAACATTCTTTTAAGACTTCAATAACCGAACAAAGGTTATGAAGTAGCTTGAATAATAGGAATAATCTTGATTTTTATCATTTTAAAACATTAGTCACATTCACTTTAAAATATTTTCATTCTTCTACCTTTTTCCATACACATCTTATCTGGCTAGAATCACTAGCACAGACTTAACAATAACGGTTCATGTATAAATAGAACATTCTCATATGAACAGTTTAATCACAGAACAGTTCATCTCATAGAAACACCGAAGTGTTAAAATTGTGGCACAAGGCCTCATACATTCTACCACCTTGTACAAATATCATACATTTGTACATAGATAAAACTTCTCAAGTTCAACATCTGAGAAAGTTTAAGAAACTAGCATTCATTTAAAATATGCATGAAGTTAGGAAACTTGCCTTATAGTTTATGCTGAACTGCTTATTCCAATCCCTATATACAACATAGGGAATAACACATACACTAATTAGTCATATACTTGACTTTATGCATTGGTTTACTTAACTTTACTTCTTAGTTCTTGTAATCTAAGTTTACACGACCACTTTCTTTACCGCTTTATGGCTTCATGACATACGAAGATGTCTTAACTCATACGATCATCATCTTTGATGATTTACATTCTTATCTTCTTCTTATAACCCTTATAGGACTCAACACACATCGTGACTCTACTAGTAGTCCATATGGTACTCTGAGTGGTTTCCCATAAACAACCAACAAACTAGTTTCTCGTCTCATCTACATTGTCTTTCATAGTGAGTTTGATCGATTGCCAGTTTCGTATATACCTCCGCTCTCTAAAGGAATTGTTTAGCCCAGCTCCCATATGTTAACCATCAAAGATTACAATTGTACCACAACCTAAACTTATCTTAACTTATCCGAACCATTAAAACTATAATATTCGTTAAGTCAATTTCTCATTACTTATGGCTTTCTGACAATTAAATGTCATACCTCAGGATTTATTCTTTATCGTCTAAGTCATACAGTCTTTTGTATACTCAAAATGATCATTCAATATTAATTCTAGGTATTCATAGTGTTAATCATTTTACATTATCTTATTCATATCTTACAATGTCCCATCCATTCAACTCGGAACGTCATCCAAGTTATTATTACTAACTCGTCTTCTTAACATATACGACATTGTCTTTAATTTAGTTCTTCACCGTTCACAGGTTTAATCAATGGTCTTCATTACCTTACGGTCAAACCATACACGAGGTGTAGTTCTGTCCATTTAATATTCACGTACACTTAACCCTCACGTCGGCTAAAGTGTTTAACACTTATATTTCATTCCACCCTTCTCTATCCGACTCACATTCGGACTTTCATTAATCTTGATACCGTTCATTACGGCTTTCTCGATAAATCATATCTTACTTACTACCTTTGTCAATGATTAAGTCATACAACCAATGTATACTTAGAACGTCCGTTCGACATAAATACAATTTATGAGGATCGTTTATGTATTCTTCGTTTACTTTGCTCGACTCTTAATCACTTATTCAACCTTTACCCAAGGTTTTCATCGCTTTCATTCTTTATTCATTACAAGAACCACACGTTCATCATTCTTTCTTAATGTCGAAGTCATACTGTTTGTTGTATACTAAGACCGACTGTTCATCGCAACAGCAGTTGCGTTCACAGCATCTATATGCTTTACACTTATCTCCCATTACAACATCATAAGATCGAAATGTTATACATCACCCTCGTCACTCAACGTCTAAGGAATCACCATCATAACAATCCCACACGTTCGTTTTATCGCAACTACGGTCCCCGGATATTGGTTACGTATTTTGTGATAACATTCTTTACGTGTTACATTATGTGAACTATATGTTCATTAGCTTTCCTTACACTTCCCCTAGGATTTGAGCAATTAAAAGCTCTTCTCTGGGCCTTGCCCTGCACCGGCGCTGCGGCGCCGATCCCTTTCTTTCTTCTCACACTGCAACGCCACTAAGCAATAGCTGATTACTTGGGTTGGCACTGCAGCGCCGCCTCCTAAGGCTTAACTGACACTGCGGCGCCAGCCTTCAACCTTTAAAAAAAATTCTAAGTCTTGAGCTGGCTTGAGACGCTTACTTGACAATCTCATAATTTCTTCGTTATAACTCGGAATGAGGTCGTTCCAAAGCTATTCTCTTCCTTATCTTATGTACTTCAACTTCCCTTGGGCAGAAATTTATTCTGAATCCATTAACATGCCATTCAATTGGCTTAAATTCCCTCCTTCAGTCATTTTACGTTATTAACGTTCTTCGTTCGTCCGTAATTCGGTCATCCGAACTCAAAACTTGTTCGTTTTTGAGTCCACGACTAAAGTTTTCTACATTTTCTTACATTCTTAGGAAACCCTACACGTTCTGGTTCATTTACATACTTTTTGCTTCTCGTTTATCTTTTACGCAATTTTTGCGATAACTTCGCTATAGCTAAGTTTAATCTGTTCTTCATGAATGTTTCTATCGTTCCTAACCAAGCAATAAGCAACTAACTTATACACGATGATTTTAAACTTGTCTATCATCAATAAATTATACTATGATGGTTTTAAATTTGTCCATCAACAACGTTCTTCGTGTTCTTCACGTGTTCTTCACGTTCTTCATTCGTTCTTTATTTTTAATCGATATTTTGATTACAATTTTACTTTTTCTTGGAATTTGGTAGTTATAAAACACCATTTCTTACTTATTTCACTGAATCATTCATATGATTCATTAATATCACAGAACAGAACTAAAAACTAGGGTTGACCCATACGCCTCCCACAACAAAACACCAAATGGCCAACTCCCACAGTAGCACAAAATAGAGATGTCGTGGACTGATCACACCGCCACGGAAGGTGTCATGCCTTAGTGCCAAGAAGAAATGCCTAGGGTACCCCCACAGGTGGTTATAGCTCAGGTATACCCTACGGTATATTCTAACAAAGATACCATGTCACAACACATGCGATATAATACCAACAAAAAAGGTTTCTAATATGTACATGTTAAACTGAAATGAATCATCAACTCAAAGTCTCCAAAATTATTAACATGTACTTTCTACGAGAATCAAAATAAATACAAAAGATGATACACTAGATCAAGAGTACAAACACAAGTTCTAAGTATCAATACCAAGACGAAACTATCAAAATAAATTTAGACATGTTGTACTAGTCTAAAGAGTACAAATATGAGTTCTAACTATGAACGCCAAAATGAACTATCAAAATAAATTGACAAGGAATAATTATGAGAGGCAATACATATATTGTTAATCATTATACATATACTTTCCTGATAAAGAATCAAATGGTTTCTTCTCTCTTTGTAACGCAACTGCTAACTTCTTTTTCTTTTCTTTAAGATTTGTATCACATGTATGATTAGATTTTAGTTATTATTTATTAATTAATATATTTTATTAACTCTCCAAATTTTAATAGGATTTTAAAATTACACAATTATAAATTAGATACACTTAGTTTAAAGCCCAATTTTACCAATTTAATTTATCCATCGCTGACTAATATTTATTAGCCCACATAAATTAAATAACTAGTTTGACCCAAATAAATGACAAATTCCACTTAATATGTTTTAAAACAAAAAATAATTTTTATTATTTAATATTTTTTTCGGGTATTACATCACCTACCCCTTAAAAAGGATTTCGTCCCCGAAATCAAAAGAATATAACGTACCTAATTTTTAAAGAGATGCGGATACTCCGTTCAAATAGACTCCTCCATCTCCCAAGTGGCTTCCCGTTCTGAATGATTCCTCCACAAAACCTTAACAAATGGAATAGTCTTCCTCCTCATAATCCTTTCTTGACGATCTAAAATAGCCTCGACTTGTTCATCACAAGTAAGATCCTCCCGAATCTTATCGAATGGATATTACACCATGTGAAATAGATGATAATGATAACTCCTCAACACCGACACATGAAACACATTGTGCACGTGAGTTAGCTGTAGAGGCAAAGCTAACCTATACGCAACTTCACCATCCCTCTCCAAAATCTCAAATGGGCCAATATAACACGGACTAAGTTTTCCTTTAAACCCAAATCGCCGAATGCCCTTCCAAGGAGAAACTTTTAGAAACACATGCTCACCAGGTTTAAACTCTAAAGTCCACTTATGCTTATCAGCATAACTCTTTTGTCGTGATCGAGCCAACTTCAATTTCTCCTTAGCCACCGCTGCCTTCTTTGTAGTGATTTGAACTAACTCAGGCCCTTCTATGGCCCTTTCGCCAACCTCATCTCAACAAGTCGGTGCCCGACACTTTCTACCATATAATGACTCAAAAGGAGCCATCCCAATACTTGTATGCCAACTGTTGTTATAAGCAAACTCAACTAGGCTCAAGTAATCATCCCAATTACCTGACCACTCAAGTGCACAAGACCTCAACATGTCCTCTAATGTCTGAATAGTCTGTTTGGATTTCACATCAGTTTATGGATAGAAAGAAGTACTAAAGTTGAGTCGAGTGCCCCAAGCTCGTTGAAACCCTTTGCAGAACTGTGAAGTGAACCGTGGATCCCGATCTGAAACAATAAACGCCAGAGTACCATGAAGTCTAATAATCTTCTACTGAAACATATGTGTCAACTTATCCACCAAGTAACCCTCATGGATAGCCAAAAAGTGTGCCGATTTGGTTAGCCGGTCCACCACTACCCAAACGACATCATTCTTCTTAAAAGTCTTTGGCAAACCAGTCACAAAATCCATCATGATATTCTCCCACTTCCACACTGGATTATTTAACTGTTGCAGCAGACCACTAGCTCGTTGATGTTTTATCTTCACTTGTTGACAAGTGAGGCACTTCCCAACATATTCAGTCACATCTCGTTTCATCCCATTCCACCAAAAATTCTTCTTCAAATCCCTATACATCTTCGTAGAACCTAGACAAATAGAAAATGGCAAACTATGAGCCTCAGCCAACACTGCCTCCTGAATGATTGGATCAGACGGTACACAGAACCGTTCACCCAACCAAATCACATCGTGGTCATCAATATGAAACTCGGGCTGCTTGCCATCTTCCAGATTATGCGTCATACTCCACAATTCCTCATCTTCCTTTTAAGATTCTTTAACTCACGAGATAAGAGAGGGCTCCACTCTCATACCTACCAAATGTCCATCTGAACCTTATATATAAAACTCCAACTCGAGTCACTCCATATCCAAAATAAGTTGAGGTTGTTTAATAAGGGCTGCTACACTCCCTGAACTCTTTCGGCTAAAAGCATCTGCAACCACATTTTCCTTCCCCAGGTGATCCTAAATTCTAGCATCATAATCCTTTAGAAGCTCCAACCAACGCCTCTGCCTCATGTTAAGCTCCTTCTGAGTGAAGATGTATTTAAGACTTTTGTGATCGGTGAAGATATCATAAGTCTCTCCATACAAATAATGCCTCCAAATCTTTGGGGCAAAGATCACAGCTGCCAACTCCAAATCATGTGTGGGGTAATTCACCTCGTATTGTTTAAGCTGTCTAGAAGCATAAGTAATCACCTTACCGTGTTGCATTAAAACACACCCCAAACCCTTCTTAGAAGCATCACTATAAATCTGGTAGCCTTTTGTCCCCGACGGCAATGCAAGTATAAGAGCTGTCACAAGTCGTTTCTTCAACTCCTTAAAACTCTTCTCACACTATTTCACATAATATGGAGGACTACTAAAACAACCATATGGACCGTCAATCCATTCCCTAACTAGTTCCAGCTATATTCTCATTTTCTGAAGAGAACGGTGAAAGAAAGGGTGAGCTCAACTAGCCAAGTAAGAAATATTATGACTAAGATAATGTAGAATAAATTATCATTAGCCTTCAACAGTGTTAAACTGATAAAATACAATAGTCATCAAGTTTAACTGCAGCAGAACAAGCAATCCATTAGAAGAGTAGAGTAGAGCATGATATCTACTATCTTCTATGATTTAAAAAGTTTATCATCAATTTTATCGCTGAGACTAAGCTTAATAAATAAACCACATCATCCAATCATCCATGCATTACAGGCCAAGGATATTTATTAGTATCACGACCATGAATTATCCATGCATTATGGGCCAAGGATATTCGTGTTTTCACCAATAGTTATGATCATACCGAGCAACTGTTCATCAATGCACTACAGGCCAGTGAGGACTTTTACCACATCATTTGTAACATTACGAGTCATGATTATACAGAATAATTCCTGGTCATAATCATACCAATCAACAATCCATCTATGCATATAAGCCAAAGATGACTTTCATCATAATATAAGCATGAGGATGATGACAATGATATAAGAATTCAATTAAAAGAAAGCAAAGGATAAATTTTTAAGGATTATAATTTAATTATCTAGAATTTAATAATGATCAAATTCCCAACATGATAATGCTTTGGGGAGTAAAATTCAAGAATGATATTGTATCAAAAATAATTTGGACCGAAAAGAAATTAATTTTTGTCATGAATAGTATCATGTGAATAGTACTTCGAAAATAGTACCCTATGAATAGTACTTTATGAATAGTACTCGTAAATAGTACTTCGTGAATAGTACTTTGTAAATAGTACCTGTGAATAGTACTTTATAAATAGTACCATATAAATGAATAGTACTCATGGATAGTACTTCAATATAAAAAGCTTAAAATTTAACAAGAATGTGCAGAAAATATCCTTGTGAAACGATACTAGATGAAGCGCAAATTTCAAGGATATTCTATTAATTTCACGGAGTATAGAAGCAATACTTTAATCAAATGAGGGTATAATCAAAAATATGAGACGAAATAATATTACTCACATACTACAGAGGACGGAAGAAAATATTATTCCTTATGAATATTGAACAAAAATAATATCCCTTATCTCAAAAGAAGACTAGATACTGGAATAGTGAAGTAGCAGACTACTCTTCTTCTTTCTCTCTATAACTTCTCTCTCTATAATTTCTCTTGTGACTCTTAGTAAATTGGTGAGAATGAAGGAAGAATGAGCTTCTATTTATAGGAAAATATAGTTTCGATAATTGCACATTTTGGGGTTCGAAATATTACAGTATAATACATTCATCTTTTCCTTCATTTTAATTTAGTCCTACAAGTATTATCAAACTTGCACCACCTCCCCTAATAGTACATCATGTGAATCAATAGTACAATCATGTGACTCAATAGTTCTATACATGTGAAAAAAATAATTACAGTATAATACCTTCATCAATACCTCTATTTTTAATTTAGTCATGCAAGTATTATCAATCTTGCACCACCTCCCCTAATAGTACATGCATGTGAATCAATAGTACACACATGTGAACAAATAGTTATAAGCATTTAAATTAATAGCAATTAATTGCTCATTTATTCGATTAATTACCAGATTGGTCAATATAACCTCCAGACATCAATTATTATCGAAATAGATGTCGATTTCCACTAACACTAATAATCCAAACACAATGAAAATATCAATTTCATCTTTAATTAACACGAACTTATTTATCATAAATATTATAACTGACAATATTTAACAACCAGATCATTCCCAGGAAAGATGGGGCTTTTCGATAAGGATTTCTCCCTATTGGCGTGTAATTAGGTGACCAAACCTCTCTTCGACAGAACTTTTTAGACATCGTCAATATTCCAAATAATAATATGAATAACTTTGTCTTCTCAATTATTAATTTAATAATAATAAATATTATATTGTGACAATAATTGAATCAATAATATGAGGGATATTATGCAGTAATTACTGTAGCAATAATTGAGTATAACTGAGTGACTTCTCACGTAAGCATTAATAATCAATACCGTGTACTATTATGCAATCACACGTATTACTGTACTTTTACTACCGGGTAGTTCAACAGTTTAACGGAAAAACTTTCGCCGTTATTTTTATAAAAAGATATTTGTCATTTTTTAACTACGACAATACTTTCGTTGTGGGGTCCACCATTGATTATGTCGTCGTACGAATATTCTCTGTTAAAACGAATATTTCCCGACCAATCGAATATTCCCCGACACAACGAATATTTTATATCAACTTGCTTACTTTGCAAAATTTTCAAATGTCACCGTTAACTTTAACCTTTATCAATTTAACCATTTACTAAATAGAATAATAATTATAAAAAAATTGAATACTTTCATTTTATAAAATTCGAGGTCTTAAAATCTCCCCTCCTTATGAAATTTTGCCCTCGAAATTTGCGTACGTACCTGGTATGTCGAAGAGATGATGATACCTCGTCAGATTCTAAATCTTGAGGTATAACCTTTGAGCGTAGAATATATTCATTCTTATCCAACATTTTAATAGGTACCTCTACATACATTAAATCTTTCGCTATCTTGTCTGGTTCTAATTCAATAATGTGGTTCGGGTCGTCCACATATTTACATAGCATCGATACATTAAAAATGTTATGAACAAGCGACATATATGGCGGTAAAGCGAGTCTATAGGTCACTGTTCCTACTCGATCAAGGAATTTGAATGGCCCAATTAAATTGAGGGTTGAGATTTACTCTCTTCGTTGATTCTTGCTTCTAGAACAACGTCCTCTTGAATCTTCTTCTTCACATTTATCAGCTTCGGGTGTATAGCTTGAGCGGTTTTAACTTTATCGGTTAACGTCGATTGTACTCGTATTATTTGACATCGTCACATGGGTCCTTAGAGTCTTTAACTCTATCTTTATCATTTGTAAGTCATATGAAATGGGTCTTTGGGTTAACAACATTACAATCATAAACGCATACAATCTTCTGCTAAATGCATCAGCTACCACACTTGTTATTTCCAAGATAATACTGAATGGTATGGTCGTAATCTTCAACAGCTTGAGCCAACGTCTTTGGCGCATTATACGTTCGTTTTGGTTGAAGAAATATTTAAGGGTTTTAGAAATGGGTTTTGTAATGGGGTTAATACAAAATTTGATTTCACACTTTGGGGTAGGCCAGGATGTTCTTCGAGAATACGTCAGAAAATTTATTAACGATAGAAATATCATTTAAAAACTGTGACTCTCATCCAAGACTTGGATAGCATATGTAATGAAGGTTTCTCTTAACGGAGTTTCAACAGATAAGTTAAAGTCTAATTTCTCCGAAGTTAAATTTAAACGTTGAGCGTAAAAAGGAGAAATAAAAGAATGGGTAGAACTGGTATCAAATAAGGTATAGATTTCGCTAGAGTTTATGATTTACTAACCCGTGATAACTTTTTTCGGGTTACTCACTTTTTGAGAAGTCACAAAAAATGCTCTTCCTGAAACCACCGACTTTGTTTTGTCTGTATTCGCCTTTGGTGCCACCGTCCCAGCTGGATTTGATTTCGCTACAGGATAAAATCAAGCTATATGACCGTCTTTTCCACAACTAAAACATACCTTGGAAGGTTGTGAACAGTTTGGACTTATGTGTCCCTCCTCTCCGCATCTATAGCATCTAACTGGCGGTCGTTCTCCTCCCCTAGAATTTGTTGTTGGAGCTGGTGCTGCTGCCGACGTCTTCTCATCAACGTTAAATCTTCTCTTCTTGAATTTTCAACTTGAATCATTTCTTCTATTATCTTGGCCATGATTACCACCGAATTAGTTACCATTTCTGGCATGATAATTTCCTCCACGATGGTTATCATTGTTCTGATGGTCATTGCCACCAGTACAATTATTATCGTATTGTTGGTCATTATCTTTTGGTTGGGCTGGCTCATTATCGCGCTCCAATAACTGAGCCCTATTCACAACATCTGAATATAAACAAAGTTTGTGAGAAATGAGGTATTGACGTATCTCAAGTTTCAAACCTCTTAAAAACATCCGCTTCATTCTCTCCTCATTATCAACCAAGTGGGACGCAAATCGGGATAACTCGGCAAACTTAGCTTCATACTGCGACACGGTCATATTATTTTACTCCAGCTTGATGAACTCTACCTCCTTCATGTGACGAATACTTTCGGGAAAGTACTTGTCGTTGAATAGTTCTTGGAACTTCTTCCAAGACATCTTTAGTGCGGAAGGCTGAGTATGTTTTACTGATTCTCACCAGTAATCTGCCACTCCTTGCAACATAAAGGTGGCAAAAGGAACCTTTTGCTCCTCTGAGCATCCCAAGACATCAAATATAAAGTCCCCGAACCCGGATACTTGAAACCCGAACTCGGTACTTCACAATACCATTTCTATGAGCGGAATAATACTAGAAATAATAACAATAATATAAAACTTAAACTTAAATTTACATTTATCAAAGTCTAATCCCAAGTACGCAACCTTTACTACATTCTTTACATGATATATAATACATATCATTAACTTAATACAGTCTATATATTACAAATGATACCAATAACATGTCCTGTTTGCTTTCCTTTTCACTTGTTCTTGGCCGAACTTTCCAGTTCTTCATACTTAGCTGAAAACATTTAAATTAAGTAAGGATGAGCATTTGTGTGCCCAGCAAGTATTTTATATATATATATATATATATATATATATATATATATATATATATATATATATATATATAAGCTGAAAGAATTTAAATGTTTTCTTTATAATACCTTTTTACAACCGGTCAATAGTTGTGAAGTAATCTGTACCAATAACAATAACATAACAACCCTCTTTCAAATTTTTGAAACTGTGTATTGTCTATACATGGGGTTTCTGTGACATATTATGAACATTGTTTTCATTTTTGAAAGGGTTTAAACAGAAATTCATCTGTAAACCGGTCATTGCTTACGGGCACGGAGGGTGATCAGCCCCGTTGTACCCTATATTGATCAATACTACATTGCTAGAATGATATTATCGTTCATCCTTTGTCCGCCCTAGCGCATAAAAATTTTCCCATGTTCGGGATGTTCATACCTGTTGGGTTTTCATTACAAAGGTCTTATCTTGTTCAACAATGATATATAATTCAACATATATGTATATCAAAGGTGTATCAATATGTGATTAAATACAATGATTATCCAAGTGGGGACACTTGTATAATCATTTATAGAAATTAACGAACATAATATATATCTGAATTATCATGTACTAACATGTTGATAATCAATGGGCGTATATAATATAGGTTTAACAATCTGTACAGTAATAGTATAATTCTGAAACATTCTTACACTTGTCCATTGCATAAAGAAAATGCAAAGGTAGGATACTTGCCTGATGCTGCTGCTTACAATTACGCAACTTAGATTTTATCTTTTCTATCACGACCTATCATTAATCAAATCATTCGTTCGATTAGAATAATATACCTCAACACATAGTACTGCATTTCGCAGTCAGCACATAACCTAATTACCTTATCACACATGTTCAACAATCATGGCATCACAAACAAACATCAACTCATTCCTAATCACATTGTCACACAACTTTAACCACCATTGAATCACAACTAAAATAGTTAACTAACTAAATTATCTAAGTTCAGATCAATTTCTGAAACATGTCGGTCTACCGACAGCTTTATCGGGTAATTATCGAGTCTAAAACTCTATCCCGAAGTTCAATATCCAAATAGATAACATAAACAATAGTCGCACTATTTTTCATGACCTTATAATAATTATAAAATAATTATTACCATTTACCATAATTTTTGAAATATCAGAATCATTATTAAATGATTTAAATAGCAAACAATTCTATTATCATTAACATTTAATCAATATTAAACTATTAATGAAACCATTGTCAAAATATTAAAGTTATGTATAATAACTCAAAATATTTTTAAAACATTTATATTGCCCTTAAATGATTTTGAAAACATTTATATTACCCTTAAATGATTTTTAAAATATTTAAAATTATTCTTAAATAATTACCATTAATATTAAAATATTAGTGTACTATTTATCTAAATATTAAAAGTTATTAATTATAACTTAAAATATTTTAAATTCATTTATATCCCTTTTAAATGATTTTTAAATAAATAAAACCATTTTAAAACTATTTATTTAATATAACTATTAAATAAATTTAATTTCATTAATATATCATTAATATTAAAGTATTAATGAAATTATCCTTTAAATATTAAAAGTTATAGTTTATAACTTAAAATATCTTTAAACACTTTATTTTCATTTAAAATGATTATTATAATATTAAAATTATTTTTAAACTAATTTATTTAATGTAAATATTAAATAACTTTAATATCATTAATAATCATTAATTAATGAATTTAACCTTGAAATATTAAAAGTTATATTTTATAACTTAAAATATTTTTAAATACCTTATTATTATTTAAAATGATTTTTTAAAATAATAAAATCATTTTTAAATTATTTATTTAATTCATTTATTAAATAAATTAATTATCATTAATATTAATTTATTAATGATAATTATCAAATAATATTAAAAGTTATTAAAAATAACTTAAAATATTTTCTTATATCTTAATATAATTTTAAATAATTTTTCATGAATTAAAATCATTTTTAAATAATTTATTTAATATTATCATTAAATAAATTAAATACTTTTAATATTCCAAAAATATTAAATATTTATGAAATATATTTAAAATAATTAAAAACTAATTTTCAGAATTTAAAATAATTTTTAATAATTTATTTTATATTTTTAATAATTAAAAACTATTTTTTTCTATTTATTAATTAATTTTCAGAAAATAATATATTATCTGTCGCTAAAGACCACCTATAGCGACAGAACCGTCGCTATAGGTGTTCTTCATGTTCTTCATACAAACCCAGATCTTCAAACCCATTATCAAGATGCCTACTTTGACCACTCTTAAATCTCAAGTCATACATATTCTGGGCTAGAGATTGATTTGATATTGTAGTACTCATGCAATAATATAACTACAAACAACTAATAAACAGAAATATCAAAGGCCACGAACTTCCTGTCAGACGTTGTTCAATCTGTTCTTCGTTGTCCAGATTTTGACCGGTCATGCTCGGTCAACGGGTTTTGACCGATCATAACTAGAAATATAGACATTCAATGACTCTGATTCTTTTTGCAGCTTAAAGAAAATATTACAGACTACACATATCAACCTTTAAACAACATAAATCATAAATGATAAAAGAGTTATAGGGCCTGACATTCACTGTCAGACCTCCAGAAAAAATTTTCCAGATTTTCTAAAAACTCAAATCCAAGTCTCTAGATGTTATGGATCTAACATCTAGCAACCCAGATCATCATTATACACCTTATATAACATGTTTAACACACAAAAAACAACATCAAACATTCGATTTTTGGACAGAAATCATGCTAGGGTTTTATACCTCTTATGAACAATTTTTATTTCTGGCTTCTGATTTGTTGTTGAATTTCGTGGGGCTATTCTTAGGGACTGATATGCTAGAGAAATTCGTGGGTTTTGAAGAAAAGAGAATTAGTGGAGTGTTGGAACAAAAATGGACTAACTAATGCCATTTCTCTCTCCTACAATCTATTTATATAAATGTTAGATGCATGTATGGCTGGAAAAGTGGCTGAGTGCTGTCCATTTTCAGTAAAGGGAGTGGTTATGAGTTGGTTAACAACTCAACCTATTGTCAAAACCTATACATTAGCTTCTTTAATGCACAAGAGGGATATAAAGGTCATTTAGCTTAAGAATTTAATGGCTTAAATGTAATCTTGCCCAAACCCTTAGGGTTTGATCCTTAGGGTTTAACCCTAAGGTTTAGCACATAGCATTTTTAGGATTTAGCAATTAGGGTTTATACAAAAATAAAATTAATAAACTTTTTAGTTTCTAAAAATTATAAATTAGGGTTTTGTTAATTAAATTAAGTTAGTAATTATATTATACATAAACATTAGGGTTTAGTAACACTAATATAATTAACCTTGCTAATTATAGCAATTAGGGTTTAGGGTTTTGATAATTAGGGTTAAATAGTTATAATTAGGATTTTCTAATTATCAAATTAGTCTTCTAGGTTTTAGAGATTTAATTTACTAATTAGGTTTACCTTAATTAGCAATTAAAGTCTATTGTACGTGTTATTAAACACAGTAACACAATTTCTGACTGATTAAAATCTCCATATTAGGTTTCCAATTAGGGTTTTCTAATATTTAGAAAATACAACTATAAACTAGAGTTTTAAATTTAATATTTAGGGTTTCCTAATTTGCATAACATACAACACATATATATATCATATAACACAGTTATATGATAACCTTAAACTCACAATTGAGTTTCAAATTTAGGGTTTCCCACAGTAAACTAGGGGTTTCAAATACTACACCATTATTCTTCATAATTGACCAACCATTGTCAGTCCACATACAGTATATATGTATATGGCACTGAAAAATCAAAATATTATAATATTATTATCCTGCCTTGATCAAAACCCAGAACTAGGGTTTGGATTCCATATCTGATTTATCTGTTATAATTAACATTATAAATTAAGTTAAAATAATTAACTTAATATCCTGAACAAATTCATATAATGAAATAATCATTATAATTATTCTAAAATCATTTCATATATTATTTAAATAATATAAGATTATATTTTCATAGAAAATAATTAATAAAAACATTTCAATCTTTAAATTAATTATTATAAGAATATACTTTATAATAATCAATAATTCTAAAATAAATTTACTTGTAAATATTTATGTAATAAATATATTTTTATTTACCACATAAACACATATAAACATAATCTTGTACAAGTCCTCATCCTTAAAATAAAAAAAAATTTATACTGCAAAATTTCTTATATATTTATATAAAAAATATCGGGTTGTCACATTCACCCTCCCATATAAAGATTCCGTCCCCGGAATCATCATTTTAAAACCTATACATACTAGGGTACATAGCATACACAATCATTGCAAGTAGATCTCGATCATGATTGATCGAATCGATCTTTAACTATTCACATAAAGCTTGTCTTTCTGATTAAACGGAAATTTGATTTCTAAAAGAACTCAAATTCCTCCTTCAAAATAATTTATAAAAATAACTTACTATATATAAGAAAACAAAATTGGTTCGAGTAATACCTGGAGTTGCATCCCCGGCTGCCACGATATCTTGAACGGTTATGTTGAAGACGCTTGCAGTTGATTCTGTTGGTTCGTTCGTTGATGTTGGTCCCGATGTCGCCAATGTCCTGCTGCCTTTTCCCATATTCGCATTCTTTACCACCCTTATCTTTCTTGGACAGTCTTTCGCCTTATGCTCCATTGATCCATACGCATTCACAATACCTTCTTGGATTGGGACAGTTGGGAGAGATATATTCCTCCTGTCCTCACTTGACACACACAAACTTTCCTTTCAAACATTTCCCCGAGTGGTTCTTTCCACAAGTCATTACACCACCTGCTTCTTTTTCACACCTTCTTGCTTCACCTGCACACTTCCAAAGTTCTTCGCCTTCCTCTTTTCACTCCTATTCCCTTTGTTTGTTTCCACCTTTACTTCCACTATTAATTCCTACCTTCCCAGTTCTCTAAACCTTACCCTTGTTCTTCCTTACCTTGTTGTAAAGTCAGGGTTTGAATCCCAGGTCAAACCTTCGCGCCTCTCTAGCCTCCGTATCAACATGATGCGGAGCAAATCTAGTCAACTCATTAAATTTCACTGACATATCACCTCGCTTTAACTCCAGAAATTTCACCTCCATTCTAGCCTGTATACTAGCAGAAAAAATAATTTTCAAAAAACTAAAGTCTTAAACATATCCCATGTTACCACACCTGCTTCTGCCCTCGTCTAATTTGCTTCCCACTAAAAATTTGCCTCACCCTTCATCATGTAGGTGGCAAAAGTGGTCTTTTTCCCCTCAGCTACCTTAGCTATCACGAACACCTGACCAATTTCCTTAACCCAAGTTTGGGCTTCTACAGGGTCATTTGTACATTTGAATTCTGGCGATAGGACCGCCTTGAAGTCTTTAATGTTCTACGTTCGATTATTTGGTTGATCTTTCGCAGCTGATATTCCGTTCTGCTACAGCTTGAGCGTCCATAATCGCAAAATTCTTTGTCGGGTCTGGTTGTCCTCCAACTTTGTTGACAGATTCTTCTGCCCTTTGGTTTGGCTTTCATCTTGACGGTATTATCATAAATTATTCCTTACATTCTAAGCCTTATCGTAAACGCTTAACATATAACGCAAAACTTATCATATACCAACTTATCCCATTAATCCAAAATAGACTCATATTCATAGCACTTGACATACCATAGCACATTGTGCTTTAAACATTCGCTATCCCTTTGTGATTACAAAAGTCGGGATTTATAACTTTGTCCAACACAAAGATTAAAAAAAATTCATTACACAAACATACTTATCATATACACAACACAGAATCATATATATTCAACTAATGTTAATACTACCTATTTCTTTCGCCTTCACTAAGGATCAATTGCTTAATAACCTATCTATTTCCATTATCGTCAATATCCATTTACATATAACTATATCCAGTTTGTCACAACTTTCAACACCTTATGAGTTTAAGAACTCATCACAAACATATGAGTTTAAGAACTCGACATTGACCACTTATAATCCTTTAACTATACTTTACCTATCAGTTATACTTAGCGTTTCTTGATCCAGTACTATACTTTCCAAAATAACTACCTCTTTGAGGTAGCTTTCAATGTGAGCCTCTATTGCAGTTATTGACTTTGATATTGGCTCGATCATGGACGTTGACTTATTCTTTACGACTTAAGGGTAACCTAATTCTGTTCCTTTCTAACACCTACACACAAAATTATCCTGACTAGCAAATAATAAATACACACAACACATAATAGTTTTATAAATTATCTTTTATTTTGTTTGACGATGAATTTATTCAATTCATTTTTTTTTAAACTCTATATAAGTTATTTATATTTTCAACGTTTCCCTCTGTTCTAAGGTTATAGCCTAAGGTCTAACCCACCTAAGGTTTCTAACACTATAGCTCTGATACCATCCTGTAACTTTTATGGTGCTTCCAACCATAGCACCTTACAAGGGTACTTATCAGCTTGCCACCGACTAAATCGGCGTCCCCTACGGAGAGTCTGGCTTCGATGCATTCCACACAAGGAAGTCACCAGCGAGAGGCTCGGGACTCTTCGCAAATTCATGCTCATAGCTCTGATACCATCCTGTAAAGTTCCCGAACCCGAACTCGGTACTTCACGATACCATTACTATGAGCGGAATAATACTAGTAATAATAACAATAATGTAAAAATTAAACTTAAATTTACATTTATCAGAGTCTAATCCCAAGTACGCAACCTTTACTACATTCTTTACATGATATATAATACATATCATTAACTTAATACAGTCTATATATTACAAATTATACCAATAACATGTCATGTTTGCTTTCCTTTTCACTTGTTCTTGGCCGAACTTTCCAGTTCTTCATACTTAGCTGAAAATATTTAAATTAAGCAAGGATGAACATTTGTGTGCCCAGCAAGTATTTTATATATATATATAAGCTGAAAGAATTTAAATGTTTTCTTTATAATACCCTTCTAAAACCGGTCAATAGTTGTGAAGTAATCTGTACCAATAACAATAACATAACAACCCTCTTTCAAAATTTTGAAACTGTGTATTGTCTATACATGGGGTTTCTGTGACATACTATGAACATTGTTTTCATTTTCGAAAGGGTTTAAATAGAAATTCATCTGTAAACTGGCCATTGCTTACGGGCACGGAGGGTGATCAGCCCCGTTGTACCCTGTATTGATCAATACTACATTGCTAGAACGATATTATCGTTCATCCTTTGTCCGCCGTAGCGCATAAAAATTTTCCCATATTCGGGATGTTCATACCTGTCGGGTTTTCATTACAAAGGTCTTATCTTGTTCAACAATGATATATAATTCAACATATATGTATATCAAAGGTGTATCAACATGTTATTAAATACAATGATTATCCAAGTGGGGACACTTGTATAATCATTTATAGAAATTAACGAATAGAATATATATCTGAATTATCATATACTAACATGTTGATAATCAATGGGCATATATAATATAGGTTTAACAATCTGTACAGTAATAGTATAATTCTGAAACATTCTTATACTTGTCCATTTCATAAAGAAAATGCAAAGGTAGGATACTTGCCTGATGCGCTGCTTACAATTACGCAACTTAGATTTTATCTTTTCTATCACGACCTATCATTAATCAAATCATTCGTTCGATTAGAACAATATACCTTAACACATAGTACTGCATTTTGCAGTCAGCACATAACCTAATTACCTTATCACACATGTTCAACAATCATGGCATCACAAACAAACATCAACTCATTCGTAATCACATTGTCACACAACTTTAACCACCATTGAATCACAACTAAAATAGTTAACTAACTAAATTATCTAAGTCCAGATCAATTTCTGAAACATGTCGGTCTACCGACAGCTTTATCGGGTAATTATCGAGTCTAAAACTCTATCCTGAAGTTCAATATCCAAATAGATAACATAAACAATAGTCGCACTATTTTTCATGACCTTATAATAATTATAAAATAATTATTACCATTTACCATAATTTTTGAAATATCAAAATCATTATTAAATGATTTAAATAGTAAACAATTCTATTATCATTAACATTTAATCAATATTGAACTATTAATGAAACCATTGCCAAAATATTAAAGTTATGTATAATAACTCAGAATATTTTTAAAATATTTATATTACACTTAAATGATTTTTAAAACATTTATATTACCCTTAAATGATTTTTAAAATATTTAAAATCATTTTTAAATAATTACCATTAATATTAAAATATTAATGTACTATTTATCTAAATATTAAAAGTTATTAATTATAACTTAAAATATTTTAAATTCATTTATATCCCTTTTAAATGATTTTTAAATAAATAAAACCACTTTAAAACTATTTATTTAATATAACTATTAAATAAATTTCAATTTCATTAATATATCATTAATATTAAAGTATTAATGAAATTATCCTTTAAATATTAAAATTTATAGTTTATAACTTAAAATATCTTTAAACACTTTATTTTCATTTAAAATGAATATTATAATATTAAAATTATTTTTAAACTAATTTATTTAATGTAAATATTAAATAACTTTAATATCATTAATAATCATTAATTAATGAATTTAACCTTGAAATATTAAAAGTTATATTTTATAACTTAAAATATTTATAAATACCTTATTATTATTTAAAATGATTTTTTAAAATAATAAAATTATTTTTAAATTATTTATTTAATTCATTTATTAAACAACTTAATTATCATTAATATTAATTTATTAATGATAATTATCAAATAATATTAAAAGTTATTAAAAATAACTTAAATATTTTCTTAAAAGTTAAAAGTTACTTGTAAATATTTATGTAATAAATATATTTTTATTTACCACATAAACACATATACACATAATCTTGTACAAATCCTCATCCTTAAAATAAAAAAAAATTTATACGCAAAATTTCTTATTTATTTATATAGAAAATATCGGGTTGTCACATCAAATATCTTGGTGATATACTTTATCCACGTCTCCGCCTTAAGTGGTTTTAGCTCTCCCAAAAACTTCGGTGGTCCCAGCTACTTGAATTGCTTAGCGGTGACCGTCCGAGAGTTGCCAGTGTTTCCACCTACATTATGAACAGGAGCCGCTCTCGCCTTATGTTGCATGAATTGCATAAAGCCTCTGAATATCTCATCATCCATCATCTGATCGGTGTTGTTGTTTACCTGAGGATTATTGTCTTCCTGATGTACATTATCATGGGTATTGATCATTGGTGACTCAACGATCTCATGTGCTTCATTGTTTATCTCGATATTTTCAGATGCCATTTTCAAACACTGCCACAAAAGAAGGGTTGACATATGACATATTATCTCTATACTCTGACCGACCAATTAAATATCAAATAAATTTAGGTAGTTTATACTAGCGAAGGAATTCCCCATCTCTCCCCTCTTAGTTCTTGTCTCACATCTCAGCTAGGGATCATATCCCTAAGCTTTGATACCAACTGTGACGCCCCCAAAATAGGTATACATCACACATTCTGAGTCGCAAAATACATGGTATAAAATACAAATACAAACTTAATTATATAACATGAGCTGAGAGTTTTTACACGAATATTGTCTTCTAGACAATATCCAAACTCAAATGGAATAGTGAGGACTACTATGACACCATCTTGGACCATCACTCCGTTCTTCGACTAGTCTCGGCTACATTCTTATTTCCTGAAGAGAACAATGAAAGCAAAAGAGTGAGCTCAACTAGCCTAGTAAGAAATATTATGACTAAGATAATGAATAATAAATCATCGTTAGCCTTCAACAGTGTTAAACTGATAAAATACAATAAACATTAAGTTTAACTACAGTAGAACAAGTAATCCATTAGAAGAGTCCAGTAGATCATGATATCTATTATCTTCTATGATTTAAAAAGTTTATCATCAATTTTATCACTGAGACTCATCTTAATAAATAAACCACATCATCGAATCATCTCTGCACTACAGGCCAAGGATATTCATTAGTATCATGACCACGAATTATCCATGCACTACGGACCAAGGATATTCGTGTTTTTTCCCAACATGATACTACTTTGTGGAGTAAAACTCAAGAATGATATTGTATCAAAAATAATTTGGACCGAAAAGAAATCAATTTTTGTCATGAATAATACTTTAGGTGAATAGTACCTGGGTGAATAGTATCCCATGAATAGTACTTTGGGAATCGTACCCTGTGAATAGTACTTCGTGAATAGAACTTTGTAAATAATATCCATGAATAGTACTTTATGAATAGTACTCATGGACAGTACTCTAGCATGAAAAACTTAAAATTTAACAAGAATGTGCAAAAAATATCCTTGTGAAACGATACTAGATGAAGCGCACATTTTAAGGATATTCTATTAATTTCACGGAGTATAGAAACAATACTTTAACCAAATGAGGGTATAATCAGGAATATGAGACGAAATAATATTACTCACATACTATAGAGTATGGAAGAAAATATTATTCCTTATGAATATTGAACAAAAATAATATCCCTTATCTCAGAACAAGACTAGATACTAGAATAGTGAAGCAACAGACTACTCTTCTTCATTCTCTCTATAGCTTATCTCTCTTTAATTGCTCTTGTGAGTCTTGGTGAATTGGTGAGAATGAAGAAAGAATGAGCTTCTATTTATAGGAAAATATAGTTTCGATAATTGCACATTTTGGAGCTCGAAATATTACAGTATAATACATTCATCTTTTCCTTCATTTTAATTTAGTCCTGCAAGTATTATCAAACTTGCACCACCTCCCCTAATAGTACATCATGTGAATCAATAATACAATTATGCGACTCAATAGTTCTATACATGTGAGAAAAATAATTACAGTGTAGTACCTTTATCTATACCTCCATTTTGGATTTAGTCATGCAAGTATTATCAATCTTGCACCACCTCCCCTAATAGTACATGCATGTGAATCATTAGTACACATATGTGAACAACTAGTTATAAGCATGTAAATTAATTGATCATTTATCCGATTAATTACCCGACTGGTCAATATAACCTCCAGACATCAATTATTATCAGAATAGATGTCGATTTCCACTAACACTAATAATCCCAACACAATAGAAATATCAATTTCATCTTTAATCAACACAAACTTATTTATCATAAATATTATAACTCACAATATTTAACAACCAGATCATTCCTAGGAAAGAGGGGGCTTTCTGATAAGGATTTCTCCTTATTGGCGCGCAATTAGGTGACCAAACCTCTCCTTGACAGAACTTTCTAGACATCAACAATATTGTAAATAATAATATGAATAACTTTATCGTCTCAATTATTGATTTAATAATAATAAATATTATACTGTGACAATAATTGAATCAATAATATGAGAGATATTATACAGCAATTACTGTAGTAATATTTGAGTATAACTGGGTGACTTCTCACGTAAGCATCAATAATCAATACTGTGTGTTACTATGCAACCACGCATATTATTGTACTCTCCATTGCCACCATTGCCACCATTTTCACCACCTCCACCATTTCCACGTGGCCCAGTATAATCTCTAGCCATATGACCCATCTGTCCACACAAAAAACATGGACCTGTGACTCTGTGACACTGTCTCCCCGGATGATTAGCCCCACAAGTAGCATAAGGAGCTATCGGAATAAAATTTGGGTTACCCCCACCAACTGTTCTCGGGTAACGACCCTGATTCTGCCCCTGCTAACGATTCTGATCATACCAAGGTAGCAGAAGCTGACAGTTCTGCCCTTGCTGAGGCATCTGCTGATAACCCCTATTCTGATTCTGGCCACGCCACTGCCCCTGTTGGCCGCCACGATTCCTATTCCACTGACCACCCTGACTTCTCCTATGCTGAACTAAAGTTTGACCCTGCTGATCATCTTTGTCCTTCTTCCGACTCCCCTCCGGTTTAGAAGACCGAAATCTGTCGCTCTATCTCAATATTTTGGGCTGCGTTAGCTACTGCTGACACATCTGCAAACTTGTTGTTAATAAGATCTTGGCGATACCTATAATGAATTCGCTATTTAAATTTCTCTGCCTGTTCTATTGCAGTCCCTACTAAGGTTCCCGTAAATCCTGCCAACCTGGTGAACTTTGTCATGAAGTCCGTGATGGACTCATCATCTTTCTGCTGAATAGACAGATACTCTCTGGCATAGGCCTCCTTATTAGCAGCTAGGAAGTACTGCTGATAGAAGACCTCATAAAACTCCGCCCAACTAAGTGTCTCAACATAATCATCGCCCTTTGTTGTTTTCATCGCTTTCCACCACCTCTGTGCATCCCCTTCTAGCTTGTAAACTGCAAGCAATACTCTCTAATTATCCTAGCACCCCAGCACATCAAAGATCTTCTCTAAGTGGGCAATCCAATTCTCTGCATCAATTAGAGTTGGAGCTGAACTGAATAACTGTGGTTTCTGCTTCTGGAATCTCTCCAATCACAAATACATCGGATCCACCAGCTGATCATGACCATCCGCATTCCCTTCCTCAACATTTGAATGCTGACCATTATTTCCCGGATTCTCTTATTCAGGAATTTCTGGTGACGGCTGCTGCATTGCCTGTACATGTGCCACCAACTGAGGTAAAGCCTGATTCACCAAGGTAGCCAATTGAGCATTAATCTGGTCATTAGGTTGCTCATTGGGCTGACCCTCACCTCTTCCCCTATTGTTACCTCGTCTCCCAGCAACTCTGGAAGATCTACGAGTCATCTAAGAAAAAGATCACGAACATAAACAAAGCAGATTAGAGATAAATTTGAATATAGCTGATATAATAGCTGAACAAAAAATCAAACAGAACAAAAACCTAACCCAAAAGTCTACCCATAACTCACAGGTCAAACCTAAATAGGTTTTTTATAAGAAAGAACCTGGCTCTGATACCAACTCTGTAACACACCTTTTCTGAAATAGAAAGAGAGGTTACTCAAAATATTACAAAACAGATGAATTTAATAGCAAGGCTCAAAGCCATAAAAGAATAGTCTTAATATCTGATAAATACTACAAGTCAACCATAATAAATATCAAATTGTCTCAAACCATAATCTAAAATAATTATTACAATTCCAAATAAACTGACGTATCAAGCCTAAACAGAATATTTCTAAACCATTAGAATGAAGGGAGCTCTCATCACACTTGCCCTTGATCCCCTGATTACCTGCTGGAAGAAAAACACGGCATGAGCCAAATGTCCAGTACAGATATAGAATACAAATAATAGTGAAATGAAATAATTAATTCAATTAAATGAACTGAACTGAACTGAAACGAAACGAAACAAACTGAAACAAAACAAATAAAACTAACACAACAAAATAATAGGTTGAATCAAATGGTTGGGTGTTATTTCATATCGAGCTCAAAACAAAACAAAATATACCTTGTCGCACAGGCAAGTCAAATAATGTCACACATGCAAATTAAATAATGCCACACAGGTAAGTCATATACATTGGATCGTGAATCCAATGCATATAAAATCGGAAGGTGTGTTTGGCATAAACATCACCAATCCGCATAACAGAATAGAACAGAAAACTAGGGTCGACCCATATGCCTCCCACAACAAAATACCAAATAGCTAACTCCCACCGGAGCATAAAATGGAGACGTCGTGGACTGATCACACCGCCGCGGAAGGTGTCCTGCCTCGGTGCCAAGAGGACATGTATGTGATACCCCCATAGGTGGTTATGGCTCAGGTATACCCTACGGTATATTCTAACAAAGATACCATATCACAACACATGCGACATAATACCAACAAAAAAGGTTTCTAATATGTACATGTTAAACTGAAATGAATCATCAACTCAAAGTCTCCAAAAATATTAACATGTACTTTCTACGAGAATCAAAATAAATACAAAAGATGATACACTAGATCAAGAGTACAAACATGAGTTTTAAGTATCAATTCCAAGACGGAACTATCAAAATAAATTTAGACATGTTGTACTAGTCTAAAGAGTACAAATATGAGTTCCAACTATGAATGCCAAAACAAACTATCAAAATAAATTGACAAGGAATAATTATGAGAGTCAATACTAAATTTTAAAATGAATAACAAAACGAAACAAATCAAAAACAAAAGAGTCTCGCTGAAAGAGTACGGAATCTGTACCTGGATTAAGCAATGTAATATCCAAAATTATTATCCCAAATATACTCTTTAAATTTTCCTCTTCCAATCTAAGTAAACAAAATAATAGTTAATATAAGTGTGCTTGCAAAATTACGCTTTCCATATTTAACTTCTTCTTTTTTTACAAACTCACATTATTATTATTATTATTATAAAATAATATAAACCAACACATACACAAATTAGGCTGACTATACACACTGCCTTTTGTTTTCTTTCAAATTTATAATCAACCTAAATTTCCATATTGTCTATTATTACAGTGCATATCATATATACATACTTTATTAATTAATTACAAATATAAAGTTACATAACTTGTATAAAACTTTAAACTATTCATTGCATAAAGGTTTCCCCTGAATGATATATACTCCTTTGAATTCATAAAATATTTGAGTGTGCTGATCATCTATGCAATAATAAAAATAATTATACATATACTATTAATCATTATACATATACTTGTCTGGTAAAGAATCAAATGGTTTCTTCTCTCTTCGTAGCGCAACCGCTAACTTCTTTTTCTTTTCTTTCTGATTTGTATCACATGTATGATTAGGTTTTAGTTATTATTTATTAATTAATATATTTTATTAACTCTCCAAAATTTAATATGATTTTAAAATTACACAATTATAAATTAGATCCACTTAGTTTAAAGCCCAATTTTACCAATTTAATTTATCCATCACTTACTAATATTTATTAGCCCACATAAATTAAATAACTAGTTTGGCCCAAATAAATGAAAAAGTCCACATAATATGTCTTAAAACAAAAAATAATTTTTATTATTTAATTTTTTTTTTCGGGTATTACAACTTTTCTCTTATTCCAAATCTCGTAACTCCCTTCTATGGAGCAACACGTAACAATACATGATCTCCAACATTGAACTCCACGTCTCTTCGATGAAGATCAGCATAACTCTTTTGTCGATCTTGTGAGGTTTTTATACATTCCCGGATCATTTGAAACTTTTTCGTTGTCATGCATACCAATTCTAGTCCCAACAACGTCTCTTCACTCACCTCGTTCCAGCATACTGGAGAACGACACTTGCGTCCATACAACGCATCGAATGGAGGCATGTCTATACTTGCTTGATAACTGTTGTTGTAGGAGAATTCCACTAATAGCAATTATTTGTCCCAACTTCCTTTGAAGTCTAGGACACAGAGTCTTAATAGATCTTTAAGAGTTTGAATAGTCCTCTCTGACTGCCCGTCCGTTTGAGGATGATATGCAGAACTGAATCGTAAATCTATGCCCATAGCTTTTTGTAAACTAAACCAAAATCGTGAAGTAAATCTTGGGTCTCGATCAGAAACTATGGAATGCATACCATGAAGTCTTATAATCTCATTTATGTATATACGAGCAAGACGTTCAAGTGAATAATTTTCTCGTATAGGTATGAAATGGGCAGACTTGGATAATCTATTTACAATGACCCAAATTGCATCTATGCCTTGAGACCCCTTGGGAAGACCAGTAAAAAAATCTATGGTAATGTGCTCCCACTTCCATTCTGGAAATTTAAATGGTTGCAATGGAATGGGCAGACTTGGATAATCTATTAACAATGACCCAAATTGCATCTATGCCTTGAGAAACCTTGAGAAGACCAGTAACAAAATCTATGGTAATGTGCTCCCACTTCCATTCTGGAAATTTAAGTGGTTGCAATGGACCTTTTGGCACTTGATGCTCCACCTTGACTCGTTGACACATTAAACACCTTAAGATAAACTCCGCGATCTCTCTTTTCATATTGCTCTACCAAAATGTATGTCGAAGATCACGATACATTTTGGTACTCCTGGGATGGATTGCAAACGGTGTGTTATGCGCCTCCATCATGATTTTATACTTCAAGTCAGAGTCTTTAGGAACACAAATTTTGGAGTTGACTCGAAGTATTCCTTCTTCATCGATTCTTGGTTCTGGAATAGCACCTTTTTGCACTTTCTTCTTCATACACATTAGCTCCAGTTCTGTAGCTTGAGCAACTTTAACTTTATCGATTAAAGTCGATTCTACTCGTATATTTACTATCATCACGTGGGTCCCTGGAGTCTTTAACTCTATCTCCATCATTTGCAAGTTATACAAAATGGGCCTTTGCATTGACAATATCGCACTCGTACCCGCATATGATCTTCTACTCAACGCGTCAGCTACCACGTTCGCTTTTCTAGGATGGTATTGAATGGTATGATCGTAGTCTTTCAACAGCTTGAGCCAACGTCGTTGCCGCATGTTGAGTTTATTTTGGGTGAAGAAATATTTGAGGCTTTTATAATATGTATAGATCTCCACATTCTCCCCATACAGGTAATGCCTCCAGATTTTAAGCGTGAAAACAATAGCTGTCAACTCTATATCATGAGTAGGATAATTCCTCTCATATTATTTGAGTTGTCGTGAGGCATAGGCTATGACTTTCCCATGTTACATAATAACACATCTTAACCCTCTGCCTGAAGCATCGTTGTAGATGACAAATCCCTATGAACCAGATGGTATTGTCAGAACAGGTGCTGAAATGAGTCTCCTCCTGAGTTCTTGAAAACTCTTCTCATATTCCTCGCTTCAACCAAATTTTGTATCTTTTCGAGTCAGCTGAGTTAATGGAGTAGCGATTTGAGAAAATCCTTCCACGAATCTCCGATAATAACCAGCTAAGCCCAGAAAGTTACGTATTTCGATTACTGACTTAGGTTGCTCTCAGCTTTGTATTGCTTCAACCTTTGCTGAGTCAACAGATATTCCGTGATTTGATATCGTGTGCCCAAGGAATGTCACTTCCTCAAACTAAAACTCGCATTTCTTCAACTTGGCATATAGCTTATTTTCACGAAGCTTTTAGAGTATCAGCCTTAAGTGTTGCTCATAATCTTCACATCTTTTGGAGTATATGAGGATGTCATCAATAAAGACAAACACAAAATGATCCAAATATTCCTTGAATACTCGGTTCATTATATCCATGAAAGCAGCAGGAGCATTAGGTAATCCAAAAGACAGGACTAGGAATTCATAATGCCCATACCGAGTTCTGAAAGCAGTCTTTGGAATGTCATCAATTTTAACTTTTAACTAATGATATCTGGAATGAAGATCGATCTTTAAAAAGAATTTGGCACCTTGCAACTGGTCAAATAGGTCATCAATGCGAGGTAACGGGTACCTATTTTTTACGGTGACATGATTCAACTCCCGATAATCAATGCAAAGTCGCATACTCCCATCTTTCTTCTTTACGAATAAAAAAGGAGCACCCCAAGGAGACGTACTAGGACGAATGAAACCGATGTCTAACAGTTCCTGTAGTTGGATTTTTAACTCCTAAAGTGTAATAGGAGCCATTCGATATGGTGTTTTGGAAATGGGTTTTGTACCGGGTTCAAGGTCAATACAAAACTCAATTTCACGCTCTAGGTGTAGGCCAGGAAGTTCTTTAGGGAATACGTCAAGAAATTTATTAACAATAGAAATATCATTCAAATCTGACGTATTTTTGTTTAAATCTGTAACATGGGCTAAGAAAGCTTGACATTCATTTTTTAATAAACGAATGGCTTTATGGCTTGATATGACAGTGATTGACTTTAGTGGTTTGGTTGCTTGAATTTGCATAATAGGTTGGTTAGGAATATAAAAGCTAACAACCTTACAAAAATAATCAATTTCATGATGAGTAGTTAACCAATCAATCCCTAAAATCACATCAAATGCAAGTATTTTAAAAGAGATAAGATCGACAGGTAATGTGAGGGTACCGATTTGAATCAAACAAGATTTATAAATACTGGATGTAATGAAGGTTTCTCCCAACGAAGTTTCAACAGATAAGTCAAAGTCTAATTTCTCTAGAGTCAAATTTAAACGTTGAGCGCAAGTAGGTGAAATAAAAGAATGGGTAAAATCGCTATAAAATAAGGTATAGACTTCTCAAGAGTTTATGATTAGCTTACCCGTGATAACTTCGTTCGGGTTTATCACTTTTTGGGAGGTCACGATAAACGCTCTCCCTTGAACTACCTGCTTTGACTTTTTTGGGATAGCCTTTGGTGTCACCGTCCTAGCTGGACTTGACTTCACTGCATAAAAAAATTGAGCTAAATGACCTTCTCTTTCGCAATTGAAATATGCTTTGGATTGTTGCGTACAATTTGGACTAATGTGTCCCTCTTGTTCACATTTGTAGCATACGACCGGTGGTTATTCTCCTTCCTTGAAAACGGGTGTTGATGCTGCTGTCTTTCCATTATTGTTGAATTTTCTCTTTTTGAAATTTCCACTTCTATTATCTTGGTCAAGGTTACCACTGAAGTGGTTACCATTTCTGGCATGATGATTTCCTCCACGCTTGTTGTCACAGCTTTGATGACTGCTATAACCGGTATTATCATTTTATCGGCTGCTATCTTTTGGCTGGGCTGACTCATTATCGCACTCTAATAACTGAGCCCTATTCACAACATCTGAATACAAGCAAAGTTTGCGAGAAATAAGGTATTGGCGTATTTTGGGTTTCAAACCTCGTAGAAACATTTGTGTCAAACGCTCCTCATTATCTACCAAATAGGATGCAAATCGGGATAACTCGGCAAACTTAGCCTCGTACTGCGATACGGTTGTTGATCGATTTCGTAATCAATGAATACGTGCAAGTATACACAGCCAACAAGTAATAAAGTGAAAGTAGAGTATCGTTCCCACGAGGAATTATTTAATAAAAATCACCAAGTACTAATTCTTAACCAAACTAATTTTATTTAAACAATCTTAAATCGTGAATTTTCTAATTAAGAAAACTAAATTAATCAATTAAAACTAATATTTTAACGAATGAATTCAAATAAATAAAGATTAAGACTTCAATATCCCCAATTATGAATTATAAATCAATTATCCAATTATCCAAATTATTATGCCTACTGAATTGTTAATAGGAATTCTCAAATGCCAAAAGTCCTTTTCCAAGTGATCAATTGCCTTCTATTTAATCCAGAATAATCTTGCTATATTCCTATGCAAAACAATTGAATTAAACTCGTTACAATCCCAAATTCATTATGTGTTACATGCGGCGAACAGATATTTCCATTCAATTCACAACCCTAATTATTCACTTTTCAAATAACTAAGTCACATGATATCATGCTCAGTTCTAACCCTAGAATTCCTCTTCCAATTCCTTCTAGAGTAACAAGGTAATTATTGATCAGATAATTAAGCAATAAGCATAAGACAAGATAAACAACTCACTTTAACATAAATAATTGGAATATAATGAATAACTAATTCATAGTCATAAAAAGTTCAATTGAAATCTTAATAAAAAGAATTAGTTCATAATTAATAAATTAAAACCAAGAATCCACAATTGAATATGACATTAAAAGATAAAAGTAAGATGAGAGAAGAGAATAAAATCTGTTGTCAGCAAATCTGATGCTCCCCTCTTACTCTTGCTCTTGTTCTTGATCTTCAATGGTCTCCAAGTTGCTTCAATCTCCAAAACTAATAAGAACTAGGGTTATGTTCTAATCTAATGGAGTGTATATCTAATCTAAGCTATGTAATCCCCCCTTATTTTATGCCTTACATCATGTATTTATAGGTTACAAGTCTAATTTTTAGTTTTGGAACAACACCAATCCTATTTGGAGTCAAAAAGGTGTCAAAATTCGCCCAAAACGCGTCCAGACCATCACCAGGCCCTTCCCCAGCACCCCAGTGCTGGGCACGACGCTGGGATTCTGCCCCCAGTGCCCCGGCGCTGGAAATGAACTACAAATGGGCGACCCGGCGCTGGCCCAAAAGTTGACATTTTCTGCTCCAACGTCTTTTGGGAAAACGGTCATAACTTATTCGTCTGAACTCTGATTTAGATGATTCAAGATGTTCTGGAAAGAGGAGAAGTAGATCTACAACTTTCATTCTTTAAGTGTTTCGAAATAATGTCCGGTGCTATAGTCAAATTGGCTCTGAAGTGGCTGCTGTGTAAATGACAAGCCGAAAACGCGAATCTAGCCACCCCGAACGTCGATCCATGCAACTTTTGTCCCAAATCCTACAAAACAATATAAAACATGCTTGAATAGACACAAACACATAAAAACATCCTAAAAGACTTGAGAACAACAATAAATTAAGCCCGAATGTATCCAATTCATGTGTATAAAACTCACTCATCAACGGTCATATTATTTTACTCCAGCTTGATTAATTCTACCTCCTTCATGTGACGAATACTTTCAGGAAAGTACTTGTGACGACACCAAAATTAGGTATACATCACCCATCTTGGGTCGTCAGATACATGGTACATAATTCAAATATAACTTACTAATACAACTATCGTGTATAATACGACAAAACATAAATGTGAGTTTGAATACAATTATTGTCTACTAGATATTATACAAACTCAAAAAGAGTCCTCATTACAATTATTAATACACTATTTCACATAATAGTGAGGACTACTAATGCTATCCTCTGGACCGTCACTCCGTTCCCCGACTAGTCCTTGCTATGTTCTCATTTCCTGAAGAGAATAGTGAAAGAAAGGGTGAGCTCAACTAGCCCAGTAAGAAATATTATGACTAAGATAATGCAGAATAAATTATCGTTAGCCTCCAACAATGTTAAACTGATAAAATACAATAGACATCAAGTTTAACTGCAGCGGAACAAGCAATCCATTAAAAGAGTCAAGTAGAGAATAGAATTTACTATCTTTTATGATTTAAAATGTTTTTCATCACTTTTATCGCTGAGACTCAGCTTAATAAATAAACCACATCATCCCTGCACTACGGCCAAGGATATTTATTAGGGTCACGACCACAAATTCCATGCACTACGGGCCAAAGATAATCGTGTTTTCATCAACGGTCTTGATCATGCCATAAAACAATTCATCTTTGCACTACGGCCGAAGAGAATCCATAGCCATAATCATACCAAAAACTGTCCATCAATGTACTACGGGCCAAGGAGGACTTTTTCCACATCATTTGTAATATTACGGTCATGATTATACCGAATAATCCCTGGTCATAATCATACCAAATCCATCTATGCACTACAGGCCACAGATGACTTTCAACATAACATAAACATGAGGATGATGACAATGATATAAGAATTCAATAAAACAAGTTCAAGAATTAATTTGTCCAAGAACTACTAACGTCCAAATTGTCAACATGATACTGCTTTATAGTGTAAAATTCAAGAATGATCAGAAGAATATTTCCATGAAAAGATACTGGATGAAGCGCAAATATCAAGGATATTCTACTAATTTCATGGAGTATAGAAGTCAAAACTTTAACCAACTGAGTATAATAAAGAATGGAATAACAAAAGAAATCACCATGCATGCGGTACTTCGCATAGGCAGGTTATTCCAACAGAATACTAAATAACGGAACCAGGTCAAGTGAAATTCACACTGACAGGATGTTCCAACAGAATAATAAATGCGGAATAATAAATGATTGAACCAGGTCCGGCGTATAGCACAGACAGGATATTCCGACAGAATAATAAAGACGGAATAATAAAAATAGAACCAGGTCCGGCGTATAGCACAGACAAGATATTCCGACAAAATAATAAAGACGGAATAATAGAAGAATGTCACCAAGTATAGGGTAGCCCGCGTATACAGGTTATTCCAACAGAATAATAAGAAATGGAATAACAACAGTTCTCTTCATGAATAAGAAAGAATAACACCCCTTACCGTAACAGAAACTGGATATAGGAAAAGAAAAGTTAAGTAGCAAAAAGCTTTTCTTCTATATCTCTATAGTTTCTCTCTCTAGAGTTCAGTGAATTCGTAAGAAAATAATGAAGGAATGAGCTTCTATTTATAGGAAAATGGAATGCATAGTAACTAATCCATGAACGGTCCAGATTGATTTACTTTAATCTGACGGTCCATATTTAAAAAAAAAATCTTTTAAATAAAATATAATATCTTCTATTTATATAAAAAGATTTTTACTATGCAAACACTATGCAACACTATGCAAAACACTATGCAACACTATGCATAATAAAATATAATATATTCTATTTATAGAATAACTTTAATAAAGTATTCTGTTTTATATAAAAAGATGTTTCTGTTTTATTACGTTAATAATACGAATAAAACTAAATGTCATCATCGCTATAATAATTCATATTATTAATCGACAATAATTGAACCAAGCTGATCGACTTCTCACATAAATATCAATAATCAATACCGTGTGCTACTATGCAACAACGCGTATTACTGTACTTTTACTACCCAGTAGTTCAACAGTATCAACGGTAAAACTTCCGCCGTTATTTTCAATAAAATATTTTTGTCGCTTTCTCAATCTGACAATAATTCCGTTGTGGGGTCCACCAATAATTGTACCGTCGTACGAATATTTTTCGACACAAAGAATATTTCCTGACCAATCGAATATAATATAACAACTTGCATACTTTGCAAAATTTATAAATAATACCCACAACTATAATATTATCTCAAATTCACACCATAATATAAAAAAATTATTTCGAGAAAATTAATTCTTTTATTCATAAAATCTGGGGTTTCACAATCTCCCCTCCTTATAGAATTTCGCCCTCGAAATTTACGTACGTACCTGGTATGCCAAACAGGTGAGGATACCTTGACTTCACTTCAAATTCTAACTCTTGAGATATAACCTTTGAGTGTTGAATACAATTCTTCTTATCCAAGATTGTAACACGTATCTCTTCAAACGTTAAATCATCCGTTATCTAGTCCGGTTCTAAATTAATAATGTGGTTCGGGTCGTCCACATATTTACGTAACATCGATACGAAAAAAAAAATGTTATGAGCACGCAATATATTTGGCGGTAAAACTAGTCTATAAGCCACAGTTCCTACTCAATCGAGGATTTCAAATGGGCCAATTAAATCGAGGGTTGAGATTTCCTCTCTTTAGCAGCTCTTGCTTCTAAAATAACACCCTCTTGAACCTTCTTCTTCACATTCATCAGATTCGGGTATGTAGCTTGAGCGTCTTTAACTTTATCGATTAAAGTCAATTTTACTCGTATATTCGTTATCTTCACGTGGGTCCCTAGAGTCTTTACCTCTATCTTCATCATTTGCAAGTTATACGAAATGAGTCTTTGTGTTAACAACGTCGCACTTGTAAACGCATACGATCTTCTACTCAACATGTCAGCTACCACGTTCGCTCTTCCACGATGATATTGAATAGTACGATCGTAATCTTCAACCGCTCGAGTCAACGTCTTTGGTGCATGTTACTTTCGTTTTAGTTGAAAAAAATTATTTTGAGGGTTTAAGAAATGGGTTTTGTACTGGTGTCAATACAAAATTCGATTTCACGCTAAGAAGTCTTCAGGAATACGTCAAGAGATTTATTAATGATAAAAATATCATTCAAAACTGTTACTCACATCCAAGACTTGGATAGTACGTCACATTGATACCAACTGTGACTTCTATCCCTTAACCTAGATAGCACCTCATAATGATACCTATCAACTTGTTATCGTCATTCACGACGTCGCCTACAGAAAGTCTGGTTTCGGTGCATTCCACACAAGGAAGTCATCAACAAAAGGATCGGGGCTCTTTACTTATGGCTTGATATGACAATGATTGAATTTAGTGGTTTGGTTGCTTGAATTCGCATAATAGGTTGGTTAGGAATATGAAAGCTAACAACCTTTCGAAAAACATGATGAGTAGTTAACCAATCGTTTCCTAAAATCGCATCAAAGGCAAGTATTTTCAAAGAGACAAGATCAACATGTAACGTGAAAGTGTCGATCTGAATCAAATAAGATTTATAAACAGTGGAGGTAACGAAGGTTTCTCCCAATGGAGTTTCAATAGATAGATCAAAGTTTAACTTCTCTGGAGTTAAGTACAAATATTGAACACAACTAGGTGAAATAAAAGAGTGAGTAGAACCGGTATCTAACACGGTATAGACTTCGTAAGAGCTTATGATTAACTTACCCGTGATAATTTTATTCAGGTTCCTCGTCACGAGAGAAAAAAAACGCTTTCTCTTAAACTACCGGCTTTGGCTTTTCTGGGACAGCCTTTGGTGCCTCCATCCTAGTTGAATTTGTCTTCGGTGAACGACAAAATCGGGCTAAGTGGCCTTCTCTTCCACAATTATAACATGCTTTGGGACGGCATCGCGTAATTTGGACTGATGTGTCCCTCCCCTCCGCATTTGAAGTATATGATAGGTGGTCTTTCTCCTTCCTTAACAACGGTTGCTGGTGCTGACGTCTTTCCATCATTGTTGAATCTCCTCTTCTTGAAATGTCCATTTCTATTATCTTGGTCATGATTACCACCGAAGTGGTTACCACTCTTGGTATGATAATTTCCCCCGCGATGGTTATCATTGTTCCGATGGTCGTTGCCACCGGTATGATTATTATCGTGCTGCTGGTCATTACCTTTTGGTTGTGATAACTCATTATCGCGCTCCACTAACTGAGCCCTATTCACAATATCTGAATATAAACAAAGTTTATGAGAAATGAGGTATTGACGTATATCGGGTTTCAAACCTCGCAGAAACATTCAGCGTCATTCGCTCCTCATTATCGACTAAATGGGATGCAAAACGGGACAACTCCGCAAACTTAGCCTCGTACTGCAACTACGGTCATATTGTTTTGCTCCAGCTTGATAAACTCTACCTCCTTCATGTGACGAATACTTTCGGGGAAGTACTTATCGTTGAACAGCTCTTGGAACTTCTCCTAAGACATCTTGAGTGCTTCAGTCTAGGTACTGTTTCACAGATTCCCACCAATGATCTGCTTCTTCACACAACATGAAGGTGGCAAAAGGAACCTTTTGCTCCTCGGAGCATACTAAGACATCAAATATCTTGGTGATCTGCTTTAACCACGTCTCCGCCTTAAGTGGTTCTGGCTTTCCCAAAAACTCCGGTGGTCCCAGCTCCTTGAACTGCTTAGCGGTGACCAACCGTGGGTTGCCATTGTTTTTACCTGCATTATGAACAGGAGTCGTCTTCGTCTGATGTTGCATGAATTCTAAAAAGCTCCTAAACGTACCGTCGTTCGTCAATTGATCAGTGTTGTTGTTTACAAGAGGATTATCGCCATCCTGTTGCACATTGTCCTGATTATTGATCTGTGGGGACTCAACGGTCTCCTGAGCTCCATTGATGTTCTCAACATTCTCGGATGCCATTTTCAAATACTGCCACAAAATAAGGGTTAAATAACATATCACATATTATCCCTATACTCTAACCAACCCATTAAATACCACATAAACTTAGGTAGGTCATACTAGCGAAGGAATTCCCCGTCTCTCCCCTCCTAGTTCTAGTCTCACATCTTAGCCAGGGATCATATCCCTAAGCTCTGATACCAACTGTGACGACACCAAAATTAGGTATACATCACCCATCTTGGGTCGTCAGATACATGGTACATAATTCAAATATAACTTACTAATACAACTGTCGTGTACAATACGACAAAACATAACTGTGAGTTTGAATACAATTATTGTCTACTAGAGATTATACAAACTCAAAAAGAGTCCTCATTACAATTATTAATACACTATTTCATAGAATAGTGAGGACTACTAATGCTATCCTCTGGACCGTCACTCCGTTCCCCGACTAGTCCTTGCTATGTTCTCATTTCCTGAAGAGAATAGTGAAAGAAAGGGTGAGCTCAACTAGCCCAGTAAGAAATATTATGACTAAGATAATGCAGAATAAATTATCGTTAGCCTCCAACAATGTTAAACTGCAGCGGAACAAGCAATCCATTAAAAGAGTCAAGTAGAGAATAGAATCTACTATCTTTTATGATTTAAAATGTTTTTCATCACTTTTATCGCTGAGACTCAGCTTAATAAATAAACCACATCATCCCTGCACTACGGCCAAGGATATTTATTAGGGTCACGACCACAAATTCCATGTACTATGGGCCAAAGATAATCGTGTTTTCATCAACGGTCCTGATCATGCCATAAAACAATTCATCTTTGCACTACGGCCGAAGAGAATCCATAGCCATAATCATACCAAAAACTGTCCATCAATGCACTACGGGCCAATGAGGACTTTTTCCACATCATTTGTAATATTACGGTCATGATTATACCGAATAATCTCTAGTCATAATCATACCAAGTCCATATATGCACTACAGGCCACAGATGACTTTCAATATAACATAAACATGAGGATGATGACAATGATATAAGAATTCAATAAAACAAGTTCAAGAATTAATTTGTCCAAGAACTACTAACGTCCAAATTGTCAACACGATACTGCTTTGTAGTGTAAAATTCAAGAATGATCAGAAGAATATTTCCATGAAAAGATACTGGATGAAGCGCAAATATCAAGGATATTCTACTAATTTCATGGAGTATAGAAGTCAAAACTTTAACCAACTGAGTATAATAAAGAATGGAATAACAAAAGAAATCACCATGCATGCGGTACTTCGCATAGGCAGGTTATTCCAACAGAATACTAAATAACGGAACCAGGTCAGGTGAAATTCACACCGACAGGATGTTCCAACAGAATAATAAATGCGGAATAATAAATGATTGAACCAGGTCCGGCGTATAGCACAGACAGGATATTCCGACAGAATAATAAAGACGGAATAATAAAAATAGAACCAAGTCCGGCGTATAGCACAGACAGGATATTCCGACAAAATAATAAAGACGGAATAATAGAAGAATGTCACCAAGTATAGGGTAGCCCGCGTATACAGGTTATTCCAACAGAATAATAAGAAATGGAATAACAACAGTTCTCTTCATGAATAAGAAAGAATAACACCCCTTACCGTAACAGAAACTGGATATAGGAAAAGAAAAGTTAAGTAGCAAAAAGCTTTTCTTCTATATCTCTATAGTTTCTCTCTCTAGAGTTCAGTGAATTCGTAAGAAAATAATGAAGGAATGAGCTTCTATTTATAGGAAAATGGAATGCATAGTAACTAATCCATGAACGGTCCAGATTGATTTACTTTAATCTGACGGTCCATATTTAAAGAAAAATCTTTTAAATAAAATATAATATATTCTATTTATATAAAAAGATTTTTACTATGCAAACACTATGCAACACTATGCATAATAAAATATAATATATTCTATTTATAGAATAACATTAATAAAGTAATCTGTTTTATATAAAAAGATGTTTCTGTTTTATTACGTTAATAATACGAATAAAACAAAACGTCATCATCGCTATAATAATTCATATTATTAATCGACAATAATTGAACCAAACTGAGCGACTTCTCACATAAATATCAATAATCAATACCGTGTGCTACTATGCAACAACGCGTATTACTGTACTTTTACTACCCAGTAGTTCAACAGTATTAACGGTAAAACTTCCGCCGTTATTTTCAATAAAATATTTTTGTCGCTTTCTCAATCCGACAATAATTCCGTTATGGGGTCCACCAATAATTGTACCGTCGTACGAATATTTTCCGACACAAAGAATATTTCCTGACCAATCAAATATAATATAACAACTTGCATACTTTGTAAAATTTATAAATACTACCCACAACTATAATATTATCTCAAATTCACACCATAATATAAAAAACTTATTTCGAGAAAATTAATTCTTTTATTCATAAAATCTGGGGTTTCACAGTACTTGTCGTTGAATAATTCTTGGAACTTCTCCCAAGACATCTTTAGTGCGGAAGGTTGAGTACATTTTACATATTCTCACCAATAATATGCCTCTCCTCGCAACATGAAGGTGGCAAAGGGAACCTTTTGCTCTTCGGAGCATCCCAAGACATCAAATATCTTAGTGATCTGCTTAATCCACATCTCTGCCTTAAGTGATTTTGGCTTTTCCAAAAACTTTGGTGGTCCTAGCTCCTTGAATTGCTTAGCGGTGACCATCCGTAAGTTGTCAGTATTTCAACATGTATTTTGAATAGAAGTCTCTCTCGCTTGATGTACTTCTATGTTCTCTCGCTTGATGTACTTCTATGTCTATTACTAAATACTAAACTAAATTCATTATCTTTATGGATCATTTATTTTTACGGTGTCTATTATCTTTATGTTTATTACTATGTACGAATATGATTGACTATGTACTTTTCATCCTTTCTCCTTTTTTAACATATTAAAAAGTGTTTTAATTATAGTAAAATATTTCAATAATAGTTAAATTTTAGACACATTAAAAATCAAAGATGAAAACTAAAAAATTTGAGTTTTCTCTTATTATATATTTATGTTTGGAGATATATAGATTAGTTGTTTAACATATGCAACTCTTTATATACTAGTTGATAGCCCGTGCATTTAGTTTGATTAATGGATTGTATAATTGAATAAAATTATAACTAGAAAGATAATTTTTATAATAATATATTTTCATATAGCCTCTCAAACACATTTTTGCACAACATATCAATTACATTTGTAAATATATTGATATTGATATAATATTACTTCCACCTTTAATGTGAAACACATTCAGCGAAAAATATTGTATTAAATAGCATTCAGTTGTTGTTCTAGTTTTTGAATCTTCTCTTTCATTGCTTTGATCTCTATTTTTGAGTTAGTAATATTTTTTTCGATCCTTGAATTCTAGCCATCTCCATAACCTTCAAATCGGCCACTGTCCGTACTACTATCATCGCTTATTTCAATAATTTGATGTTTGTTCTGCACATTTATTTTTTTTGTAAGGAACTGCATAAAAATGAAAACACATAATTTTATAAAAATAACATTCAAGATATAACAAAATAATGGACCAATAAAACCAAACTTAATTGCTAAAACACTAAACAAACCAAAGACCAAAAAACACTAAATTACCCAAGAAACAAACGGGCAACAGTGTGATAAGCTGACATTGCTTGATCCCCCTCTTCTTGAGCAAGTACATAAGCATTTCCAAAACCTATTCAAGTCGGAGGAAATGATCCATCTACACTCGTAGCCTTGATATCATATAAAATAACCAACGTGATATTATATCAACCCACAGAGTGAGAGCATTGTGTCAATGTGTTCGTATTCTAATGTATTCATAAAACATAAGAATATCACATGAAATAGCACCTTGATTGATCATACTTTTTTATACAATAATAATAGCAACCAACAACAAACCAAGATAGAGCCCTGGGGAGAAAAGAAAAAATTCAGTGAGTTTTTAGTCTAATACAAATATCATGACTAAACATTTAGAAGAAAAGTAAAAGATATCATTTTTAGTGGCATAATTCGGAAAGGTCAACAAAATATGAATTGAGAACATGATTAAAAAAGTTAATTTAGGTATGAGGAAGTGATTTGAAGGGGAAAAAATAAGTGTACTTAATATGGCCATAACTAATGCTTGATTTATTAGAAATTCTCACTGCCCTTCAATCTTGTATAAATTTAAGACTGAGATAGATCCAATACAGTTCCAGTAAACAGAACAATCCTAATCATCCAGTTAAAGGCAAATGCTTCTAAACTGTAATAATCTCATAGTAGAAATAACTTGGAGAACATGTACAATATAATAACACTCCTGTTTTTCCATTAAAACTACGTAGCCTGCCTAGCTAAAAAGAAAACATTCTAGCATGTCAAAAGGCGATTTTAGTAATTTAGTTGTTGTATATATGTATGTCTTTTGGTATAAACTTAATCTGCATTCTATTATTCAACTATTGCAAATTAGAGGAATGACTAAGTGAGGAAGCAGTATATAATAAAGGCATAGAATGTAGGCACAAAGACCTGTTACCAAGGAGGGAGTTGTACAATCTAATTCTCTTCCGTTTCGGATAGCATGCCCCTTTTAAGATCAGACCTCATGCCTCGCTTTGTGGGGACATCAGATGATAGTTTCAGCACTCCTTAAAAGATGAAGGTCAAAAATTAGAATTCCTGGCTTGATAGCCAGATGGGGGTCTTCTTCCACTATTATTTCTTTATTTATTATGATCATTGATCATTAACTACAAAGAGGATTTTAATCTCCATTATGTATCTGCTTAAAAGCCTTGTGAAATGATTAACCATAGCAATCAAGAAAACACGTAGAATAAAAAATAAAAAAGAGAGAATATTAATGAATTTATGTAGATGGTATGAAAAATATGTGGCAAATTTGTTTATTGCAGCAAGGTTGGTTCTTATCTTCTGGCTGTAATTATAGATTGATGACATACATTATTAGGTTGAGAAAATTTGGCACTTAATATAATACAGTAATTATATTGGAAGTGTTGCAGTTGTAGTTTATAATTGTGCATTTTTTGAGTATTGGAAATGTACACGTTCGAGTGAATGCTTGTCAATTCGACATGTAATTTGTAACGCCCTGAAATCCGGTCTATCTTCACACCTAGATTCTTTACGTCACGAGTACATCATTCATTCCAACATACATCATTATATATTAAAATATAACAACATACATTCTCAATTCTCAAGTTCTAAAATCTTATAACCACTTTCATTACAAATAAACATAATTACATTATTATTTACATCTTACACGAGTGACTTTCATCCGCCACCAAGGATACATAACTGTTCTTTAATCTAGTCTATAGTTTAATTACATTATTCTACATTATAAGTCTTCGCCTGATCCTCACGCTCATTCATATACTAAATGTCACTTATTCTGGATACCGATCAGCTTGATCTTTACGGGATCCTTAAGTTCTTCTAACATCGTACGCTGAAAATATTTTTCATTTAAAGCAAGTGTGAGCATTCAATTTCTCAGCAAGTCATAACAGTTGAACAAACAACTTCAAGAATTTAAACATTCTTTTAAGACTTCAATAATCGAACAAAGGTTATGAAGCAGTCTGAATAATAGGAATAACCTCGATTCCTATCATTTTAAAACATTAGTCACATTCACTTTGAAATACTTTCATTCTTCTAACTTTTCCATACACGGTCTATCTGGCTAGAATCATTATCACAGACTTAACAATAATGGATCATGTATAAATAGAACATTCTCATATTGAACAGTTCATCTCACAGAAATACCAAATTGTTCAAATTATGGCACAAGGCCTCATACGTTCTACCACCTTGTACAAATATCACACATTTGCACATAGACAGAACTTCTCAAGTTCAACATCTAAGAAGTTTTAGAAACTAGGATTCATTTAGAATATGAATGAAGTTAGGAAACTTGTCTTTCACACAGCTACAGTTTACGCTGAACTGCTCATTCTAATTCCTCTGTAGCACATAAGGAAAACAACACATACACCAATTAGTCATGTATATTTGACTTATGCATTGGTTCACTTAACTTCACTTCTTAGGGTTCGCGTTCTTGTATCCTAAGTTTACGCGACAACTTTCTTTAACGTTTTACGGCTTTATGACATACGAAGATGTCTTACTTATACGTTCCTCATCTTTGATGATTTGCATTCTTTATCTTCTTCTTATAATTTCTCTAGGACTCAGCACACATCGTTTCTCTGCTAGTAGTTCATATGGTACTCTAAGTGGTTTCCCACAAACAACCAACAAACAAGTTCTCATCTCATCTACACTGCCATCACAGTGAGTTAGATCGGTTGCCAGTTTCGTATATACCTTCGCTCTCTAAAGGAATTGTTTAGCCCAGCTCCCATATATCAACCATCAAAGGTTACGATTGTACCACAACCTAAACTTATCTGAACCATTAAACCATAATGTTCATTAGGTCAATTCTTATTCCTTATGGCTTTCTAGCAACTAAATGCCATACCTCGGGACTCGTTCTTTATCTGACTCACATTCAGCTTTCATTAATCTTATTATCGTTCACTACGGCTTCTTGATACCATTCATTATTCTTCCTTAATGTCGAAGCCATACGGTCTGTTGTATTCTAAGGTCGATCGTTCATCGCAACAACGTTGCGTTTATAGCGTCTATACGCTTACACTTATCTCTCGTTACCATAACATAACATCGAAATGTTATTCGTTAACCTCATCACTCAACGTCTATGGAATCACAACCATAGCAATCCCCCACGTTTGTTTATCGCAACTACGGTCCCCTAATATCGGTTCCGTAACTCTCGTCTACATTCTTTACCTTTTAATCTCGTTTAATCTTTCCGTTCAATCTTCATTAAAGGCTTAAAACACTTGATTAAGTGTTACATTCGATGAACTATACGTTCATTAGCTTTTCGTACACTTCCCCAGGTTTTGAGCAGTTAAAAGTTTATTACTAGGCTTTACCCTACACCAGCACTACGGTGTCAGTCCCCTTCTTATTCGTCGCGCTGCAGCGCCACTCTGCAGTGTTGGACATCATGGGTTGGCGCTGTGGTGCAACCCTCCTTATATATGTTTGCGTTGCAGCACCACTGGCACCGCGGCGTCACTCTTTGTGTTATAGCTCGCGTTGCGACGCGAGTTTTCAGTATGGAACTCCTCGGTCTGGCGCTGCAGTGCCACCTTACGTGGCATGGCTGGAACTGCAGTGCCAAGCCCTAATCTTAGAAAAAATTTCTAAGTGTTAACTTTATTTTAAGACGCTTACTTCTCAATCTTATAACTTCTTCGTTATAACTCGGAGCGAGGTCGTTCCAAAGCCATTCTCTTCGTTATTTTATGTACTTCAATCCCCCTCGTACAGAACTTTGTTCTGAATCCATTAACATGCCATTCGACTGGCTTAATCTTCGTCCTAAATTTATTTTACATTTTTAACGTTCTTCGTTCGTCCGTAATTCAGTCATCCGAACTCGGAATTCGTTCTTTCTTCAGTCCACGACTTATGTTCTTTATGTTCTCTTATATTCTTATGAAACCCTACACATTCGGGTCCATTTACACATTTTCTAATTCTCGTTCGTCTTTTACAAAAATTTTGTCATAACTTCGTTATAACTAAGTTTTAATTAGTTCTTCATGAACGTTTCTATCGTTCCTAACCAATCAATAAGCATCTAACTTATATGCGATGGTTTTAAACTTGTCCATCAACAGCAATTACACTATGATGGTTTTATATTTGTCCATCAACAATGTTCTTCGCGTTCTTCGCGTTCTTCATTCGTTCTTCATTTTTAATCAATATTTTGATTACGATTTCACTTTTTCTTGGAATTTGATGTTATAAAACACCATTCCTTACTTATTTCACTGAATTGTTCATATGATTCATTCGGATCATTTAAATTCATTACGAATCTTATACTTCCTTAAGAAATTTATAAAATAAATTTCTAATTCTTATTACTTCTTTTCTCAATGATTTCAACCATATGTAATCATTCCAAATATCATTTACTTCTTATTCTCATTAAGCTATGTTTTTGAACATAGAGACTTAAAGAAAAACTAACTTAGAAGTTAGGTTTCGAATTACCTTTCTAACTTATTTTTCTTCCTTTAAACAAAGTTGGCGATTCGATAGCTTTTCTATTTCATGAGCCACTCTGATCCAAGCCTTCATGCTCAATCTCTTCCTTCTTCTTCTTCTTCAAGCTCTCAAACTCTCTCTCTTTTCCAAAGTGTTGGTTGATTTTGAAAAAATCAACTAACACTTTCATTATATAGATTTTCAAAGCTAGGGGCAAAATAGTCATTTCACCCCTAGATTCACTATTCACACCTTCTTACTATTTACAAAACTTCCCTTGCAAGTTTCGTGATTTCGTATTTCGAGTTTCGTCCGACAGTTTTAAAAACTGCGATTCTCAGAATCTAAATTTTTTTGATATTTCGTCTTTCCTTTACCGATTAACTTTTACGCATTCTTCGGATCTCTGAAAAACTAAAAAACACTTTTTTACAATAAGCGTTTTCTTTCACGTTTTCCCCTAACGTAGTTAAACAGATGAAAAATACATAACAGTACTTTTTATCATTTTTATTTCGTCCGATTTTTGTACGTTTTTCGAGAAAAACTTTTATCAGCTTACTTAACTTTTCACGATATATTATGGTCAAATCTTTCAACGGAATGTCATTTCGACATACCGAACTCTCGAAAAGTCTTAGGTTATTCAAACCCTAACCCTTAGGGTTTCGTCGGATAAATAGTGCCTATTTCTTCTTTTTCCCCAGAAATATTTTGTTCCCGGAAAAATTTTATTTTCGTCTTGAAAAATCTTACTCGTTCAGTCTAGCTCGTAGCTAGAATCCTCCCGATTAATAATCATCCTAGGTTCTAGAACGATTAATAAACACATAGCACAAAATAGTATTAATAAAAATTCATTTTATTAATAACTAATTCTTTAAATCTCAAATTCTGGACAATCTGATTTTTCGGGTTATCACATTCTTCCCCCCTTATAAAAATTACGTCCTCGGAATTTCTAAAACCACAACCATTTCCGGGTCATCACATTCACCCCTTCTTCACAGAATTTCATCCTTAAAATTTTAATCTACCCTTTTTCTCAACTTCTCTTCAAAGAAGTTCTTATCTTTCAAACATTATCTCACCTTCATAACTTATCAAGATTTATGAAATAGAATGAATAACGAGGAATATAAGAATTTCTTTAAAACATTTCATACTTTTGCTAAGGGGTCAAATTGACCATGAACTCTTACTAGGTTTAACAGCATGATGCCGTAAACCTTCTTACACGGTCAGTTTACAATCACAAAGAAAGTAAACTACCTCTTTCATACGTAGGCGATCAACCCATTGTATAATCATTATATTCCGCACCAAAACAATTTGGTTTGGCACACAACTTCTTCAAAGAAAGCTCGATACCATAACATAACATCAAAATGTTATTCGTTAACCTCGTCACTCAAAGTCTAAGGAATCACAACCATATCAATCCCACATGTTCGTTTATCACAACTACGGTCCCCGAATATCGGTTCCGTAACCCGCGTCTACATTCTTTATCTTTTAATCTCGTTTAATTTTTTCGTTCAATCTTCATTAAAGTTTTAAAACACTTGATTAAGTGTTACATTCGATGAACTATACGTTCATTAGCTTTTGGTACACTTCCCCCAGGTTTTGAGCAGCTAAAAGCTCATTACTGGGCTTTACCCTGCATCGGCGCTACGGCGCCAGTCCCCTTCTTGTTCCTCGCGCTGTAGCACCACTCTGCAGTGTTGGACATCCTAGGTTGGCGCTGTGGCGCCACCCTCCTTACTCATGCTTGCGCTGCAGCGCCACTGGCGCCGCGACGTCACTCTCTGCGTTATAGCTCACGCTGCGGCGCAAGTTTTCAGTATGGAACTCCCCGGTCTGGCATTGTAGCGCCACCTTACAAGGCATGGTTGGCGCTACGGCGCCAAGCCCTAATCTTAGAAAAACTTTCTAAGTGTTAACTTCATTTTGTGACGCTTACTTCCCGATCTCATAACTTCTTTGTTATAACTCGGAACGAGGTCATTCCAAAGCCATTCTCTTCCTTATCTTACGTACTTCAATCCCCCTCAGACAGAAATTCATTCTAATTCGTTAACATGCCATTCGACTGGCTTAATCTTCATCATTTGTTCATTTTACGTTTTTAACGTTCTTCGTTCGTCCGTAATTCGGCCATCCGAACTCGAAACTCATTCGTTCTTGAGTCCACAACTCACGTTCTCTACGTTCTCTTAAATTCTTATGAAACCCTACATGTTCGGGTCCATTTACACACTTTCTAATTCTCGTTCGTCTTTTACAAAAATTTTGCCATAACTTCGTTATAACTAAGTTTTAATCTGTACTTCATGAACGTTTCTATCGTTCTTAACCAAGCAATAAGCATCTAACTTATACGTGATGGTTTTGAACTTGTTCATCAACAACAATTACACTATGATGGCTTTAAATTTGTCCATCAACAACGTTTTTCGCGTTCTTCGCGTGTTCTTTGCGTTCTTCGTTCGTTCTTCATTTTTAATCGATATTTTGATTACGATTTCACTTTTTCTTGGATTTTGATGTTATAAAACACCATTTCTTACTTATTTCACCGAATCGTTCATATGATTCATTCGGATCTTTCAAATTCATTACGAATCTTATACTTCCTTCAGAAAATTATAAAATAAATTTCTAATTCGTATTTCTTCTTTTTTCAATGATTTCAACCATATAAAATCATTCCTAATATCATTTACTTCTTATTCTCATTAATCTATGTTTTTGAATATAGAAACTTAAAGAAAAACTAACTTAGAAGTTAGGTTTCGGATTACCTTTCTTCCTTATTTTTCTTCCTTTAAACAAAGTCGGCGATTTGCTAGCTTTTCTATTTCAGGAGCCACTCCGATCCGAGCCTTCATGATCAATCTCTTCCTTTTTCTTCTGCTCCAAGCTCTCAAACTTTCCCTTCTCCAAAATGTTGGTTGATTTTGAAAAAAAATCAACTAACACTTTCATTATATAGATTTTCAAAGTTAGGGGCAAAATAGTCATTTCGCTCCTAGATTCACTATTCACACCTCCTTACTAACCACCTTACTATTTAAGAAACTTCCCTTTGAAGTTTTGTGGTTTCGTCTTTCGGGTTTCGTCCGACAGGTTTAAAAACTGTGATTCTCGGAATCCAAATAATTTTGGATATTTCGTCTTTCATTTACCGATCAACTTTTACACATTCTTCGGATCTCCGAAAAACTGAAAAACACTTTTCCACGATAAGCGTTTTCCTTCACGTTTTCCCCTAACGTAGTTAAACGAATGAAAAGTACATAACAGTACTTTTCGTCATTTTTATTTTGTCTGATTTTTACACGTTTTTTGAAAAAAAAAAATTTATCGGGTTACTTAACTTTTCACAATATATTATCGTCAAATCTTTCGACAAAATGTCATTTTGACATAACGAACTCTCGAAAAGGCTTAGATTATTCAAACCCTAACCCTTAGAATTTCGTTGGGTGAATAGTGCATATTTCGTCTTTTTCCCTGAAAAAATTTTGTTCCCGAAAAAATTTTATTTTCATCTTAAAAATTCTTACTTGTTCAGTCGAGCTCGTAGCCAGAATCCTCCCGATTAATAATCATCCTAGGTTCTAGAATGATTAATAAACACATAGCACATAATAGTATTAATAAAAATTCATTTTATTAATAACTAATTCTTTAAATCTTAAATTCTGGATAATCCGATTTTCCGTTGCGTTGGTCTTTTGAATATTTTTCAATTTCTACTCTAAATTTAAAGCACGTCAGAATTACAATAATAGTGAAGCTACATCATTTATTTGGAAAGAATTTACAGGAGACAAACATGTTCAATATGGTTTGACTATTCTTAGTGTTGTTAAAAATTTAACATTATCTATAAATAATCTTATCCTCATGCTATGTTGTCAAAAACAACTACAATCACGATTGTTATATATGACTACGCACAACGCTATAACAATATCTAATAAGACGGATGAATTTTAACATGTCTTTAAGTTGGAAAGCACAAGTCAAATGCTAAACCTTAAAACTTAAAACAAACAGTCTTATTTCATCAATATGCAATTGTTTAAGAATCTAAATCCCACTAAAGCATAAAGCTTGTAATTTGATAAAATAAATAAATAAATTATTTTATAAAATAGGACTATCATTTTCTGGACAAAGGGAGTATTGTTTTTGGGTTACATGACACAATGTTCTTAAAATGGTTGATGTATTTGCAAGAAAATCTAGAGTCCAATTACAGTAGCTTCAGTTACTAAGCGTTCGATGTATCTAAAGCTTACACGGCTAAATTACTCATCAAAATACATAAATATGGCATGATACATATAAGAAACATTGCACTTAACACTGAAAGTCTGGAACCAACAACAAATAAATATTTCTTATTTTAGAGAAATCAAAATCTACTGAGAAAAATAATTGATCTGTAATTTCGATTTTCTGAAAATTTAGAAGAAAAAAAAATTAAAGGGGGATGGGATTTTGGTGAAGGCATCCGGGGATTTACCTTGTGTGGCCAACTGGCGCTTGATAGATTCAGCCATAACGGCTTCATCGGCAGCAATTGACGGATTCATTCGGCAAACTCACTGTTTTGAAGCTTACGACCATATTCAGTGACGAAGAGATGCATCTTGTTGTCGTCCTGGGTTTCGCACAGGCACAAATTATTGTACTCTGCACTGGTATGCAACCCAGATCTGTGATGGAGGGAAAGAGGCGCAACCGAGATTTGTGATTGAGGGAAAGAAGAGAACATAACGAATACATAATTGTATAGAGACTGAAATTGGAAGAAGAGGAAGAGAAAAATAATTGGAAAAGGTCGAGAAATTGAAATTGGAAGAAGAAGAAGAAGAAGAGGAAGAGGAAGAGGAAGAAGAGGAAAGGGAAAGAGGGTTGAAAGAATTGAAAAATGCGCAGAAAAAGTAATCGACTTTTTCAATTAAACCGAGTTGAGTCAACAAAATTTCAAATTAAGTGGGATTGACTCACCAGATTTTCAAATTAAAAGGATCCCTTGTTGTGCCTTTATATATAAGGATTGATTATTTTTAAAAAAACTGATATTTTTACATGTTAAAATGATATTTTCATATAAGTTTTTTTCACGTGGAGGTAAGATCCACTCACTATTCATATGAGAAAGATCATATGAAAATATCATTTTTTTTATGTGGAAATATCAATTTCTTATTTTTATGTGAATTTTTTTTTCCAGGATTTTCTTCCCTAGTCCCTAGGGGTGATCATTCGGTTATTAACCGAACCGAACAAGAATTTCAGTTATAACCGAAACCCGAAAACAGCCTATTTTAGTTATCCGAATAAGTAACCGAAATTTGTAATAACCGAATAACCGAATAGGTTATTCAATAATTCGGTTATTCGGTTAATAACCGAATTTAAAAGATTTGGCAAAAACACAGTTCAGCTCCTACAATCCATAAACATAATCCATAAACAACAACAACAACAAAACAGTTCCTACAATCCATTAACATAATCCATAAACAACAACACAGTTCCTACAATGATTAACACCATAAACATTTGCTACATTTGCTGCTGCTGCTGCTGCTGCTGCTGAGTTCCTGTTGTTGCCCATTTCCTACATTTGCTGCTCCATAAACAACAACACAGTTCCTGCTGCTGTTGAAGCTGTTGTTTCCCATTTGCTGCCCATTTGTTGCTGCTGCTGTTGAGTTCTTTTAATGACCATTTGCTACCCATTTGCTGCTTGAACCTCCTATCGCTTGCTAGTTGCTGGCTTGCTGCTGTTGCTGCTGCCCATTCATAGCAGTATTTTCATTGCCATAGAGTGGACTGCATAAAAGCCACAGACTCCATTGGGGTTCGCTAGCATTCCAGATTTTAATGTACATGTTAGACACCTAATTTGTATCTTTACATTGTACACCAATCCATATCAAGTTAGTTCTGTTATAATCAACTGAAAGGACTGTAACAATAATTGTATAATAATAACATAAGTATTAATGTTTCTTAGACCAGTTAAATTTTGCTCTATGTTCTAGGCGTTGCTTTTATGTTGTTATTTTTGTATACTTCCTCTTGAGATATTACTATATTTCTAGTTGTATGGCATATGTCTTTAGGTTTATCAAGAATAAGGAGGATATATTTACATCTTTATTTCAATTAATAGGAAATTAAAACGGAACAGTGCAAACATCCGAATGTTCAATATGTAACCATTCGACAAAACAATGATATAAAACTTTCTAGCAACTAGTCATGGTTTCTAACAAACATCTATCAATACAAAATGTTCAATAACCATTTCATCTTTTGATCCAATATTGCTCAAGTAATAATATGCATAACAAACATGTAATGGAGAATTTCCAAATACAATGTAAAGATCTGCAAACATGACTAAACTAAAAACTCAAAAATCTGCAAACAGATAAAGATCTGCAAGCAGATAATATATTTACATCTTTATTTCAATTAATACAAGGTAAAGATCTGCAAACATGACTAAACTGTCTAAACATGTATAGCAAACATGTAATGGAGAATCTCTATAGCTTATCCAAAGATCTGCAAGAATAAACTAAAAACTAAGAAATCTGAAGAAAAAATTACAAACTGGACTAAAAATTCTACTAAAAAATTCTATCAAGTTTGACTCAATTCAATTCTAAACAGATACTTTGAGTCTTTGACCCTCAAATTCTAAACAGATACTCAATTCTATCAACTGTAACTTGGTGTTAATTTCGAGATATGAAATGTTATTAACCTTCTCCCTCAGTCCCTCTATATCTAATTTATCTATATACATCCCTATATAAGTATATAAATTATATTCACTACACAGTTTTGCACAAAAAAAATTATAAATTATAAATTAGGTTTGCAGTTTTGCACAAAAAGGGTCTCCTCATTACCAAATTCCAACCAATTTCAAACATTCAAAATTCGAGTTAGAACTTACTTTCAAAATTCGAGTTCGAGAGATCGGGTATTCGTCTAATCGTCTAATCGTCTCTTCGAGATTGACGGATGAGTGATGATGAGTGATGACCGATGAAGAGCCACCGAAGCCGATGAGGGTCGAGGGAGGCGATGTCGTCGGCCGAAGGGAGATTGAGACTTGAGAATTCGAGTTCTAGGTTTGGGATGAAAGATTGAGACTTGAGGGTTTGAGACCTGGCCTCTGGGTTTGGGAATTGAGAGAATGAGACTGAGAGTTACGACTTCAGACTCGGAAACTCAGAGACGGCTAGTGTAGTGGGCTCGTCCGATTCATATTATTATTTTAAGTAGAGCAAGGATTTGTTCAGTGTTCGGTTAACCCGAATAACTTAAAGGGTCATTTATATAAGTATACAATAAATAAAAAATACTATAAAAAAAGTGCATCAATCAAATAATTATAAAAAGAATATAATTATTACGAAAAAGTACAATTTACATTAATAAGGAAACCAAAAATCAAGGACAAATAACTGTCATAATTAATAATTCAAATTCAAATATTTAGATCTAACAACAAAACTAAATTCAAATTCAAAATAATAATTCAAATTTAAATACTCAAATTCAAATCTTCATCTCCCTCACATACACTTTGAAATAATAGTACGCCGCTACACCTCACATACTTCGCCGCTACACCGCCGCGAATCTCAGTTGTCCAAAACGCCATTAAGAATACGAAGAATATTCGCCCTACAAAAAATTTAAAAATAAATAGATGTGACTTTTAATGCTCTGAAATTTTTTTATAACTATTTTGTTACTGATAAATAATAAAATGGTTACCTTTGTATGAATGGTTGGCTACCAACTGCATCACATTCAAACGAAATTGGTAACTTAATAAAATTGAATTGGTTACCTTGGTCTGAAGGTTTGGCTATCAACCGCACTATGAAAAAACTGCAGGTGTGGATGTGAATTAGTTACTTTAGTATGAAGGTTTTGTTACCTTGGTATGAAAGTTTGATTACCTTGATCTGGTAACCAACTGTACTAAAAAAAAATTAAAGTGTGAAAGTTGATTGATTACTTTAATATGATAGTTTGGTTACCTTGGTATGAAAGTTTGGTTACCTTCATCCAATATTCATATCCACCGATGGCTCTCTCTCATCTTCCTTTGCCTGCCTACGCGACCCTTTCATCACCCCAGAAAAGACGACCCCCAGAAATTTATCGAGTAGTCCGCCCACCCGGAATATTTATATAATAAATGTGAAAGCCTTAATTTATATATAGAGAGAGAAAGTGTGGTGGCGGAAAGTCTAATTCCCAGGATTGTTCTTCGATCACACTACATGATATTATGTGGCTTTTTTGCAGCGATGCTATTGTTCTTTGGATACATTAATGCTGTAGTCGGGGCTGTTGGCTTCATCCCTCTAGATTTCATCCTCCCGATGCTTCTCTACAACATGACTTATAAGACCACAAGGTCATCCTTCACCTATTGGATCAACAACACTATTATGATAGTGTTTACATGCGTAGGACTCCTGGGCTCATTCTCTTCAATAAGGAAGTTGATTCATGATAGTGTTTAAATACGTTGAATTGAATGAAGAAGAAGGATGATGACTAACTGCAGTCGTTATAGATGAGGAGAGAGAAGAAGTCATGGGAATCCCTAAATTAAGGAATTCTAATTGAATACTAATTACCTAAATTAAGGAATCCTAATTGCACAAATATTGTAAATAAAGTGGGAAGTGTATTAGTTGTGTAAAAATTTTATGAGTCGACTATTATTATAATTATTTTTAAAAATGTAATAGAATATGTAATTCACCCTAACTTAAAACTAAAATCCATATAAACTAACCGAAACCCGTAAAAAATCGAATATAACCGAATTATTACAAATAACCGAATTAACAAAAAATTTAGGTTAAATTATTACGGTTCGGTTCGGTTCGGTAATTCGGTTATACCTATTTTTTGCTCACTCCTACTAGTCCCTAGCTTTATTGTTATGTTATTTCTAGTGTTCCCTGTGTTGGTTTAATTTAATTCCTATAAAAATTCTCAAATCAGATTATAGGGACTGCCAAACAATGGTTTTGGAATATAATGTTATTTCTGTTCAACCAAATCAATCCTTATATAAAAAGGCAGCAAAGCGATTCTTCAATTGGAAAACTCAGTGAGTCAACTCCTAAATAATTGAGAGTTAACTCGATTAATTGAAAAAATTACACCAAATTAGGAATCGATTCCGTCGTTCGATCCACAAAACTGACGGTGTCTCTTCACATTGTTCCTCCTATTCCTCTTCCTCTTTTTCTTCATTTTCTTCTTCTTCTACTACTTCTTCTTCTTTCAGTTTCTTCCCCTTTGTGCTCATATACTGCCATGCCATGCCTTGCCGAACCCAAATGAAATGCTGCTAGGGAGAGAAAGAGAGAGAGAGAAAGAACAGATGACCAAGAACTCAAATCTAGAAATCCATCCTTCTAACTCCGAATCTCAGGTAAATTAATCTATGGTTTTTATTTTAAATTCCTAAAGTTTTCTCTCTCCTCACCCAATTCAATTCTTGAGTTGTAGGTTTTGGATTCATTTGATTCTCTATTAATTAATTCTTTGTTCTCTCTAGCAATATTGTGTCGATATACAGATGAGTTGCTTTCCCTGCCTCACCCCTCGATGGAAAGATATTGAGAATTATGATCACTATACTGGATGTCGATTAGGTGAATCTTCAAGTTTTCATTTTTGTTATTTTGTTCATTGTGCTTAACTTTAACTATTCAAGGGGAAAGGCGAATTGGAATTGGTATAATTTGAAGGATAATCATATTTTTAATGGGTGATTATGATATTTTTTTTATTCATTTGTTTGGATTTGCAATTGTTTGGGTTTGTGTTGGTATGCAATCATGTGCAGCAAGTGGGAGTGCCACAAGTTTACTGAGAGAAGAAGGCGAGGAAAGCACTGCCAAAAAGGATAATAGGGCATGTAGCTACACATTTCGTGAACTTGCGGCTGCAGCACATAATTTCAGAGATGTTAATTTGATTGGAGAAGGGGGATTTGAAAGTGTTTACAAGGGCCGCCTAGAATCAGGACAAGTGAGTTGTGAATTTATGAAGTTTCTTTAATTTTTATATGAAGAATGCATTGAGATTCTTTGCTATTATATGTTATTAATTAGTTCCTGCCTCAACAATCCAACTTTATTTTGTGTCATGTTTGAAATAATATTTCACTTTTAAGATTATGTACCTAATCTTATTGTGTTCAATTAAGTTATTTGTATATTTACATTTATTTGGTTGAAGTTCAACTTTTCTTAAAAATTCAAAAATTCAAAATCCCCCTCATTTCTAAGACAGAGGTGGTACATGTAAGAGCAAATGATACAGTTCATATGGACAAGAACTCTAATAGCCAAGGAATTTTGCTATAAGTCTTATGTAATTTAGACTAAGGATTAAGTTATATCTCTTTAATGTAATTATATATTAGAAATCTAGGTTAATTAGGTTGTTGAAATATCTTTCTTATCTATTTTCGTACTATAAATTGTTTAGGTTATTACAGTTAATTTCTTAATGGAAGGATTAATTTTCCCCTAAATTTTATTTCAAGAATTATGTTTTATTGAATTTATATTTGATTTCTAAAATCTCTGTAACTAATCAAGCGTTTATGAAAACCTAATTTTTTATGAAAAAAATCCAATTTTTTTTTAATTTTTTTGGTATTTATTGGTTAATCAAAACCCCTGATCTGAAAAATTGGTTTTCAAGTTCAGAATGCTTGGAATGATATGAATATATGCACACTACGCGATTAATTGTGTGTTAAAATTTTTCAGATTTGTGTTTTGTTTAATATTTTAAGGAATTATTACTACCTTTCATATTTGAGAAAAGCGATTGCATTTTGATTTCTATAGTATCAATGATCGAGTATTATTGTGCTTTGGAAAGGCTTGGCAAAGGTTACATTTTTATTGGGAATCAATACCTTATATATAAAAATAGCAAAGGCGATCACGGCGTCGTCATAACTGAATCTGAGACTCCTTTATGTTTCCCCTACATCTTCCTATAACAAGCCCTAATTTCTCAAACTCATCCATAATTTCATCAATTTCAAATTAGTTATAAATGTTTTCACGGGAAGATTTCGAGTAGGAGCTAGGTTGATTGATTCAATGCGAAGATTTCGAGCACGAGGTACCAATTGTTATTTTTATTATGCTATGATGATTTTACTTGGTATAAAATATACGACATTTGTGACTAAAATACAAATTTGAAGCTTTTACAAAAATTGCAGTTTAAATTGTAATTATGCATAATTTGACTTTCATTATTGTGAAGTTTGGATTTTTGTGAGATTTTTGGTTGCTTGATGAATTAAGGGAGAAACATAAAGATAAATTAAAAAGTACATTAATTTTTAACATACTTTAGTTTTTCTCTATTTTTAGCATCTTCTATAAAGAATCCAAACTGCTTTGTCATGGTGGAAAACTGCTATGGTGAATTTGTGGAAAATATCGAACCTCCTATGATGGTATGTAATAAAATAAATAAATGATAAACGCTCTTGGCCTAGAAAATGTTAACATTAGGTTGACAATGGAAAACAGGGTGCAAACTTAATTGCAGGCAGTCTAATAAAACATCCTGGTGGAACAATTGTACCATGTGGCGGGTATGTTGCTGGAAAGGAAAAATTAGTAAAAGCAGCAGCAGCACGTCTATCTGCACCAGGGCTTGGGATGGACTGTGGCTCAACCCCTTGTATCAGCTTATATATTTTCTACCCTATGGTGACTTTATTTCTTCTACCATGTCATGATGGTTATCTTATTCTCTATTGTAAGGGAAGCTTTCTAATTGCTGAAGTAATGGCAATGAAAGGGTAAAAAGTCCAACCACTTCCCAGGGTACCCCGTCATGATACTGTACAAGTAGGCTTTTCAACACTAAATTCAGAATGAACCATAACTAGCATATTTGGTTTGTACTATAGCTTTTTCTTTTCCCCTTGCCCAATAATTTTTATTTAATGTTGTGTATTTAATTTTATACCCATGTGATGATATGGCTGATATTATTGTTTAATTCCTGAACCATTCTTTTTATAACATGAAACAATCATGCTAATGTTAATTGGATCTGCTAAAAAAATGGCAAGTATTTCAACAGAAGAAGCTCAATGCTTTGTGCTGCTTTCAGGCGGTGCAACTTGGAAACCATGATTGCCTACTTGCTTTTTGTGAGGCTGTACAGAGAAGCTCCCCAGTAGGTTCTTTCACCAAACTGATTGCAAGTGCAACACCTGGCTATGCATCAGAGGTTTGGCCAAGTTTAGCTTTGTTTGTAACTATGAAATGTTTGATACTTGCTACTTTATTATTCTTTGCAATAATGTTTGGAGACTGAGAGGCCTGACAAAGAGAAAGGAGAAAAGACGGGCCAAATGGGATTCTTCTATTCTTTTTGAGGTACACATCACTTATATTTCGCGAATACCATTTGTGTTTTTCACAGATTTATGGTCGATCAATGTAACATAAATTAGATAGAAAATCAAAAAAATAAAGACGGTTTCTCTCGCTTTGAGCTCACACCCCAGATATGCGAAATTGCAAGGTAACTTTATATTTCACTTCCAAGATGTTTGTTCTTTGATTAACATATCTATCTATTCAGCTAATTATATTAGTATGCTATAAAGGATGACACTTTTCAAGTATTTTTATTTAGCAAAAAAAAAAAGATGATGCTTTTCTTCAAGTATTTGTGTTTGGTGTGGGTTTGATTCTTTTTCTCTCATTTTAAGCTTCCCATTTAATAATTTTTGTTAAAGCTTTTCTTTTTAATGGATCATGAGGATTATTGACACTTCATTTCTAGTTATTGCAATGATTGTGGGATTAAGATTGTAATTTGTATGTTTATTATTCTCTTTCTGCTTTTATTGGCTTCTTTGGTTTCAATTATGAAGTTGATGAATAAACCATTTTATGATTTGGCTGACCATGCTTGTAGGTTTAATTTCTTGCAAAGCTGATATCTATGACTATGTATGCAAGTTAATTGTGTCTGCTCAAATAGTTGATCACGACTAAAAGGAAAATCAAGCAACTTTCATTTTTTGCCACCATAAATTGAAAATATCTATATCAAGACTATGACTATGTATGCCGTGTATCATTATCATGTTGTCAATCTCCACATTTACTTTTACCCAGTTCCTCCATTATTTAAAATCAATAATATGAAAAAGCAAAAATATTTGATCAATTTTAAATGCAGGAATTAGATGAGATGAAGATGAGGACACTAGAGCAGGAATTTAAAAAATGCAGGCTAAAGTCACACAAGGTTTGTTTATTTATTTATTTTTTCATTTTTTAAGGTTTTGAAAAGAATATATAACATTATTTTCGTTAGGGTTTATTTGTATCCATGAATACACTTTCATTAGTGTGATTTATGAACGCTAACTTTATACTTCATGTGGAATTGGATGAAACATTACATATTGTTATGTACTTTTTTGGGCTTTAATGTAAATAAATTTTTCGCATTTTAGGTGGGAGTGGTTAAAAGTGTGAGGAAAGAAGAGAGTAATGGCAATGGGCCTCAAGAAAAGGACCTTGAAGAGAAATTAGAAGAAGGAGAACCTGAAGAGGTAGTGGAAGGAGAAGAAAATGATGAAGGCGAAAGAGAAACAAGGGTAAATTTATTTTCCTTGCATTTTCATGATTTTATTTTTGGTTACTAAGAAAATGGGATTTTTTAATATATAATTGATATTTTGGTACTTTCATTTTTGATATTGGATTTTAGCAGATACCGAAGGGGGACAATAATTTTTTGTTTTTTGTTATGGTTTATATTTGTTTGATATATAATATGTGTATTAGAGTTGTTGATAGACTGCAAATCTAATCCTAGACACAAGTTTAATAAAATTCATTTATAGGTAGGTATATATTATTTCTGCACTGCAGATACCTTCAACGAAATCGATCCAATTTATCTCCATTATTGTTGTCGCCTTAATTATCACTCTTATTATCTCCATTATTCTACTGCTTTTTGAATGTACTATTGTTATTATTTTTTTATTGTTTGGCTTTTGTAGTTTTTAGTATGTTAATATATTCTCAATTGGATTTTACGCTCTTTCTTTGCTTTTGGAATTAGTCAACTACTCAACCTTCTATAGGTTCTCTTGAAAGCATTCATTTTTTCCAAAGGCAACTTGACAACTTGACATGATGACTTCTATGAAAGATTGAAAGCCAATTATATAAGCATAAACAACTAATAATTTGTTTCTACATCTAAATGAGGATGGCCAAGATATTGTTTGATTGTTGGTTTATTTTTTTTGATTCGTATAGAGTGGTAAGTTATATTAGGAACCCACACCCCAAGTTGAAGCGCAAGTTGGTGAGCCAATTAAATATGGTTGGTAATCTGTTAAAAATTTAACCTTTACTAATGAATGAATGAGTTGTTTTTGTTTGAAGTTTGAAATGATAGAACATTCTTCATTTGTCCTTTATTGATGAATGATTGAGTTGCTTTTGTTTGGAGTTTGAGATGATAGAACATTCTTCGTTTTGTTAGGTAATGAATTTATTATCCGTTTTGGGGTTGTTTAGGATTGATAGATTTTCAAAAGTAAGTTATAATTCTTTTATGGAGCTCATAATTCTTATTTTTGTAGTAAAAGAAGCCTATAATATAGTGGGATGGTGTTATGGGCACTTCAGATTCATAATGTTATGAATTCAAATTGCTTGAATCACATTGAACTTTGAGAACTTTTAAGGAACTATACATTCTTAAGAACTATTTTGCATGTCTAAGGTATGTTAAGTCAAATTTGAGGAGAAATAATTAATATCCTATCAATTAATTTATTGTATGATAATTTTGAACCTCTTCTAGGAGTCTTTTTAGTTAATGTTTATGTTGCATTTTAGTTGCAAAAGCAACCTACAAGGGAGTAGTCCTTAGAAATTGGCATTGCCTTCATGTGAAAAACCTAAGATTACAACTTTACACGCAATAAATCTACTCCACTTTCAAATAATTAAAGTTAATGTTTAACGAAAATAAGACATGAATGGTTGACAAATTATACTATTCAAACTAGCCAGTGCATTGCACGGGCTATCACCTAGTGGTATTAAAGACGAGTATAAATATTATGATCAAATATTAGAGATATATTTTGATTTTTAAATAAATTTATAAAAAAATTGAATTTAAAATCAGTAAAATTTAATTTGGTACGAATACAAATTAATATAGATATCTTACATTAGTACCAGATAAAAAGTATTATTAATTATCATATTTATTTGCAAAACTTGAATAAAATTTATATCAAATTTGAAGTTTATGTAATACTTAAAAAGTTAAAATGTATTTATTTATTTATTCTTTTTTGAAGCAGACTTAAAATGTATATTTAATTTTATATGTTTTGGTCGTATTTTGATTAATATTCACATAAATTTTGATTATTTTAAAAAATTAGAATTTTAACTTTTTGTATGTTATTAAAAACTTTTTTTTCAAAATATCACATCAAACCAAATAAAATCAAGTTGTGGGTGGTTTGGATCATGGTTGTTAAAATTCCGATCTGGATCGTAGGATCGTATAAGATCGTGATCTCACGGGAGAAAAATAATTTGGATCTAAGTATGATCGCAAATATACATAAAATTGTATATTATCGCATAGAATCGTAGGATCGGTACGGGATAATTATACCACCAGTTTGATAATTATATCTTAAATTTATTTTTTCAACATTAATTTTGGTTTATATAAATGGGATGCATGATAAATAAATTCATCAGAAGAAAAAGCCTTTTGTTTATCTAAACTACTATTTACTTTATAATTAAAAGCACAAATTTTTTGGCCTCACATTTTTTTATTAAATTAATTTTCTAATTATGTTAAAGTTCATTAATGCGTAAAATTTTAAGATATTATGTTGTTTAATTATATTAGTTTTAAATGTAAATTTTCTTACTAAATAGTGTATTAACTAAATTAAATATCATTAAAATTTAAAATCTCATCAAATTATATTGTTTAATTGTTAATTGTATTTATATTTACTGTAAATTTAGTTTAATAATAAATTTTTTTAAAAATTACTAAAATGTCGGAGCAACAAAGAAAAAGAAAATAAAAAGTTGTGAATTTAAAATCATACGATACAATTATTAAAAGAAAGATATTATTATTAATATAACTCAGGTAAATTAAGATCTTTCTGTTGCAAAACCGTAAGAACTTATCAATTACAGCGGTAAAAACAAGTGCAGGACGCACCAACCAAACTGTTGATACATATTCCAATTCCATTGTGTTTCTCGATGCACAACTTGAAACAGTCTGAAAATTGACAATCATTTGGCTTTAACACGTCGTTGCATGGGAAAATATTATCCACTTGAGGCATCGCCAATGTAACTGAAAAAAAAAATAACGAGAATTTCATAAGTTCGAAATGGGATTGGTTAGTATAAAATTAATTTTATTTAATTGATTAGTACAGTGTCGACACACAGATCGGAAAGTGATTTCTCTTCGCGTGTCAGTATTGTTTTAGTCAATTGACCAACTTACCATGAAATTAACTTCATGGTGACTTAATTTTGCTCAATTGACTAATACAGTGTCGATACGCAGGTTAAAAGATGATCTCTCTATGTGTGTCAGCACTGTATTGGTCAATTGACCAACTTACCATGAAATTAACTTTATAGTAATTTAATTTTGATCAATTGACTAATATAATGTCGACACGCAGACCAGACAATAATTTCTCTTCGCGTGTCAGTACTGTATTGATCAATTGACAAATTTACCATGAAGTTAGCTTCATGATAATCGAATCCGTTTGAGCGAAGGGGAGAGAGAAAGAGAACATTTAGTATTATTTATTTATTTTTAGCAGAAAAAAAAACATAATTTTAAGTTGATTATTTCAAACTTGTAGAAGAAAGTTGAAAGAGTTACCTGAGAAAAAAATAGCAATGAGACAGAAACAGAGGGAAAATAGCTTTTCCATCAAAAGATATTTGAAGTATAAAGTTGTGAGTTGTTTGTTTTCCACTAATTCACTAATTTGTGAGAGCAATCCTAGTAAGGTCGGTGCATTTAAAGGGAACCACAAGATGGGTCCCACTTTGACAATTTAAAGTAAAATTGAGTTATTATATTTCACAAAATGGGTCCCACTTTGACTTTTTGAAATTGAGTTATTTTAGAATTCAAATGAATTTTGACTAATTTTACCATTTAAGTCGATTCAATTGCGACATTTTGTGAATTGAGTTTTTAAAGACAAATGATACATTTTTTTTTGCTATATATTTAAAGTTTTATAAAAGCGAATACGAAAAATCTCAGATATTATTATTATATTGATGATTTTTATATATATATATATAACATTGTAGGAGTAAGTATGCATAAATTAAAATTTTATTTAATACGTTGTCTAATTAATTATATTAGGTATAAAATATCAATTGTCTCTTTTTTAGAGAAATTCATTTATAATTGTCCTTTTAGATAAATTATTTTGTGTTTATAAATTTTAAATTTGAATTAAATCTTAACTTTTCATATTATCTCTAAACATTAATTACATATTCGTGCAGTAATAATAATCAAGACTTTTCATCCACCATTAATAAATGAGAATTGACATTTTCATAAATAAATTTAATAGATTTACAAGATCATCTCTCATATGATATGGGCTCCATAATATATTATTATATGTATTTATATAAATATTAATTCTCTTGACAAATAACCACCAACTTCTATAATCCACAACCAATATATTCACAAACCATTGAACCAAAATTAACACTAATAATCAAATTCACCAATCAACAACCAAGTATGAAGCCAAAATACGGGGGGAAATATTTATACAGTAAAACTTCTATTTAAGAATACTCTATATAAGAATAATCTCTATAATATTATAAAAAAATTTAGTTCCAATTTGGACAAGTTATATACTTTTTAAGTCCCGTATTAAGAAACTATACCTCTATATAGTAATAATTATATATATATATATATATATATATATATATATATATATATGAGAGAGAGAGAGAGACAATATTAATTTTAAAAGACTACATTTACTATAAAGAACTATACTTTCTTATAAAAGACTATATTTCTTATAAAGGATTACATTTTCCTATAAAAGACTATATTTCCTATAAAAAATCACATTTTCCTATAAAAGACTACATTTCCTATAAAAGACTACATTTTCCTAGTTTGAAAATCTAAAGATGTGGTAACAACTCTAAAGAGTAAATCGTTGTGCCAAACAACTTTGCATAAATATTTTTTGAATAATAATTATTAGGTAGTTCTTATTGATATTTTTGTTAAAGTGGATATTTTTGGGTGTTCAAAAAATATTGTGTGCTAATACCTCTATTTAATAATAACCTCTCAATTAGAATACAAATAGTTTGTTCTCAAGTTTATTCTTAAATAGAGATTTTACTGTAGTAAATGAAGAAGAGACTTGAACCAATGAACAACTGAATTAGTGTCTCAATAGGTCCACATGTATTTTTCATATTTTCACGTGATTTTATCTTATATTAACATTCTGTGAATCTCATTTTCATGTGAGAATAAATTATATAAAAATATCAAAAATACATGTAAAAATAATATTTCTTCTTGTTAATACGTGTGTTTTATTTTAAAATCACACTTCAAAAAGAATGAAAGGAGTAACATATTAGGATCATTGGAAGTCGTGTATAACATCTAGGTTTCAACCAAAAAAAACAAAAACTCATGAAAAACTCATTTCAGCACCTGTTTTGACAATACCATCAGGATCGGATGGATTTGTCATCTACTAGCGATGCTTTAGGCAGAGGTTTAGGTGTGTTCTCATGTAACATGGGAAAGTCATAGCATATGCCTCACGACAACTCAAAGAATATAAGAGAAATTATCCTACTCATGATCTAGAGTTGGAAGCAATCATTTTCGCGCTAAAGATCTGGAGACTTTCCCAGATCTATACAGATCATAAAAGCCTCAAGTATTTCTTCACCCAAAAGGAACTCAACATGCAGCAACGACGTTGACTTGAGCTATTGAAAGATTACGACCATACCATTCAATACCATCCTGAAAAAGCGAACATGGTAGTTAACGCGTTGAGTAGAAGATCATATGCGGGTATGAGTGCGATATTGTAACACAAAGGCCCATTTTGTATGACTTATAAAGGATAGAGATAGAGTTTAAAACTTCAGGGACCCATGTGATGATGTCAAATATACGAGTAGAATCGACTTTAATCGATAATGTTAAAGCTGCTCAAGCTACAGACCCGGAGCTTATGCGTATAAAGAAGAAAGTACAAGAAGGTGTTATTCTAGAAGTAAGGATCGACGAAGAAGGAATACTTCGAGTCAACTCCAGACTTTGTGTCCTTAACGACTCTAATTTGAAGTATAAAATCAAGATGGAAGCACACAACACACCATTTGCAATCCATCCTTGCAGTACCAAAATGTATTGTGATCTTCGACATACATTTTGGTGGAGCAATATGAACAGAGAGATCTTGGAGTTTATCTTAAGATGTTTAACTTGTCAACGTGTCAAGGCAGAGCATCAAGTGCCAAAAGGTCCATTGCAACCACTTGAAATTCCAGACATTAACATGGATTTCGTTACTAGTCTTCCAAATGTTTCTCAAGTCATAGATGCAATTTGGGTCATTGTCAATAGATTAACCAAGTCTGCTCATTTCTTACCTATACGAGAAACATATTCACTTGAACGTCTTGCTCGTATATACATAAATGAGATTATAAGACTGCATGGTATGCGAGTATCCATAGTTTCTAACTGAGACCCTAGATTCACTTCACGATTTTGGGTCAGTTTACAGAAAGCTATGGGCACGAATTTTCGATTCAGTTTTGCATATCATCCTCAGACGGATGGGCAGTTGGAGATGACTATTCAAAATCTTGAAGATATATTGAGACTCTGCGTACTAGACTTCAAAGGAAGTTGGGGCAAGTACTTGCCATTATTGGAATTCTCCTACAACAACAGTTATCAAGCAAGTAAAAGCATGGCTCCATTCGAGGCGTTGTATGGACGAAAATGTTATTCTCCAGTACATTGGGACGAGGTGGGTGAAGAAACTTCACTGGAACCATAATTGGTATGTATGACTACGGAAAAAATTCAAATAATCCGGCAACGTATACAAACCTCACAAGATCGACAAAAGAGTTATGTTGATTTTCATCGAAGGGACGTAAAATTCAATGTTGGAGATCATGTATTGTTACGTATTGCTCCATGGAAAGGAGTTACGAGATTTGGAAAGAGAGGAAAACTTAACCCCCAATTCATTGGTCCATTTAAAATCCTCGACCGAGTAGGAACTGTGTTCTATAGACTCGCCTTACTGCTAAGTATGTCTCGTGTTCATAACATTTTTCACATATCTATGTTACATAAATATGTGGAAGACCCGAACCAAATTATTGAATTAGAACCAGATGAGATAGCGAAAGATTTAACGTGTGAAGAGGTACCTGTTAAATTCTTAGATAAGAAGGAACATATTATACGCTCAAAGGTTATACCTCAAGTCAAAGTTTATGAAGAAACCAAGATATTGATCAAATGACTTGGGAGTTAGAATCTGAAATGAAAACATGGTATCCTCACCTCTTCGACATACCAGGTACGTACGTCAATTTCGAGGAAGAAATTTCATAAGAAGGTGAGGTTGTAAGACCCCAACTTTTTATGAATAAAGATTTAATTTTCTCTAAATATTACTTTGAATAATAAGGTGTTATTTAATATACTGCTATAGTTATGGGTGATATATGCAAATTTCACAAGTAAGCAAGTTGGCATAAAATATTCGTTTGGTCGGAGAATATTCGTACGACGGCACAATCATTGGCGGGCCCCACAACGGAATGAATGCCAGATATAGAAAGCGACAACTATAACTTTTTTATAAAAATAACGGCAAAACTTTTAATGTTAACTGTTGAATTACCGGTGATAAAAGAACAGTAATACGCGTGGTTGCACAGTAGCACACGGTATTGTACGGTATCTCTAATTATTGATGCTTACTTAAGAAGTCACTCAGTTTCATTTAATAATTGTCATAATAGTTGCTGCCTAGTATCTCATATTATTGATTCAATTATTGTCATAGTATCATCTGCACAATATTTTATATTATTAAATCAATAATTGAGACGATACAGTTATTCATATTATTATTTGGATTATTGACAATGTCTAGAAAGTTCTGTCGAAGAAAGGGGTTAGGTTATTTAATTGCACGCTAATAAGGAGAAATTCTTATCAGAAAACCCCATATTTCCTGGGAACGATCTGGTTGTCAATATTGTGAGTTATTATATTAATAATGAATAATTGTTGAAAGATTGTGTTGATTAAAGATAAGAATAATAATTGATAAGTGGAAGGTGTTTGCTCAATTATCTTGTTAAATTGGTATTTGTTCTATTTGATTTAAAGTATGCGAATTGATTTATGAAGGGGGTGGCCCTCAATTACCTTCAAATAAGGTTATCTATTTTATTTGGCAGAATATGAAATTATTTGCAAAGAATGGATCTTATTGGCCAAATTTTCCTATGATGCAATCCATATTCAATAACTTATGAATGAGAGTGCTCCCTCATTGGATAATGTCTCCAAATTGATATGTTGATAGTCTTTCCTCATTGGCCAAAACTTTCAAAATAAAATACTATAAGTTAAAACCCGTGAATTTCGTCCAAAATTTTTACTGTGCGCCTGTGATTAATTTTAAATAGTGTCTTGTCATTCTCCTATAAATAGGATGCTTAGTTAAGAAATAAAAATCACACCAGAATCAGAGAATTCTTCTTTTATAATATTGTGCGTATTTCTTTCTAGTATAAGGATACTTTGAGTGTAGCAAATAGTGCAAGTTTTCTTCAAGAATATCTTCGTTATACCAGTCAGATTTACTCTCTTACTAAGGTTAGGGATATTATTTTTGTTCAATATTCATAAGAAATATTATTTTCTTCCATACTCTATAGTATGTAAGTGATATTATTTCGTTTTATATTCCTAAATCTACACTAATTTTGATAAGTATTGCTTCTATAATCCCTAAAATTAGTAGAATATCCTCGAATTTTGCTCTTCATTTAGTATCATTTCATTGGAATATTGGTCTGAACTTTCTTATTAAATTTCAAAATTTTCATTCGGAGTACTATTCACGGGGTACTATTTATTCGGGTACTATTATGGGGTACTATTAACGACAAAATTGGTTTCTTTTCTGTCCAAATATTTTTGATACATGAATATCATTCTTGAATTTTACTCCACAATTAGTTATCATGTTGACAATTTGGACATTCTTGAACTCTAGATAAATTAAATTATAAATCTCTAATATTTATCATTGATCTCACTTGATTGATTCTTTATATCATTGTCATCATCCTCATGCTTATACTGTGATGAAAGCCATCTTTGGCCCGTAGTGTATAGATGGACTGTTGATTGGTATGACTATGACCATGAATTGTGTATTGGTATAATCATGACCTGTAATGTTACAGACAAATGATGTGGTGAAAGTCCTCTTTGGCCCATAGTGCATTGATGGACAATTGTTTAGCATGATCATGACCACTGGTGATACTAACAAATATCCTTGGCCCGTAGTGCATGGATAATTTGTTGATTTGAAACATTTATTGATTGTTGTTACATGGATAAAATATTAATGATGAACTTTTAAATCATAGAAGATAGTAGATTTTACCCTCTACTTGACTCTTCTAATGGATTACTTATTCCGCTGCATTTGTTGATCTAAAACTTATTGTCTATTGAATTCTATCAGATTTTTCCTGTTGAGGACTAAGGATAATTTATTCTACATTATCTTAGTCATAATATTCTTTACTGGACTATTTGAGCTCACCATTTTCTTTCATTGTTCTCTTCAGGAAATGGGAATATAGTTGGGACTAGTCAGAAAATATAGTGATGGTCCAAGATGGTTGCTATAGTAGTCCTCAATATTCTATAAAATAGTGTGATAATAATTGTAATAAGGACTTTATTTGAGTTTGGACACGAAAAAATATTTGTATTAAAACTCACAGCTTATGTTTTTTCGTATTTTACACGACAGTTAATAATTGTATAAATGAAGTTTGTATTTAAATTATGTACCATGTATTTAACAATTCAAAATGGGTTGTATGGACCTATTTTGGGGGCATCACACATGGGTTTGTTGGGAATGGGTACCATTAAGTTAGGGGGTTTTAATCTGTTGTAACCATGTTTTTCTTTATGTTTTCTCCATCGTTCTTGATTTTATATATCTAACATGTGGACCATGGGTTAATTTTTGCCATTGTTGTCTTCTTCAGTCCCCCCCCCCAAGTTCTGTAAATAATATTTTTTAATTTTTTTTTATATTTTTTTCCTTTTCACATAATAAATGGGATTTGTCAGTTGCATGTTCACTATGGGGTCAAATTTGTTCATCAGCCTAAAACTGAGTACAAGGGAAGTAAGGTTGATATTTATCCCCGTGTTGATGTTGATTTCATCTGCATGACTGCAATTAACTCATTTGCTGAAGCTTTAGATTATGATAGCAATGCTAAAGTTTATTTTAAGAATAATGCTATAGTTTTAGTGAATTCGTAAAAAAGAATAAAGAAATGAGCTTCTATTTATAGGAGAATGGACTAAATAGTAACTGATTCACGGACGGTCCAGATTGATTTACTATTAAAACGGACGACCCACATTAATTTACTGTTAAAACTTTAACCGACGGTCCATATCGATTTACTATTAAAACTTCAACTGACGTTCCATATTGATTTACTATTAAAACTTCAACCGACGGTCTGAAAAATTAGCACATCTCCCCATGGAATAATAAGTCAAACTTACAACAAACGCCTCATGATAAACCCCTCTATTTATATCAAAAATTTAATAAATATTTACCACAAATCACTTATCTTCAATCAACACATTTTCAATCATTCAATAATTATTCATCATTTAATAATATAACTCACAATATTGACAACCAGATCGTTCCCAAGAAAGATGGGGCTTTCCGATAAAGATTTCTCCTTATTAGAGTGTAATTAAATAATCAAACTCATTTCCTCAACAAAACTTTTTAGACATTGTCAATAATACAAATAATAATATGAATAATGGTGTCGTCTCAATTATTAATTTAATAATATAAAATATTGTGCAGATGATACAGTGACAATAATTGAATCAATAATATGAGATACTATGCAATAATTACTGTGACAATTATTGAATGAAACTGAGTGACTTCTTACTTAAGCATCAATAATCAAATATATTGTGCAATATCGTGTGCTACTGTGTAATAACGCGTATTACTGTACTTTTATTATCGGATAATTCAACAGTTTAACAGTAAAAGTCTTGTCGTTATTTTATGAAAAAGTTATTTCTATCTCTTTTTATATCCAACAGTTATTCTGTTATATGGTCCACCAATGATTACGCCGTCGTACGAATATTACCCGACCAAATGAATATTTTATGACCACTTGCTTACTTTGTAAAATTTGCAAATATCACCTATAATTATTGCATTATATCAAATCAACACCTAACTATTCAAAATAATATTTAGAGAAAATTAAATTTTTATTCATAAAGTTGGGGTGTTACAGATGTAGCTGAGGGTGATGTTGAGGGGGCAGTTCAAGGTGAGGAGGATGAAGAAACTGGGAATGAGAAAGATGATGAAGGGGCAGAAGTTAGTGAGGTTGAGGGTGATAGGTTAGTAAATGAAGTTATGGAAAAGGTTGATAGAAATAGTGAGGGAGATAATGTCAGTGACTAATGATGATAGTGATTGGCATAGTGAGTATGAGGACAGTGATGTATTAAGGTCCCCGTCAAAGAGCAGGGAAGAGGAGAACCTTGGTTTTGTGGTTCCCCTTGTAAAAAAGAAAAAAAAATGTACATTGTGATGTTTTTAACCCAAAAAAAAAGAGAAAGTACATAAAGTTTGCACACTATTAGATTTTTACCAATTTCAAGGAATTCAAGACTACTATTAGAGACTATTCAATTGCTAATGATAGGAAGTTGTGGTACAAGGTAAACGATAAGGAAAAAGTGCAGGTTAGGTGTGATAAGGGTTGCCCTTGAAAACTGTGGGCTAGTTATATTCAAAGGACTGAGAATATGCAAATAAAATCAATACTGGACACACATAATTGTGTGTATAGTTTTAAAAATAAGTTGGCAAACACCAAGTTTTTGGCAGAGTTTTATGGAAATAGGATAAGGAAAAATCCAAACTAGAGGTTGAAGGACATGCAAGAAGAGATTAAAATTAAGTTAAAATTGGATGTAACACTTGTGAAGTGTATGAGGGTCAGGAATTTAGCTTTGGCAAGTATATATAAAGTTATGAAGGAACATTATTCAAGGGTTTGAGATTTTGGGGTAGAGATTATGAGAAGTAACAAAATGAATACAGTTAACATCAAAACCACTAGGCTTAAACCTGAAGATGAGGTCAGGTTTAAGAGATTTTATGTTTGTTGTAAGACCCTTAATTTTATGAAATGAAAGTATTCAATTTTCTTATAATTATTATTCAATTTAGTAAATGGTTAAATTGATAAAAGGTTAAAGTTAAGGGTGATATATAAAAATTTTACAAAGTAAACAAGTTGTCATAAAATATTCATTTGGTCGGGGAATATTTTATTTTCAGGAAATATTCGTTCGACGGCACAATCATTGGTGGACCCCACAATGGAATAATTATCGGATTTAGAAAGCGACAAAAATAACCTTTTTATAAAAATAACGACAAGACTTTTACCGTTAAACTGTTGAAATATCCAGTGATAAAAATACAGTAATACGTATGGTTGCATAGAAGCACACGATATTGTACAATATCTTTGATTATTAATGCTTATATGAGAAGTCACTCAGTTTTATTCAATTATTGTAACAGTAATTAATGCATAGTATCTCATATTATTGATTCAATTATTGTTACAGTATCATCTGCATAATATTTTATATTATTTAATCAATAATTGAGACAACAAAGTTATTCATATTATTATTTGTATTATTGACAATGTCTAAAAAGTTCTGTCGAGGAAAGGAGTTTGGTCACCTAATTACGCGCCAATAAGGAGAAGTTCTTATCGAAACCCCCCCTATTTCCTGAGAATTATCTGATTGTTAATATTATGAATTATAATATTAACGATGAATAAATGTTATTAAAAATGTGTTTAATGAAGCCAAGTGAATTGAGATAAATAGAGGAGTTTTTTATGAAATATTTGTTATAAATTTGGCTTACTACATGGACCCCCACTTATTCATTTTTCAAAATAGCCGGTAGAAAGTTATCTCAATTTTGTTATATATATATATATATATATATATTAAGTTTTGTTTTTATATAAAATAAGAAAAAAAATGTATGTACACAACTGTGTATTACACAATAGGCTATGACGACGATTTTTTAGGCTATAACGACCGTTTCACCCGTCGTCATAGCTATTCTGGGCTATGAAGACAGTTTATCGTCGCTATAGCCTAAAAAATCTGTTGTCATAGCCCTACTGTATAATACACAACTGTGTATATACATATAGCCCATAAAATAAAATATATTATATTTTATTATTTACATAGTGTTTGCACAGTACTGCACACTGTTTGCATAGTACTGCAAAGTGTTGCATAAAATACTACATAGTGTTTACATAGTGCTGCATAGTAAAAATTAAAAAAAATTGATTCTGCGCCGAATTCATCCGTGAAAAATTTCTTGTTCACCAATGATTATTTTCTTAAATAGTATCCTGTCATTCTCCTATAAATAGGAAGTTTAGTTTAGAAATGAAAATCACACCAGAATCAGAGAATTCTTCTTCTATAATATTGAGCGTATTTCTTTTGATTTTAAGGAAGCTTTGAGTGTAGAAAATAGTACAAGTTTTCTTTAAGAATATCCACGCTATACCTGTCAGAAGTACTCTCCTTTTAAGGTAAGGAGTATTATTTATTTCATATCCGCTTACGATATTATTTTTCTTATTCGTAAGGAATTTTATTTTTTTTCAATATTCGTAAGGAATATTATTTTCGTTCAATATTCGTAAGGAATATTATCTTCGTTCAATATTTGTAAGGAATATTATTTTCGTTCAATAGTTGTAAGAGATATTATTTTTGTTCAATATTCGTAAGAAATAATATTTTCTTCCATACTTTTTAGTATGTAAATAATATTATTTCGTTTCATATTCCTAAATCTACACTTATTTTGATAAGTATTACTTTTATACTCCTTGAAATTAGTAGAATATCCTTTAAATTTGTGCTTCATCTAATATCATTTCAGTGAAATATTTTTTGGACATTCTTATTAAATTTTAAGCTTTTCATGTCGGAGTACTATTCATGGGTACTATTCATACATATGGTAATATTCATTTATACAGTACTATTCATACAAGTGGTACTATTCACGAAGTACTATTCATGGAGTACTATTCACCCGGGGAACTATTCACGACACAAATTAATTTCTTTTCTGTTCAAATTATTTTTGATACATGAATATTATTCTGGAATTTTACTCCACAAAGCAGTTATCATGTTGACAATTTGGATATTCTTGAACTCTAGATAAATTAAATTTTAAATCTTTAAAATTTATCATTGCTCTCACTTAATTGAATTATTATATCATTGTCATCATCCTCATAGTTTATATTGTAATGAAAGTTATATTTGGCCCGTAGTGCAAAGATGGACTAATGTTACAAACAAATGATGTGGTAAACATCCTTTTTGGCCCGTAGTGCAAAGAAGAAATGTTGAATGATATCTTTGGTCGTAGTGGAAAGATGAACTGTTGATTGATAGCTTTAATCCATAATGCAAAGATGGACAGGTGTATAACATGATCATGACCACTGGTGATACTAATGAATATCTTTAGCCCGTAGTGCATGGATAATTCGATGTTGTGTTTGGCAGGATCATGACCGTTGGTTTTACAGTTGAATGTCTTTGGCCGTAGTGCATTAACAGACAATTGATTGGTATGATCATGACCATTGGTTTTATAGTTGAATATCTTTGGCCCGTAGTGTAAAAATAGACAACTGATTGGTATGATCATTGTTATTACATTTAAATGTCTTTAGCCTTTAGGGTAAGGATATTGAGTAAATGTTCTATTAAGCGTTTGTGGCAAGGAGAAACTGTTGATTTACATGATTATAAATATGAATTGTGAATTTAACTATAATCTTTGGTGGTTCAGGTGAAACAAAGAATATTAAAGTTCTCTTTGTCTTGGGTAAAACAAAGAATTGTTGGTGAGTATTACAGTAATGAAAAATTAATGATGCACTTTTAATTTGGAGGAAATAGTAGACATTATGTTCTACTTGACTCTTCTAATGAATTATTGTATTCTCTGCAATTGTTGATCTAAAACTTGTTGTCTATTGTATTCTATCAGATATTTCCCTGTTGAGTACGAAGGATAATTTTTTCTATATTATCTTAGTCATAATATTCTTTACTGGGTTAGTTAAGCTCACCTTTTTGCTTCACAATTCCTTTCAGGTAGTAAGAGTGTAGCTGGGTCGAGCGGGGATAACAGGGGAATAGTGTGATAGTCCGAGACTGTGGAAGTTTCTCAATACATTATAAAACTGCATGACATGCAACATATAATTGTATTGAGGACCTAAGATGGGTGTGTCATATATTATATGTCACTTAATAATTGATTTTAGTGAACAACAACATGGTGATGAGAACCCGACTTTAAAAGCGTCAAAAATACACACCATTAGAATAAATAAGATAGTAGTATTTTCATTCTTCTTTGGGGTCTATTGGGTCAACCAAGGGTAGTGCTCAAGTCATATGATATCTATTATAACTTAGATTCACGGCTTCCCATGTATGAAGGATTCCTTGAGTATTTTCCAAAGATTTTAATTCCTAAAATAGTTATCGACTGTACCTTTATGTAAAGTATCATTGGTTTGGAGTATGAGTACTATTATTTCTATTGAAACTCACAGCTTATGTATTGTCGTATTTTGCACGAAAGTTCAACAGTTGTATAAATAAAGTTTGTATTTGAATTCTGTATCGTATATCTGGCGACTCAGAATGGGTTGTATATACCTATTTTGGGGGAGTCACAAATGATATCAGAGCTTAAGGATATGATCTCTGGCGGAGATCTTGGATTAGAACTAGGAGGGGAGAGACGAGTAATATCCTTCGCCAATGTGTGTCCTACCTAAGCTAAATTTTCTTATTTAAGTTGACAAATTATGATATGTCAATTAACCTTTGTTTTGAAGATGATTCTAGAATGATATCTGAAATACATAAGATGAGCAATGGGAAAATTATGATACAGAGGAAATAACAGGGAAGGTACAATCCGAAAAGAAAGCAAGGTATTCTCATCTCTTCGAACTACCAGGTACGTAAATTTTGAGGGCACAATTTTATAAGGAGTGGAGATTATAAGACCCCGAATTTCATGAAATGAAAGTATTTTATTTTCTTATAATTATTATTCTATTTAGTAAATGGTTAAATTAATAAAAGTTTAAAGTTAAGGGTGATATGTGAAAAATTTACAAAGTAAGCAAGTTGTCATAAAATATTCGTTTGGTCGGGGAATATTTTTTTATCGGGGAATATTCATATGACGACACAATCATTGATGGACCCACAATGGAATAACTGTAGGATTTAGAAAGCGACAAAATAACTTTTTTATAAAAATAACGACAAGACTTTTACCGTGAAACTGTTGAAATACCTGGTTATTAAAATACAGTAATATGCGTGATTGCATAGTAGCACACGGTATTTTACAGTATCTTTGATTATTAATGCTTATGTGAGAAGTCACTCAATTTTATTCAATTATTGCAACAGTAGTTGATGCATAGTATCTCATATTATTGATTCAATTATTATCAAAGTATCATCTACAAAATATTTTATATTATTAAATAAATAATTGAGACGAAAAAGTTATTCATATTATTATTGATATTATTTCCAATGTCTAGAAAGTTCTGTCGAGGAAAGGGGTTTGGTCACCTAATTGCACGCCAATAAGGAGAAGTCCTTATCGGAAAGCCCCCTCTTTCCTGGGAATGATCTGGTTATTAATATTGTGAGTTATAATATTAATAATGAATAAATATTAAACTATGTTTAGTGAATACAAGTGAATTGAGATAAATAGAGGGTTTTTTATGAAGTATTTATTATAAATTTGGCTTATTACATGGACCCCCACTTACTCATTTTTCAAAATAGTCGGTAGAAAATTATTTAAGTTTTGTTTTATATATATATATATATATTATAAGTTTTATTTTTATATAAAATAGAATATATTATATTTTATTATTTGCATAGTATTGCATAGTGCAGCATAGTAAAAAAGTAAAAAAAATAATTATGCGCCGAATTCGTCCGTGAAAAATTTCATGTTCACCCGTGATTATTTTCTTAAATAGTATCCTACCATTCTCCTATAAATAGGATGCTTAGTTTTGAAATGAAAATCACACCAGAATCAGAGAATTCTTTTTCTATAATATTGAGCGTATTTCTTTTGATTTTAAGGAAGCTTTGAGTGTAGAAAACGGTATAAATTTTCTTCAAGAATATCCCCGTTATACTAGTCAGAAGTACTCTCCTTTTAAGGTAAGGGGTATTATTTATTTCATAGTCGCTTACGATATTAATTTTCATATTCGTATGGAATTTTATTTTCGTTCAATATTCTTAAGGAATATTATTTTCGTTCAATATTCGTAAGGAATATTATCTTCGTTCGATATTCGTAAGGAATATTATTTTCATTCAATAATTGTAAGGGATATTATTTTTGTTCAATATTCGTAAGAAATAATATTTTCTTCCTTACTCTGTAGTATGTAAGTGTTCGGGAGCATTCTGCTGACCTTCACCTGGGTTGAAGGCTCGACATCAGAAGAGTCGTATAAGTTCATTGGGCCGAAGACCAGGGTGAAGTTAAAGGTGTCCGGGTAGGTGTCTGAGTCCTTCTGGGCCGGACCCTCGCTCTGGTGGATGTCTTCGGGTTCGACATTCGAGCCCCTTGGGCCAGAGCCTTATCCTGTTGTGTGCTGTTAGAAGTCGGATCTTCGGGTCCTTTGGGCCGAAGCCTAGGCCTGACAGTGGGATAGTTTGGGCCTGTACAGTGGGCCTTCCTGCATTGCAGAGTTGGATGTCCCAATTATAATTAAATGTGGTTACTCCAATTGTAGTGATTAGATTGGATTCTACTTGCACCTTTTAAGGAGATTGCGTTGGACCCAAGTTATGGTAACTGCCATAACTAGGAGTCCTATTCCGACTGGGAGGAGGATTCTAGGGCGATGAGATCATTATAAATATAAGGACAAGGGTACAATTAAGAGGTAATTCATACTTTGGAGCACTAAACACTTAGCCTCCATTGTCAAAACCTTGTAACGGCCTGTACTCATTCTTACACCGGAGCTATCCCATGGCGGCACAAGCCGTCAAGCTTCTGTGTGATCTGTTACTGTGCAGGTACTAGCGCATGGATTCTGTGATTGGACGCGCCGGCGAAACTTGGCGTTAACATTGGCGCTAGAAGAAGGGACTTAGTGCTTAATCAATCACAATCAGATTCTTTTCTGGTGAGAAACTATGGCGAGCTTGGAGTATGCAGTTTCAGACCGAGAAAAGGCCAAGACACACCAGACCACTCAGGTGAGAGGGTTGGTGAAAGATAGACTGGGTTCCAGAATCCAGAAAGATCAGAAGGATCCGACTGGCTCCCCCCCCCCCGACGAAGGCTCTTCCATGAAAGCCAACGAACCCCTAACCAGGCTAGTCGACGAAAATAATTCGCGAGCGTTGGAGGCGCTATTCATACATACGACACTATTCATTTATACGGTACTATTCATACATACGGTACTATTCATGAGATATTATTCATGAATTACTATTCACATGGTACTATTCATGAAGTACTATTCATGGGATACTATTCACTCAGGTATTATTCACCCGGGGTACTATTCAAGACACGAATTAATTCTTTTCTGTTCAAATTATTTTTGATACATGAATATTATTCTTAAATTTTACTCCACAAAGCAGTTATCATGTTGACAATTTGGACATTCTTGAACTCTGGAAAATTAAATTATAAATCTTTAAAATTTATCCTTGCTATCACTTAATTGAATTATTATATTATTGTCATCATCCTCATGCTTATATTATAATGAAAGTCATCTTTAGCCCGTAATGCAAAGATGGACTAATGTTACAGACTAATGATGTGGTAAAAATCCTCTTTGGCCCGTAGTACAAAGAAGAAATGGTGAATGATATCTTTGGTCGTAGTGCAAAGATAAACTGTTAATTGATAGCTTTGACCCGTAGTGCAAAGATGGACAGGTGTATAACATGATCATTGTGACGCCCCCAAAATAGGTCCACACGACCCATTCTGAGTAGCCAGATATCACACTACAGAAATTAAATACAAAGTTCTTTTATACAACTGTTAAACTGTCGTGCAGAGTACGACAACACATAAGCTTTGAGTTTTAATACAAATATATGTAACTCTCATGGTGCCTCGACCACAACACCTTACAATGGTACTTTACATAAAAGTACAGTCAATAACTATTTTAGAAATTAAAATCTTTGGAAAATGCTCAAGGAAACCTTCGTACATGGGAGGCCATGCATCTAAGTTATGATAGATATCATATGACTCGAGAATTATCCTTGGTTAACCCAATAGATCCCAAAGAAAAATGAGAAGATTACTATCATGTTCTTTTCAATGGTGAGTCTTCTCTTGACATATAATTATCTCCATTGTCTCCAATTGAGAATTATATTTCAACCAAACTCCAAGATTATATAGGTAGTACTCATAGATATAATCAGCAAGTGCATGTGCAAAACTCTGTCTTATGATAACACGAAGTTGTCTGTCATTAGACATCTTGTATAATAGTGGCAAAACGCTCTTCCAAAATTGGGTTCACCTCACCCTATTCGGTTCACCAAAATCAATGGTTAAAATGACGTATAAAATACGACACACTTATCTATAATTCTTAATAAAATTATTTCCATACTGTTTTAGGGGAAACCTTAACAACTATAGACCATCGTTCTATTCACCTATTATCGCTGCTCAACCCAGCCACACTTTTATTACCTGAAATAAATTATGAAGTAAAAGGGTGAGCATAACTAGCCCAGTAAAGAATATCATGACTAAAGATAATTAAATTATCAATAGCCTTCATCAGTAATAAATCAGAGATTTAGAACATATGGTAGATGATAAAACTTTTCAACCATAGTGGCAGCGGAACGAGCAATCCATTAGAAGAGTCAAATAGACCATAAAGTCTATTATCTTCTTCATGTTAAAAGTCCACCAACCATGTTTTATCCCTGTAACATCAATCAACAGTTCCTGTCCACAATTATGTGAATAACTCATAATCATAATTGTGATTCTAAATTCCTCTTCGCATCCAAGACGAAGATAATTTTTATCACCTGTCTTTACCTGAAACATCAAAGATCATGGTTATACCAAATCACAGTTCTTGTTCTTAATCATACTATTAAATTCATCTTTGCACTACGGGCCAAAGATATTCATTAACAGTTCATGTTTGCACTACAGACCAAAGACATGCAACTGTATTTTAGAAGAGTCAAGTAGAGCATGATATCTACTATCTTCTACGAATTAAAAGTTTATTATCAATATTTTATTGCCGAGACTCAACTCAATAAATAATCCACATCACCGAATTATCCATGCACTACGGCTAGGGATATTCGATAGTATCACATCCATGAATTAATATTTCATCGTTGAGACTCAGCTTAATAAATAATCCACATCACTGAATTATTCATGCACTACGGGCCAAGGATATTCATTAGTATCACGACCACGAATTATCCATTCACTACAGGCCAAGGATATTCATGTTTTCACCAATGGTCATGATCACGCCAAACAACAATTCATCTTTACACCCTTGGCCGAAGAGAACGCATGGTCATGATCATACCAACAACTATCACTGAGACTCAGCTTAATAATTAGTATCACAACCACGAATTATCCATGCCATACGGGCCAAGGATATTCGTGTTTTCACCAATGGTCATGATCATACCGAATAATCTCTAGTCATAATCATACCAACAACTGTCCATCAATGCACTACGGCCAATGAGGACTTTTACCACATCATTTGTAACACTATGGGTCATGATTATACCGAATGATTCCTAGTCATAATCATACCAATCAACAGTCCATCTATGTACGTAAGTCAAAGATGACTTTCATCACAATATAAGCATGAGGATGATGACAATGATATAAGCATTAATCAAACAAAATCAAGGATAAATAGTAAATACTTTAAATTTATCCAGAGTTTAAAAATATTCAAATTGTCAACTTGATACTGATTTATGGAGTAAAATTCAAGAATAATATTCATGTATCAAAAATAATTTGAACGGAAAAGAGATAAATTTTTTGGCTGAATAGTACCTTGTGAATAGTATCCTATGAATAATACTTCGGGAATAGTACCCCGACATGAAAAGTGCCCCGAATACCCGAGTGAATAATATTCAAGTGAATAGTAATCGGATGAATAGTAACCCATGAATAGTACCCCGATATGAAAAGTACCCCAAATCCTTGAGTGAGTAATATTTGAGTGAATAGTAACTGAGTGAATAATACCTCGGGTGAAAATATTGATATTTAATAAAAAAAAATCAGATCAATATTCCAATGAAACGATACTGGATGAAGCACAAAACTCAAGGATATTCCACTAATTTTAGGGTTTATAGAAGCAATACTTATCATAGTAAGTTTAGATTTAAGAATATGAAAAGAAATAACATACAAAACTTTAAATGGATTTTCACCTGTCATGCAGTACGTAATCCGCGTAGACAGATTATTCCCACAGATTAAAGAATGAATACGAAAAATAGTATTCCTTACGAATACAACAAATAACATCCCTTACGAATACAACAAATAATATCCCTTACAAATAAAATAAATAATATCCCTTACCTTAGTAGAAGACTGGATATTGCAATAGTGAATTAGCAGTATACTCTTCTTCTTTCTATCTATAGTTTCTCTCTCTATAGCTTCTCTTGTGAGTCTCAGTGAATTGGTGAAAATGAAAGAAGAATTAAGCTTCTATTTATAGGAGAATGGATTAAATAGTAACTAATTCACGAACGGTCCAAATTGATTTACTATTAGAACGGACGGTCCATATTGATTACTATTAAAACCACAACCGACGGTCCATATTAATTTACTTTTAAAAACACCACCGACGGTCCAGATTGATTTACTTTTAAAACCACCACCGACAGTCCAGATTGATTTACTTTTAAAACCACCAACGACGGTCCAGATTGATTTACTATTAAAACCACCATCAATGGTCCAGAATGATTAACTATTAAAACCACCATCAATGGTTCAGATTGGTTAACTATTAAAACCACCATCGACGGTCCCTAAAATTAGTAAATCTTCCCATGGAATACTAATTCAAACTTACAACAAACGCCTCATAACAAATCCCTATATTTATATCAAATATTGAATAAATATTTACCACAAATTATTTATCTTTAATAAACACATTTTTAATCTATTAATAATTATTCATCATTAATATTATAACTTACAATATTGACAACCAGATCATTCTCAGGTAAGAGAGGGGCTCTCCGATAAAGATTTTTCCTTATTGGCGCGCAATTAGGTGACCAAACCCCTTTCCTCGACAGAACTTTCTAGACATTTTCAATAATGTAAATAATCATATGAATAAATGTGTTGTCTCAATTATTGATTTAATAATATAAAATATTATGCAGATGATACAGTGACAATAATTAAATCAAATAGCGTGAGATACTATGCAACAATTACTATAGCAATAATTGAGTAAACTAAGTGGCTTCTTACGTAAGCATTAATAACCAATACCGTGTGTTACTATGCAACCACACTTCTTACTGTATTTTTATCACCGGGTATTTCAACAGTTTAACAGTAAAAGTTTTGTTGTTATTTTTATAAAAAGTTATTTCTTTCGTTTTCTAACTCCGACAGTTATTCCGTTGTGGGGTCCACCAATGATGGTGTCATCGTACGGATATTTCCTGACACAACGAATATTTTATATCAACTTGCTTACTTTGTAAAATTTTCAAATATCACCCTAAACTTTAGCCTTTTATCAATTTAACCATTTACTAAATAAAATAACAATTATAAGAAAATTGAATACTTTCATTTCATAAAAATCAGGATCTCACAATCATGACCACCGGTGATACTAACGAATATCATTGGCCCATAGTAAATGGATAATTCGATGATGTGTTTGGCAGAATCATGACCATTTGTTTTACAATTGAATGTCTTTGGCCGTAGTGCAGTGACAGATAATTGATTGGTATGATCATGACCATTGGTTTTATAGTTGAATATCTTTGGCCCGTAATGCAAAGATAGACAACTGTTTGGTATAATCATTGTTATTAAATTTAAATATCTTTAGCCTTTGGGGTAAGGATATTAAGTAAATGTTCTATTAAGCCTTTGTGGCAATGAGAAACTGTTGATTTACATGATTATAAATATGAATTATAAATTTAACTATTATCTTTAGTGGTTCAGGTGAAGACATGTGATGAAAGTTCTCTTTATCTTGGGTACAACAAAGAACTGTTGATGAGTATTACAGTAATGAAAAATTAATGATGGACTTTTAATTTGGAGGAAATAGTAGACATTATGTTCTACTTGACTCTTCTAATGGATTGTTGTTTTCGCTAAAGTTGTTAATCTAAAACTTGTTGTCTATTGTATTCTATCAGATTTTTCCCTATTGAGGACTAAGGATAATTTGTTCTATATTATCTTAGTCATAATATTCTTTACTGGGTTAGTTGAGCTCAATCTTTTGCTTCACAATTCCTTTTAGGTAGTAAGAGTGTAGTTAGGTCGAACGGGGATAACAGGGGAATAGTGTGATAGTTCGAGACTGTGGAAGTTTCTCAATACATTATAAAATTACATGACATGCAATATATAATTGTATTAAGGACCTAAGATGGGTGTGTCGTATATCATATGTCACTTAATAATTGATTTTGGTGAACAACAATAGGGTGATGAGAACCCTACTTTAAAAGCGTCAAAAATATACACCATTGGAATGAACAAGATAGTAATCTTCTCATTCTTCTTTAGGGTCTATTGGGTCAACCAAGGGTAATGCTCAAGTCATATGATATCTATTGTGAGATCCCGAATTTTATGAAATAAAAGTATTCAATTTTTCTATTTTGGTAAATAGTTAAATTAATAAATTTTTTAAGTTAAGGGTGACATTTGAAAAATTTTCAAAGTAAGCAAGTTATCATAAAATACCCGGTACTAAAAGTACAATATTACGCGTGGTTGTATAGTAGCACAGGGTATTGATTATTGATGGTTATATAAGATCTCACTCAGTTATACTCAATTATTGCTACAGTAATTGTTGCATCATATCTCTCATATTATTGATTCAATTATTGTCACAGTATCATCTGCATATTATGTTATATTATTAAATCAATAATTGAGACGATTAAGTTATTCATATTATTATTTGCAATATTGACAATGTCTAGAAGTTCTGTCAAGGAGAGGTTAGATAATCTAATAGGGAGAAATCCTTATCGGAAAGCTCCCTCTTTCCTGGGAATGACCTGGTTGTTAAATATTATGAGTTATAATATTAATGTTGAATAAGTTCATGTTGATTAGAGATGAAATTGATAATTCCATTGTGTGGGAATTATTAGTGTTAGTGGAAATTAAAATTTATTTCGATAATAATTGATGTCCGGAAGTTATATTGATCAATCAGGTAATTAACCGGATAAATGAGTAATTGATTGCTATTGATTCACATGATTATAACTATTTGTTCACATGTGTGTACTATTGATTCACGTTCATTTACTATTAAGGGAGTTGGTGCAAGATTGATAATACTTGCATGACTAAGTTAAAAATGGAGGTATAGATGGAGGTACTATACTGTAATTCATATTTTCAAATGTCTAGAACTATTGATTCACGTGATTTACTATTGATTCACATGATTTACTATTAGGGGAGGTGGTGCAAGTTTGATAATACTTGCAGGACTAAATTAAAAATGAAGGAAAAGATGAAGGTATTATACTATAATATTTCGAGCCCCAAAATGTGCAATTATTGAAACTATATTTTCCTATAAATAGAAGCTCATTCTTCCATCATTTCTCACCAATTCACTAAAGCTATAGAGCAATTATTATAAAGAGAAATTATAGAGAGAAAGAAGAAGAAAAGTTTGCTACCTCACTATTCCAGTATCCAGTTTTTTTCTAAGGTAAGAGATACTATTATTATAGTAAGGGGTATTATTCTTTCGTATTCATGAAGAGAGTTATTTTCTTTTAATACTCGTAAGGGTTGTTATTCCATTCTTTATTATTATGTTGGAATAACCTGTCTATGCGAAGTGCCGCATACATGGTGAAATTCTTCTGTTATTCCATTCTTTATTATTCTGTTGGAATAACCTGTCTGTGCGATCTATCGCATGCCTGGTGAATTCTGTTGTTATTCCATTCTTTAATATTATGTTGGAATATCCCGTCTGTGCGGATTACGCATGACCTGGTTCCATTCTTTACTATTATGTTAGAATATCCTATCTGTGCGGATTACGCATGACCTGGTTCTATTCTTTATTATTCTGTTGGAATATCCTGTCTATGTGAATTATGCATGACCTAGTTCCATTCGTTATTATTCTGTTAGAATAACCTGTCTGTGCGGTCTATCGCATGCATGGTGAATTCTTCTATTATTCCATTCTTTATTATTCTGTTGGAATAATCTGTCTATGTGGATTACCGCATGCATGTTGAATGATCCTTCATATTCAATTGTGGAAATAATCTGTCTACGTGGATTACCGCATGGCGGGTGAAAATCCATTTGTAATTTCGTATATTCTATTATACTCGTATGAGATATCATTTCTTTTGTACTCGTCATGGAATATCATTTTTTGGTATTTTTCTTCTATGAGTTACTATTCATAGGTTACTATTCACCCAGTTACTATTCACTCTAGTATTATTCACTCGGGTATTCGGGGCACTTTTCGTGCTGAAGTACTATTAATGGGTTACTATTCACCCAATTACTATTCACTCTAGTATCATTCACTCGGGTATTCGAAACACTTTTCATGCTGGGGTACTATTCCCGAAGTACTATTCACAGGGTACTATTCACGAGGTACGATTTACCCGAAAAATATATTTCTTTTCTGTCCAAATTATTTTTGGTACATGAATATTATTCTTGAATTTTACTCTACAAAGCAGTATCATGTTGACAATTTGGATATTTTTAAACTCTGGATAATTTTAAAGTCTTTAAAATTTATCCATGATTTCATTTGATTAATGCTTATATCATTGTCATCATCATCATGCTTATATTATGATGAAAGTTATCTTTGGCTTACGTGCATAGATAGACTGTTGATTATTGGTTTTATAATTGTATATTTTTGGCTTACGTGCATAGATGGACTATTGATTATTGGTTTTATGGTTGTATATCTTTGGCTTACGTGCAAAGATGGACTATTGATTATTGATTTTACAATTGTATATCTTTGGCTTACATGCAAAGACGAACTGTTGATTGAAAGCTTTGGCCCGTAGTGCAAATATGGATAGGTGTATGACATGATCATGACCACTGGTGATACAAACGAATATCCTTGGCCGTAGTGCAGGGATAATTCGATGATGTGATTGTCATGATCATGACCATTAGTTAACAGTTGAATGTCTTTGGCCGTAGTGCAAAGACAGGCAATTGATTGGTATGATCATGACCATTGGTTTTATAGTTGAATATATTTGGCCCGTAGTGCAAAGATATACAACTGATTGGTATGATCATTGTTATTACATTTGAATATCTTTATCCTTTGGGGTAAGGATATTGAGTAAATGTTCTATTAAGCCTTTGTGGCAAGGAGAAATTGTTGATTCACATTATTATAAACATGAATTGTGAATTTAACTAACATCTTTGGTGGTTCAGGTGAAGACAGGTGATGAAAGTACTATTTGTCTTGGGTATAATAAAGAATTGTTAATGGGTATTATAGCGATAAAGTTGATGAAAAACTTTTTAAATCATAGAAGATAGTAGATTTTATTCTCTACTTGACTCTTCTAATGGATTGTTTATTCCGCTGTAGTTGTTGATCTAAAACTTGTTGTCTATTATATTCTATCAGTAGTTATACTGTTGAAGGCTAAAGATAATTTATTCTGCATTATCTTAGTCATAATATTTCTTACTGGGCTAGTTGAGCTCACCCTTTCTTTCACTGTTCTCTTCAGGAAATGAGAATATAGCTAGGACTAGTCGGGGAATGGAGTGACGGTTCAGGATAAGTGGTTTTAGTAGTCCTCACTACTCTGTGAAATAGTGTGATAATAATTATAACGAGGACTCCATTGAGAGTGGATATTGTCTAGAAGGCAATATTCTTGTTTAAACTCTCAGCTTATGATTTGTCGTATGTTACACGACAGTTGTATAATTAAGTTTGTAGTTGAATTCTGTAGTGTGTATCTGGCGACTCAGAATGGATGATGTATACCTGTTCTGGGGGCGTCACAGTTGGTATCAAAGCTTAGGGATATGATCCCTGACTGAGATGTGAGACAAGAACTAGGAGAGGAGAGACGGGGAATTCCTTTGCTAGTATGACCTACCTAAGTTTATTTGGTATTTAATTGGTCGGTCAGAGTATAGGAATAATATGTGGCTTGAAAATTAACCCTTATTTTAAAACTGTATTCTAGAATGATATCTGAAATACAGGAGATGATCAATGGAAAAATCATGATACAGAGGAAATAACCGAGAAGGTACAGTCCGAATAGAAAACAAGGTATTCTCATCTCTTTAAACTACCAGGTACATAAATTTCGAGGGAAAAAATTTATAAGGAGGGGAGATTGTGAGATTCCGAATTTTATGAAATAAAAGTATTTAATTTTTCTATTTTGGTAAATAGTTAAATTGATAAAAGTTTAAAAATAAGGGTGACATTTGAAAATTTTTCAAAGTAAGCAAGTTATCCTAAAATACCCGGTAGTAAAAGTACAGTGTTACGCGTGGTTGTATAGTAGCACAGGGTATTGATTATTGATGCTTACGTAAGATGTCACTCAGTTATACTCAATTATTGCTATAGTAATTGTTGCATCATATCTCTCATATTATTGATTCAATTATTGTCACAGTATCATCTGCATATTATGTTATATTATTAAATTAATAATTGAGACGACAAAGTTATTTATATTATTATTTGCAATATTGACAATGTCTAGAAGTTCTGTCAAGGAGAGGTTAGATAATCTAATTGCGCGCCAATAGGAAGAAATCCTTATCGAAAAGCCCCCTATTTCCTAGGAACGACCTGATTGTTAAATATTGTGAGTTATAATATTAATGATGAATAAGTTCGTGTTGATTAAAGATGAAATTGATAATTCCATTGTGTGGAAATTATTACTGTTAGTGGAAATTAACATTTATTTCGATAATAATTGATGTCCGGAAGTTATATTGATCAATCGGGTAATTAACCGGATAAATGAGCAATTAATTGCTATTGATTCACATGATTATAACTATTTATTCACATGTGTGTACTATTGATTCACATTCATTTACTATTAGGGGAGTTGGTGCAAGATTGATAATACTTGCATGACTAAGTTAAAAATGGAGGAATAGATGGAGGTACTATACTGTAATTCATATTTTCACATGTCTAGAACTATTGATTCACATGATTTATTATTAGGGGAGGTGGTACAAGTTTGATAATACTTGCAGGACTAAATTAAAAATGAAGGAAAATATGAAGGTATTATACTATAATATTTCGAGCCCCAAAATATGCAATTATTGAAACTATATTTTCCTATAAATAGAAGCTCATTCTTCCATCATTTCTCACCAATTCACTAAAGCTATAGAGCAATTATTATAGAGAGAAATTATAAAGAGAAAGAAGAAGAAAAGTCTGCTACCTCACTATTCCAGTATCCAGTTTTTTTCTAAGGTAAAGGATACTATTATTATAGTAAGGGGTATTATTCTTTCGTATTCATGAAGAGAGTTATTTTTTTTCAATACTCGTAAGGGTTGTTATTCCATTCTTTATTATTATGTTGGAATAACCTGTCTATGCGAAGTACCGCATACATGGTGAAATTCTTCTGTTATTCCATTCTTTATTATTCTGTTGGAATAACCTGTCTGTGCGATCTATCGCATGCCTGGTGAATTCTGTTGTTATTCCATTCTTTAATATTCTGTTGGAATATCCTGTCTGTGCGGATTACGCATGACCTGGTTCCATTCTTTACTATTCTGTTAGAATATCTTATTTGTGCGGATTACGCATGACCGGGTTACATTCTTTATTATTCTATTGGAATATCCTGTCTATGCGGATTACGCATGACCTGGTTTCATTCGTTATTATTCTGTTAGAATAACCTGTATGTGCGGTTTATTGCATGCATGGTGAATTCTTCTGTTATTCCATTCTTTATTATTCCGTTGGAATATTATGTCTATGTGGATTACCGCATGTATGGTTAATGATCCTTCGTATTCAATTGTGGAAATGATCTGTCTACGTGGATTACAGCATGGCGGGTGAAAATCCATTTGTAGTTTCGTATATTCTATTATACTCGTATGAGATATCATTTCTTTTGTTCTCGTCATGGAATATCATTTTCTTTGGTATTTTTCTTTTACGAGTTACTATTCATGGGTTACTATTCACCCAGTTACTATTTACTCTAGTATTATTCACTCGGGTATTCGGGACACTTTTCGTGCCGGAGTACTATTCATGAGTTACTATTCACAGGTTACTATTCACCCGATTACTATTCACTCTAGTATCATTCACTCGAATATTCGAGACACTTTTCATGCCGGGATACTATTCACGAGGTACTATTCCTGAAGTACTATTCACAGGATACTATTCCCGGGGTACTATTTACCCAAAAAATTCATTTCTTTTCTGTCCAAATTATTTTTGGTACATGAATATTATTCTTGAATATTACTCCACAAAGCAGTATCATGTTGATAATTTGGATATTTTTAAACTCTGGATAATTTTAAAGTCTTTTAAAATTTATCCTTGATTTCGTTTGATTAATGCTTATATCATTGTCATCATCCTCATGCGTATATTGTGATGAAAGTTATCTTTGGCTTACGTACATAGATGGACTGTTGATTATTGGTTTTACAGTTGTATATTTTTGGCTTACGTGCATAGATGGACTGTTGATTATTGGTTTTATAGTTGTATATTTTTTGCTTATGTGCAAAGATGGACTGTTGATTATTGATTTTACAATTGTATATCTTTGGCTTACGTGCAAAGACGAACTGTTGATTGAAAGCTTTGGCCCGTAGTGTGACACCCCCAAAATAGGTATACATCACCCATCTTGAGTCGCCAAATACATGGTACAAAAATACAAATACAACTTAATAATACAACCGTCGTGTAAAATACGACAAAACATAAACTGAAAGTTTAAACAAGAATATTGCCTTCTAGACAATATCCACTTCCAATGGAGTACTCATTACATTTATTGTCACACTATTTAACAGAATAGTGAGGACTACTATTGTTATCATCTGAACCGTCACTCCGTTCCCCGACTCGTCCCAACTATATTCTCATTTCCTGAAGAGAGCAGTGAAAGAAAGGGTGAGCTCAGTTAGCCCAGTAAGAAATATTATGACTAAGATAATGCAGAATAAATTATCCTTAGTCTTCAACAATGTTAAACTGATAAAATACAATAGACATCAAGTTTAACTGCAGAGGAACAAGCAATCCATTAGAAGAGTCAAGTAGAGAATAAAATCTACTATCTTCTATGTTTTAAAATGTTTTCATCAATTTTTATCGTTGAGACTCAGCTTAATAAATAAACCACATCATCGAATCATCCCAGCACTACGGGCTAAGGATATTCTTTAAATCATCAATGGTCATGATTATACTGAATAATCCTTGGTTATAATCATACCAAGTCCATCTCTGCACGTAAGCCAAAGATATACAACCATAAAACCAATAATCAATAATCCATTTATGCACGTAAGCCAAAGATATATAATTCAATAAACAACAGTTCATCTTCGCACGTAAGCCAAAGATAACTTTCATCACCATATAAGCATGAGGATGATGACAATGATATAAGCATTAATCAAACTAAAATAAGGATAATTATTAAAGACTTTAAATTTATCAAAATATTATCAACCACTCATAATCTAATATTATTAATATCATAACAATATTTTAATCACTTCTTAAACTTATAAATAATTTATTTCAATTGTTTACACTTTACCAAATAATGCATTTAATCATTCAAAAATGTCATACTCATAAGATTTCATCACCAATGATCAAATCCCTTATAAAAAAAATCTACATATATCTTATATAGGATTTCCAAGCCATAAAATCCTATTTTCCAACATTATTACTTCACATATAATTTTTAACTCATATGTTCGTAACTAAACCATTTTCATGAAAAATACCAAATCAGTCCCAAAATTATTTCTTTTCTAGGATTTAGCAGAATGTAGTCACATAATCAACATATATTTTTCTCGGAATTTTTAAAATTCATTTACTATTTTTCAAAAATCAATTTCTAATTAATTCCTTAAGAAATTAGCTACTTCAAGTTTAACTCCAGAAATTCCCAAATCTTGGCAGGATCTTATACATGTTAATGTGAGCTTCCAGTTTAAATTTCATAGCCATCGGAGTTATAGAACTCCGGTTATGACACTTTTCGTCAGAAAAACTTAAATATTAAAATGGTCATAACTTGCTCAATTTAAGTCAGAATGAGCTCATTTTTGGACAGGAGGTACCTTATATCGTATACTTTTATGTCCTAAAAGGCCGGAATTTTTCTCACAAACTAAATGGCCGAAACAGCCCTTACAAAATTATGGGCAGTAGTTTTTTGCTATTTTCCAGCTTTTGACTCCTTTGCTAAAAACAGTTTACATGAAAATCTGCAACACCTTTTCTAGTGATTCCACTTGTATAAGTTAGTAAACTCATAGATCTAACTCTAGGACTTGACCACACTCAAAAATTTGAAATATAATAAGAGATATGGTCAATTGAATTTTATGTTTCATTTTCACCAAAATCTGATTTTCAACTCTTTGTGATTTCTAAGAAACTTTCAGGTTTTCTCATAATAACCAACATAACTCATCATAACACTTACTAATACTTCATATGCCCATGATTTTCATCTATCTAATGCTTTTATTATGACTCTCATCATAATCAATGTAAACAGAACATTTCCACAATTTAATAAGGAATGAATACAAAGGATCATTCACCATGCATGTGGTAATCCACACAGGTATGTCATTCCAACAGAATAATAAAGAATGGAATAACAGAAGGATTCACCATGCGTGTGATAGACTGCACAGACAGGTTATTCCCAATAGAATAATAAATAATGGAACCACGTCCGGCGTAAACGCACAGACAAGATATTTCGACAGAATAATAAAGAATGGAATAACAACAGAAATCACCATACGTGCGATAGACCGCATAGATAGGTTATTCCAACAGAGTAATAAATAATGGAACCAGGTCCGATGTAAATGCACAGACAGTATATTCCGACAGAATAATAAAGAATGGAATAACAACAGAAATCACCATGCATGCAATAGACAGCACAGACAGGTTATTCCAACAGAATAATGAATAATAGAACCAGGTCCGGCGTAAACGCACAGACAGAATATTCCGACATAATAATAAAGAACGGAATAATAGAAGAATTTCACCATGTATGCGGTACTTCGCATAAACAGGTTATTCCAACAGAATAACAAAGAATGGAATAATAGAAGAATTTCACCATGTATGCGGTATTTCGCATAAGCAGGTTATTCCAACATAATAATAAAGAATGGAATAACAACTCTTACGAGTATTGAAAGAAATAATTCTTTTCATGAATATGAAAGAATAATACCCCTTACGAGTACAACAAATAATATCCTTTATCTCAAAAGAAGACTAGATATTGGAATAGTGAGGTAGTAGACTTCTCTTCTTCTTTCTCTCTATAATAATGGTACACACATGTGAACAAATAGTTATATAAGCATGTGAATTAGTAGTAATTAATTGCTCATTTATCCGATTAATCACTCGATTTATCAATATAACCCCCAAACATCAATTATCATCGGAATAGATGTCGATTTCAACTAACATAAATAATCCCAACACAATGGAACTATCAATTTCACCTTTAATCAACACGAACTTATTCATCATTAATATCATAACTCACAATATTGAACAACCAGATCGTTCCCAAGAAAGATGGGGCTTTCCAATAAGGATTTCTCCCTATTGGCGCGCAATTAGGTGACCAAACCTCTCCTTGGCAGAACTTCTAGACATTGTAAATATTGCAATTTAATAATATGAATAACTTTGTCGTCTCAATTATTGATTTAATAATATATCATATAACGCAAATGATACTGTGACAATAATCGAATCAATAATATGAGAGATATAATGCAATAATTACTGTAGCAATAATTGAGTAAAACTGAGTGACTTATCACGTAAGCATCAATAACCAATACCGTGTGTTACTATACAACCACGCATATTACTGTACTTTTACTACCGAGTAGTTCAACAGTATTAATGGTAAAACTTCCGTCGTTATTTTCATAAAAATATTTTTGTCGTTTTCTCAATCCGACAATAATTCTGTTGTGGGGTGTTGGGTAAAATCTATATACGCACAACACGCAAGTATACGTGGTCAACAAGTAATAAAGTGATAAGTTGAGTATCGTTCCCACGAGGAGTTATTAATAAAAATCACCAATTACTAACCCGTAACCAACTCAATCTTATTTAAATGAATGAATTTCAAATTATATAAATTAAACTACTATTAAATTCCACTAATTAAATTAAGACTATGGAGATTTAAGATCACAACTTTACTTATTGCTTCATTTAAGTTAACATACTTCTCATCAATTATTTTATATCCTGGATTGTTAATCAAGAACACTAAAGTAGTATTAACCACCTCTCGATGCACTAATACCGTATTAACGTCAATCCACAATTAAGATAGAAATCCGTTAAACACCTTAATCAACTAACCCACTATATCTCTATATGAATTACAATTAAAAAAGGTTTAAGAACAAGTTCTCTATCCGATTACATGAGGTGTCAAGCATATCTCTACCTTAACACTCATCAAGTTTAAGCTACTAACAAAATCCTGAACACATGCTATCACAATCAAATCTAAATATATACTTCATATCTCGAGTTCATATAGATTATCACGGTAATTGATGGCCAATCAATTAAATAATTAAGTCCAAATCACAATAGATAATCCTCACGATAAAACATAACAATTGAAACGAAGCATATTAAAATGAACTAAACAATAAGATCCATTGTAATCTCAAACAAAGAATTAGTTCATGATTATTGAATTAAAACTAAGAATCCACAATTAAATACACATTCAAAGACAAAGATAGAAGAAGATAAGAAGATAGAATCTATTATCTATAGATTTGATGCTCCCTCCTTGCTCCTACTTTGAATCTTCAATGGTCTCCAAATTGTTTCAATCTCCAAAACTCATAATAACTAGGGTTTTTCCTAATATACTCTAATCTAATATAATTGAATTCTTCCTCTAACTTTTTCTAATCCTTGCAAATCTCCTCCATTTATATGTCTCTTTATATGTATTTAAGTCCTCTTTGAAGTCCTTGAATTAAACAACTCGTAACAATCCTTATCGGACTCAAATTCAGAAAAAAACTACTCATTCCGCACATAGGCAAGCCCCGGCTTGCCTTTTCCTTTGTAAATAGTAAGCCCCGGCTTGCTAGTGGCCTGCTATTCTACCCAGACCCCCAGCCCCGGCTGGATCCTAAGGCAGAAAAGAGAAATCCCCGGCTTGCCCCCAATCTGCCAATTATTTTTCTGCAGCAGCGTCTTCTGGTAAAACGGCCATAACATTTGATCCAGGAGGAATTACGAGGCCCGTCACCTATCAAATCGAACCTATTGACGAGATCTACAACTTTAATTCTTTGAGTTTTAAGAAATAACAAACAGATGAAGATCAAATTTGGACTGGAAGTGACTACTATGCAAATGGCCACCCAAAATAATAAAGTTCAACGACGTCCGTTGGTAGAAATGTCATAACTCTTCCATCCGAACTCCGATTGGAATGATTTAAGATGTTCTGAAAATCTAAGAAGAATCTTTATAATATAGTCTAAGTTCTAAGCCAAGAACATGAAATGAACATGAAAGCACAAACGATATCCGGATTGCTTTTCTTTGTGTTTTCCTATCGATTCTTTCCCAATAGTCGCTCACACCGCTTCCAAACGTATAACCTACAACATGAACACAAAATGCATGAAAAGTAACTAATAAACACGAGTTGAAGTAAATAATTCAAGTAATAGATACCGGAGAAGTAGGTATAAAACCTACTTATCATGGGGTCCACCAATGATTGTGCCGTCGTACGAATTTTCCCTGTTAAAACGAATATTCCCCGACCAATCGAATATTATATAACAACTTGCATACTTTAAAAAATTTATAAATATTACCCACAACTATAACATTATATCAAATCCACACCATAATATTAAAAAAAATATTTCGAGAAATTAAATCTTTATTCATAAAATTTGGGGTCTCACAATCTCCCCTCCTTATGAAATTTCGCCCTTGGAAATTTACGTACATACTTGATATGCTGGAGAGATGAGGATAACTTAACTTCATTTCAGATTATAACTATTGAGGTATAACCTTTGAGTGTTGAATACGATCCTTCCTATCCAAGATTTTAACACGTATCTCCTCAGACGTTAAATCTTATGTTATCTCGTCTAGTTCTAATTCAATAACGTGGTTCGGGTCATCCACATATTTACATAACATCGGTACATGATAAATGTTATGAACACACAATATATTTGGCGGTAAAACGAGTTTATAGACCACAGTTCCTACTCGATCAAGGATTTTAAATGGACCAATAAAATCGAGGGTTGAGATAACGCCTTATTGAACCTTCTTCTTCAAATTCATTAGCTCTGAGAATGTAGCTTGCACGGCTTTTAACTTTATCAATTAAAGTCGATTCTACTCGTATATATTCTTCACGTGGGTTCATATATTCGCACTTATAAACGCATACAATCTTCTACTCAATGCGTCAGCTACCACATTCGCTTTTCTACGATGGTATTGAATGGTACGATCGTAATATTCAACAGCTCGAGCCAACATCTTTGGCGCATTATACGTTCGTTTTGGTTGAAGAAATATTTAAGGGTTTTAGAAATGGGTTTTGTACTGGGGTCAATACAAAATTTGCTTTCACGCTCTGGGGTAGGTCAAGAAGTCTTCAAGAATACGTCAGGAAATTTATTAACGATAGAAATATCATTCAAAACTGTGACTCTCATCCAAGACTTAGATAGCACATGTAATGAAGGTTTCTCCTAACGGAGTTTCAACTAATAAGTCAAAGTTTAACTTCTCTGGAGTTAAATTTAAATGTTGAACGCAAGTAAGAGAGATAAAATAATGGGTAGAACCGGTATCTAATAAGGTATAGACATCACAAGAATTTATAATTAACTAACCCGTGCTAACTTCGTTCGGGTTACTCGCTTTTTGAGCAGTCACGAAAAATGCTCTTCCTGAAACCACCGACTTTGTTTTGTCCGTATCCGCTTTTGGTGCCACCGTCCTAGCTGGACTTGGCTTTGGTGCACGACAAAATCGGGCAAGGTGACCTTCTTTTCCATAATTATAACATGCTTTGGACTGCATCACGCAGTTTGGACTGATATGTCCCTCCCCTCCGCATTTAAAACATACGACTGACGGTCGTTCTCCTTCCTTTGAAATGGGTGCTGATGCTGTTGTCTTTCCATCATTATTGAACCTTCTCTTCTTGAAATTTCCAGTTCTATTATCTTGGTCATGATTACCACCGAAGTGGTTACCATTCTTGGCATGATAATTTCCCCCACGAAGGTTATCATTGTTCTGATGGCCGTTGTTATAGGTACGATTATTATCATTGCCTTTTTGTTGGGCTGGTTCATTATCGCGCTCTAATAACAGTGCCCTATTCACTACATCTTAATATAAACAAAGTTTGTGAGAAATGAGGTATTGACGTATATCGGGCTTCAAACCTCTTAGAAACAATCGCGTCATTCGCTCCATTGCTTACCTCAACATTCTCAGATGTCATTTTCAAACACTGCCACAAAACAAGAGTTAGTTAACATATCACATGTTATCCCTATACTCTGACCGACCAATTAAATACCAAATAAACCTAGGTAGGTCATACTAGCGTAGGAATTCCCCGTCTCTCCCCTCCTAGTTCTTATCTCACATCTCAGCTAGAGATCATATCCCTAAGCTTTGAAACCAACTGTGACGCCCCCAAAATAGGTATATATCACCCATCTTGAGTCGTCAAATACATGGTACAAAAATACAAATACAACTTAATAATACAGCTGTCGTGTAAAATACGACAAAACATAAACTGAGAGTTTAAACAAGAATATTTCCTTCTAGACAATATCCACTCCCAATGGAGTCCTCATTACATTTATTGTCACACTATTTAACAGAATAGTGAGGACTACTAATGCTATCATCTGGACCGTCACTCCGTTCCCCGACTCGTCCCAGCTATATTCTCATTTCTTGAAGAGAACATTGAAAGAAAGGGTGAGCTCAACTAGCCCAGTAAGAAATATTATGACTAAGATAATGCAGAATAAATTATCATTAGTCTTCAACAATGTTAAACTGATAAAATACAATAAACATCAAGTTTAACTGCAGCAGAACAAACAATCCATTAGAAGATTCAAGTAGAGAATAAAATCTACTATCTTCTATGTTTTAAAATGTTTTCATCAATTTTTATCGCTGAGACTTAGCTTAATAAATAAACAACATCATCGAATCATCACTGCACTACGGGCCAAGGATATTCTTTAAATCATCAATGGTCACGACTATACCGAATAATCCATGGTCATAATCATACCAAGTCCATCTCTGCACGTAAGCCAAAGATATACAACCATATAAAACCAATAATCAATAATCCAGCTTTGCACGTAAGCCAAAGATATATAATTCAATAAATAATAGTTCATCTTCGCACGTAAGCCAAAGATAACTTTCATCGCCATATAAACATGAGGATGATGACAATGATATAAGCATTGATCAAACTAAAACACGGATAATTATTAAAGGCTTTAAATTTATCCAAATTTTATCAACCACTCATAATCTAATATTATTAATATCATAACAATATTTTAATCACTTCTTAAACTTATAAACAATTTATTTCAATTATTTACACTTTACCAAATAATGCATTTAATCATTAAAAAATGCCACTCATAAGATTTCATCACCAATGATCAAATCCCTTATAAAAAAAATCTGCATATACCTTATATAGGATTTCCAAGCCATAAAAGCCTATTTTCAAACTTTGTTACTTCACATATAATTTTTAACTCATATGTTCGTAACTAAACTATTTTCATGAAAAATACCAAATCAGTCCCAAAAATATTTCTTTTCTGAGATTTAGCAGAATATAGTCCCATAATGAACATATATTTTTCTCAGAAATTTTAAAATTCATTTACTATTTTTCAAAAATCAATTTCTAATTAATTCCTTAAGAAATTAGCTACTTCAACTTTAACTCCAGAAATTCCCAAATCTTGGCAGGATCTTACACATGTTAATGTGAGCTTCCAGTTTAAATTTCATGGTCATCAGAGTTATAAAACTCCGGTTATGGCACTTTTCGTCGAAAAAACCTTAATATTGAACTGGTCATAACTTGCGCATTTTAAGTTGGAATGAGCTCATTTTTGGACAGGAGGTACCTTATACCTTATACTTTCATGCCCCAAAAGGCCAGAATTTTCTCACAAATTAAGTGGCCGAAACAGCCCTTACAAAATATGGGCAGTAGCTTTTTGCTATTTTCCAGCTTTTGACTCTTTTGCTAAAAACAGTCCACACAAAAATCTACAATACCTTTTCTAGTGATTCCACTTGGATAAGTTAGTAAACTCATAGATCTAACTCTAGAACTTGACCACACTTAAAAATTCGAAATATAATAGGAGATATGATCAATTGAATTTTATGTTCCATTTTTACCAAAATCTGATTTTCAACTCTTTGTGATTTCTAAGAAACTTTCATGTTTTCACATAATAACCAACACAACTCATCATAACACTTACTAATACTTTATATGCCCATGATTTTCATCTGTCCAATGCTTTTATTATGACTCTCATCATAATCAATATAAACAGAACATTTCCACAATTTAATAAGGAATGAATACAAAGGATCATTCACCATACATTTGGTAATCCACACAGATATGTTATTCCAACAGAATAATAAAGAATGGAATAACAGAAGAATTCACCATGCGTGTGATAGACTGCACAGACTGGTTATTCCTAACAGAATAATAAATAATGGAACCAAGTCCGACGTAAACGCACAGACAGGATATTCCGACAGAATAATAAAGAATGGAATAACAACAGAAATCACCATGCATGCGATAGACCGTAAGTTATTCCAATAAAATAATAAATAATGGAACCAGGTCCGGCGTAAATGCACAGACAGGATATTCCAACAGAATAATAAAGAATGGAATAACAACAGAAATCCTCATGCATGCGATAGACCTCACAGACAGGTTATTCCAATAGAATAATAAATAATGGAACCAGGTCCGGCGTAAATGCACAGACAGGATATTCTGACAGAATAATAAAAAACTGAATAATAGAAGAATTTCACCATGTATGCGGTACTTCGCATAAACAGGTTATTCTAACATAATAACAAAGAATAGAATAATAGAATAATTTCACCATGTATGCGGTACTTTGCATAAACAGGTTATTCTAACATAATAATAAAGAATTAAATAACAACTCTTACGAGTATTGAAAGAAATAATTCTCTTCATGAATACGAAAGAATAATACCCCTTACAAGTACAACAAATAATATCCCTTACCTCAAAAGAAGACTGGATATTGGAATAGTGAGGTAGTAGACATCTCTTCTTCTTTCTCTCTATAATTTTTCTCTATAATAATGGCTCTAAAGCTTTAGTGAATTGGTGAGAAATGAAGGAAGAATAAGCTTCTATTTATAGGAAAATATAGTTTCGATAATTGCATATTTTGGGGCTCAAAAAATTACAGTACAATACCTCTAACTTTTCTTTCATTTTTAATTTAGTACTACAAGTATTATCAAACTTGCACCAACTCCCCTAATAGTAAATCATGTGAATCAATAGTTTAATCATGTGATTCAATAGTTATAATCATGTGAAAATACGATTTACGGTATAATACCTCCATCTATACCTCCATCTTTAACTTAGTCATGCAAATATTATCAATCTTGCACCAACTCCCCTAATAGTATAAGAATGTGATTCAATAGTACACACATGTGAACAAATAGTTATATAAGCATGTGAATTAGTAGCAATTAATTGCTCATTTATCCGATTAATCACCCGTCTGATCAATATAACCCCCAGACATCAATTATCATCGGAATAGATGTCGATTTCGACTAACACAAAGAATCCCAACGCAATGGAACTATCAATTTTATCATTAATATCATAACTCAGAATATTTAACAACTAGGTCGTTCCCAGGAAAGAGGGGGCTTTCCAATAAGGATTTCTCCCTATTGGCGCGCAATTAGGTAACCAAACCTCTCCTTGGCAGAACTTCTAGACATTGTAAATATTGCAATTTAATAATATAAATAACTTTGTCGTCTCAATTATTGATTTAATAATATATCATATAACGCAGATGATACTGTGACAATAATCGAATCAATAATATGAGAGATATGATGCAACTAATTACTGTAGCAATAATTAAGTATAACTGAGTGACTTATCACGTAAGCATCAATAACCAATACCGTGTGCTACTATGCAACCACGCGTATTACAGTACTTTTACTACCAAGTACTTCAACAGTATTAATGGTAAAACTTCCGCCGTTATTTTTTTAAAAATATTTTTGTCGTTTTCTCAATCCGACAATAATTCTGTTATGGGGTCCACCAATGATTGTGCCGTTGTACGAATATTCTCTGTTAAAACGAATATTCCCCGACCAATCTAATATTATATAACAACTTGCATACTTTGTAAAATTTATAAATATTACCCAAAACTATAATATTATATCAAATCCACACCATAATATAAAAAAAATATTTCGAGAAATTTAAATCTTTATTCATAAAATTTGGGGTCTCACACGTAGTGCAAAGATGGACAGGTGTATGACATGATCATGACCACTGGTGATACTAACAAATATCCTTGGCCGTAGTGCAGGGATAATTCGATGATGTGATTGGCAGGATCATGACCATTAGTTAACAGTTGAATGTCTTTGGTCGTAGTGCACTGACAGATAATTGATTGGTATGATCATGACCATTGGTTTTATTGTTGAATATCTTTGGCCCGTAGTGTAAAGATATACAACTGATTGGTTTGATCATTATTATTACATTTGAATATCTTTAGCCTTTGGGGTAAGGATATTGAGTAAATGTTCTATTAAGCCTTTGTGGCAAGGAGAAATTTTTGATTCACATTATTATAAACTTGAATTGTGAACTTAACTAACATCTTTAGTGGTTCAGGTGAAGACAGGTGATGAAAGTTCTATTTATCTTGGATATAATAAAGAACTGTTAATGGGTATTATAGCGATAGAGTTGATGAAAAACTTTTTAAATCATAGAAGATAGTAGATTTTATGCTCTACTTGACTCTTCTAATGGATTGCTTATTCCGCTGCAGTTGTTGATCTAAAACTTGTTGTCTATTATATTCTATCAGTTCTTATACTGTTGAAGGCTAAGGATAATTTATTCTGCATTATCTTAGTCATAATATTTTTTACTGGGCTAGTTGAGCTCACCCTTTATTTCATTGTTCTCTTCAGGAAATGAGAATATAGTTGGAACTAGTCGGGGAATAGAGTGACGGTCCAGGATAAGTGGCTTTAGTAGTCCTCACTATTCTGCGAAATAGTGTGATAATAATTGTAATGAGGACTCCATTGATAGTGGATATTGTCTAGAAGGCAATATTCTTGTTTAAACTCTTAGTTTATGTTTTGTCGTATATTACACTACAGTTGTATAATTAAGTTTGTATTTGAATTTTGTAGTGTGTATATGGCGACTCAGAATGGGTGATGTATACCTGTTTTGGGGGAGTCACATCTATTATAACTTAGATGCATGGCCTCCTATGTATGAAGGATTCCTTGAGTATTCAAAGATTTTAATTCCTAAAATAGTTATCGACTGTACCTTTATGTAAAGTATCATAGGTTTGGATTGTGAGTACTATTATTTCTATTGAAACTAACAGATTATGTGTTGTCGTATTTTGCACGGCAGTTCAGCAGTTGTATAAATGAAGTTTGTATTTGAATTCTGTTTCGTGTATCTGGCGACTCAAAATGGGTTGTGTATACCTATTTTGGGGCGTCATATTTGCTATGAGCCTATGACAGCTTAAAGAAAGCTTAGAAATAGGATTGTAGGCCAATTCTTGGATTGGATGGTTGTTTCTTAAAAACTGTATGTGGGGTCAATTATTATCTGCAATGGGAAGGGATAGGAACAATCAAATGTTCCCTATAGCTATGGCTATTGTAAAACTGAAAATAGTGACAGTTGGAGATGGTTTTTGTTGTTGTTGGCTGATGACCTTAAACTTGGTGAAGGCTATGGGTTTACTATACTCAGTGACTAGCAAAAGGTATATATTTACTATAAATGTCTATGTTTTACTAAATGCCTCTTTTTTACTAATTGCGTATGTTTTACTAACTGAGTTTGTATTGTACAGGGTTTGAAGAATGTTGTAGTTGAATTTCTTCCTCATGTTAAGTATAGAAATTGTGCTAGACACATTTATGCTAACTGGAGGAAAGGTTCACTTCACAGGCACTAAAGAGAGTGTTTTGGGAAGCTGCACCTGCAACTCGTGATCAAGCACATAAGAGAGCAATGAGGGAGATTAAGAGGCTTTATGGCCCTGGGTAAAATATAATTACGCACAACACGCAAGTATACGTGGTCAACAAGTAATAAAGTGAAAGTAGAGTATCGTTCCCACGAGAAATTATTTACCAAATATTAACCCTTAACCAAACTAATTTTATTTAAACAACAAATTTAAAACAATGAATTAAATTATCTAATTACACTAATTCTAATTACCACTAATTAAAAATCAGATTATGGAGATTTAAGATCACAACTTTACTTATTGCTTCATTTAAGTTAACACACTTCTCATCAATTATTTTGTATCCTGAATTGTTAATCAAGAACACTAAAGCAGATAAAACCACCTCTCGATGCATAATACCCATACTTACTTAAATCCACAATTTATAGAATTAAGAAAGACACCCTAATTAATTAATACACTATATCTCTATGTGAATTACAATTAAAAAGGATTTAAAGCACAAGTTCTCTATAAGATTACATATGGCGTAAAGGCATATCTCTATCATAAACACGAATCATGAATTCCATCTATGCAGAAATCACAAACACATGCTATCATAATCAAATCTAAATCTATACTTCATCTCTCGAGTTCATATAGATTATCATGGTAATTAATGGTCAATCAATTAAACAATTAAGTCCAAATCACAATAGACAATCCTCACGATAGAACATAGTAATTGATAGCGAAGCATATTAAAATAAACTATACAATAAGATCCATTGTAATCTCAAACAAAGAATTAGTTCATTGAATTAAAACTTAAGAATCCACACTTGAAATAATATTGAAAGACAAAATAAGAGTATAGTGAAGAATAAATCTGTTGTCAACAAATCTCTATCTTCCTCAAGCTCCTGCTCTTGATCTTCAATGGTCTCCAAGTTGCTTCAATCTCCAAAACTAATAAGAACTATGGTTTTTTCCTAATCTACTCTAATATAATCCAATAGAATCCTCCAAAACTTCACTCTAATCCTTGTAATTCTCCTCTTTTTATATGCCTCTTTATATGTCTTTAAATCCTCTTAGAAGTCCTTGAATCAAACAGCTCAAACCAATCCTTCTTGAACTCAAATTCTGACAAAATTCGCTTTTTCTACGCATACCCAAGCCCCAGCTTGCTTGTTACCTTGCAAATAGAAAGCCCCGGCTTGCTATGCTGCTATTTTTGAACTCAGGACCCCAAGCCCCGGCTTGGGTATAAGGCATAAAATGGCAAGCCCCGGCTTGGGTATAAGTTGTTAGCTATTTTTCTGTTGCACTGTCCTCTGGTAAAACGGCCATAACTTTTGATCCAAGAGGATTTACGGGGCCTGACACCTATCAAATCGAAGATATTGACGATCTCTACAACTTTAATTCTTTGAGAATTAAGAAATAACGAATGGATAAAAGTCGAAATTGGACTGGAAGTGACTGTTATGCAAATGACCACCCAAAATAGTGAAGTTCAACGTCCGTTGGTACAAATGTCATAACTCTTGCATCCGAACTCCGATTGAAATGATTCAAGATGTTCCAGAAAGCTAAGAAGAATCTCTACAATATAATCCAAGTTCCAAGCCAAGAATATGAAATGAACATAAAAGCCCAAATGATGTCCGAAATTGCTTTTCTTTGCATTTTCATACCAATAATCACTCACACAGTTCCCAAACATATAATCTACAAAATGAACACAAAATGCATGAAAAGTAACTGATAAACATGAGATTAAGCAAATAATTCAAGTAATAGATACCGGATAAGTAGGTATAAAACTTACATATCAAATACCCCCAAACTTAAATCGTTACTTGTCCCCAAGCAACAATACAAAACAACAATGCTATACAATGCAACTAATCTACATGTCTATAAATCCAGCAGTAATGACTGAAATAAGTCTATTCACCCGGCCTTAGAGAAATCAAGTAAACATGATAATACATCATATCAAAACAAATTAGTAATTTCCCAAATAATTATCAAATCTTAAACTGTTATCACTAGTATAGTGCGTGTGTGGTCAACAACAATGCTAACCAATAAAATCAAATTTAACACATAATAAGTCTCTTCGAAGGCATCATACAGTGTAAACTCAAAAAATTCAAAAACCAGCTAGATCCAACTAAAATTAAATAATTACCAATATCGAGGGTCAACATGAGATATTTATGCTTCATTTTTCATCTACGGGGGCTTTTTGCTCTTATTTCCCATTTTATTCATTTTTTTCTCTTTTGGTTTAAATACACATAGCTATGCAATGTCTTATTCCCTTAGGCTTTTCAATGCTACCTTAACGAGCTTTCGACCAACGACTCCCAGACCATTAAGACCTTAGGGTGCTAGGTATAAAGACAACCCCCTCGGGCTTACGTACGCAAGTAACAAAGGCCACAAAACTAGACAAGCACGCCACGGTGTTTATTCATACTTTATTTTTTCCCCTTTTTTTGTCTTTTTTTTAGCTTATATACCCCAAATATTCCCCCAAACTTAGGTTCTTATCTAATTTTAGTCATCACTACTTATTCTTGTCATTCTTTCATTCAAACTAGCATTATCCTTTAGAGTCCCATTATGTATCAATTTAAACTCAATCAATCAACAAGTTATTTTTACTGTGTTATCCTTATTATATCAGTTTCAAACAGAAAAAGACTCAATTCATAACAAGAAATCACATCAAAGCTCTAATAGTGAGTACTATACGTGTCTACCCAATTTCAATCTCGTCATTGACCAAAACAAACTGTAAATATCAAATAGCTGGACTCATGCAAGATGTACTATGTGAGACCCCAAATTTTATGAATAAAGATTTAAATTTCTCGAAATATTTTTTTGAATATTATGGTGTGGATTTGATATAATGTTATAGTTGTGGGTAGTATTTATAAATTTTGCAAAAGTATGCAAATTGTTATAAAATATTCTTTTTGTGGGGGAATATCCGTACGACAGTACAATCATTAGTGAACCCCACAACGGAAGTATTGTCGTAGTTAGAAAATGACAGAATTATCTTTTTATAAAAATAACGGCAAAAGTGTTACCGTTAAAACTATTGAACTACTCAGTAGTAAAAGTAAAATATAATACGCGTGGTTGCATAGTAGCACACAGTATTGATTATTGAAGCTTACGTAAGAAGTCACTCAGTTATACTCAATTATTGCTACAGTAATTGCTGCATCATATCTCTCATATTATTGATTTAATTATTGTCACAGTATCATCTGTATAATATGTTATATTATTAAATCAATAATTGAGACGACAAAGTTATTCATATTATTATTTGCAATATTGACAATGTCTAGAAGTTCTGTCAAGGAGAGGTTTGGTCACCTAATTGCGTGCCAATAAGGAGAAATCCTTATCGAAAAGCCCCCTCTTTCCTGGGAACGACCTGGTTGTTAAATATTGTGAGTTATAATATTAATGATGAATAAGTTCGTGTTGATTAAAGATGAAATTGATAATTCCATTGTGTGGGAATTATTAGTGTTAGTGGAAATTGACATTTATTTTAATGATAATTGATGTCTGGAAGTTATATTGATCAATCGGGTAATTCACCGGATAAATGAGCAATTAATTGTTATTAATTCACATGCTTATAACTATGTGTTCACATGTGTGTACTATTGATTCACATGATGTGACGCCCCCAAAATAGGTATACATCACCTATTCTGAGTCGCCAAATATATGGTACAGAATACAAATACAACCTTAAATATACAACATGAGCTGTGAGTTTTAATACAAATATTGTCTTCTAGACAGTATTCAAACTCAAAATAAGTCCTCAATACATTTATTATCACACTATTTTATAGAATAGTGAAGGACTACTAATGCTATTCTCTGGACCGTCACTCCATTCCCCGACTAGTCCCTGCTACGTTCTCATTTCCTGAAGAGAACAATGAAAGCAAAAGGGTGAGCTCAACTAGCCCAGTAAGAAATATTATAACTAAGATAATGCAGAATAAATTATCGTTAGCCTTCAACAGTTTTAAACTGATACAATATAACAAACATCAAGTTTAACTGCAGCGGAACAAGCAATCCATTAGAAGAGTCAAGTAGAGAATAAAATCAACTATCTTCTATGATTTAAAAGGTTTTCATCACTTTTATCGCTTAGACTCAGCTCAATAAATAATCCACATCATCCCTGCACTACGTCCAAAGATATTCATTAGTATCATAACCTCAAATTATCCATGCACTACGGGCAAAGGATATTCGTGTTTTCATCAACGGTCATGATCATGTCAACAACTATCCATCAATGCACTACGGGCCAATGAAGACTTTTACCACATCATTTATAACATTATGATTATGATTATACCGAATAATCTCTGGTCATAATCATACCAAGTCCATCTATGCACTACAGGCCATAAATGACTTTCAACATAATATCAACATGAGGATGATGACAATGACATAATAATTCAATAAAACAAGTTCAAGAATAAATTTTAAAGATTTATAAATTAATTTATCCAGGAACCAATAACGTCCAAATTGTCAACATGGTACTACTTTGTGGAGTAAAAATTCAAGAATTCTCAGAAGAATATTTCCATGAAAAGATACTGGATGAAACACAAATATCTAGGATATTCTACTAATTTCATGGAGTATAGAAGCCAAAACTTTAACCAACTGAGTATAATAGAATATATGAAACTGCAAATGAATTTTCGCCCGCCATGCGGTAATCCACGTAGACAGATCATTTCCATAAGTTAATAAGGAATGAATACAAAGGATCATTCACCATGCATGCGGTAATCCACTTAGACAGGTTATTCCAACAGAATAATAAAGAATGGAATCAGGTTATGCGTAATCTGCACAGACAGAATGTTCTAACAGAATAATAAAGAATAGAACCAGGTCATGCGTAATCTGCACAGACAGGATGTTCCAACAGAATAATAAAGAATGGAATAACAACAGAATTCACCAGGCATGTGATAGACCGCACAGACAGGTTATTCCAATAGAATAATAAAGAATGGAATAACAGAAGAATTTCACCATGTATGCGGTACTTCGCATAGACAGGTTATTCCAACATAATAATAAAGAATGGAATAACAACCCTTACAAGTATTGAAAGAAAATAACTCTCTTCATAAATACGAAAGAATAATACCCCTTACCTTAAAAAGAAGAGTATTTCGACGGGTAGGGCGGAGATATACTTGAAGAAAACTTGCACTATTTTCTACGCTCAAAGCTTTCTTAAACTCGAAAGAAATACGCTCAAGATTATAGAAGAAGAATTCTCTAAATTTCGGGTGTGTTTTTCAATTCTACCTAAGCATCCTATTTATAGAAGAATGAAAAGGATATTATCCAATAAAATATAATATATTCAATTTATAATTATATAATAAAAAAAATTTATAATATATATATATATATATATTATTTAAAATCTAATAAAATAAATAACTTTATAAAAGTATTCTATTTTATATAAAAAGATTTTACTATGCAAACACTATGCATAATAAAATATAATATATTCTATTTATAATCAAATAAAACAAAACTTTATAAAAAGTATTCTATTTTATATAAAAAGTTTTCTATTTTATTACATTTATAATAATAATAATATAATATATATATATATATATATATAAACTTCCGTGACTTCCCAGATTCCCCCCCACCATTTCTCAATTTTCTTCCGTGGGCCCCACATGTGGGCCCCCACCTTTATTATACCGAACAACTTTTTACCGATTATTTTGAAAAATGGGTAAATGGGGGTCCATAAAATAAGCAATATTTACGACAAATACTTCATAAAAATCCCCTCAATATTTTTAACAACATGTATCATCATTATTATAATTCTCAATATTTAACAACCAGGTCGTTCCCAGGAAAGAGGGGGCTTTCCAATAAGGATTTCTCCCTATAGGCGCGCAATTAGGTGACCAAACCTCTCATTGACAGAACTTCTAGACATCGTTAATATTGTAAATAATAATATTAATAACTTTGTCGTCTCAATTATTGATTTAATAATATATAAAATATTGACAATAATTGAATCAAATAACGTGAGATACTATGCAGCAATTACTGTAGCAATAATTGAACAAAACAGAGTAACTTCTCACGTAAGCATCAATAATCAATACCGTGTGCTACTATACAACCACGCGTATTATTGTACTTTTACTACTGGATAGCTCAACAGTTTTAACGGTAAAACTTCCGCCGTTATTTTCATAAAAAGATATTTCTGTCATTTTCTCATTCCGACAATAATTCCGTTGTGGGGTCCACCAATGATTGTGTCGTCGTACGAATATTTCCTGTTAAAACGAATATTCCCCGACCAATCAAATATACTACAACAACTTACATACTTTGCAAAATTTATAAATACTACCCACAACTATAACATTATCTTAAATCCACACCATAATATTCAAAAAAAATATTTCGAGAAAATTAAATCTTTATTCGTAAAATTTGGGGTTTTATAATCTTCCCTCCTTATGAAATTTTGCCCTCGAAATTTACATACATACCTGGTATGCCGAACAGGTGAGGATACCTCGTCAGATTCTAACTCTTGAGGTATAACCTTTGAGCGTAGAATATATTCCAAGATTTTAATATATACATCTTCATACGTTAAATTATCGGCTATCTCGTCCGGTTCTAAATCAATAATGTGGTTTGGGTCGTCCATATATTTACGTAACATCGATATGTGAAAAATTTTATGAACACGAGACATACTTAGCGGTAAAGCGAGTCTATAGGCCACAGTTCCTACTCGTTCGATGATTTCAAATAGACCAATAAAGTTGAGGGTTGAGATTTTCTCTCTTCGTCGATTCTTGATTCTAGAATGACACCCTCTTGAACCTTCTTCTTCACCTTCATATGCTCGGAGTCTGTAGCTTGAGCGGCTTTAACTTTATCGATTAAAGTTGGTTCTAATAGTATATTCGATATCTTCATGTAGGTTCGTATATTCGCACTCGTAAACGCATATGATCTTCTACTCAACGCGTCAACTACCACGTTCGCTTTTTCCACGATGGTATTGAATGGTATTATCATAATCTTCAATAGCTCGAGCCAGCGTCTTTGGCACGTTATACGTTCGTTTTGGGTGAAGAAATACTTGAGGGTTTTAGAAATGGGTTTTGTACTGGGGTCAATACAAAATTTGATTTCACGCTCTGGGTAGGCCAAGAAGTCTTCAGAAATACGTCAAGAAATTTATTAACAATAGAAATATCATTCAAAACTGTGACCCTCATCCAAGACTTGGATAGCACGTCACATTGATACCTATCAACTTGCCACCATTATTCACAACGTCCCCTACGGGAAGTTGGGCTTCGGTGCATTCCACACAAGGAAGTCATCAGATAAAGGCTCAGGGCTCTTTACTTATGGCTTGATATAACAGTGATTGACTTTAGTGGTTCGATTGCTTGAATTCGCATAACAGGTTGGTTAGGAATATGAAAGCTAACAACCTTACGAAAATAATCAATTTTGGCATGATGAGTAGTTAACCAATCGATTCCTAAAATCACATCAAGGGAAAGTATTTTCCAAAGAGATAAGATCGACAGGTAATGTGAGGGTATCGATAAGAATCAAATAAGATTTATAAGCAGTGGAGGTAACAAAGGTTTCTCCTAATGGAGTTTCAACAGATAAGTCAAAGTCTAATTTCTTAGGAGTAAAATTTAAACGTTAAGAGCAAGCAAGAGAGATAAAATAATAGGTAGAACCGGTATCGAATAAGGTATAGACTTCGTAAGCGTTTATGATTAACTTACCCGTGATAACTTTGTCCGGGTTCCTCGACAAACGCTCTCACTTAAACTACCGGCTTTGACTTGTCTTAGACATCCTTTGGCATCATTATCCCAGTTGGACTTGACTTCACTACACGACAAAATTGAGCTAGGTGACCTTCTCTTCTGCAATTGAAACACACTTTGGATTGCTGCGTACAGTTTGGACGGATATGTCCTTCCTGTCCGCATTTGAAACATACGACCTGTAACGGGACGAATTGTTGAATTGTGATTTTGGGGACATAATCCTTTTAAGAGGGGAAAGATGTGACAACCCTAATTTTGTAATTTAATTTTAAATATTTATTAGATTAAATAAATATTTTTCGATGAATTAATGAATAGATTAATTAATTAATTAATGAAGTTGTGATAGATTAATTTAATTATATGTGTTATATTTATTAAATTGATGTGGAGAATTTTATTATTCGATGTTCGTATTTATGTGAGCTTATTGAATCAAAAGAAATATTTAATAAGCCTTTGTTATTTTAATTAATTTAATTATTAATTAGAGATTTAATAATTGATATTATTATTAAATGAGAAAATTTAATTATGTGACTATGTGCATTATTGAGAAATTATTATATTTTATTTAAGTAAATTAAATAAGATATTGATTTATTTTATAAAGGAGTGTGACATTATTTAAACTATATGATAATGTTTTATTAAATTAAATGGTTTTTGAATTATTTTCTTGCTAGCCAAACATGGCACTAAGGGAGGTTATGGGCAGTTAACCCATGGCTGGGTAACTGACCACCAATGCGTCAGTTCCTTTTCTATTTATCATACGTCTTCTTCTTTTCTATTATTCTTCTAAGTCTGATAAAAACATCACACACAGAGAGTTTGAGAGAATTGTTGAGAGAGATTGCTTGGTGTTTGAGAATTATTGAGGAAGGTTTTAATTCATCTCCTATTATTTTATCTACACTTGGGTAATCTCTTCAACCCAATTATTATTTTTACGTTTTTTAAGTTCTCATGAATATGGCCTAAGTTTTCTGTAAAGTTTCTGTAGTTAGAAAGGGTAATAATTATGTGATTATGTGTTAATATATAAGATCATAGCATGTTTTATATATATTATATGGGTTCCCATATCTTCAGTTTCATGAAATTATACAGTAAAAGATTTTAGAGTATGTGATATGGCCATATGGCCTTATACGTGTTTTTAGTATGTTAAACATAAATAGTTTTGCAAAATTTCCACTTGTATATGATTATGCATGATAAAATGAACAAAACGAAACTTGAATGGTTGGATTTGGCTTTATAACGAATCTGTACCATTAAAATCCATGTTTTTGTTCAAGAATATCAAGAACAGTCCAATTTGCATGCTTTAATTCTGTGATTATGTGTTTTAATGGGTGAAAATCACTCCATAGATGTTAAGTATTGATTATTTATGAATTCTAGCATGTGGGTATGTCTAAATTCGTGTAAAAATAAGTTGATTGGAAATTTTTAGTCGTGTTCTGTAAATTTCGCGAATTGCAGAAACTTGAACTAGAGTCTCGCGTCGCAGCGCCAACTCCTAGTTCTTTTCCCGTGCCGTAGCGCCAACTGTCCAGCCGCAGCGCCATGGCGCTGCAGCGCCAAGAGCCATTACAAAAGTGGAGCCGCAGCGCCACTTAGCAGATTGTCCAAAAAATGAAAATTTTTAAATGTTCAAGTATAGAAATGAGTTAGTGACCTAGTCTAATGAACATAAAGACTTGTTAGACCTATAATGAGATGTTTAAATAAATTCTTAACATGTCCATAACACAATTACGTGTGGATTGAATGATCGAATGCATAATTAGTTTATTTTTCCTGAAGTCTTAATTTTACAATAAGTGTAATAATTGACTAAGTATGGTCATTAAATCGAGATTAGTCAAAGAATAACATATGATGTTTAGTACGTTATTATTGACTGGTATTGTGAACGTAATTGATATGTAGTATTTAATTCAAAGACCGAGTTTGTTTAAGTGTAATCTACGTAAGAGGCAAGTTTCTAAACATTATCTTGTTACATTGAGCAAGTTTTCTAACTCTACAGTTACATTGAGCAAGTTTCTTACCCTAAACTTTCGTTAAGTAAGTTTTTAACCCTACTTGTTATCGTTATATAAGTTGATTAATTCATCTTTCGATATTGAGCAAGTTCTCATTTTTATTGATCAAGTCTGTCATGTATATTAAAGTTTATTAATCTTCAAGCATGATGTTGTTATACAATAATTATTCTACTGTATACCTTTTTAGATGTTATTCAAGTTAAATATTCATTCACTGTTAAACCTTGTTAGACTAGCGAACCCTTATTGATTCGACTAGTCCATAGTTGATGAGCGTTCTAAGGATAAACCAAATTTTCTTTGGTGCGGACTCGAATGTCAAACTGAGATGAACAACCCTGTATGGGGGATTATTTACGCTTTAGCGTTAAGATATTGTGCACAGTATGGTACTAAGGGATGATCCCCCTAAGTACGAGAAGAAGAGTCCATAGTCTTATGACTGTTAAAGGTTTCAAGTAAAAACACTTGACAACCTAGGACATAGTTCAAGGTCTTATGACCCTCAGAATTTCTTTTAATTCTTGTTATTCATTCTTGATTCAAAAGTTGAGCTTTATATCAGAAGTTATTATTTCTCTCGAATGTTATTCTTCATTGTTATATTTTTATACTTGTGGGCAATCGTGCTCACTCTTACGTAATAATAACATTGCAGTTAAGAACGAAAGAGCAGACGAACCTTCCACTAGTAAGGGCAAGCTTAGCAAGTAATGAAGATTATTTATTTATGTGATTATGTAATGATAGTTAGACTTGATGTTACTTAAGACTTATTTGTTTATGTTTTCCGCACAGATGTTTTAAGGTTAGAGTAACCTGGGATTTATTTATTATTCAGTTGACGTAACCCCATAAGGGGAGAGATTTATTATTTATTCTATCTATTGCATGATTTGAAATTTATTTATGGGTAGATAGATAGATGATAAGTGTACAGTGAACACCAAATCCTGTGGAAACGGAAGTACCGGATTTGGGGGTGTCACACGACCGGTGGTCGTTCTTCTTCCTTTGAAACGGGTGCTGGTGCTAGTTGTCTTTCCATCATTATTGAACCTTTTCTTCTTGAAATTTCCACTTCTATTATCTTGGCCATGATTACCACCGAAGTGGTTACCATTCTTGGCATGATAATTTCCCCCACGATGGTTATCATTGTTCCGAATGGTCGTTGCCACTGGTACGATTATTATCGTGTTGTTGGTCGTTGCCTTTTGGTTGTGCTGACTCATTATCGCGCTCCACTAACTGAGCCATATTCACAACATCTAAATATAAACAAAGTTTGTGAGAAATGAAGTATTGACGTATTTCGGGTTTCAAACCCCGTAGAAACATTCGCGTCATTCTCTCCTCATTATCTACCAAATGGGATGCAAATCGGGATAACTCCACAAACTTAGCCTCGTACTGCGACACGGTCATATTGTATTGCTCCAGCTTGATGAATTACACCTGCTTCATGTGACGAATACTTTCAGGAAAGTACTTGTCGTTGAATAATTCTTGGAACTTCTCCCAAGTCATCTTCAGTGCAGCAGGTTAAGTACGCTTTACAGATTCCCACCAGTAATCTGCCTCTGCTCGTAACATGAAGGTGCCAAAGGGAACCTTTTGCTCCTCGGAGCATCCCAAGACACCAAATATCTTGGTGATCTGCTTTAACCACGTATCCTCCTTAAGTGGTTCTGGCTTTCCCAAAAACTCCAGCGGTCCCAGCTCCTTGAACTGCTTAGCAGTGACCAGCCGTGGGTTGCCATTGTTTCCACCTATATTTTGAACAGGAGTCTCTCTGAACATCTCGTCGTTCATTATTTGATCAGTGTTATTGTTTACCTGAGGATTATTGTCTTCCTATTGCACATTATCCTGGGTATTGATCGTTGGTGACTCAACGGTCTCATATGCTTCATTGCTGATCTCAACATTTTCAGATCCCATTTTCAAACACTGTCACAAAACAAGGGTTAATTGACATATCACATATTATCCCTATACTCTAACCGACCAATTAAATAACAAGCAAACTTAGGTAGGTCATATTAGCGATGGAATTCCCCGTCTCTCCCCTCCTAGTTTTTATCTCACATCTCAGTCAGGGATCATATCCCTAAGCTTTGATACTAAATGTGACGCCCCCAAAATAGGTATACATCACCTATTCTAAGTAGCCAAATACATGGTACATAATACAAATACAACCTTAAATATACAACATGAGTTGTGAGTTTTAATACAAATATTGTCTTCTAAACAGTATTCAAACTCAAAATAAGTCCTCAATACATTTATTATCGCACTATTTTATAGAATAGTGAGGACTACTAATGTTATTCTCTGGACCGTCACTCCATTCCCCGACTAGTCCCTGCTACGTTCTCATTTCCTGAAGAGAACAATGAAAGCAAAAGGGTGAGCTCAACTAGCCCAGTAAGAAATATTATGACTAAGATAATGCAGAATAAATTATCATTAGTCCTCAACAGTGTTAAACTGATAAAATATAATAGACATCAAGTTTAACTGCAGCGGAACATGCAATCCATTAAAAGAGTCAAGTAGAGAATAAAATATACTATTTTTTATGATTTAAAAAGGTTTTTCATCACTTTTATCGCTGAGACTCAGCTTAATAAATAATCCACATCATCCCTGCACTATGGCCAAGGATATTCATTAGGGTCACGACCACAAATTATCCATGCACTACGGGCCAAGGATATTTTTGTATCCATCAATGGTCATGATCATGCCAACAACTGTCCATCAATGTACTTCAGGCCAATGAGGACTTTTACCACATCATTTGTAACATTACGGTCATGATTACACCAAATAATCCCTAGTCATAATTATACCAAGTCCATCTATGCACTACAGGCCACATATGACTTTTAACATAATATCAATGTGAAACCCCAAATTTTACTAATAAAGATTTAATTTTCTCAAAATATTTTTTCTCAAAATTATGGTGTGGATTTGAGATAATGTTATAGTTGTAGGTAATATTTATAAATTTTGAAAAGTATGCAAGTTGTTGTATAATATTCGATTGGTCGGGGAATATTCTTTTTATCGAGAATATCCATACGACGGTACAATCATTGGTGGACCCCACAACAAAATTATTGTCGGATTGAGAAAACTACAAAATTATTTTTATAAAAATAACAGCGGAAGTTTTACCGTTAAAACTGTTGAACTACTCGATAGTAAAAGTACAGTAATACGTGTGGTTGCATAGTAGAACACGGTATTGATTATTGATGCTTACGTGAGAAGTCACTCAGTTTTGTTCAATTATTGCTACAGAAATCATTGCATAGTATCTCATATTATTTGATTCAATTATTGTCGATATTTTATATATTATTAAATCAATAATTGAGATAACAAAGTTATTAGTATTATTATTTATAATATTAACGATGTCTAGAAGTTCTGCCAAAGAGAGGTTTGGTCACCTAATTGCATGCCAATAGTGTAAGACCCCGAAATTTTTTTAAATAAAAAGGAATTTCCTTTATTTATTATTTTGAAATAGTAAGGGTGAATTTGATTAATGTGGTTAGTTATGGGTAAAATGCGCAAATATTTTAAATAAGCAGGTGGTTATAAAATATTCATTGTTGTCGGGGAATATTCGTTTGGTCGTGAATATTCGTACGACGGCGCAGCCATGTGTGGGCCCCATAACGGAAAGCGATTGGAGGAAGAAAACGACAAATATAAGCTGTTTAAAAATAACGGCGTAGTTGTTACCGTTTACACTGTTGGAATACCCGGTGGTTAAAATACAGTAATACGCGTTGTTGCACAGTAGCACACGGTATTGCACAGTATTTTGAATTATTGATCCTTACGTAAGAAGGCACTACTCAATAATTGTTACAGTAATTATTGTTCAGTATTTTATTTAATTGATTCAATAATTGCTGTGTTGATATTTTATATTACTGTTGTTTCAATAATTGTCATTGCACAGTATTTTTCATTATCAGATCAATAATCCATATTATTTGAATAATATTATCAGATAACATTATTGGCAATGTCTAGAAAGTTCTGTCAAGGAGAGGTTTGGTCATCTAATTGCGCGCCAGTAAGGAGAAATCCTTATTGGAAAGCCCCCTCTATCCTGGGAACGGCCTGGTTGTCAGTACTGTGATTCTGTAATATTATTTTTAATAATTAATTATTGATTATTATGATAAAGAAAATATTTATTTTATGTGGATATAGATGGAGAAAATTTTTAATGTGACAATTGTTGAAAATTAATATTTTATCTTTTTCTGATAAAATAATTCATTTAAATATATTATTTTAATAATATATTAACGATGATATTTTTACAATGAATGTGGGATATATGAATATATGAGGAGGTAGAGTATTTTTGTGGCATTAAATGTTTAACACATGTTTTGTGTGTCGGTGGACATAATTTTTGACCGAAAATTGAGTATAGACTGTAAAATCACCCGTTTGTGGATTTCGGTCAATTTTTATTTGAAATTTGGAAAAACTTTCTTCTGCAAAGTTGTAGAGAATTGAAATTCCTATAAAAAGTAGCGAGATTCGAATTTTCTAATAAAAGGGCTATTTATTGTGAATTATTGAAGTCTGGAGTTCCGAAATAATTAATTTTTGGAAGTTTTAATTATTATTTTCAACAAAAACGTTTTTCAAAGGTTGGTGGGCATCTTTAACATGTGTTTGATGGCTAAAATCAGATTCCTTGGTGGTTGGCTTGAATGTTTGGTAAATATTAATATTATATTAATTTAATCTCCTTTAGCGTTCTAGCATTTTCCTATAAATAGAGGGCTAAGTTATAATTGAAAATCACACCAGAAACATAAGCTTTCTCTCTACTTCTCTCTCTATATATCAAGCGTGTTCTTGTGAGTATACTTTGAGTGTTGCTATACGGTGCGAGTTTCTGTCAGCACTATACCGAAATTCAGTCAGAAGTACGGCTATTTTGAGGTAAGGGATGTTATTTTCTTCTTAAATGATATTATTTCTTCAATATCATTATGCTGAAATGTTGGTTGGAAATTTTTATCAAATTTGGAACTTTTTTTCATGTCGGGGTTACTATTCACGAGTTACTATTCGTGAGTTACTATTCACGAGTTACTATTCATGAGTTACTATTCACGAGTTACTATTCACGAGTACTATTCACAAAGCGTGAAGATGTTTTTTGTGAAATTTCTATCTTTTGGTGTCGGAGTTACTATTCACGTATACGTCACTATTCACGTATACGGCACTATTCACAAATACGGCACTATTCACCGAAAAATGAAATTTCTTCTTTTTGTCCAAAATATCTATTCTGGATACTAGCTTTAATTGTATCCATGTTTTGATCATTCTTGAATTTTACTTCAGTATGATTATTTATGAAGTATTTTTGAACTCGGATTGTTTAGAGTACGAATCCTTAATACTTGTTATTTTGTTTCACTGGATTCGTTTCCTTTAAAATATTTTTCATCATCCTCAGTCCTAAATGATGGTGTTACTGAATATCTTTGGCCTGTAGTGCAAAGATGGTTGATTTTATTATGAATATCTTTGGCTCGTAGTGCAAAGATGAACAGGTGTTGAGATGAACATGACCAACTGGTGATACAAATGAATATCTTTGGCCTGTAGTGCAAAGATGATTAAAGATGTATATTGATTGTTGTTACAGGGATGAAATATTGATGATGGACTTTTAAATCTTAGAAGACAGTAGAATTCATTCTCTACGTGACTAATCTAATGGATTGCTGTTTCCGCTGCATTTGTTGATCTAAAACTTGTTGTCTATTGTATTCTATTAGATTTTTCCCTGTTGAAGACTAACGATAATTTGTTGTATATTATCTTAGTCATAATATTCTTTACTGGGCTAGTTGAGCTCACCCTTTTCCTTGTTGTTCCATTTTCTTCTTAGGAGGTGAGAATATAGCAGGATCGAGTCGGGGTATGGAATGAAGGTTCTAGAGAGAGTTGTTTAGTAGTCCTCACCATTTTTGTAAAATAATGTATCAATAATTATGATGGGGATTTATTTGCGTGTGGATATTGTCTAGACGGCAATATCTGTATTTAAACTCACAGTATGTATTGTCGTATTTCACACGACATTTGTATTATTGAAGTTGTAGTTATTTCTGTACCATGTATTTGGCGACTCAGAATGGGTTGGGTGGAATGGACCTATTTTGGGGTCATCACAAATAGGGAGAAATCCTTATTGGAAAGCTCCCTCTTTCCTAGGAACGACCTGGTCGATTAATATTGTGAATTATAATAAAGGTGATAAGTTTTGTTTTATTATTATTATAAATGTAATAAAACAGAAAACTTTTTATATAAAACAGAATACTTTTTATAAAGTTTTATTTTATTTGATCATAAATAGAATATATTATATTTTATTATGCATAGTGTTTGCATGGTAAAATCTTTTTATATAAAACAGAATACTTTTTATAAAGTTTTATTTTATTTGATTATAAATAGAATATAATATATTTTATTATGCATAGTGCCTGTATAGTATTTGTATAGTAAATTTTTTTTATATAAAATAGAATACTTTTATAAAGTTATTTGTTTTATTAGATTATAAATAGAATATAGTATATTTTAGTATGCATAGTGTTTGCATAGTGCCTGCATAGTATTTGCATAGTAAAATCTTTTTATATAAAACAGAATACTTTTATAAAGATATTTATTTTATTAGATTATAAATAGAATATATTATATTTTATTATGCATAGTGCCTACATAGTGTTTGCATAGTAAAATCTTTTTATATAAAACAGAATACTTTTATAAAGTTATTTGTTTTATTAGATTATAAATAGAATATATTATATTTTATTTAAAAGATTTTATTTTATTAGAATATTTTATTAATATTGTATAGTAAATCAATATGGACCGTCCGTTTAAAAGTAAATCAATCTGGACCGTTCATGAATTAGTTAGTATTCAGTCCATTCTCCTATAAATAGAAGCTCATTCCTTCATTATTTCTTACGAATTCACCGAAACTCTAGATAGAGAAAGAAGAAAAATATTCTGCTACTTCACTACTCCTATATCCAGTTTCTTCTAAGGTAATAAGAGTGTAGTTGGGTCGAGCGGGGATAACAGGGGAATAGAACGGTGGTCTATAGCTGTTGAGGTTCTCCCTAAATAGTATGGAAATAATTTTATTGTGAACTCTAGATAAGTGTGTCGTATTGTATACGTCATTTGATATTTAATTTTGGTGAACCGAATAGGGTGAAGTGAACCCAACTTTGGAAGGGTGTTTTGCCACTATCATACAAGATGTCTAATGACATACAACCTTGTGTTATCATAAGACAGGGTTGTGCACATCCACTGGCTGAGTATATCTACGAGCACTACCTATATGATCTTGGAGTTTATTTGAAATATAATTTTCACTTGGAGACAGTGGAGATAGTTATATGTCAAGAGAAGACTCGCCATTGGAAAGAAGATGATAGTAATCTTCTCGTTTTTCTTTGGGATTTATTGGGTCAACTAAGGATAATTCTGTGGACATATGATATATATCATAACCTAGACGCGTGGTCTCCCATGTACGAAGGTTTCCTTAAGCACTTTCTAAATATTTTAATTTGTAAAATAATTATTGACTGTACCTTTATGTAAGGTGTAATTATGACATAAGTCAGAGTTGGTATATATATTTGTATTTAAACTCACAGTATACATGTCGTCGTATTTTGTATGACAGTTGTATAAATGAAGTTGTCAGTAGTGTATTTTTTGGCGACTCAAGATGGGTGATGTATACCTATATTGGGGGTGTCACATTTGGTATCAGAGCTTAGGGATATGGTCGCTGGCGGAGATATGAGTCTAGAAGTGGGAGGGGAGAGACGATTAATGTGACGCCCCCAAAATAGGTATGCATCACCCATCTTGAATTGTCAAATACATGGTACTAATTCAAATACAACTTGATTATACAACAGTCGTGTAAAATACTACAAAATACATGATGGGAGTTTTAATACAAATATTGTCATCTAGACAATATTCACACTCAATTTAGTCCTCATTACATTTATTATCACATTATTTAACATAATAGTGAGGACTACTAAGACACCATCTCAGACCATCACTCCGTTCCCCGACTAGTCCCGGCTACGTTCTCATTTTCTGAAGAGAACAGTGAAAGAAAGGGTAAGCTCAACTAGCCCAGTAAGAAATATTATGACTAAGATAATGCAGAATAAATTATCATTAGTCCTCAACAGTGTTAAACTGATAAAATAAAATAGACATCAAGTTTAACTACAGCGGAACATGCAATCCATTAAAAGAGGCAAGTAGAGAATAAAATCTACTATCTTTTATGATTTAAAAAGTTTTTTCATCACTTTTATCACTGAGACTCAGCTTAATAAATAATCCACATCATCCCAGCACAAAGGCCAAGGATATTCATTAGGGTCACGACCACAAATTATCCATGCACTACGGGCCAAGGATATTTGTGCATTCATCAATGGTCATGATCATGCCAACAACTATCAATCAATGCACTTCGGGCCAATGAGGACTTTTACCACATCATTTGTAATATTATGGTCATAATTACACCAAATAATCCCTGGTCATAATCATACCAAGTCCATCTATGCACTACAGGCCACAGATGACTTTCAAAAATAATAATAAAATGAGGATGATGACAATGATATAAGAATTCAATAAAAAAAAGTTCAAGAATTAATTTATTCAGGAACTAATAACGTCCAAATTGTCAACATGATACTTCTTTGTAATGTAAAATTCAAGAATGCTCAGAAGAATATTTCCATGAAAAGATATTGGATGAAACGCAAATATCAAGAATATTCCACTAATTTCATGGAGTGTAGAAGTCAAAACTTTAACCAACTGAGTATAATAAAGAATGGAATAACAAAAGAAATCACCATGCATGCGGTACTTCGTATAGACAGGTTATTCCATCAGAATAATAAATAACAACCAGTTCAGGCGTAATACGCACCGACAGGATATTCCAACAGAATAATAAAGAATGAAATACAACAGAAATCACCATGCATGCGGTACTTCGCATAGACAGGTTATTCCAACAGAATACTAAATGACGGAGCCAAGTCAGGTGAAATTCACACCAACAGGATGTTCCAACATAATAATAAAGACGGAACCAGGTCCGGCGTAAAGCACAGACAGGATATTTCAACAGAATAATATAGACGGAACCAGGTCCGGCGTAAAGCACAAACAGGATATTCTAACATAATAATAAAGAATGGAATACAAAAGAATTTCACCAAGTATAGGGTAGCCCGCGTATACAGGTTATTCCAACAGAATAATAAAGATGGAATAATAGAAGTTCTCTTCATGAATACAAAAGAAATAATACCCCTTACCGTAAAAGAAACTTGATATCGGAGTAGTGAAGTAGCAGAATACTTTTCTTCTCTCTCTCTATAGTTTCAGTGAATTTGTAAGAAATAATGAAGGAATGAGCTTCTATTTATAGAAGAATGGAATGAATAGTAACCAATCCATGAACGGTCCAGATTGATTTACTTTAATCGGACGGTCCATATTTAAAGCAAAATTATTTAAATAAAATATAATATATTCTATTTATAATTTAATAAAACGAATAACTTTTAAAAAGATTTTACTATGCAAACACTATGCAAGCACTATGCAAACACTATGCATAATAAAATATAATATATTCTAATTATTGTCTAATAAAACGGATAACTTTATAAAAGTATTCTGTTTTATATAAAAAGATTTTACTATTAGCCTAATAAAACGAATAACTTTATAAAAGTATTATGTTTTATATAAAAAGTTTTTCTGTTTTATTACGTTAATAATACGAATAAAACAAAACATCATCATCATTATTATTATTCACACTATTAATCGACCAGGTCATTCCCAGGAAAGAGGGGGCTTTCTAATAAAGATTTCTCCCTATTGGCGCGCAATTAGGTGACCAAACATCTCCTTGGTAGAACTTCTAGACATCGTTAATAATGCAAATAATAATATTAACAACTCCTTCATCTCAATTATTGATTTAATAACATATAAAATATCGACAATAATTGAATCAAAATGAGTGACTTCTCACATAAGTATTAATAATCAATATTGTGTGCTACTATGCAACCACGCATATTACTGTACTTTTACTACCGAGTAGTTCAACAGTATCAACGGTAAAACTTTCGCCGTTATTTTCATAAAAAATTTTTATCGCTTTCTCAATCCGACAATAATTCTGTTGTGGGGTCCACCAATGATTGTGTCGTCGTACGAATATTCCCTGACCAATCGAATATTATATAACAACTTGTGTACTTTGCAAAATTTATAAATATTACCCACAACTATAACATTATATCAAATTTATTCCATAATATTCAAAAATGATACTTATAGAAAATTTATTTTTATTCATAAAAGTTGGGGTCTTACAATCTCCCCTTCTTATGAAATTTTGCCCTCGAAATTAAAGTACGTACCTGGTATATCGAAGAGGTAAGGATACCTTGATTTCATTTCAGATTCTAACTCCTAGGTCATTTCCTCAACATCGTGGTTCCTCCATAACACTTTGACTATTAACCTTGGAGCGTAGAATATGTTCCTTCTTATCCAAGATTTGAACAGGAACCTCTTCATACATTAAATATTCCGCTATTTTGTCTGGTTCTAACTCAATAATATGGTTCGAGTCTTTCACATATTTACGTAACATGGATATATGAAAAATGTTATGAATACCAGACATACTTGGCGGTAAAGCAAGTCTATAGGCTACAGTCCCTACTCGATCAAGGATTAAAAATGGACCAATAAATTGAGGATTGAGCTTTCCTCTCTTTCCAAATCTCGTTACTCCTTTCCATGGAGCAACACTAACAACACATGATCTCCAATATCGAATTCCACGTCCTTTCGATGAAGATCAGCATAACTCTTTTGTCGGTCTAGTGAGGTTTTAATACGTTGTCGGATCGTTTGAATTTTTTCTGTAGTCATACATACCAACTCTGGACCCAACAATGTTGCTTCACCCACCTCATCCCAGCATACTGGAGAACGACACTTTCTTCCATACAACGCCTCGAATGGAGCCATGCCAATACTTGCTTGATAACTGTTGTTGTAGAAAAACTCCACCAATGGTAAGAACTTGTCCCAACTTCCATTGAAGTCAAGGACACAGAGTCTTAATAAATCTTCAAGAGTTTGAATAGTCCTCTCTGATTGTCCGTCCGTCTGAGGATGATAAGCCGAACTAAATCGTAAATCTGTGCCTATAGCTTTTTGCAAACTAACCCAAAATTGTGAAGTGAATCTTATGTCTCGATAAGAAACTATGGATACTGGAATACCATACAGTCTTACAATCTCGTTTATGTTCATACGAGCAAGACGTTCAAGTGTATAAGTTTCTCGTATTGGTAAGAAATGAGCAGACTTGGTCAATCTATCAACAATGACCCAAATTGCATCTATGCCTTGAGAAACCTTGGGAAGACCAGTAACGAAATCCATAGTAATGTGCTCCCACGTCCATTCTGGAATTTTAAGTGGTTGCAATGGACCTTTGGGTACTTGATGCTACGCTTTGACTCATTGACAAGTTAGACACCTTGAGATAAACAGTGCTATCTATCTCTTCATATTGCTCCACCAAAATGTATGATGAAGATCACGATACATTTTGGTACTCTCAGAATGGATTGCAAACGGTGTGTTCTGCGCCTCCATCATAATTTTATACTTTAAATCAAGGTCGTTAGGAACACAAAGTCTGGAGTTGACTCGAAGTATTCCTTCTTCATCGATTCTTGCTTCCGGCATAGCACCTTCTTGTACTTTCTTCCTCATATGCATCAGCTCCAGGTCTATAGCTTGAGCAGCTTTAACTTTATCGATTAAAGTCGTTCTACTCATATATTCGCCATCATCACATGGGTCCCTAGAGTCTTTAATTCTATCTCCATCCTTGGCAAGTCATACAAGATGGGCCTTTGCGTTGACAATATCGCACTTGTACCCGCATATGATCTTCTACTCAATACGTCAGCTACCACGTTTGCTTTTCCATTATGGTATTGGATGGTATGATCATAATCTTTCAACAGTTCAAGCCAACATCGTTGTCGCATGTTGAGTTCTTTTTGAGTGAAGAAATATTTGAGGCTTTTATGATCCGTAAAGATCTCCACTTTCTCCCCATACAAGTAATGCCTCCAAATTTTAAGTGCGAAGACAACAGCTGCCAACTCTAGATCATGAGTAGGATAATTCCTCTTATATTTTTTGAGTTGTCGAGAGGCATAGGCTATGACTTTCCCATGTTGCATGAGAACACATCATAACCCCTTGCCTGAAGAATCACTATAGATGACATATCCCTCCGAACCAGATGGTATTGTCAGAACAGGTACTGAAATGAGTCTTCTTTTGAGTTCTTGAAAACTCTTCTCACATTCCTCGTTCCAACTGAATTTTGTATCTTTTCGAGTCAGCTGAGTTAAGGGAGTAGCGATTCGAGAAAACCCTTCTACGAATCTCCGATAATAACCAGCTAAGCCGAGAAAGCTACGTACTTCGGTCACTAATTTAGGTTACTCCCAGCTTTGAATGGCTTCAATCTTTGCCGGGTCAACAGATATTCCATGACTTGATACCACGTGCCCAAGGAATGCTACTTCTTCAAGTCAGAACTCGTATTTCTTTAACTTGGCATAAAACTTATATTCACGAAGCTTTTGGAGTATCAGCCTCAAGTGTTGCTCATGATCTTCACGGCTTTTGGAATAAATAAGGATGTCATCAATAAAGACGACCACAAAGTGATCCAAATATTCCTTGAATACTCGGTTCATCATATCCATTAAGGCAACAGGAGCATTAGTCAATCCAAAAGACATGTTAGGAATTCATAATGCCCGTACCGAGTTTTGAAAGCCGTCTTTAGAATGTCATCGGTTCTAATATTCAATTGGTGATATCCTGGAACGAAGATCAATCTTTGAAAAGAATTTGGCGCCTTACAACTGGTTAAACAGGTCATCAATACCTGGCAATGGGTACCTATTTTTGATGGTGACATGATTCAACTCCCGATAATTAATACAAAGTCGCATACTCCCATCTTTCTTCTTCACGAATAGAACACGAGCACCCCAAGGAGAAGTACTAGGACGAATAAAGCCAATGTCTAACAATTCCTGCAATTGGGTCTTTAACTCCTGAAGTTCAATAGGAGCCATTCGATATGGGGCTTTGGAAATAGGTTTTGTACCAGGTTCAAGGTCGATACAAAATTCAATTTCACGCTCTAGGGGTAGGCCAGGAAGTTCTTCAGGGAATACGTCAGGAAATTCATTAACAATAGAAATAGCATTCAAAACTGATGTATTTTTGTTTAGATCCATGACATGAGCTGAGAAAGCTTGACATCCGTTTTTCAATAAACGAATAGCTTTATGGCTTGAGATGACAATGATTTATTTTAATGGTTTGGTTGCTTGAATTCGCATAATAGGTTGGTTAGGAATATGAAAGCTAACAACCTTACGAAAACAATTAATTTTTACATGATGAGTAGTTAACCAATCAATCCCTAGAATTACGTCAAATGCAAGTATTTTCAATGAAATAAGGTCGACGGGTAATGTAAGGTACCGATTTGAACCAAACAAGACTTATAAACAGTGGATGTAATGAAGGTTTCTCCCAACGGAGTTTCAACAGATAAGTCAAAGTCTAATTTCTCTGGAGTCAAATTTAAACGTTGAGCGCAAGTAGGAGAAATAAAAGAATGGGTAGAACCGGTATCAAATAAGGTAGATAATTCACTAGAATTTATGATAAGCTTACCCGTGATGACCTCGTTCGGGTTCCTTGCTTTCTGGGAGGTCACAACAAACGCTATCCCTTGAACAACCGATTTTGTCTTGTCTGGGACGGCCTTTGCTGCCTCCATCCCAGCTGGACTTGTCTTCGGTGCACGACAAAATCGGGTCAGGTGTCCTTCTCTTCCATAATTGTAACATGCTTTGGAGGGCATCGCACAGTTTGGACTGATGTGTCCCTCCCCTCCACATTTGAAGCATATGATAGGTGGTCGTTCTCCTTCCTTAACGACAGGTGCTAATGTTGACGTCTTTCCATCATTGTTAAATCTTCTTTTCTTGAAATGTCCATTCTTATTGTTTTGGCCATGATTACCACCGAAGTGGTTACCATTTCTGGCATGTTGATTCCCTCCACGCTTATTGTCACCACTTCGATGACTGCTATCGCTGGTATTATCATTTTGCCGGCTGCTCTCTTTTGGTTGGGTTGACTCATTATCGCACTCCAATAACTGAGCCCTATTAACAACATCTGAATACAAACATAGTTTATGAGAGATAAGATATTGACGTATCTCTGGTTTCAAACCTCTTAGAAATATTCGTGTCATTCTCTCCTCATTATCAACCAAATGGGACGTAAACCGGGACAGCTCGGCAAACTTGGCTTCGTACTGTGACACGCTCATGTTGTTTTGTTCCAGTTTAATGAACTCTACCTCTTTCATGTGACGAATACTTTTGGGAAAGTACTTGTCGTTGAACAGTTCTTGAAACTTCTCCCAAGACATCTTCAGTGCGGAAGATTGAGTATGCTTTACAGATTCCCACCAGTAATCTGCCTCTGCCCGAAACATGAAAGTGGCAAAGGGAACCTTTTGCTCCTCATTGCAACCCAAGACATCAAATATCTTATTGATCTTCTTTATCCACGTCTCCGCCTTAAGTGGCTTTAGCTCTCCAAAAAACTCCGGTGGTCCCAGCTCCTTGAACTATTTGGTTGTGACCGTCCGAGAGTTGCCAGTGTTTCCACCTGTATTTTGGACAGGAGCCGCTCTCTCCTTATGTTGTATGAAATGCATGAAGCCTAGGAACATTCCATCATTCATCATTTGGTCAGTGTTGTTGTTTGCATTAGGATTGTCGCCTTCCTGATGCACATTATCCTGATTATTGATCTGTGGAGACTCAACGGTCTCCTGTGCTCCATTGATGTTCTCAACACTCTCGAATGCCATTTTTAAATACTGCCACAAAACAAGAGTTAATTAACATATCACATATTCTCCCTATACTCTGATCGACCAATTAAATACCAAATAAACTTAGGTAGGTCATACTAGAGAAGGAATTCCCCGTCTCTCCCCTCCTAGTTCTTATTTCACATCTCAGTCAGGGATCATATCCCTAAGTTTTGATACCAACTGTGACGCCCCCAAAAAAGGTATACATCACCCATCTTGAGTAGCCAAATACATGGTACTAAATTCAAATACAACTTGATTATACAACAGTCGTGTAAAATACGATAAAATACATGTTATGAGTTTTAATACAAATATTGTCATCTAGACAATATCCACACTCAATTTAGTCCTCATTATATTTATTATCACACTATTTAACATAATAGTGGGGACTACAAAGACACCATCTCGAACCATCACTCCGTTCCCCGACTAGTCCCGGCTACGTTCTCATTTCCTGAAGAGAACAGTGAAAGAAAGGGTGAGCTCAACTGGCCCAGTAAGAAAAATATTATGACTAAGATAATGCAGAATAAATTATCATTAGTCCTCAACAGTGTTAAACTGATAAAATATAATAGACATCAAGTTTAACTGCAGCGGAACATGCAATCCATTAAAAGAGTCAAGTAGAGAATAAAATATACTATTTTTTATGATTTAAAAAGGTTTTTCATCACTTTTATCGCTGAGACTCAGCTTCATAAAAAATCCACATCATCTCTGCACTACGGCCAAGAATATTCATTACCACAAATTATTCATGCACTACGGGCCAAGGATATTTGTGTATTCATCAATGGTCATGATCATGCCAACAACTGTCCATCAATGCACTTCAGGCCAATGAGGACTTTTACCACATCATTTGTAACATTACGGTCATGATTACACCAAATAATCCCTGGTCATAATCATACCAAGTCCATCTATGCACTACAGGCCACAGATGACTTTCAAAAATAATATAAAAATGAGGATGATGACAATGATATAAGAATTCAATAAAAAAAAGTTCAAGAATTAATTTATTCAGGAACTAATAACGTCCAAATTGTCAACATGATACTTCTTTGTAAAGTAAAATTCAAGAATGCTCAGAAGAATATTTCCATGAAAAGATATTGGATGAAGCGCAAATATCAAGAAGAATCCACTAATTTCATGGAGTGTAGAAGTCAAAACTTTAACCAACTGAGTATAATAAAGAATGGAATAACAAAAGAAATCACCATGCATGCGGTACTTCGCATAGACAGGTTATTCCATCAGAATAATAAATAGTCAGGCGTAATACGCACCGACAGGATATTCCAACAAAATAATAAAGAATGGAATACAACAGAAATCACCATGCATGCGGTACTTCGCATAGACAGGTTATTCCAACAGAATACTAAACGACGGAACCATATCAGGTGAAATTCACACTAGCAGGATGTTCCAACATAATAATAAAGACGGAACCAGGTCCAACGTAAAGCACAGACAGGATATTCCAACAAAATAATAAAGACGGAACCATGTCCGACGTAAAGCACAGACAGGATATTCCAATAGAATAATAAAGAATGGAATACAGAAGAATTTTACCAAGTATAGGGTAGCCCGCGTATACAGGTTATTCCAACAGAATAATAAAGATGGAATAATAGAAGTTCTCTTCATGAATACAAAAGAAATAATACCCCTTACCGTAAAAGAAACTTGATATCGGAGTAGTGAAGTAGCAGAATACTTTTCTTCTCTCTCTCTCTATAGTTTCAGTGAATTTGTAAGAAATAATGAAGGAATGAGTTTCTATTTATAGAAGAATGGAATGAATAGTAACCAATCCATGAACGGTCCAGATTGATTTACTTTAATCGGACGATCCATATTTAAAGCAAAATCATTTAAATAAAATATAATATATTCTATTTATAATCTAATAAAATGAATAACTTTTAAAAAGATTTTACTATGCAAATACTATGCAAGCACTATGTAAACACTATGCATAATAAAATATAATATATTCTAATTATTGTCTAATAAAACGGATAACTTTATAAAAGTATTCTGTTTTATATAAAAAGATTTTACTATTAGCCTAATAAAATGAATAACTTTATAAAAGTATTATGTTTTATATAAAAAGTTTTTCTGTTTTATTACGTTAATAATACGAATAAAATAAAACGTCGTCATCATTATTATTATTCACACTATTAATCGACCAGGTCGTTCCCAGAAAAGAGAGGACTTTCCAATAAGGATTTCTCCCTATTGGCGTGCAATTAGGTGACCAAACCTCTCCTTGACAGAACTTCTAGACATTGTTAATAATGCAAATAATAATATTAACAACTTCGTCATCTCAATTATTGATTTAATAAAATATAAAATATCGACAATAATAGAATCAAACTGAGTGACTTCTCACATAAGCATTAATAATCAATATCGTGTGCTACTATACAACCACGCGTATTACTGTACTTTTACTACCGAGTAGTTCAACAGTATCAACGGTAAAACTTCTGCCGTTATTTTCATAAAAATATTTTTATCGTTTTTCTCAATCCGACAATAATTCTGTTGTGGGGTCCACCAATGATTGTGCCGTCGTATGAATATTCCCTGACCAATCGAATATTATATAATAACTTGTGTACTTTACAAAATTTATAAATATTACCCATAATTATAACATTATATCAAATTTATTCCATAATATTCAAAAATGATATTTATAGAAAATGTATTTTTATTCATAAAAGTTGGGGTCTTACAAGTAATATACTTCGCTAGTGTGTGACTTACCTAAGCTGAAATTGTTTACTTGATAAGTTGACAAATTATGATATGTCAATTAACCTTTGTTTTGAAGGAATATTTTAGAATGATATCTGAAATACAGAAGATGGGCAATAGAAAAATTATGATACAGAGAAAATAACCGGGAATGTATAATACGAAAAGAAAGCAAGGTATTCTCATTTCTTCGAATATCAGGTACGTACATAAATTTTGAGGGCGAAATTTCATAAGAAGGGGAGATTGTAAAACCCCAAATTTTACGAATAAAGATTTAATTTTCTCAAAATATTTTTTTCAAAATTATGGTGTGGATTTGAGATAATGTTATAGTTGTGGGTAATATTTATAAATTTTGAAAAGTATGCAAGTTGTTGTATAATATTTGATTGGTCGGAGAATATTCTTTTTGTCGGGAATATCCGTACGACGGTTCAATCATTGGTGGACCCCACAACGGAATTATTGTCGGATTGAGAAAACGACAAAAATATTTTTATGAAAATAACGGCGGAAGTTTTACCGTTAAATCTGTTGAACTACTCGGTAGTAAAAGTACAGTAATACGCGTGGTTGCATAGTAGCACACGGTACTGATTATTGATTCTTACGTGAGAAGTCACTCAATTTTGTTCAATTATTACTATAGTAATTGTTGCATAGTATCTCACGTTATTTGATTCAATTATTGTCGATATTTTATATATTATTAAATCAATAATTGAGATAACAAAGTTATTAGTATTATTATTTGCAATATTAACGATATTTAGAAGTTCTGCCAATGAGAGGTTTGGTCACCTAATTGCGTGCCAATAGGGAGAAATCCTTATTGGAAAGCCCCTTCTTTCCTGGGAACGACCTGGTCGATTAATATTGTAAATTATAATAAAGGTGATAATTTTTATTTTATTATTATTATAAATGTAATAAAACAGAAAACTTTTTATATAAAACAAAATACTTTTTATAAAGTTTTATTTTATTTGATTATAAATAGAATATATTATATTTTATTATGCATAGTGTTTGTATAGTAAAATCTTTTTATATAAAACAGAATACTTTTTATAAAATTTTATTTTATTTGATTATAAATAGAATATAATATATTTTATTATGCATAGTGCCTGCATAGTGTTTGCATAGTAAATTTTTTTTATATAAAATAGAATACTTTTATAAAGTTATTTATTTTATTTGATTATAAATAGAATATATTATATTTTATTATGCATAGTGTTTGTATAGTAAAATCTTTTTATATAAAACACAATACTTTTTATAAAGTTTTATTTTATTTGATTATAAATAGAATATAATATATTTTATTATGCATAGTGTTTGCATAGTAAATTTTTTTTATATAAAATAGAATAATTTTATAAAGTTATTTGTTTTATTAGATTATAAATAGAATATATTATATTTTAGTATGCATAGTGTTTGTATAGTAAAATATTTTTATATAAAACAGAATACTTTTATAAAGTTATTTATTCTATTAGATTATAAATAGAATATATTATATTTTATTATGCATAGTGTTTGCATAGTGCGTGCATAGTGTTTGTATAGTAAAATCTTTTTATATAAAATAGAATACTTTTATAAAGTTATTTGTTTTATTAGATTATAAATAGAATATATTATATTTTATTTAAAAGATTTTATTTTATTAGAATATTTTATTAATACTGCATAGTAAATCAATATGGACCGTCCGTTTAAAAGTAAATCAATCTGGACCGTTCATGAATTAGTTACTATTCAGTTCTTTCTCCTATAAATAGAAGCTCATTCCTTCATTATTTCTTACGAATTCACTGAAACTCTAGAGAGAGAAACTATAGAGAGAAAGAAGAAAGGTATTCTGTTATTTCACTACTCCTATATCCAGTTTCTTCTAAGGTAATAAGAGTGTAGCTGGGTCGAGAGGGAATAACAGGGGAATAGAATGGTGGTCTATAGATGTTGAGGTTCTCCCTAAATAGTATGGAAATAATTTTATTGAGAACTCTAGATAAGTGTGTTGTATTGTATAAGTTATTTGATATTTAATTTTGGTGAACCGAATAGGGTGAAGTGAACCCAACTTTGGAAGAGGTGTTTTGCCACTATCATACAAGATGTCTAATGACATACAACCTTGTGTTATCATAAGACAGGGTTGTGCACATCCACTGGCTGAGTATATCTATGAGCACTACCTATATGATCTTGGAGTTTATTTGAAATATAATTTTCACTTGGAGACAGTAGAGATAGTTATATGTCAAGAGAAGACTCACCATTGGAAAGAAGATGATAGTAATCTTTTCGTTTTTCTTTGGAGTTTATTGGGTCAACCAAGGATAATTCTGTGGACATATGATATCTATCATAACCTAGATGCATGGCCTCCCATGTACGAAGGTTTTCCTTGAGCACTTTCCAAAGATTTTAATTTGTAAAACAGTTATTAATTGTACCTTTATGTAAGGTGTAATTGTGATATGAGTCAGAGTTGGAATATATATTTGTATTTAAACTCACAGTATACATGTCGTCGTATTTTGCACGACAGTTGTATAAATGAAGTTGTCAGTAGTGTATATTCTGGCGATTCAAAATGGGTGAGTATACCTATTTTAGGGGCGTCACAATCAACATGAGGATGATGACAATGACATAATAATTTAATAAAACAAGTTCAAGAATAAATATTAAAGATTTATAAATTAATTTATCCATGAACCAATAACGTCCAAATTGTCAACATGGTACTTCTTTGTGGAGTAAAAATTTAAGAATGCTCAAAAGAATATTTTCATGAAAAGATACTGGATTAAGCGCAAATATCCAGGATAATCTATTAATTTCATGGAGTATAGAAGCCAAAACTTTTACCAACTAAGTATAATAGAATATATGAAACTGCAAATGGATTTTCGTTCGCCATGCGGTAATCCACGTAGACAGATTATTTTCACAAGTTAATAAGGAATGAATACAAAGGATCATTCACCATCCATGCAGTAATCCATATAGACAGGTTATTCCAACACAGTAATAAAGAATTGTGAATGATCCTGGTTCTGTTCTTTATTATTCTGTTAGAATATCCTGTCTGTGCAGATTACGCATGACCTGCTTCCGTTCTTTATTATTTTGTTGGAATATCCTGTCTGTGCGGATTACGCATGACCTGGTTCCATTCTTTATTATTCTGTTGGAATAATCTGTCTCTGCGAAGTACCGCATACATGGTGAAATTCTTCTGTTATTCCATTCTTTATTATTCTGTTGGGAATAACCTGTCTGTGCGGTCTATCGCATGCATGGTAAATTCTTCTGTTATTCCATTCTTCATTATTCTGTTGGAATAACCTGTCTATGTAGATTCCCGCATGCATGGTGAATGATTCTTTGTATTCATTCTTTATTAAATTGTGGAAATGATCTATCTACGTGGATTACCGCATAGCGGGTGAAAATCCATTTGTAGTTTTGTATATTCTATTATACTCATCTGGGATATCATTTCTTTTGTACTTGTCATGGAATATCATTTTCTTTGGTATTTTTTTTATGAGTTACTATTCATGGGTTACTATTCACCCAGTTACTATTCACTCTGGTATTATTCACTCGGGTATTTGGGGCACTTTTCGTTCCGGAGGACTATTCAAGAGTTACTATTCATGGGTTACTATTCACCCGATTACTATTCACTCTAGTATCATTCACTCGGGTATTCAGGACGCTTTTTTTGTCGGAGTACTATTCACGAGGTACTATTCCCGAAGTACTATTCACGGGATACTATTCACCCAAAAAATATATTTCTTTTCTGTCCACATTAGTTTTGGTACATGAATATTATTCTTGAATTTTACTCCACAAAGCAGTATCATGTTGACAATTTGAACGTTATTGATTTCTGGATAAATTAAATTATAAATCTTTAAAATTTATCCTTGAATTTGTTTTACTGAATTATTATGTCATTGTCATCATCCTCATGCTTATATTGTGATTAAAGTTATCTTTGGCTTACATACATAGATGGACTTGGTATGATTATGACCAGGGATTATTCGGTATATTCATGACCAGAATGTGATGAATGATGTGGTAAAAGTCCTCATTGGCCTATAGTTCATTGATGGACAGTTGTTGGTATGATTATGACCAGAAATTATTCGGTATAATCATGACCATTAATGATTACATGAATATCCTTGGCTATGGTGCAGGGATGATTCGATTTTATTTATTAAGCCGAGTCTCAGCGATAAAGTTGATGAAAAACTTGTTAAATCATAGAAGATAGTAGATTTTATGCTCTTCTTGACTCTTCTAATGGATTGCTTATTTTCGCTACAGTTGTTGATCTAAAACTTGTTGTTTATTGTATTCTATCAGTTGTTATACTGTTGAAGGCTAAGGATAATTTATTCTGCATTATCTTAGTCATAATATTTCTTACTGGGCTAGTTGAGCTCACCCTTTCTTTCATTGTTCTCTTCAGGAAATGAGAATATAGCTGGGACGAGTCGAGGAATGGAGTGATGGTCCAGGATAAATGGCTTTAGTAGTCCTCACTATTCTACGGAATAATGTGATAATAATTATAATGAGGACTCCATTGAATGTGGATATTATCTAGATGACAATATTCTTGTTTAAACTCTCAGCTATGTTTTGTCGTATTTTACACGACTGTTGTATAATTAAGTTGTATTTCAATTTATGTACCATGTATTTGGCGACTCAAGATGGGTGATGTATACCTGTTTTGGGGACATCACAGTTGGTATCAAAGCTTAGGGATATGATCCCTGGCTGAGATGTGAGACAAGAACAAGAAGGGGAGAGACGGGAAATTCCTTCGCTAGTATGACCTACCTAAGTTTATTTGTTATTTAATTGGTTGGTCAGAGTATAGAGATAATATATGACATGTTAATTAACCCTTGTTTTGTGAGAGTGTTTGAGAATGGCATCTGAAAATGTTGAGATAAGCAATGAAGTACATGAGACCGTTGAGTCACCAATGATCAATACCCAGGATAATGTACAACAGGAAAACAATAATCCTCAAGTAAACAACAACACCGATCAGATGATGAGCGATGGGATGTTCAGAGGTTTTATGCAATTCATGCAATATCAGGCGAGAGAGACTCCTGTTCAAAATACAGGTGGAAACAATGGCAACCCACGGCTGGTCACTGCTAAGCAGTTCAAGGAGCTGGGACCGCACGAGTTTTTGGGAAAGCCAGAAACACTTAAGGCGGAGATGTGGTTAAAGCAAATCACCAAGATATTTGATGTCTTGGGATTCTCCGAGGATAAAAGGTTCCCTTTGCCACCTTTATATTGCGTGAAGAGGCAGATTACTGGTGGGAATCTGTAAAACGTACCCAGCCTGACGAACTCAAGATATCTTGAGAGAAGTTCCAAGAGCTGTTCAGCGACAAGTACTTTCCCGAGAGTATTCGTCACATGAAGGAGGTGGAGTTTATCAGGTTGGAGCAAAATAATATGACTGTATCGCAATACGAGGCTAAATTTGCGGAGTTATCCTGGTTTTCATCCCATTAGGTCGATAATGAAGAGCGAATGACGCGAATATTTCTAAGAGGTTTGAAATCCGATATACGTCAATACCTCATTTCTCATAAACTTTGTTTATATTCAGATGTTGTGAACAGGGCTCAGTTATTGGAGCGCGATAATGAGTTAGCACAACCAAAAGGCAACGACCAACAACATGATAATAATCGTACCAGTGGCAACAGCCATCGGAACAATGATAACCATCGTGGGGGAAATTATCATGCCAAGAATGGTAACCACTTCGGTGGTAATCACGGCCAAGATAATAGGAGTGGAAATTTCAAGAAGAGAAGGTTCAACAACGATGAAAAGATTGCAGCACCAACACCCATTTTCAAGGAAGGAGAACGACCACCAATTGTATGCTTCAAATGCGGAGGGGAGGGACATATCAGTCCAAGTTGCACGATGCAGTCCAAAGCATGTTACAATTATGGAAAAGAAGGTCACCTAGCCCGATTTTGTCGTGCACCAAAGTCAAGTCCAGCTGGGACGGTGGCACCAAAGGCGGATACGGACAAAACAAAGTCGGTGGTTTCAGGAAGAGCATTTTTTGTGACTTCTCAAAAAGCGAGTAACCCGAACGAAGTTAGCACGGGTTAGTTAATTATAAATTCTTGCAAAGTCTATACCTTATTAGATACCGGTTCTACCCATTCTTTTATCTCTCTTGCTTGCGCTCAACGTTTAAATTTAACTCTAGAGAAGTTAGACTTTGACTTATCGATTGAAACTTCGTTAGTAGAAACCTTCATTTCATGTGCTATCAAAGTCTTGGATGAGAGTCACAGTTTTGAATGATATTTCTATTGTTAATAAATTTCCTGACGTATTCCTGAAGAACTTCTTAGCCTACCCCTAGAGCATGAAATCGAATTTTGTATTGACCTCAGTACAAAACTCATTTCTAAAACCCTCAAATATTTTTCTTCACCCAAAACGAACGTAACATACGCCAAAGATGTTGGCTCGAGCTGTTGAAGATTACGACTATACCATTCAATATCATTGTGGAAGAGCGAACGTGGTAGCTGACGCGTTGAGTAGAAGATCGTATGCGTTTACGAGTGCGATGTTGTTAACACAAAAACCCATTTCGTATAACTTACAAATGATGAAGATAGAGTTAAAGACTCTAAGGACCCATGTGATGATGTCAAATAATATGAGTAGAATCGACGTTAACAGATAAAGTTAAAATCGTTCAAGCTACACACCCGAAGCTGATGAATGTGAAGAAGAAGGTTCAAGAGGGCGTTATTCTAGAAGCAAGAATCGATGAATAGAGGAAATCTCAACCCTCGATTTAATTGGCCCATTTGAAATCCTCGATCGAGTAGGAATTGTGGCCTATAGACTCGCTTTACTACCAAGTATGTCGCGTGTTCATAACATTTTTTTTCATATCGAGGTTACGTAAATATGTGGATGACCCAAACCACATTATTGAATTGGAACTAGACGAGATAGCAGAAGATTTAACGTATGAGGAGATGCGTGTTAAAATCTTGGATAAGAAGGATCACATTCGATACTTACAGGTTATACCTAATCTGAAATCATGTCAAAGTATCCTCACCTATTCGACATACCAGGTACGTACGTAAATTTCAAGGGCAAAATTTCATAAGGAGAAGAGATTGTGAGACCCCAAATTTTATGAATAAAGATTTAAATTTCTCGAAATATTTTTTTGAATATTATGGTGTGGATTTGATATAATGTTATAGTTGTGGGTATTATTTATAAATTTTGCAAAGTATGCAATTTGTTATAAAATAATCTTTTGTCGGGGAATATCCGTACGACGGCACAATCATTGGTGGACCCCACAACGAAAGTATTGTCGTAGTTAAAAAATGACAGAATTATCTTTTTATAAAAATAACGGCGAAAGTGTTACCGTTAAAACTGTTGAACTACTCGGTAGTAAAAGTAGAGTAATACGCATGGTTGCATAGTGGCACACAGTATTTATTATTGATGTTTACGTAAAAAGTCACTCAGTTATACACAATTATTGCTGCTGTAATTGTTGCATCATATCTCTCATATTATTGATTCAATTATTGTCACAGTATCATCTGTATAATATGTTATATTATTAAATCAATAATTAAGATGACAAAGTTATTCATATTATTATTTGCAATATTGACAATGTCTAGAAGTTCTGTCAAGGAGAGGCTTGGTCATCTAATTGCGCGCCAATAAGGAGAAATTCTTATCGGAAAGCCCCTCTTTCTTGGGAACAACCTGGTTGTTAAATATTGTGAGTTATAATATTAATGATGAATAAGTTCGTGTTAATTAAAGATAAAATTGATAATTCCATTGTGTGGGAATTATTAGTGTTAGTGGAAATTGACATTTATTTTGATGATAATTGATGTCTGGAAGTTATATTGATCAATCGGGTAATTCACAGGATAAATGAGCAATTAATTGCTATTAATTCACATGTTTATAACTATGTGTTCACATATGTGTACTATTGATTCACATGATTTACTATTAGGGGAGTTAGTGCAAGATTGATAATACTTGCATGACTAAGTTAAAAATAGAGGTATAGATGAAGGTACTATACTATAATTAATTTTTTCACATGTTTAGAACTATTGAGTTACATGATTTACTATTGATTCACATGATTTACTATTAGGGGAGGTGGTGCAAGTTTGATAATACTTGCAGGACTAAATTAAAAATGAAGAAAAAGAGGAAGGTATTATACTGTAATATTTTGAGCCCCAAAATGTGCAATTATTGAAACTATATTTTCCTATAAATAGAAGTTCATTCCTTCATTATTTTTCACCAATTCACTAAAGCTATAGAGCAATTATTATAGAGAGAAAGAAGAAGAGAAGTCTGCTACCCCACTATTCCAGTATCCAGTTTCTTCTAAGGTAAGGGGTATTATTCCTTTGTATTCATGAAGAAAGTTACTTTCTTTCAATACTCGTAAGGGTTGTTATTCCATTCTTTATTATTATGTTGGAATAACCTGTCTATGCGAAGTACCGCATACATGGTCAAATTCTTCTGTTATTCCACTCTTTATTATTCTGTTGGAATAACCTGTCTGTGCGGTTTATCGCATGCCTGGTGAATTCTTCTGTTATTTCATTCTTTATTATTCTGTTGGAATAACCTGTCTGTGCGGTTTATCTCATGCCTGGTGAATTCTGTTGTTATTTCATTCTTTATTATTCTGTTGGAATATCATGTCTGTGCGGATTACGCATGACCTGGTTCCGTTCTTTATTATTCTGTTGGAATATCCTGTCTGTGCAGATTAAGCATGAACTGGTTCCATTCTTTATTATTCTGTTGGAATATCCTGTTTGTGCGAATTACGCATGACCTGGTTCCATTCTTTATTATTCTGTTGGGAATACTCTGTATGTGCGGTCTATCGCATGCATGGTGAATTCTTCTGTTATTTCATTCTTTATTATTCTGTTAGAATAACCTGTCTATGTGGATTACCACATGCATGGTGAATGATCCTTTGTATTCATTCTTTATTAAATTGTGAAAATGATCTATCTACATGGATTACCGCATGGTGGGTGAAAATCCATTTGCAGTTTTGTATATTCTATTATACTCATCTGCGATATCATTTCTTTTGTACTCGTCATGGAATATCATTTTCTTTGGTATTTTTTTTACGAGTTACTATTCATGGGTTACTATTCACCTGGTTACTATTCACTCTAGTATTATTCACTCGGGTATTCGGGGCACTTTTCGTACCGGAGTACTATTCAAGAGTTACTATTCATGGGTTACTTTCACTCGATTACTATTCACTCTAGTATCATTCACTCGGGTATTCGTGACACTTTTCGTGTCGGGGTACTATTCCCAAAGTACTATTCACGGGATACTATTCACCCGAAAAATATATTTCTTTTGTGTCCAAATTATTTTTGGTACCTAAATATTATTCTTGAATTTTACTCCACAAAGCAGTATCATGTTGACAATTTGGACGTTATTGATTTCTGGATAAATTAAATTATAAATTTTTAAAATTTATCCTTGAACTTGTTTTATTGAATTATTATGTCATTGTCATCATCTTCATGCTTATATTGTGATTAAAGTCATCTTTGGCTTACGTGCATAGATAGACTTGGTATGATTATGACCAGGGATTATTCGGTATACTCATGACCGTAATGCGACGAATGATGTGGTAAAAGTCCTCATTGGCATGTAGTTCATTGATGGACAGTTGTTGGTATGATTATGACCAGGGATTATTCGGAATAATCATGATCATTGATGATTACATGAATATCCTTGGCCGTGGTGCAGGGATGATTCGATTTTATTTATTAAGTTGAGTCTCAGCGATAAATTTGATGAAAAACTTTTTAAATCATAGAAGATAGTAGATTTTATGCTCTACTTGACTTTTCTAATGGATTGTTATTTCCGCTGCAGTTGTTGATCTAAAACTTGTTGTTTATTGTATTCTATCAGTTTTTATACTGTTGAAGGCTAAGGATAATTTATTCTGCATTATCTTAGTCATAATATTTCTTACTGGGCTAGTTGAGCTCACCATTTATTTCATTGTTCTCTTCAGGAAATGAGAATATAGCTGGGACGAGTCGGGGAATGGAGTGATGGTATAGGATAAATGGCTTTAGTAATCCTCACTATTCTACGGAATTATATGATAATAATTGTAATGAGGATTCCATTGATTGTGGATATTGTCTAGATGACAATATTCTTGTTTAAACTCTCAGCTATGTTTTGTCGTATTTTACACGACTGTTGTATAATTAAGTTGTATTTGAATTTATGTACCATATATTTGGCGACTCAAGATGGATGATGTATACCTATTTTGGGAGCGTCACATACTAAATGCTATATAAACATAGTAAACTAACTATTAATTTTTCAATTTTTCAATTTTTCAATTTTTTAATTTTTTTTAATTTTTTATTTTAAAAAAAATCTGAATGCAAAAACTAAATGTAACTATACGAACTACAATGTAAATAATTAACTATATGCAATACGACACTAAAATGCCCCCAAACTTAAACTAGACATTGTCCTCAATGGCTGAAATAGAAAAAAGTAAAGCAGAGGACTTCCCTAAAAATATAGCAATCCTCCTCCTTGTCCGCTAAGTTTGGAGAATAGGCTAGGCATATGAAACAAATTGGGCACCACACTTGAATTGGGCTTGAATAATCTTTTCATAATCTTTTGCCTGTCCATTGAACTTCTAATACCTGCAAAGAAGAGAGACAACATGGATTAGAATAGCACTTTAGATTATAAGAGAACTTAATAAGCAAAGTAATTCCTATCTACTAAATAAACTAGTAAAGTATATAAATATAAAAATTCTTGGGTTGCCTCCCAGTCAGCGCTTGATTTACAGTCTTTCAACCTGACTTTGTCTGGTAACGCTATCCAATCCCTCTTCGATAGTTAAGGAACCCTCCATCCATCGGAAAAAATGTAAATTTTGGTGAGTTCCCATTTGTGATGGCTTTCGAATTAAAGTCACCTAGCATGCTTTGTTTAAATAAGTGCCAAATTGAGAATGTTGAATAACTAAGTTTTTTTCCGTCCGTTGAGTCTATGATTAGATTGAGGCTTTGAGGCTTGGCAAGCACAACGGGCTCTTCTTCTATCTTCTCCTCCTCATCCCACCATGGCTTCACATTTGTACTGGCTCTCATGTCAAAAAGAGCCTTGTCGACGACATGACTACCAAGTGGGCACGGTTTTGTAAATCTAACTGGACCCTTGATCTTTGGCGGAGAAGGAACTTGGGGCACTAATAACATCGGCTCATCCTCGTTGGTTCTCACAGTTAGTTCTTCACCAACCTTATTTTCATTATCCCCACTTGTCTCCTCTTTTTCACCATCTCCTATCTCATCCAGTTGTAGATTTGGTTCGGGTACTTTGCCAATCTCGGAATCCTCATCATAACACCAATTGTTTTGAGGATAGTTGTTCAAGGCTTTGAGCATTTTATCCATCTGGTTCTGCAGATTCTGAATTGACCGCTCTTGATTAATCCTCCTCTCCTCATTTGATGCTACGAACTTGGACAACAATTCCTCCAACCTTGAATTATTTGTCTCAGTTTTGGAATCCATGTACTGAGGACCATGGGTTGAAGTAATGATGAGTTGTGGCAATGGAGGTTGACATAAGAATTTTGAAGTGTATGTTGGATTTGGAGCAGAGTATTGATCTTGATAGTTATAGCTCCATGGTGTATCTGGGTGATACCCCCAAACTTTATTATAATTGGCATATGCACAATTGTTAAGGTAGTCACCACCATACTGTACTGACCTAAGACTGATGGTGCATTGATTACTCGGGTGATTGTCAGCACAATAATTACAAGTAACTGATATCCTTCGATTACGTTAGGCTGCAACAACGTCCAACCTCCTCGAAAGTGTCTCAAGTTGTGCTGATAATGCAGAAAATACATTGAATCCATCAATCCCCGTGTCCCTTGGTTGAGTCATATTCGAATATGGCCTTTGATAATTGCATCCAACCATGGTACCTGAAAAGAGAGAAAAATAGGAAGGTAATAAAATATTAAAAAAATGTTTAAATTAAGACTAATTTGATTGAAGCTAATATTGGCAAAAATATATTAACTAATTCCCCAGCAACGGCGCCAAAAACTTGTTGGGTAAAATCTAATAATGCACAACACGCAAGTATACGTGGTCAACGAGTAATAAAGTGAAAGTAGAGTATCGTTCCACGAGGAATTATTAATATAAATTACCAAATATTAACCCTTAACCAAACTAATTTTATTTAAACAACCAATTTAAGATTATGAATTAAATTATCTAATTACACTAATTCTAATTACCAAAAATTAAAAATCAGATTATGGAGATTTAAGATCACAACTTCACTTATTGCTTCATTTAGGTTAACACACTTCTCATCAATTATTTTCTATCCTAAATTTTTAATCAATAACACTAAAGCAGATAAAACCACCTCTCGATGCATAATACTCATACTTACTTAAATCCACAATTGATAGAATTAAGCAAGACACCCTAATTAACTAATCCACTATATCTCTATGTAAATTACAATTAAAAAGAATTTAAAGCACAAGTCCTCTATAAGATTACATATGGCGTAAAGACATATCTCTATCCTAAACACGAATCATGAATTCCATCTATGCAGAAATCACAAACACATGCTATCATGATCAGATCTAAATCTATACTTCATCTCTCGAGTTCATATAGATTATCACGGTAATTAATGGCCAATCAATTAAACAATTAAGTCCAAATCACAATAGACAATCCTCATAATAGAACATAGTAATTGATAGCGAAGCATATTAAAATAAATTACACAATAAGATCCATTGTAATCTCAAACAAAGAATTAGTTCATTGAATTAAAACTTAAGAATCCACACTTGAAATAACATTGAAAGACAAAAATAAGAGTCGAGTGAAGAATAAATCTGTTGTCAGCAAATCTCCATCTTCCTCAAGCTCCTACTCTTTATCTTCAATGGTCTCCAAGTTGCTTTAATCTCCAAAACTAATAAGAACTAGGGTTTTTTCCCAATCTACTCTAATCTAATCTAATGGAATCCTCCAAAACTTTCATCTAATCCTTGTAATTCTCCTCCTTTTATATGCCTCTTTATATGCCTTTAAATCCTCTTAGAAGTCCTTGAATCAAACAGCTCGAACCAATCCTTCTTGAACTCAAATTCCGATAAAATTCGCTTTTTCTACGCGTACCCATGCCCCAGCTTGCATGTTACCTTGAAAATAGCAAGCCCCGGCTTGCTATGCTATTCTTTTTGAACTCAGGACCCCAAGCCCCGACTTGGGTATAAGGCATAAAATGGCAAGTCCCGGCTTGGGTATAAGCTGTTAGTTATTTTTCTACTGTAGTGTCCTCTGGTAAAACGGCCATAACTTTTGATCCGGGAAGAGTTAAGGGGCCTGCCACCTATCAAATCGAAGCTATCGACGAGCTCTACAACTTTAATTCTTTGAGAATTGAGAAATAACGAACGAATGAAGGTCTAAATTGGAATGGAAGTGATTGCTATGCAAATGGCCACCCAAAATAGTGAAGTTCAACGTCTGTTGGTACAAATGTCATAACTCTTGCATCCGAACTCCGATTGAAATGATTCAAGATATTTCGGAAAGCTAAGAAGAAGATCTACAATATAATCCAAGTTCCAAGCCAAGAACATGAAATGAACATGAAAGCCCAAATGATGTCCGAAATTGTTTTTCTTTGCATTTTCATACCAATAATCACTCACACAGCTCCCAAACATATAATCTACAAAATGAACACAAAATGCATGAAACGTAACTGATAAAAATGAGATTAAGCAAATCATTCAAGTAATAGATACTTGGATAAGTAGGTATAAAACCTACTTATCACACATGATAAGATTGTTGATCATGATCCAAAGGTTTAGTTTAAAGCTTATTTTGGCACTCATTCAAAGGCTGATAATGTTGAGAATAACATGTCTGAATGCTTCAATGCTTGGATTATCAAAGCTATGTACATTATTACTAACTTACTATAAATTGTATTATTGTAATGTTCTTGCAATATAATCAATGTTTCAGGAAATTCATGATCAATTTATGATTAGATTGCATCAGAAAAGGGATGTTATGCTTAAGTTAGAGGATTTAATTTGTCCAAGAATTAAGAAAAAACTTGATGCAACCATCATTGCCTTTGCCCATTGTGATCCACTTTAGGATGGAAAAATCTCATTCCAAGTCAAGGAAAGAGGTAAAGCATTTACTGTGAATCTTAAGGATAGAACTTGTGCTTGTAGAGTGTGAGACCTTACTAGCATCTCATGTTGTCTCAGCAATTTAATCAATTTATCAAAATCCAATAGACTATGTAGCCACTGGTATAGTAGATATACTTACCTCAAGACTTATAGTCATACTTTTGAAGTATTAAATGGTGAAGATTTCTAGGAATTCACACACTGTGACATTATGGGGCCTCCACCAATACCAAAGAAACTAAGAGGCAAACCAAAGAGGCTGAGAAGAAGAGAAGGTTAGGAAGACAAAGAAAATAATGATCAAGTGAAGAGGGTGAGTAGAGTAGGAAGGAAAATGCATTGTAGCATTTATAGAAAGTCTGATCATAGAAGGAACCAATGCCCAATTAAAGTGGCAAATGCAGAGCCCACAAGCGAGAAAGTTAAAGAGCCAACTGATATATTTAATCAAGAACCCACTGCACATCCTACTGCACTGTCTGGTATAGTAATTAAAGAGGGAAACCAATTCAACAAAGCAAAGGAACCAACACCTAATGTAAGTTTCCATTTAGCATGTTCATTATATTTACTCAGAATTATAAAGACTAGCTATGATATATATATATATATATATATATATATTACAATACACAAGTAAAGGAAAAGAAAAGGTGGGATGCTCTAATGAAAAAGGGAAAGATAGACCTCCACAAGCATTTATGTTTATAAGTAAAGGCATACCTATATTGGTCTGCTTTCCATGTTATCATTTAATTGCTCAATTAATTTGAGAGCTTTTATATTTTGTAGATGCTAACTCCGCGTGTGATAAATACTACTGAAACACACCTTAGTGGAATGGGCTTCCAAACACCACCAAATGAAACACACCTTAGTGGAATGGGCTTCTAAACACTAAGTTTAAGCTCAGTTTCTTCAAAAATTCAAACCAGAAGAGGGGAAAAAAGGAAGATAAATGTTGGCAGCCAAGAATCTACACCAGGGACATATAAAATTCTAAGGAAGAAGGATGGAGCAAAGTTAGATAAAAATTAGGATTCTTATCTTTTGGGACTGATTTTAGGGATATTAAGTTATTAAGTTTCTTATCTTTTAGGACTGATTATGGTATTTTGTATGTAATTATGCTACTGAATGATGGTCAAGATTATATTTTTTGGAAGATTGAATTATGGTTTTATGTTTAACTATGTATTCTTATTGTTGGTGAATACATTTTTATTCTGTAATGCTAGATAATACATTTTGGTTATGTGATTTTGGTGAATGCATTTTGGTTTTATGTTGGTTACTATGTATTCTTACAAAGATTGAATGCTTGGAATATGTAATGGTCTGTTATGGTTCATGACACCCACTTATGAACATATGTTATTTTGGTTAAAGCAGGGATGTTATGTAAAAGCTCTGTATTTTGAACTGCTCTGTAATCAAGGGTGTTTATGGTTCATGCTCTGCTTCTGTATTTTCCTTGTTGTCTTAATAACTTGTTTGTTAGGTGCATATGTTGGTCTCATATTCATTATGAGTCTATTGCTGCATTCATTTCTTGGCGCCGCATTAAACATGGAGTTGTAATAAACCAAAAATCAATTCAATGCTCTGCGTCAACAAATTAGCATTCAATTCAATACTACTCACATTTTAAGCCAAATCAACATTCAATACATATTTGCCAACCATCAAAACAAACATTAAGCATTCAATACATACTTGCCAAAATAACCTTCAATACATACTTTAATCATTTACTACATTCAAATATACAGATCTACACATTTGGTTGCAATACAATGAAAAAAATCCAATAAACTACTAAATCAATCCATAATTTCTTCTCCATCGAACTTTGTTTGTCAATTTTCCTCCTCAACTGCTACCATTGTCTTTGCAGCACCAAAACCTCTTTTTCTTCATTGTTTATCTCATCTTTTCTCATCAATGTGTTCCCAGTTTCTATCTTCTTTATTACTTCCATTAAACTTTCAATTTTTTCATTGCTTCTTTCTATCTTTCCCTTTAGGTGCAATATCACTTCCCTTGATTTCTATGTAAATGGAGGATCACACCATTTTAAGAACCTACAACACAACATGTTATCCTGTAACCAATTGCACACAAATTCATCCATCAAGCCCATAACAGATATGCTTTTACAACATACAACAAATATATGCTTTTACCAAGCATGAAATTGGGTATTTAGGTCAGTAAAATCGTAACAATATTCCATTTCACTCCATATATCAGTAACTTTTTCTAGAATAAGTTGAAGTTGTTGAATCTTAGACTCCCATAGTATATACAGTAAAGTAAGTGGATAGTTTAAAATGTTTACAATTTATAAAAATTGTAACTTCTAGTCATATGTTAGTGATCTAAGTGTGTAACAGTAAGATAGTCATCCTCTCTTTGAAATCATCAGCTTTTAAAATCTTCAAATAACTTATCAAACATCTAATACTCAAATATTTAACACCAGATAAACTTTTGGTGTTGTTAAATATTACAACAAACATTAGGTCTCTAGAGCCCAGCTAGAAGAAATTAGGTCACATATCTTGAAACGAGAACAACCTATGACCCTTCTTCCCGGATCAGCGGTTCCCTCTTTCCAAGCTACCTACATCGGTGCGACAATCCCACATCGGCATGTCACTGGAGTTTTGAGTATCTCCCAATCTTCGACGTGATTTGTGAAACTATTTTCGCTGGAGCTCATGTTAGTTTCACTCTTAATTGTCTTCTTTTTCTTCGTCAATCTATGTGGATGAATGAGGAGTTGGAATCGATTTGAGAATGATTTTGAGGAGAAAGTGTTTTGATTCCTTTCTTCAATTTCTCTTCATTGTCGGTCTACCTGATGCTAAAGAATAAATGATTTGGGAATGATTTCGGGGATTTAGAGATGATTTGGGAATGATTTTGGGGATTTAGATATTTAGGGATCTAGGAATTTAATCCACATAATATATTTAATCGGTTGCCAATATTGCCACGTCATTTCTCTGTTAACAGACATAGACGGCAAAATCATTTTTTGTAAATAATGTATAGTTCAATGAGTTGACCGTAAAAAAATTCATTTCAGTAATGTATTTGTAAATCGAAGTTGAGTAAAATGAGAAAAAGTGTATTTAACCCTATTTTTAGTGAACAAATTTGTTGGTGTGATTGTGTCATTCTTTAGTAAGCGGTGACCATAATATCTTTTTGTCAAAGCAATTATGGTACTTTTTGCACAATATATACATTTTAGAGGGAAAGTTATACAAAAAATCAAAATTCAAGGATCAAATTTGGAAAAAACAACAACAAACCGAACTTTTGCATTTTAGTCCAGAGTTCTACCTTACAATGGTATCGTGAAGCCATCAATTTTATTCACAAAAATTATAACTAAACCGAACATCCGCCATCTTCCCACTGTGTGCGATTGATCGAGCGAGAACTACAAATGAAGAGGAATTTGGGAAGATTATTAGGGCGAGCTTTTCTTTGTAAAATATTGGAACCCTACGCTGCAAATACATATATATCTCGTCGCCTCTTATTCGTTTCTTCAACAAAACAATCCGACGCTTTTGCTGAAATCAATTCATTCAAAGCTACCCCTTCTTTGCAGGCCTCACCATGGACCCAATTTGGAGGTTAGCCTTTTTCTATGTTTCACTATTAGGTTGCATAAACATTCGGCTTTGTTTGTGAATTTAGGTATGAATTTATTGTGGAGATTGTATTTTATAACAGAAATGGTAACTTGTGTGGTGCTTTTTGTTGATGAGCTGTGATTTTTTCTTTGTTTAGCACTTTGTTGAAATTTGTTGATTGAATAGAAAATTGGATAAATTTAACTTTGCCAGTTGAGTATTCTTTTTGGAAAGGATGAATCATGTAGGATTTGCATTATTTTTTAAATAAATGAAGAAGCTAAAGTATGATTTATGTAGGATTTAAATTATTTTGTAAATAAATGAAGAAGCTAAAGTATGATTTATGAATGTAAATTCTTATGTTTGAGGGTGATTCTATGTCAATTGATGATAAAATGGATGGAGGTGAAGAAGAAAACTAAGAATGAAGAGGAGATTTACCATTTAAACATTTCAAAATTATAGCTTAATGTGGACATATAATCATATGTTCCTACTAATGCTCAGTATTTTACCTTATACTCTTCAGAAGAAGAGAGTGCCATTTTCTTTGTAAATTGAAAAATAATTTACGAAGAAAATGGTACTTTTTTTCCTGACAGAGTACTAATTTCTTCCATTATTTTGATAATCATCATTAATGCTGTTTGTTACTTTTGTTAAGATGTGGAGGGTACCTTCTTAATAAGTCAAAACCTGTGGTGGCAGTTGCACTGTAGTTTTTCTGTATTTAAGGATATTTAGCTGATCCTATGGTCTTATTGTGACATAATTTTGGGCAGGGCAGAGAAGGAACATGTTTATTCAAACACAACCGACTCCCAATCCTTTGTCACTCATGTTCTACCCTGGGAAGCCAGTAATGGAAGTTGGGAGTTCAGACTTTCCGAATGCTCGTTCAGCCATGAATGCACCACTGGCGAAGGCCCTCTATGGAATCGACGGTGAGCGTGTGATGTATATTATTAGTTTTTATCTGTGAAAGATGCCGGTGGTTGTGATGGACATGTGGTACGATTCCTTTACTGTTCTTATATAACTGCTGGATTTTCAATGCCTGTTATTGGATCAGTTATGTATAGTCATCTTTTTCCTTTTCCTCTTGTTGTCTTTGAATCAAAGTTTAACTTGAAAGAATATCCACTCAGTGGGTCACACATACTGATGCATAAACTTCTGTTTAAAAATGTGACAACATGGGAAATTATTGATATCCTGCAATTGTTGAGAAATAGAAAGTTAACATCTGTGTAAAATTTCCAATATACGGAAAGAAAACTTCTTGTGTGAAAGCATTATGCAAGTGAAAGAAGAAGTTAGTCACTAAAAACATAGACAAGGTTCATGGATTAAATATAGGATACACAATTCGTCACCTATGGACTCAAACTTATCTCCAATTCGCGGATTGTGTACAAAATGAATTCACAAACTCATTTTCTGTGAGTGTGAATTTGATGTATAAAATCATGATTTCAATGTATACAATTTGTCAAATTCACATCACAGAGTTAGCGTAGAAGACACACTCTTTTGTTTAATAGAATATTGAAATTCATGTAAAAGCCAAAGGTGTACAAGCCAATTAACCAACTTCAATTCTTGATCTTGCCCATTTAGCCAATTAAAAGTCGCACATTCATGAGAACTGTAGGCGTATTTGCTTCCCCTACCTTGTTGTTGGGTAAAATCTAGTTACGCTCAGCACACGAGTATATGTGGTTAATAAGTAATAAAGTGTAAGTAGAGTATCGTTCTCACGAGAAATTATTAATACAAATTACCAAATACTAACTCTTAACCAAACTAATTTTATTTAAACAATCAATTTAAGGTTATGAATTAAATTATTTAATTAAACTAATTCTAATCACCACTAGTTAAAAATCAGATTATGGAGATTTAAGATCACAATTTCACTTATTGTTTCACTTAAATTTATATAATTCTTATCAATTATGCTCACTATTCTGAATTGTTAATCAAGAACACATAAATAAATATGACCATCTCTCAATGCATCATACTCAAATCAACTTAAATCCACAGATGATAGAATTAAGAAGAACACCCTAATTAACTAATTCACTATATCTCTATGTGAATTACAGTTAAAGAGGATTTTAAGCGCAAGTTCTCTATCAGATTACATGCGATGTATAGGTATATCTCTATCCTAGAAGTCATGTAGAAAACACAATCACATGCTATTATGATCAGATCTAAATCTATAATCCATCTCTCGAGTTCATATAGATTATCACGGTAATTGTTAGCTAGGCAATTAAGCAATAAGCATAAACCATAATAGACAATCCAAGAATAATCACAATAATTAATAGAGAAGCATATTAAAATAAACTACGCAACAAGCTCCATTATAATCTTAAACAAGAATTCATGATTATTGAATTAAAACCAAGAATCCATAATTGAATAAACATTAAAAAATAAAAATAAGAGTAGAGAAAAGAATAAAATCTGTTAGCAAATATCATGCTCCCTCTTACTCCTGCTCTTGATCTTCAATGGTCTCCAAGTTGTTTTAATCTCTAAATCTAATAAAAACTAGGGTTTTGTCCTAATCTAATGAAAATCTAATATAATGGAATCATCCCCCCTTAATCCTTATGATTCTCCTCCTTTCATATGTCTTTTCATGCGTCTTTTAGAGTCCTTAAAGTCCTTGAAACAAACTGCCCAAACCAATCCTTCTTGAACTCAACTTCTGAAAACTCTTTTTCTTCCCGACAAGCCCGCCCCGGTGGGCTTTATACACTAAGAATTGCCGCCTCGGCTGGCTTTTTGCTCTCGAAATTACAAAAATGCCACTAAGCTTCATTTTTCATGTTTTGACCTTCCGAAGCCATTTCTTACAACACAAACACAAAAATAAGTAACAAAACACTAAAAAAACTTAAAGTTAACAAAGAATTAAGCATTAACGGTGTCCAATTCGTAGGTATAAAACCCACTCATCACTTGTATTGGGAAAGTAACTTTCTTGGTGTTGACATATGAATGGCCTTGCTTCCATGTATTTGCGAATATCTACTAATATCTAGTAACTGCACGAACATATATGGGTCATGAATAATGTATGAGTTGTATTGTGATTATTAGATTGAAATGACGTTTTCATATATAGAATTGCTAAACTTAAAACTTTTCCACGCCTTATACCTTGTAGAGAGAGTTGTTCATCTTTTGCTTTACTGCAAGATAGAATTAATTTCTTGCTTCTCTTTATGCCTTTGCCATGGGTGCCTTTAGTGGCATTTTTGTATATGATCTTTGTAAAGATTGAAGTGCTACTCTTTCTTGAGTGTTTTTTTTAAAAGAAAATATTTCTTGAGCTACATTTTCGTATATGGTCTCTTGTGTCCCCTTTGTGTGTATGCTCTTTATTCTTCTAATAATTTTTTTTAACTATTTAAAAAGAAAAAATGAATTACCATTTTGGTATTCTTTGAACATGGTACTGTATAGCGTTTCTTTAAAAGTGTTGTGATGCAGAACTGAAAAAGAAGACTAATGGAAATTTCAAGTGCTTATTAGTAAATTATTTGTTATTGATGAATAAATTGATTGTAAATAGGTCAGGAATATATGGAATATTTAAATATTTTAATAATAGATCTTTTAATTATAATAACTAATAAGTAGGAGTTTATTTCCTTGTTGAATTTGTTTTCGTAGTAATACTAAAATTTGGGTTTTCTATTTCCTATATAAAGTGATGTAATCCCCCATCAATATAGAGTTGAACATTGACTTAGACATTGAAACTTTATGTTATTGAGACCTTTGGCGTGTCATATATCAGGTTGACAAAGTGATCCCTATAGGTTGAGAGAAAGAGAGAGAACAACAAGTTCTTTTGTTGTTGAGATTGCTGCATATTTCACTCCGGTAATTGTTTCCATGATCTGAGGTCCCATTTATGAATTCTCTTGAGCTCTTTCTCTTTGTGAGGTTGATGTATATGGCTTTGGGGGACAGTTTTTTTTCTAATTTTTTTACCATCCCCCCGCGCGGGGTGGGGGGGTGGGGGTCAGGGCTAGCCTGGTTCTACATTTTGAATATACCTGACCTTGAAGGACTAAGATCCTGAGTCCGGATTTTTTATCTCCACCATTATAACCTACCATCAAATTATCTAGAAAAGTAACTTAGCTGTTCATAACATTTGATTAATGATATTGGTGTGACTTCTAAACATGACTTCAGAAATCTGCACAGCTTGCATCTTGACCATCTTCATATCTGTAGATTATGAATGTAAGATAAAGATATGTAACGTTGACCTATGCACGTGTATTGGGTGTTGGTATGTATCTAAGTTTGCTATTAAATTACTGGTCCCATGAATAAATTTTCATATGATTCTTAAGAAGTTTCTATATCTTTTAAATGTAGACGTGTTCTCAATGTACAAAATCTTTAAGTTAGGAATTTAACTCATCCAGAGGAACCATACAATGAAAGAAATACGCAAAATGGTTTTAGGTAGCTGTTTAGTAAACTTGAATATGCTTATAAATAGGGCATTACATACCCTTACACAGGTGTCTTGTGCCTGCAAGTTTACATGTAACATAGTTCAGAAGCAAACTGATTTTGGCAGTTCTTTTCTTTCCTCAACCTTCCGATATTTGGGGCATCTGTCATATTTGATAATTTCCATCGTGTGTATTTTCTTGAACACCTGCCATGTTTTGATTGTTTGTGTGTTCTTTTGGTTTTGGTCATCATTTTAGTTACTTAAAAAATTCAGCAATACTCTCTCTCTCTCTCTCAGTCACACATACAAACACTATACTCCAATTTTGTTAAGTGTAAGCAATACCTTCGGGAAAAAAAATCATGGCTGGACTAACTTGACATTTTGCTGGTGCAGGAGTTACTCGGGTCTTCTTCGGATCAGATTTTGTTACTGTAACAAAATCAGAAGATGTTTCTTGGGATTTTCTGAAACCTGAAATCTTTGCAGCAATCATGGACTTCTACTCTTCTGGCCAGCCTTTGTTTCTGGACTCAGCTACTGCTGCTGCCAAGGACACAGCTATCAATGAAGTTACTTTTCAAACTTTCCTTGTTTCCTGATTAATGATTACTTTCTTTTGTTCTTTTTCTTTTTAAATGTTATGACCAATAAGCTTGACATCTGTTAAATGGATATGACAAGGTGAAGCTTCCATTATATAAACCAGTTGAGATCATTTGATATTATACTGTTTCCCTAGGAAGTGGAAGTTGAAAACGCACAAGTTACTTCTGCGTGCTAATTTTTTAATCATTTCATCTAATCTATTCTTTTTTTGTTATCTTATTCACGTTTCATGTGATGAATTAAAATATATGCTAAATTGTTTATGCTTTTTCATTGTCGTTTCTTGGGGAGTTGTTTTGTGTCGTAGCTGTTTTTTGGATGACTATTAATCTGACCACCTAGTAATTTGCACTTTGTTGTTGTTGCTTGTTTTTGATTGGAGAAAACTCTTAACTGATATATAAGATCTTTTGTATTATTTTGGGCAAGTTCTATAAACCTGTGGTATGACCATTACTCCTTGATTTGCAGGATGATTCAGAAACTGTTGCAATGATCAAAGAACTGTTGGAGACTCGAATTCGACCAGCTGTGCAAGATGATGGTGGGGACATTGAGTACAGAGGATTTGAGCCGTATGTTTTAATCTCTCTGTTCAATAAAACCTGTCGAGTATTGAGTATAGAATTGCTTAGCTAATTAAAAGTACGTGTTTTCTTTCCTCAGAGAATCTGGAATAGTTAAACTCAGAATGCAAGGAGCATGTAGTGGTTGCCCTAGCTCATCTGTCACTCTGAAGTCTGGCATTGAAAACATGTTGATGCATTATGTACCTGAGGTAAAGGCCGCTATCTAAATCTCCAAAGCACTTCTGTTTCCCACTCGCATCCTTCCAATGGTGTTTCCTGTTTTTTCTTTCGTTCGTTTTCAAAATAGTAGAGGAACCCGAAGCTGTGGGATGTAAAAATACATTGGTAGGGGAGTGTTCCGCTAAGATCATTATAGGTTGACACTTTGTAATATTTTGAGACAGATCAAGTTCGACACTGACTGTTACTTATTTCTTGCATAATAGTACGTCTGCCATCATAGTTTGTCGTAACTTTTCGATTAGTCTTTTTTGTAGCACAGTGGAGGGAGAGAGAAATATTGAAAAAGGAGAACGGGTGAAGAAGAAAAAAAAACAAAAAAGAAGTAGAGAGAGGAAAGAGAAGGAAAGAAATAATAGGGAATAGGGAGAGGGGAAGATACAATCATCAATACTCAAATCTCAGTTATTAAACTTTATTGATTAATACCTATGGCCTTTTTTGTTGTGTGTGTCACTCTTAACTGTTCTGAAATCTGGGAGGTCTTACTTGGTGGTTTTGGTGTTCTGTGTTCTTCTGTTTCCTTTTTTTTCCCACTTGGGGTGGGAGGTTATAAGAAACCATTGTAGTGTGATATCCTTTGCACCTTACGCCACGTGTTTTTCACTCTGACAATGGTAGGTCCAAACGTGTGAGACCTGTCTGGTTTCGATGCACCTTTGGAGAAGATTATCATTTTGAGATGACCTTCAATTATTACAGTATTACTCCCCCCATGCAGTAAAGAAAGTTCGACTTTTTTCATTTTCCCCTGAACTAATTATGGTTTGCATGGGACATAAATAGACATGAATTTTTTCCAAAAAGAGTTCCTAATTGTAAATTTTAGTCTTTCAAGTTTGCTATGAAAAAATTATGTCTAATTGTGTCATATGCTAACCTTAATATTCAAAAGGGAGAAAAAGTAGGACTCTCTCTTCTGGATGGAGAGAGATTATTAATGGAACAAGGGGTGTATAAATTTTTATTGCATGTGCAATGAACGCTCTGGTGCATTTGGATAGGGATTTGGTTATTCCTTGATTAATTTCAGCTTCCACCCCTGCTTCCTTTTAGAATGACATTGTCATATACCTTACTATTGATGTATATAGTTGCTTCTGTAATGCCATGCCCGTATACCAAGACTATGTTTATTTGCAAAAATGATGGATGGGGTAGGACTATTTATCCATGATTAGTCCGTTATTTAATCTTATGGACTATATTTAGTCATTTCTAAGGCCATTTGATGAGGGATTATAATCCGAAGTGGAAAGGTGGTATTATATAATCCCCATTTTGAGTTATCAAATAACCTTCGAAATGATCAAATAGTCCAGGGATTAAAATAATGGACTAATCATGTGATAAAATAGTCCGGAGTGGAAAAAAATTAGTAAAGATAGTCCCATCTCACCATCATTTTTGCAAACAAACAAAGCTCTCGTTTATAGTAGTCTTCTTCATGTATATATGTTTGGATTCTTCTGGTCTTTCTTGACCCTGCCCTTATAGTTGAAACCTCGCAGGTGAAGTAATTGTACGGTTCTGTCTATGCACTTCTGTAGAATATTGTGGATTTATTTCACTTTACTTGTGATTCCTTGCCTGTTTTTACATATTCGTTGAAATAATAATCTAAAGGGAGGCTTATTTTTGAGAAATTCTGTGCATAAACACTATTACCCCGTGTATTGAATAGTAAAGAAATGATGAAAAAAGTTAATAAACCTTATCAGTAATTAAATCGTAGGACTCACATACTGCTTTTTTCTCTGTTTGTGCATAACTTTTTTTGTACGTAGAACTACTCTTATGTTTTTATATCTGGTTTTCCTGGCTAAAGCCAATTTTTATGTAATTATTAAATTATTATTTTTCCCAGGTTAAAGCTGTGGAACAAGAGTTTGATGCCGAAGATGAAGATGCAGAATTAACTGCCCAGACAGAATAGTTGAGTTGGTTCTTTTTTCGGCTACCCAATTCGTTGGCTCCACGGGCAATGAAGAAAATAATGTTTTGGTTTTTGTTTTCTCGTATCTAGCGGTTATAGTTTATGCAGGTGTAAGCTAATTACGATACATGTAAAAATCTTTTAGGATAAATCATGCACTAGATTATATATTATGTTCCATTAGAAGAAATAAAATTAGTCGTGTGCCCGAAAACAGAAGAATAGATTTCAACCTAAAGCTTCCTTGGTTTGTTATGTATTCTCCTTCGAAAGGGGAGCTGCACAAGTGGGCGAAACTGAACAAATAGCTACCTGAACTTTAAAATTTTGCACTTTCATTAGTACATTTGAATAATGATAGTTTGTAGAGAGCATTTTTTTTAAACATTTGTATGATTTATATTTATGGAGCAGAGCTTATGGGCTTTCACTTGATTCGTGATAGAATAATGTTTGTTATAACAAGCACGGATTTTTGTGTTTTAAAGGAAAAAATGGTCAGTTTTGATTTAAAGGGTACATTGCAAAATGAAAGTTGTACTCTTTTATATTCTGTCTCTTAATATAAGTTGTTTTAAAATTGTGCATAAGTATTAAAAAAATAATTGTATAACATTAAATATAATATTAATTATCTATATTATCCTTATGTTGAAAAAAAAATGTTATTTATTGAGATCGAAGTTATATTTAATATTTGGGATAATATTAAAAATTAATTCATTAATGTTTACTTGAAATTCTCAAATTATATATCAAGAGTTAAAAACTTTTCTCTAAAACTGCTTATAGTATGGGGCGGAGGGAGTATTTTGTGTAATTATGTACTCCTTTTGTCCTATAATCGAACTTAGAAAATCGAAGGATATATTTTGTCTTTTAATTTATTTGGGGGAAAGGAATTGTTTTGTTATATAGGTTAATCTTTGCGAAATATTAATAGCTAGGATCGTGGTCATGTGACACAAAATTTAAATTAAGGGTTTTGAATTCGAATCCTGTAATTGGACATTTTTTTGAAAAAAAATTATAACAGGTTCACGTCAGCAGGTAAATGCCCATGTGGCACCTAAAAATCCAAATTTTCGCATAAAAAAGGACTCGATTTGCGTTTACCAAAAGAAAGAGACTCAATACCCAAAAATACTTAAAAATTTAGTGGCCACATTTGCATTTTACGCGTAAAAAATATGACTTTCGGGTTTTCTAGAGTCTTCAAAATCTTTTTATATCTTCACAAAAATTGTAACTCTAAAAAATATACACGAAATAGCTCAAAAATCACTCGATTCAAAGTTAATATGACTGAGTTACGAGTTTTCAAAAAAATGACTGAAAAAAGTGACGGGGATCAAAACATGTTACAGTTTTCAGCAATTTAAGGCCTGAAGATGACGTCAAATAACTTTTTTTTCATTCTTCACAATTGTAGAGGACGAAAAGTGAAGAAATAAACTTTGGATTCACTGGATTCTGATATCATATAAATTAATTATGATTTTTCTAAAGGATACAGTGTGTATAAGTATTATACTCGGGAATTCAACTACGAAATTGATAAATTTACAACAGAAAATGATATTTTCACAACAAAATCGTCGCTATAGATCCTATAGCGACGATTTTCACTGTCATTATACATCTATAGTGACACTTTTGTTGTGAAAATATCAAAAAATATTATGAAAATATCAATTTACATTCAACTAATCACACTATAATAAGATTATGGTTAACCTTCACTCTTTGATATGGCTGTAAAATGAACAAATAATTCAAGCTCAATTCGTACTTGCTCGACTAAAAGTTCGATTCGAGCTCGACTCGAAATATAATTGATTCAAATATGAGCAAATTTTAAAATTCGATAAATTACTCGAACATTCTCAAATTATAATTTTCTATTGATATCAGATCATATTCATTCAAAAAGTTCAAACTACTCGGGTTCGATTCATGATTGTACTCAACTCGGTAGCTAAACAAGCCTCAATGAAATCTTATTTTATACTCGATAAATTTTGTAAACCAAATCTGAACAACTCAATACTCGGCTCGACTCGGTTCATTTACACCCCTTACTCTTTAAATATAACAAGAAAATAATATATGAGTTACCAAAACTCGAATAGACTCTTCAATTTTAATTTAATCAATTATTTAATTATCTATTAATAGAATTTAACTTTCTAAATGAAATAAAGAAGAAAGAAAAAAAATTTAGGAACTTACCTTTTCCAATTCATAACTATAATAGAATTAAAAAAAAGGGAATTGATATTCTCATAAGCTAATTTGATATTTCCACAAGTGAGTCTCATTTTTAACTAAACCAACTATACGACGCCCCCAAAATAGGTATACACAACTCATTCTGAGTCGCCAAATATATGGTACAAAATTTAAATACAAAACTTGCTTATACAATATGACAAAAACGTAGATGGAAGTTTAAACATAAATATTGTCTCGTAGACAATATTCAAACTCAAATGGAGTCCTCATTATAATTATTATCACACTATTTTATAAAATAATGAGGACTACTACAGCCGTCATCTCGGACCGTCACTCCATTCCCCGACTAGTCCCGGCTATGTTCTCATTTCTTGAAGAGAACAATGAAAGCAAAAGACGAGCTCAACTAGCCCAGTAAGAAATATTATGACTAAGATAATGCAGAATAAATTATCATTAGCCTTCAACAGTGTTAAACTAATAGAATATAATAGACAACAAGTTTAACTGCAGCTGAAACAAACAATTCATTAAAAGAGTCAAGTAGAGCATGATATCTACTATCTTCTATGATTTAAAAGTTCATCATCAATATTTTATCGCTGTAACACAGCTCAATAAATAATTCACATCACTGAATAATCCATGCACTACGGGCTAAGGATATTCATTTGTATCGCATCCACGAATTATCCATGCACTACGGGCCAAGGATATTCGTTATTATCACCAATGGTCATGTTCATGTCAACAACTGTTCATCAATGCACTACGGGCCAATGAGGACTTTTACCACATTATTTATAATATTACGGGTTATGATTATACTGATACATAAATTTTGGTCATAATCATACCAACAACTGTCCATCAATGCACTACGGGCCAATGAAGACTTTTACCATATCATAAGCATGAGGATGATGACAATGATATAAGAATTTTAAAGATTTATAATTCAATTTATCCAGAATTTAATAATGTCCAAATTATCAAAATGATACTGCTTTGTGGAGTAAAATTCAAGAATAATATTGTATCAAGAATAATTTGGACAAAAAAATCAATTTTTGTCATGAATAATATCCCGGGTGAATAGTATTTCGTGAATAGTACTTCGTGAATAGTATCCCGATATGAAAAGATTAAAATTTAACAAGAATGTTCAGAAAAATATTCTTGTGAAAAGATACTAGATGAAGCACAAATTTTAAGGATATTCTACTAATTTTAAGGAGTATAGAAGTAATACTTATCAAAATGAGTGTAGAATTCGGAATCTGAAACGAAATAATATTATTTACATACTACAAAGTATGGAAAAAAATATTATTTCTTACGAATATTGAACAAAAATAATATCCCTTACCTTAGTAGAGTAGGAGAGTAATTTCGACTGGTATAGCGGAGATATTTTTGAATAAACTTGTACTATTTTTTATACTCAAAGCTTCCTTAACTCAAAAGAAATACTCTCAATATTATAGAAGAAGAATTCTCTGATTCTGGAGTAATTTTCATTTCTAAACTAAGCATTCTATTTATAGGAGAATGACAAGATACTATTTAAGAAAATAATCATGGACTGCACGGGGAAAAAATTTCGGCCGCAATTTTATCAGCACACCATTTGATCAACCAATAAGAGAGTGCCCTCCTGAAGAGGTAATTGAAGTTTGGGAGATATGGACCAATGAAAGGGCGCCCTTAATAACAAGTTAGTGCATTGTAACTGAATTAATTGAAAAGTTGGACAAAAATCTCATATCCCACCAATCAGAAGATTACCTTCTCTGCAGGTAATTGCTATACGTAAAAATTATGTAACCTTTTAAAAAAAACTAAATGGGCAAACATCAATTTAAAAGGATAATTGAACAAACATCTTCCACTCATCAATTATTATTCTTATCTTTAATCAACATGAACTTATTCATCATTAATATTATAACTCACAATATTAACAACCAAATCATTCTCAAGAAAGAGGGGGTTTTCGATAAAGACTTCTCCTTATTGACGCGCAATTAGGTGACCAAGCCCCTTTTCTCGACAGAATTTTTTAGACAATGTCAATAATATAAATAATAATATGAATAACTTTGTCGTCTCAATTATTGACTTAATAATATAAAATATTATGCAGATGATACTGTGACAATAATTGAATCAATAATATGAGATATTATGTGTAAGACCCCAACTTATTATAAATAAAATTAAATTTTCTCTATTTATTATTTTAAAATAGTAAGGGTTGATTTGATTAATGTGGTTAGTTTTGATAAAATGCGCAAATATTTCAAATATGCAAGTGGTTATAAAATATTCATTTTTATCGGAGAATATTCGTTGGTTGTGGAATATTCTTACTGTCGGGGAATATTCGTACGACGGCGCAGCCTTGTGTGGGCCCCATAACGGAAAGCGATTGGATGAAAAAAATGACAAGTATAAGTTGTTTATAAATAACGGCGTATTTGTTACTGTTAATACTGTTGAAATACTCGGTGGTTAAAAAAAATACAGCAGCACACGGTATTGCACCAATTATTGATTCTTACGTAAGAAAGCACTACTCAATAATTGTTACAGTAATTACTGCTCAGTATTTTATTTTATTGATTCAATAATTGTTATGTTGATATTTTATATTATTGTTGTTTCAATAATTATTACTACACAGTATTTTTTATTACCGGAGCAATAATTCATATTATCTGAATAATATTATTAGATAGCAATATTGGCAATGTCTAGAAAGTTCTGTCTAAGGAGAGGTTTGGTCATCTAATTGCGCGCCAGTAAGGAGAAATCCTTATTGGAAAGCCCCATCTTTCCTGGGAACTGCCTGGTTGTCAGTATTGTGATTTTGTAATATTATTTAGTGAATAATTAATTATTAATTTATATGATGAGAAAAATATTGATTTTATGTGGATATAGATGGAGAAAATTTTTAATGTGACAATTGTTGAAAATTAATATTTTATCTTTTTCTGATAAAATAATTCATTTAAATATATTATTATATTTTAATAATATAATAATGGTGATATTTTTACAATGAATGTGGGATATATGATGAGGAAGAGTATTTTTGTTGCAATAAATGTTAAAAACATGTTAACCATGTCGGTGGACCCCATTTCTTGACTGAAATTTGATTATAGCCTGTAAAATCGCCCGTTTGTGGATTTCGGTCAATTTCTGTTTGGAATTTGGAAAACCTTTCTTCTGCAAAGTTGTAAATAATGAAATTTCCTACGAAAAAGACATGAGGTTCAAATTTTTCTGATAAAATGGCTATTTATTATGAATTATTGAAGTTCTAAAGTTCCGAAATAATTATTTTTTAAAAGTTTTAAATTTGTTTTAAAATAAAAACGTTTTTGATATGTTTGGTGGGCTTATTTGTTGTCAAGCATGGCTGAATTCAGATCTTAGAATGTGTGCGTAGGAATTTATATATAATATATTAATATTATATTAAATTTTCTGCTTTGGTGTTCTAAATATTTTCCTATAAATAGGGTGCTTAGGTTAGAATTAAAAATCACACCAGAAACTAAAGTTTTCTCTCTTTCTCTCTCGGTATATTGAACGTATTCTTGTGAGTATTTTGATACTTTGAGTGTTGTTATACGGTGCAAGTTCCGTTCAGCACAGAGATATTCAGTATTCCAGCCAGAAGTACTATTCTTTCGAGGTAAGGGATATTTTTTTTTAAAATGATATTATTTCTTTCAATATCATTATGCCGAAGTATTGATCTGAACTTTTAATCAAATTTAGAACTTTTTGTGTCGGGGTTACTATTCACGTATACGGCACTATTCACAGAAAAATTAAAATTTTATTTTTCGTCCAAAATATCTATTATGGATACTAGCTTTGATTGTATCCATGTTTTGATCATTCTTGAATTTTACTCCACTATGATTATTTATGAGGTATTTTTGGACATGGATAAACCGAAATACGAATCCTTAATATTTATTCTTTTGTTTCGCTGGATTCGTTTTTTTTAAAATATTTTTCATCATCCTCAGTCCTAAATGATGATATAACTGAATATCTTTGGCCTGTAGTGCAAAGATTAATGATTTTATGATGAATATCTTTGGCCCGTAGTGCAAAGATGAAAAGGTGTTGAGATGAACATGACCAACTGATGGATATCTTTGGTCTGTAGTGCAAAGATGAATATTTGATTTATGATGTATATTGATTGATGTTACAGGGATAAAATATTGATGATGGACTTTAAAATTCATAGATAATAGTAGATTTCACTCTCTACATAACTCTGCTATGAATTATTATTTTCGCTGCGAATATTGATCTGAAACTTGTTGTCTATTATATTCTCTCAGATTTTTTTCTGTTGAAGACTAACGATAATTTGTTTTATATTATCTTAGTCATAATATTCTTTACTGGGCTAGTTGAGCTCACCCTTTTTCTTTTTCCATTTTTCTTCTCAGGAGGCGAGAATGTAGCGAGTACTAGTAGAGGTATGGAATGATGGTTCTAGAAGTTGTTTTAGTAGTTCTAACCATTTTTTGTAAAATAATGTATCAATAATTATAACGAGAACTTATTTGGGTGTGGATATTATCTAGAAGATAATATTTGTATTTAAACTCACATTTTAAGTGTTGTCGTAATTTGCACGACAATTATATTAATAAAGTTATAGTTGTTTCTGTACCATGTATTTGACGACTCAGAATGGGTGATGTATACCTATTTTGGGGGTGTCACGCCCCCAAAATAGGTATACATCACCCATTATGAGTCGCTAAATACATGGTACAGAAACAACTACAACTTTATTAATACAACATAAAAACTGTGAGTTTAAATACAAATATTGTCATCTAGACAATATCCACACTCAAATAAGTCCTCAGTACAATTATTAATACACTATTTTACAGAATAGTGAGGAACACTAGAACAACTTCTAGAACCATCATTCCACACTCCGACTAGTACTCGCTACATTCTCGCCTCCTAAGAAGAAAAATGGAACAACAAGGAAAAGGGTGAGCTCAACTAGCCCAGTAAAGAACATTATGACTAAGATAACATAGAACAAATTATCGTTAGTCTTCAACAGGGAAAAATCTAATAGAATACAATAGACAACAAGTTTTAAATCAACAACTGCAGCGAAAACAACAATTCATTAGAAGAGTTAAGTAGAGAATGAAAATTATTATCTTCTATATATGAATTTAAAAGTTCATCGTCGATATTTTATCCCTGTAACATCAATCAATATATATCTGGAATCAAATATTCATCTTTGCACTACAGGCCAAAGATATTCATCAGTTGGTCATGTTCATCTAAATACCTGTTCATCTTTGCACTACGGGCCAAAGATATTAATCAGTCGGTCATGTTCATCTCAACACCTGCTCATCTTTGCACTACGGGCCAAAGATATTCATCAAGAAATCATTCATCTTTGCACTACATGCCAAAGATATTCAGTAATAGCATCATTTAGGACTGAGGATGATGAAAAATATTTTAAAAGAAACGAATCCAGTGAAACAAAAGAACAAGTATTAAGGATTCGTACTTTAAATAATCCAAGTTCAAAAATACTTCATAAATAACCAGAGTGGAGTAAAATTCAAGAAGGATCAAAACATGGATACAATCAAAGCTAGTATCCATAATAGATATTTTGGACGAAAAAACGAAAATTTTAATTTTTCAGTGAATAGTGCCGTATACATGAATAGTAACTCCGACACCAAAAGATAGAAATTTCACAAAAAACATGATCACGCTTCATGAATAGTACTCGTGAATAGTAACCCATGAATAGTAACTCGTGAATAGTAACTCATGAATAGTAATCCCGACATAAAAAAGTTCCAAATTTGATAAAAAGTTCCAACCAATATTTCAGAATAATGATATTGAAGAAATAATATCATTTAAGAAGAAAATAACATCCCTTACCTCGTAAAGACAATACTTCTAGTTGAAACACCAGATATAAGCTATGACTTGAACTTTTTACCGTATAGCAACACTCAAAGTATTAAAATACTCACAAGAATACGCTCAATATATCGAGAGAGAAAGAGAGAGAAAACTTCAGTTTCTGGTGTGATTTTCAATTCTAACCTAAGCACCCTATTTATAGGAAATTACTTAGAACACCAAAGTAAAAATTGAATATAATAATAATATTTTCAAAACTTATTCATACGCACACCTTTGAATCTGATTTCAGCCACCAAAATAGTCCACCATAATGACAAAAATGTTTTTCTAAACAAAATATTTAAAACTTTCAAAATTTAATTATTTTGGAACTTCGGAACTTCAATAATTCATAATAAATAGCCCTTTTATCAGAAAATTCGAATCACGCGTGTTTTTATAGAAAATTCAATTCTCTACAACTTTACAGAAGAAAGTTTTTCCAAATTCCAAACAGAAATTGACCGAAATTCATAAACGGGTGATTTTACAGGCTATAATCAAATTTCAGTCAAGAAATGGGGTCCGCCGACATGTTTAACATGTTTTAAATAACTTTTGTAACAAAAATACTCCTCATCCTCATATACTCATATATCCCACATTCATTGTAAAAATATCCCCATTATTATATTATAATAATGTAATAAAATATTATTTTATCAAAAAAGATAAAATATCAATTTTTAACAATTGTCACTTTAAAATTTTTTTCCATCTATATCCACATAAAATCAATATTTCCCTCATCATATAAATCAATAATTAATTATTCACAAATAATATTACAGAATCACAGTACTGGCAACCAGGCCGTTCCCAGGAAAGATGGGGCTTTCCAATAAAGATTTCTCCTTACTGGCGCGCAATTAGGTGACCAAACCTCTCCTTAGATAGAACTTTCTAGACATTGCCAATAATGTTATCTAATAATATTATTTAGATAATATGAATTATTGCTCCGATAATGAAAAATACTGTGTAGTGACAATTATTGAAATAACAGTAATATAAAAAAATCAACGCAGCAATTATTGAATCAATAAAATAAAATACTGAACAGTAATTACTGTAACAATTATTGAGTAGTGCCTTCTTACGTAAGAATCAATAATTGGTGCAATACCGTGTGCTACTGTGCAACAACGCGTATTACTGTGTTTTAACCACCGGGTATTCCAACAGTATTAATGGTAATAACTACGCCGTTATTTATAAAAAACTTATACTTGTCGTTTTCTTCATCCAATCGCTTTCCGTTATGGGCCCACACAAGGCTGCGCCGTCGTACGAATATTCCCCGACAGTAAGAATTTCCACGACCAAACGAATATTCTCCAACAATAATGAGTATTTTATAACCACTTGCTTATTTAAAATATTTGCTCATTTTACCCATAACTAACCACATTTAATCAAATCAACCCTTACTATTTCAAAATGATAAATAGAGGAAATTAAATTTCAATTATTAATAATTTTGGGTCTTACAACCTCCCCTCCTTATGAAATTTCGTCCTCAAAATTGACGTACGTACCTGGTGTTTCGAAAAGATGAGGATACCTCGATTTCATTTCCGTTTCCAACTCCTAGGTCATTTCCTCAATAACATGGTTTCTCCATAAAACTTTACCTTGTGGTATGACCTTCGTGCGTAGGACATGCTCCTTCCTATCCAAAATCTTGATAGGCACCTCTTCATACGTTAAGTATTTGGCTATCTCATCCGGTTCTAACTCAATAACATGGTTCGGGTCGTCCACATATTTATGTAACATCGATACGTGAAAAACGTTATGAACACGCGTCATACTTGGCTGTAAAACGAGTTTATAGGCCACAGTTCCTATTCGATCGAGGATTTCAAATGGACTAATAAATCAAAGGTTTGAGCTTTCCTCACATCACTAATTCTTGCTTTTGGAATAACAACTTCCTGTACCTCCTTCTTTATATTCATCAGCTTCGGTGTGTAGCTTGAATATTTTTAACTTTATCGATAAAAGTTGGTTCTACTTGTATATCATCACGTGAGTCCCTAGAGTCTTTAACTCTATATCTATTATTTGTAAGTTATATGAAATGGGTTTTTGACAATATCACATTCGTACTCGTATACGATCTTTTACTCAACACGTCAGCTACCACGTTCACTTTTCCAGGATGGTATGGTCAGAACATGTGCCGAAATGAGTCTCCTATTGAGTTCTTCGAAGCTCTTCCTACATTCCTTGCTCCATTCGAAATTTGTATCTCTATGAGTCAGCTGCGTTAATGGAGTAGCGATTCGAGAAAATCTTTCCACAAAATCTTCGATAATAACCAGCTAAGCATAGAAAGATACGTATTTCGATTACTGACTTAGGTTACTCTCAACTGTGACTCATATCCCAATCTTAGATAGCACGTCACAATGACACCTATCAGTTTACTATAGCACGAATATGGCATCCCCTACGGAGAGTCTGGCTTCGGTGCATTTCACAAAGGAAGTCACCCGATAAAGGCTCAGGTACCAAATTCTATAGTTGAATTTTTAACTCCTGAAGTTCAATAGGAGCCATGCGATTTTTAGAAATGGGTTTTGTACCGGATTCAAAGTCGATACAAAATTCAATATCACACTTTAGGAGTAAGCTAAGAAATTCTTCAAGAAATACATCAGGAAATTTACTAACAATAGAAATATCATTCAAATCTGACGTATTTTTGTTTAAGTCCATAACATGAGCTAAGAAAACTTGACATCCGTTTTTCAATAAACGAATGACTTTATGGCTTGATATGAAAGTGTTTGACTTCAATGGTTTGGTTGCTTGAATTCGAATAACAGGTTGCTTAGGAATATGAAAACTAACAACCTTACGAAAGTAATCAATTTTGGCATGATGAGTAGTTAATCAATCAATCTCCAAAATCACATCAGAAGCAAGTATTTTTAAAGAAATAAGGTCAACAGGTAATGCGATGGTGCCAACTTGAATCAAAGCAAGATTTATAAACAATGGATGTAACGAAAGTTTCTCATAACGGAGTTTCAACAAATAAGTCAAAGTCTAATTTTCTCCGGAGTCAAGTTTAAACGTTGAGCACAAGCAGAAGAGATAAATAAATGGGTAGCACCGGTATCTAGTAATGTATAAACTTCGTATGAATTTATGATTAGCTTACCCGTGATCACCTCGTTTGGGTTCCTCGCATGTTGACCAGTGATAAGTAGGTTTTATACCTACTTATCCGGTATCTTTTACTTGAATTAGTTACTTATATTCATGTGTCTTAGTTACTTTTCATGAATTTTGTGTTCATTTTTTAGGTTATACTTTTGGAAGCGGTGTGAGCGACTATTGGTAAGGAAAAGCAAGGAAAAGCAAGGAAAAAGTAATTCGGACATCGTTTATGCTTTCATGTTCAATTCATGTTCTTGGCTTGGAGCTTAGATTATATTGTAGAGCATTTTTTTAGCTTTTCGAAACATCTTGAATCATTCAAATCGGAGTTCGGATGAAAGAGTTATGACATTTCTACCAACGGACGTTGAACTTCACCGTTTTGGGTGGTCATTTGCATAGCAGTCCCTTCCAGTCCAATTTCGACCATCATTCATTTGTTATTTCTGAAAGCTCAAAGAATAAAAGTTGTAGATCTAGTCAATGGCTTCAATTTGATAGGTCGCGGGCCCCGTAACTCCTCTCGGTGTAAAAGTTATGCCAGTTTTAGCAGAGGAGGTTCCAGCAGAAAATCAATTCGCAGTTTAGTGTCCAGCCGGGGCTAGACGTTTTTAGCCTTAGGATCCAGCCAGGGTTGGGTGTCCTGGGCATGAAATCAGTAGCCTATCCAGCTGGGGCTGGGTTTTTACAAAGGAAATACCCAGCCGGGGCTGGGTATGCGCGAAAAGGAGGAGATTTTGTCCGAATTTGAGTCCGAAAAGGATTGTTTTCGAGTTGTTTGATTCAAGGACTTCCAAGAGGACTTAAAGACATGTACAAAGGCTTATAAAAGGAGGGGAATAACACAGATTAGATGAGAATATTAGGAGATTAGAGAGCATTCTATTAAATTAGATTAGAGTAAATTAGAGAAAAACACTAGTTTTTAGGAGATTTGGAGATTGAAGCAACTTGGAGACCATTGAAGATTTGAAGTAGGAGCAAGGAGGGAGCGTTAAGTCTACTGACAATAGATTATGTCTTCTCATCTTCTTCTATCTTTATCTTTTAATGATTATTCAATTGTGGATTATTAGCTTTAATTCAATAATAATGAACTAATTCTTTGTTTGAGATTACAATAGATCTTATTGTGTAGTTTATTTTAATATGCTTCGTTATCAATTATTATGTTCTATTGTGAGGATTGTCTATTGTGATTTGGACTTAATTGTTTAATTGACTGGCCATCAATTACCATGATAATCTATATGAACTCGAGAGATGAAGTATAGATTTAGATCTAATCATGATAGCATGTATTCAGGATTTTGTTAATAGCTTAAACTTGATGTGTGTTAAGGTAGAGATATGCTTGACATCGCATGTAATCGGGTAGAGAACTTATTCTTCAACCTTGTTCAATTGTAATTCACATAGAGATATAGTGGGTTAGTTGATTAAGGTGTTTAACGGATTTTTATCTTAATTGTGGATTGACGTTAATACGGTATTAGTGCATCGAGAGGTGGTTAATACTACTTTCGTGTTCTTGATTAACAATTCGGGATAGAGAATAATTGATGAGAAGTGTGTTAACTTAAATGAAGCAATAAGTGAAGTTGTGATCTTAAATCTCCATAATCTGATTTTTAATTAGTGGTAATTAGAATTAGTTTAGTTAAATATTTTAATTTATAACATTAAATTCATTTGTTTAAATAAGATTGAGTTGGTTACGGGTTAGTACTTGGTGATTTTTATTAAATAATTCTCTGTGGGAACGATACTCAACTTATCACTTTATTACTTGTTGACCACGTATACTTGCGTGTTGTGCGTAATTAGATTTTACCCAACAAGTTTTTGGCGCTGTTACCGGGGAATTAGTTTAATATCTCTTTGCCAATATTAATTTCAATCAAATTAGTCTTAATTTAAATATTTTAATTTTTTATTTTTAATTCTCTTCCTATATTTCTCTCTTCTCAGGTATCATGGATGACTTTACGTATCAATGGCCATACACGAACATGACTCAACAAAAAGAAACAGAGATTGACAGACTCGCGACACTTTCCGCAATGTCAGCACAAATAAAAGAACTTTCGAGGAAGTTGGACGTTATCGCAGCCCAGCAGAGTCGAAGGATGGCAATCATGTGTGACTATTGTGCTGGCAACCATCCGAGTCATCAATGAACCGTTAGTTTTGGGCGGGGAAAACAAGGTGGTGTATACCTCAACCAGTATGCATATGATAATTACCATCAAGTTTGGGGGTATCACCTGGATTCTTCATGGAGCTACAACTATCAAGACCAATACTCTGCTCCAAGTCCAACATACACGCCGAAATTCTCATATTCACCTCCAATGCGACAAGAAGACAATTCAGAGTTTACGGAATTCATGTTAAGGGCTATAGCAGAAAAAGAAGAGTTTATAAACATTCAGGAGCTGTCAATCCAAAATTTTAATAATCGGATGGAGCAACTCGTCACTACCTCAACCAATGGTCTTCAATACATGGCTTCTGAGACTGAGGCAGATAATTCAAGGTTAGAGGAATTGTTGTCCGAGTCAATAACATCAATTGAGGAGAGGATGATTAATCAAGCGCGGTCACTTCAGAATCAAGAGATATCAATTCAAAATATACAGAACCAGGTGGATCAAATGCTCAAAGCCTTGAACAACTGTCCTCAAAATAATTGTTGTTATGACGAGGATTCTGAGATTGATGAAGTTCCCGAGCCAAATCTACAACTGGATGAGACACGAGATGTTGAAAAAGAGGAGAAAAGTGGGGATAATGAAAATAAGGTTGGTGAAGAACTAACTATGAGTACCAACGAGGATGAGACGATGTTATTAGTGCCCCAAGTTCTTTCTCCGCCAAAGATCAAGGGTCCAATTAGATTTGCAAAACCGTGCCCGCTTGGTAGTTATGTTGTCGGCGAAGCTTTTGTTGACATAAGAGTGAGTATAATTTTCAATCCATGGTGGGAAGAGAAAGAGAAGATGGACGAAGAGCACATTGTGTGTGACAAGCTTCCATGCCCCAAAGTGATCACATACACAATGGAGAAAACACCTAGCTGTGGGGAGTTCTTGGTTGAGATCATACCAAACCAGAGCATGCTAGGTGACTTTAATACAATGGCTATTACAAATGGGAACCTACCAAAAGCTATATTATTTTCGATGGATGGAGGGTTCCTCAACTTTCGAAGAGGAATTGGATAGCATTGACCAGACAAAGTCAGGCTGAAAGACTATAAATCAAGCGCTGACTGGGAGGCAACCCAGGAATTTTTTTATATTTATATGCTTTACTAGTTTATTTAGTAGATAGGAATTAAGTTGCTTATTAAGTTCTCTTATAATCTAATCCATGTTGTCTCTCTTCATTGCAGGTATTGGAGGTCCAATGGATAGCAAAATGATCGTCGCAGCCATCGCCACCATCATCTCACGCTTAGTTGATTACAGGGAAGTTCTCTTCTACTTACCGCTATATTCTTACAATGAGGACATTGTAATTGCTAAGTTTGGGGGAGTTTTGTTTAGGTTCATTATCGCATGTTTAGTTTATGTTATGTTATTTTGCATATGTTGTTAATATAGTTTAGGTTCGTTATTAAAAAAAAATCAAAAATTCAAAAATTTAAAAATAATAGTTAGTTACTATGTTCATTTTGCATGAGTCTAGTTGTTTAATAGTTACAGTTTATTTTGGCCAATGATGAGAATGGGATTGAGTAGACAAGTATAATACTGATTATTAGAGCTTTTGATGTGATTTCTTGTTATGAATTGAATCTTTTTCTGTTTGAAACTGGTATAATAAGGATAGCACAGTAAAAACAACTTGTTGATTGATTGAGTTTAAATTGATACATAATGGACTTCTTAAGGATAATACTAGTTTGGATGAATGAAAGACATGAATAGGCGGAGATGACTGAATTTAGACAAAAACTTAAGTTTGGGAAAAAAAATTGGGATATATAAGCTTCAAAAAAAAGAAAAAAAATGATGAAATATATATATATATATATATATATATATATATATATTGTGGCTAGTTTTGTTTCGGGGCCTTTGTTACTTGAGCAAGTACGCCCAAAGGGGTATCTTAAAACCTAGCGCCCTAAGGTCTTAATGGTCTGGGAGTCGTTGGTCGAAAGCTCGCTAAGGGGTAGCACTGTTAGCCTAATGGAATGAGACATTGCACAGTCATGGTTAAAAAGTAAGAAAAAAGAAAGAAAAAAAATAATAAAACGTGAAAAGAGCAAAAAGCCCCCGTAATGAATAGTAAAGCATAAGTATCCCGGATTAGACTCTTGAACTTGGTGGATGTTTGACTTTAGTTGGATTTAGCTTGTTCGTGAATTTTGTGAGTTTTCACTGTATGATGCCTTTAAAGAGACCTATTATGTGTTAAATTTAATTTCATATCAATTAGCATGGTTATTGAGCACACACGCACTATATCAGTGATAACAATTTAAGATTTGATGATTGACGAGGAAATTGTTGATTGGTTTTGATATGATGTATTATCATGTTTACTTGATTTCTCTAAGGCCGAGTGAATAGATTTGATTATATCAATACTGCTGGATTCGTAGGCATATAGATTAGTTGCATTTCATTGCATTGCATTCCATTATGTTGTGTTGCTTGAGGACAAACAAAGGTTTAAGTTTGGGGGTATTTGATAAGTAGGTTTTATACCTACTTATCCGGTATCTTTTACTTAAATTAGTTACTTATATTCATGTGTCATAGTTACTTTCCATGCATTTTGTGTTCATTTTTTAGGTTATACTTTTGGAAGCGGTGTGAGCGACTATTGGTAAGGAAAAGCAAGGAAAATGCAAGGAAAAAGCAATTCGGACATCGTTTATGCTTTCATGTTCAATTCATGTTCTTGGCTTGGAGCTTAGACTATATTGTAGAGCATTTTCTTAGCTTTCTGTAACATCTTAAATTATTCAAATCGGAGTTCGGATGAAAGAGTTATGACATTTCTACCAACGGACGTTGAACTTCATCGTTTTGGGTGGTCATTTGCATAACAGTCACTTCCAGTCCAATTTTGACCATCATGCGCTTATTATTTCTGAAAGGTCAAAAAATAAAAGTTGTAGATATAGTCGATAGCTTCGATTTGATAGGTCGCGGGCCCCGTAACTCCTCTCGGTGTAAACGTTATGGCAGTTTTAGCAGAGGAGATTCCAGCAGAAAATCAATTCGCAGTTTAGTGTCCAGCCGGGGCTAGACGTTTTTATCCTTAGGATCCAGCCGGGGCTGGGTGTCCTGGGCATGAAATCAGTAGCCTATCCAGCTGGGGCTGGGTTTTTACAAAGGAAATACCCAGCCGGGGCTGGGTATGCGCGAAAAGGAGGAGATTTTGTCCGAATTTGAGTCCGAAAAGGATTGTTTTCGAGTTGTTTGATTCAAGGACTTCCAAGAGGACTTAAAGACATGTACAAAGGCTTATAAAAGGAGGGGAATAACACAGATTAGATGAGAATATTAGGAGATTAGAGAGCATTCTATTAAATTAGATTAGAGTAAATTAGAGAAAAACACTAGTTTTTAGGAGATTTGGAGATTGAAGCAACTTGGAGACCATTGAATATTTGAAGTAGGAGCAAGGAGGGAGCGTCAAGTCTACTGACAATAGATTATTTCTTCTTATCTTCTTCTATCTTTATCTTTTAATGATTATTCAATTGTGGATTCTTAGCTTTAATTCAATAATAATGAACTAATTCTTTGTTTGAGATTACAATGGATCTTATTGTGTAGTTTATTTTAATATGCTTCGTTATCAATTATTATGTTCTATTGTGAGGATTGTCTATTGTGATTTGGACTTAATTGTTTAATTGACTGGCCATCAATTACCATGATAATCTATATGAACTCGAGAGATGAAGTATAGATTTAGATCTAATCATGATAGCATGTGTTCAGGATTTTGTTAATAGCTTAAACTTGATGTGTGTTAAGGTAAAGATATGCTTGACATCGCATGTAATCGGGTAGAGAACTTATTCTTCAACCTTCTTCAATTGTAATTCACATAGAGATATAGTGGGTTAGTTGATTAAGGTGTTTAACGAATATTTATCTTAATTGTGGATTGACGTTAATACGGTATTAGTGCATCGAGAGGTGGTTAATACTACTTTCGTGTTCTTGATTAACAATTCGGGATAGAGAATAATTGATGAGAAGTGTGTTAACTTAAATGAAGCAATAAGTGAAGTTGTGATCTTAAATCTCCATAATCTGATTTTTAATTAGTGGTAATTAGAATTAGTTTAGTTAAATATTTTAATTTATAACATTAAATTCATTTGTTTAAATAAGATTGAGTTGGTTACGGGTTAGTACTTGGTGATTTTTATTAAATAATTCTCTGTGGGAACGATACTCAACTTATCACTTTATTACTTGTTGACCACGTATACTTGCGTGTTGTGCGTAATTAGATTATACCCAACAAGTTTTTGACCAGTCACGACAAACTCTCTTCCAGGAACCGTTGACTTTGACTTTTTTGGGACAGCCTTTTGAGTCACCATCCCCACTGGGCTTGGTTTCACTACCGTACAATCTCGAGCTATTTGTCCTTCTTTCCACAATTATAGCATACCTTGAACTGTTGTGGACAGTTTGGGCTAATGTGTCCCTCTTTTCCACATTTATAGTATATGACCGATGGTCGTTCTCCTCCCTTAAAACCAATTGCTGCTGGTGCTGACGTCTTCGCAGTGTCATTGTTGAATCTCCTCTTTTTAAAATCTCCCCCCGACTCGCTTCTTCTATTTTCATGGCCACGATTACCACCATAGTGGTTGTCGCTCTTGTCCGTATTTTTTTTTCTCCGTTGGTTATCATTGTTTTGATGACTGCTATCACCGGTATGATCCTGGTTACAGTATCTTGGTTGAACGTACTCGCTATCTCGCTCTAATAATTAAGCCCTGTTGACAACATCTGAATATAAAGAAAATTTATGAGAGATAAGATATTGTCGAATCTCGGGTTTTAAACCTCTCAGAAACATCCTTGTCATTCGTTCCTCATTCTCTACCAAATGAGGTGCAAACCTGGATAACTCTGTAAACTTCGCCTCGTATTGGGACACGGTCATGTTGTTTTGTTCTAGTCTAATAAACTCTACCTCTTTCATATGGCGAATACTTTCAGGAAAGTATTTTTCGTTGAAAAGTTTCTGAAACGTTTCCCAAGACATGTGGAGTGCGGCAGGCTGAGTATGTTTCACAGACTCCCGCCAGTAATCCGCCTCGCCACGGAACATAAAGGTGGAGAATGGAACCTTCTGTTCCTCCGTGCATCCCAAGACACCGAATATCTTGGTAATTTGCTTGACCCGTGTTTTTGCCATGATCGGAACCGGCTTTCCCTTAAATTCTGGTGGTCCCAACTCTTTGAACTGCTTGGCCGTGACAAGCCGCGCGTTGCTATCATTTCCACCCGTATTCTGTACACGAGTCTCCCTCGTCTAGTTTTGCATGAACTGCAAAAAGCTCCTAAACATCCCGTCGTTCATCGTCTGCTCAGTGGTGTTGTTTACAGGAGGAATATTGCCTTCCTGTTGCACGTTCCCCTGGGTGGTGATTAAAGGTGTTTCCACGGTCTCATTAACTCCACCGTTAATATTCTCAGTTGACATTCTCAAATACTGCCATAAAACAAGGGTTAATTTAACAAATTAACAAATCACATAATACCCCTATATTATGACCGACCAACAAATAAGCTTAGGTATGACATACTAGCGAAGGATTTACTTGTCTCTCCCCTCCTAGTTTTATTTCCCGATCTCCGCCAGAGACCATATCCCTAAGCTCTGATACCAACTGTGACGTCTCCAAAATAGGTATACATCACCCATTCTGAGTCGCCAAATACATGGTACAGAAACAACTACAACTTTATTAATACAACATAAAAACTGTGAGTTTAAATACAAATATTGTCATCTAGACAATATCCACACTCAAATAAGTCCTCATTACAATTATTAATACATTATTTTGCAGAATAGTGAGGACTACTAGAACAACTTCTAGAACCATCATTCCATACCCCGACTAGTACTCGCTACATTCTCGCCTCATAAGAAGAAAAATGGAACAACAAGGAAAAGGGTGAGATCAACTAGCCCAGTAAAGAACATTATGACTAATATAACATAGAACAAATTATCGTTAGTCTTCAACATGGAAAATCTAATAGAATACAATAGACAACCAGTTTTAAATCAACAACTGCAGCGAAAACAACAATTCATTAGAAGAGTTAAGAAGAGAATGAAAATTACTATCTTCTATATATGAATTTAAAAGTTCATCGTCAATATTTTATCCCTGTAACATCAATCAATATATATCTGGAATCAAATATTCATCTTTGCACTACAAGCCAAAGATATTCATCAGTTGATCATGTTCATCTAAACACATGTTCATCTTTGCACTACGGGCCAAAGATATTAATCAGTCAGTCATGTTCATCTCAACACCTGTTCATCTTTGCACTACGGGCCAAAGATATTCATCAAGAAATCATTCATCTTTGCACTACAGGCCAAAGATATTCAGTAATATCATCATTTAGGACTGAGGATGATGAAAAATATTTTAAAGGAAACGAATCCAGTGAAACAAAAGAACAAGTATTAAGGATTCGTACTTTAAATAATCCAAGTTCAAAAATACTTCATAAATAACCAGAGTGGAGTAAAATTCAAGAATGATCAAAACATGGATACAATCAAAGCTAGTATCCATAATAGATATTTTGGATGAAAAACGAAAATTTTAATTTTTCTGTGAATAGTGCCGTATTCGTGAATAGTGTCATATACATGAATAGTGCCGTATACGTGAATAGTAACTCCGACACCAAAAGATAGAAATTTCACAAAAAAACATGATCACGCTTCATGAATAGTACTCGTGAATAGTAACCCATGAATAGTAACTCGTGAATAGTAACTCATGAATAGTAATCGTGACATGAAAAAGTTCCAAATTTGATAAAAAGTTACAACCAATATTTCAGCATAATGATATTGAAAAATAATATCATTTGAGATGAAAATAACATTCCTTACCTGATAATGATAGTACTTCTAGTTGAAACACCGGATATAAGATATGACTTGAACTTACACCGTATAGCAACACTCAAAGTATTAAAATACTCACAAGAATACGCTCAATATATCGAGAGAGAGAGAGAGAGAGAAAAAAAAAACTTCAGTTTCTGGTGTGATTTTCAATTCTAACCTAAGCACCCTATTTATAGGAAATTGCTTAGAACACCAAAGCAGAAAATGGAATATAATAATAATATTTTCAAAAATTATTCATACGCACACCTTTGAATCTGATTTCAGCCACCAAAATAGTCCATTATAATGACAAAAACGTTTTTCTAAACAAAAATATTTAAAACTTCCAAAATTTAATTATTTCGGAACTTCAATAATTCATAATAAATAGCCCTTTTATCAGAAAATTCAAATCTAGCATGTTTTTATAAGAAATTCAATTCTCTACAACTTTACAGAAGAAAGTTTTTCCAAATTCCAAATAGAAATTGACCGAAATCTATAAACGGGTGATTTTACAGGCAATAATCAAATTTCAGTCAAGAAATGGGGTCCACCGACATGTTTAACATGTTTTAAACAACTTTTGTAACAAAAATACTTCTCATCCTCATATACTCATATATCCCACATTCATTGTAAAAATATCACCATTATTATATTATAATAATATAAAAAAATATTATTTTATCAGAAAAGATAAAATATCAATTTTTAACAATTGTCACTTTAAAAATTTTCTCCATCTATGTCCACATAAAATCAATATTTCCCTCATCATATAAATCAATAATTAATTATTCACAAATAATATTACAGAATCACAGTACTGGCAACCAGGCCGTTCCAGGAAAGAGGGGGCTTTCCAATAAAGATTTCTCCTTACTGGCGCGCAATTAGGTGACCAAACCTCTCCTTAGATAGAACTTTCTAGACATTGCCAATAATGTTATCTAATAATATTATTCAGATAATATGAATTATTGCTCCGATAATGAAAAATACTGTGTAGTGACAATTATTGAAATAACAGTAATATAAAAAAATCAACGCAGCAATTATTGAATCAATAAAATAAAATACTGAACTGTAATTACTGTAACAATTATTGAGTAGTGCCTTCTTACGCAAGAATCAATAATTGGTGCAATACCGTGTGCTACTGTGCAACAACGCGTATTACTGTGTTTTAACCACCAGGTATTCCAACAGTATTAACGGTAACAACTACGCCGTTATTTATAAACAACATATACTTGTCATTTTCTTCATCCAGTCGCTTTCCATTATGGGCCCACACAAGGCTGCGCCGTTGTACGAATATTCCCCGACAGTAAGAATATTCCACGACCAAACGAATATTCTCCGACAACAATGTGTATTTTATAACCACTTGCTTATTTGAAATATTTGTGCATTTTACCCATAACTAACCATATTTAATCAAATCAACCCTTATTATTTCAAAATGATAAATAGAGGAAATTAAATTTCAATTATTAATAATTTGGGGTTTTACACACATTATGCAACAACTACTGTTGCAATAATTGAATAAAACTGAGTGACTTCTCACGTAAGCATCAATAATCAAAGATACTGTACAATATCGTGTGCTACTATGCAACCACACGTATTACTATATTTTTAACACCAGATATTTCAACAGTTAACGGTAAAACGTCGTTATTTTTATAAAAAGATATTTCTATCGTTTTCTAACTCCGACAGTAATTCCGTTGTGAGGTCCACCAATTATTGTGACGTCGTACGAATATTTCCCGACCAAACGAATATTTTATAACAACTTGTTTACTTTGCAAAATTTGTAAATATTACCCACAACTATAACATTATATCAAATCTACACCATATTACTCAAAATGATATTTAGAGAAATTAATCTTTATTCATAAAAGTTGGGGTCTTACAAACTCTTTGTACGGTAAACAAACTATATGATTTAGTTTTTATGTCCAAATTGCTTTCACTTGATAAATAACTAAACATTTAATTGCTTAAATTTGATTAGTAGTGTTACTCAATTGAAGACAATTTTTATTTATTTAATTTTATGATACTAATGATATTATTAATAACTAGAAAATTGTTAGAAAATAAGTGAGAAAAATTATTTACACATAAAAATTAGGATCTAAGTGTAAGACCCCAACTTATTATAAATAAAATTGAATTTCCTCTATTCATTATTTTGAAATAATAAGGGGTTAATTTGATATAATGCTTTGGTTATGGTGAAATGTGCAAATTTTGCAAAATATGCAAGTGGTTATAAAATATTCATTGTTGTCGGGGAATATTTGTTTGGTCGTGGAATATTCTTACTATCGGGGAATATTCGTACGACAGCGCAGCTATTTGTGGGCCCCATAACAGAATAACTGTCGGATGAAAAAATGACAAGTTTGTGTTTTTTATAAATAACGGCGTAATTTTTATCGTTAACACTGTTGGATTACCTGGTGGTTAAAATACAGAAATACGCGTGGTTGCACAGTAGCACACGGTATTGCACATTATTTTTGAATTATTGATTCTTATGTAAGAAGGCACTACTCAATAATTGTTACAGTAATTACTGTTCAATATTTTATTTTATTGATTCAATAATTGTTGCTTTGATATTTTATATTATTGTTGTTTCAATAATTGTCACTGCACAATATTTCCCATTATCAAGTCAATAATTTATATTATTTGAATAATATTATTAGATAGCATTATTGGCAATGTCTAAGGAAGTTCTGTCTAGGAAAGGTGTTTGGTCACCTGATTACGCGCCAGTAAGGGGAAATCATTATCGGAAAGCCCCCTCTTTCCTGGGAAGGACCTGATTGTCATAATTATGATTCTGTAATATTATTTATGAATAATTAATTATTGATTTATATGATAAGAAAATATTTATTTTATGTGGATATAAATGAAGGATAGAGAAATATTTATTTTATGTGATTCTAAATAAAGGAATTAATGTTGGGGTGTTTTATTAGTATTTTGTCAGAATAGAGGTGTTGAAAATCGTCCGTATGTGGATTTTGGTCATTTTTCGTTTAAAATTTGGAAAAACTTAAATCTACAAAGTTGTAGATAATTTAATTTTCTATGGAATGGATATAAAATTCGTATTTTTCTAATAAAAGAGCTATTTATTATGAATTATTAAAGTTTTTGATTATTGTTTAAATGGTAAAATATTTTGAAAATTTCTAGAATGGGCGGGCCCCACTTTTGGTTGGTGAGAAATGTGTTAAAATTTTATTTCAAAAGTGGTGGGCATGAATAGTAACTAGTAAAGCCATCATGTAAGACCCCATCTTATTATGAATAAAAAATAAAATTTTCTCTATTTATTATCTTGAAATAATAAGGAGTTAATTTGATATAATACTTTGGTTATGGGTGAAATGTGTAAATTTTATAAAATAAGCAAGTGGTTATAAAATATTCCTTTTTTTGTCGGGGAATATTCGTTTGGTCGTGGAATATTTTTGTTGTCTGGGAATATTCGTACGACGACGCAACCATTCGTGGGCCTCATAACAGAATAACTGTCGGAAGAATAAAACGACAAGTTTGAGTTTTTATAAATAACGGCGTAGTTGTTACCGTTATCACTGTTGGAATAACCGGTGGTTAAAATATAGTAATACGCGTGGTTGCACAGTAGCACACAGTATTGCACAGTATTTTTGAATTATTGATTCTTACGTAAGAAGGCACTACTCAATAATTATTACAGTAATTAATTTTCAATATTTTATTTTATTGATTCAATAATTGTTGCGTTGATATTTTATATTATTGTTGTTTCAATAATTGTCATTGCACTGTATTTTCCATTATTAGATCAATAATTCATATTATTTGAATAATATTATTAGATAGCATTATTGACAATGTCTAAAAAGTTCTGTCAATGAGAGGTTAGGTCATTTAATTGCGCGCCAGTAAGGAGAAATCCTTATTAGAAACCCCCTCTTTCCTGTGAACGGCCTGATTGTCATAATTGTTATTCTGTAATATTATTTGTGAATAATTAATTATTGATTTATATGATAAAAAAAATATATTTTATATAAATGATGGATTTATTTATTTTATGTGATTATAATTGAAGGAGTTAATGTTGAGGTGTTTTATCTGTATTTTTGTCAGAATAGAGGTATTGAAAATTAAATCAGTATTTTTACGATATATTGTGTGAGTTATAATTTTTAATCTGACTGTTGGATCATTGTAATTTTTGAATATGTTATACATATATAAGTTGACTATATGTCCACAAATTTTAAACCGTTAAAAATGAACGAATGATTTGTTATGAATTTTAAGAGGTGACTGCTTCAGAAATTAGGGTTATAAACGATTTTGGTAAAAAATTCTAGAATTGAGTGGGCCCCACTTGTGGTTGGTGAAGAAATATGCTGAATTTTATTTCAAATGTGGTGGGTGGCAATAGTAGCAGGTAAAGCCATCAGGTAGCAGGTCAAGTCTGCTTCGGCGGGCTAATATTTTCCTATAAATAGATGCAAGATGTATATTGATTGATGTTACAAGTTTGAGTTTGAGGTATTGAAAATCATTCGTTTGTGGATTTCGAATATTTTTGGTTTGGAATTTGGAAAAACTTAAAGCTACAAAGTTGTGGAGAATTTGATTTCATATAAAATGGATATAAAATTCGTATTTTTCTGATAAAATTGGCTATTTATTATGAATTATTGAAGTTTCTGATTATTGTTTAAAATTATAAACTTTTTAAAAATTTCTAAAATTGGTGGGCCCCACTTTTGGTTGGTGAGAAATGTGCTCAAATTTTATTTCAAATGTGGTGGGTGGTAATAGTAGCAGGTAACGCCATCAGGTAACAGGTCAAGTCTGCTTCGGCGTGCTAGCATTTTCCTATAAATAAGTGCTTAGGTTAGAATTAAAAATCACACCAGAAACATAGCTTTCTCTCTTTCTCTCTCTATATTATCGAGCATATTTTTGAGTAGTTAGATACTTTGAGAGTTGCTATCCAATACAAGTTTCATTCAGCATCACATCCGACCTTTCATTCCGAAGTACTGTTTCTTTGACGTAAGGGATGCAATTTTCTTCGTAAATGATATTATTTTCTTCAATATCATTATGCTGAAATATTGATATGAATTTTATTGTAGATTTTCTATCTTTTTGTGTCGGGGTTACTATTCACGTATACGGTACTATTCACGTATACGACACTATTCACCGAAAAATAAAATTTTCTCTTTTTTGTCCCAGATGTCTATTATGGTTACTATCTTTGATTATATCCATGTTTTGATCTTCATTCTTGAATTTTACTCCATTATTGTTTATTATAGAGTGTTTTTGAACTTGGATTATCTAAAGTACAAATCCCTAATCTATATCCTTTTATCTCACTGGATTCGTTCTCTAAAATGTTTTTCATCATCCTCAGTCCTTAATGATGATACTTGATGAATATCTTTGGCCTGTAGTGCAAAGATGAATGATTATCTGATGAATATCTTTGACCCGTAGTGCAAAGATGAACAGGTGTTGAGATGAACATGACTAACTGGTGATACAAATGAATATTTTATCCCGTAGTGCAAAGATGAATATTTAATTCAAGATGTGTATTGATTGATGTTACAGGGATAAAATATTGATGATGGACTTTTAAATTCATAGATGATAGTAGATTTCATTCTAAATAGTGTGTCAATAATTGTAATGAGGACTTTATCTGGGTGTGGATATTGTCTAGAAGACAATATTTGTATTTAAACTCACAATATGTGTTGTCGTATTTTGCACGACAATTGTAATAATAAAGTTGTAGTTGTTTTCTGTACCATGTATTTGGAGACTCAAAATGGGTGATGTATACCTATTTTGGGGGCATCATAGTTGGTATCAGAGCTTAGGGATATGGTCTTTGGCAGAGATCGGGGAATAGAACTAGGAGGGGAGAGAAGAGTAAATCCTTCGCTAGTGTGTCCTACCTAAGCTTATCTGTTGGTCGGTCATAATATAGAGATATTATGTGATATTTTAATTTGTTTAATTAAACCTTGTTTTATGACAGTATTTAAGAATGGTAGTTGAGAATGTTAACAATGGAGTGTATGAGACTGTGGAAACACCTTTAGTTACCAATCAGGAGAACATGCAACAGGAAGGCAATATTCCTCTTGTAAACAACACTAACGAGCAAACGATGAATGATGGGATGTTTAGAAATTTTTTGCAGTTCTTGCAAAATCATACGAGGGAGACTCATGTACAAAATTTGTGTGGAAATGATAACAACGCGCGGTTTGTCACAGCCAAGCAGTTCAAGGAGTTTGGACCACTAGAATTCTTTGGAGAGCTAGATCTGATTAAGGCAGAAACGTGGGTCAAGCAAATTACCAAGATATTCGATGTCTTGGGATGTACAGAAAACAAAAGGTTCCATTCGCCACCTTTATGTTCCGTGGTGAGGCAGATTACTGGTGGGAATCTGTGAAGCGTACCCAGCCAGCCGCACTCAACATGTCTTGGAAAGGATTTCAGAAACTGTTCAATGATAAGTACTTTCCTGAAAGTATTCGTCATATAAAGGAGGTGGAGTTTATTAGATTGGAACAGAACAACATGACGGTGTCCCAGTACGAGGCGAAGTTCGCAAATTTTGCAAAGTTATCCAGGTTTTCACCTCATTTGGTGGAGAATGAGGAACGAATGACGCGAATGTTTTTGCGAGGTTTGAAACCCGAAATACGTCAATACATTATCTCTCACAAATTTTCTCTGTATTCAGATGTTGTCAACAGGGATCAATTATTAGAGCGAGATAGTGAGTATGTTTAACCGAGGGACCACAACCAGGGTCATACCGGTGACAGCAGTCATCGGAGCGATGATAACCAGCGAGGAGGGAAAAATACAGACAAAAGCGGTAACCACTCGGGTGGTAATCGTGGTCATGATAATATGAGAAGTGAGTCAAGTGGAAATTTCAAAAAGAGGAGATTCAACAATGATGGGAAGACATCAGCAGCAGCACCAGCAACAAATCCTGGGGGAGGAGAACGACCGCCAATTAGATGTTACAGATGTAGAGAGGAGGGACACATAAGTCCAAACTGTTCACAGCCTTCCAAGGTGTGTTTCAATTGTGGAAAAGACGGCAATATAGCTCGATTTTATCCTGTATCAAAATCAAGTCCAGCAGGGACGGTGGCACCAAAGGCGGATACAGACAAAACAAAGTCAGCGATTTTTGGAAGAGCGTTTGTCATGACTGCCCAAAACGCGAGGAACCCGAACGAAGGTATCATGGGTTAGTTAATTATAAATTCGTGCAAAATCTATACCTTCTTAGATACCGGTTCTACCCATTCTTTTATCTCCCCTACTTGTGCTCAACGTTTAAACTTGACTCCGAAGAAATTAGACTTTGACTTATCTATGGAGACTCCGTTAGGAGAAACTTTTATCATATCCATTATTTATAAATTTTGTTTGATCCAAGTTGGCACAATCACATTACCTGTTAATCTTATCTCTTTAAAGATACTTGCATTTGATGTGATTTTAGGGATTGATTGATTAACTACTCATCATGCCAAAATTGATTATTTTCATAAGGTTGTTAGTTTTCATATTCTTAACCAACCTGTTATGCGAATTCAAGCAACCAAAACATTGAAGTCAAACACTTTCATATCAAGCAATAAAGCCATTCGTTTATTGAAAAATGAAAGTCAAGCTTTCTTAGCCCATTTCATGGATTTAAACAAAAATACGTCATATTTGAATGATATTTATGTTGTTAGTAAATCTCCTGACGTATTTCCTGAAGAATTTCCTGGCCTACCCCCAGAGTGTGATATTAAATTTTGTATCGACTTTGAACCCGGTACAAAACCCATTTCTAAATTTTCATATCAAATGGATCCTATCGAACTTCAGTAGTTAAAAACCCAAGTACAAGAGTTGGTACCCGAGCCTCTATCTGGTGACTTCCTTTGTGGAATGCACCAAAGCCAGACTCTCCGTAGGGGACTCTATATTTGTGTGGTGGTAAAATGATAGGTGTCATTGTGACGTGCTATCCAAGATTGGGATATGAATTACAGTTGAGAGCAACCGAAGTAGGTGACCAAAGTACGTAGCTTTCTGGGCGTAGCTGGTTATTATCGGAGATTCGTGGAAGGATTTTATCGAATCGCTATTCCGTTAACTTAGCTGACTCGGAAAGATACAAAATTCGTATGGAGCGAGGAATGCGAGAAGATTTTCCAAGAGCTCAAGAGGCGACTCATTTCGGCACCTGTTCTGACCATACCATCCTGGAAAAGCGAACTTGGTAGCTGACGTGTTGAGTAGAAGATCGTATGCGAGCACGAGTGCGATATTGTCGAACACAAAGACCTATTTTGTATAACTTACAAAGGATAAAGATAGAGTTAAATACTCTAGGGACCCACGTTATGATGTCAAATATACGAGTAGAATTGACTTTAATCGATAAAGTTAAAACCGCTCAAGCTAGACACTATAGTTGATGAATATAAAGAAAAAGGTGCAAGAAGGCGTTATTCTAGAAGTAAGAGTCGATGAAGAGAAGAAAGCTCAAACCTTCGATTTATTTGAAATCCTCGATCGAGTAGGAACTGTGGCCTATAGACTCGCCTTAACGCTAAGTATGTCGCGTGTTTATAACGTTTTTCACGTATCAATGTTACGTAAATATATGCATGACCCAAACTACATTATTGCGTTAGAACCAGACGAGATAGCTGAAGATTTAACGTACGAGGAGGTACCTGTCAAGATATTGGATAGGAAAGAGTATATCCTACAAACAAAGGTTATATCACAAGTCAAGGTTTTATGGAGGAACCATGCTATTGAGGAAATGACTTGGGAGTTGGAATCGGAAATGAAAGCGAAGTACCCTCACCTTTTTGAAACACCAGGTACGTACGTCAATTTCGAGGACAAAATTTCATAAGGAGGGGATGTTGTAAGACCCCAACTTATTATAAATAAAATTAAATTTCCTCTATTTATTATCTTAAAATAATAAGATGATAATTTGATATAATGCTATGGTTATGGGTGAAATGTGCAAATTTTGCAAAATAAGTAAGTGGTTATAAAATATTCATTTTTGTCGGGAAATATTCGTTTGGTCATGGAATATTCATACGACGGCGCAGCCATTCGTGGGCCCCATAATAGAATAACTGTCTGATGAAAAAAATGACAAGTTTGAGTTTTTATAAATAACGACGTAGTTGTTACCGTTAACACTGTTGGAATACCCGGTGATTAAAATACAGTAATACACGTGGTTGCACAGTAGTACACGATATTACACAATATTTTTGAATTATTGATTCTTACGTAAGAAGGCACTACTCAATAATTGTTACAGTAATTATTGTTCAATATTTTATTTTATTGATTCAATAATTGTTGCGTTGATATTTATATTATTGTTGTTTCAATAATTGTCAGTGCACAGTATTTCCCATTATCAGATCAATAATTCATATTATTTGAATAATATTATTAAATAGCATTATTGGCAATGTCTAGAAAGTTCTGTCAAGGAGAGGTTTGGTCACCTAATTGCGTGTCAGTAAGGAAAAAATCCTTATCGAAAATCCCCCTCTTTCCTGAGAACGGCCTGGTTGTCATTATTGTGATTCTGTAATATTATTTGTGAATAATTAATTATTGATTTATACGATAAGAAAATATATATTTTTATGTGAATATAAATAAAAGAATTAATGTTGAGGTATTTTATCAGTATTTTATCAGAATGGAGGTATTGAAAATCATTCGTTTGTGAATTTCGGATATTTTTTGTTTGGAATTTGAAAAAACTTAAAGCTACAAAGTTGTAGAGAATTTGATTTTATATGAAATGAACATAAAATTCGTATTTTTCTGATAAAAGGTTTATTTATTATGAATTATTGAAGTTTCTGATTATTATTTAAAATGATAAAACATTTTGGAAATTTCTAGAATTGGTGGGCCCCACTTTTGGTTGGTGAGAAATGTGCTCAAATTTTATTTCAAATGTGGTGGGTGGCAATAGTAGCAGATAAAGCCATCAGATAGCAGGTCAAGTCTGCTTCGGCGTGCTAGCATTTTCCTGTAAATAGGTGCTTAGGTTAGAATTGAAAATCACACCAGAAACATAAGTTTTCTCTCTTTCTCTCTCTATATTATCGAGTGTATTTTGTGAGTAGTTAGATAATTTGAGAGTTGTTATTCAGTACAAGTTTCATTCAGCATCACATCCGACCTTTCATTCTGAAGTACTGTTTCTTTGAGGTAAGGGGTGTTATTTTCTTCGTAAATGATATTATTTTCTTCAATATCATTATGCTGAAATATTGATATAAATTTTATTGTAAGATTTCTATCTTTTTGTGTCGGGGTTACTATTCATGTATACGGTACTATTCACGTATACGACACTATTCACGAATACGACACTATTTACCAAAAAATAAAATTTTCTCTTTTTCGTCCCAGATGTCTATTATGGTTACTATCTTTGATTGTATCCATGTTTTGATCTTCATTCTTGAATTTTACTCCATTATTGTTTATTATGGAGTGTTTTTGAACTTGGATTATCTAAAGTACGAATCCCTAATCTTTATCCTTTTATCTCACTTGATTCGTTCTCTAAAATGTTTTTCATCATCCTCGGTCCTTAATGATGATACTTGATGAATATCTTTGGCCTGTAGTACAAAGATGAATGATTACCTAATGAATATCTTTGGCCCGTAGTGCAAAGATGAACAGGTGTTGAGATGAACATGACCAACTGGGGATACAAATGAATATCTTTAGCCCATAGTGCAAAGATGAATATTTGATTCAAGATGTATATTGATTGATGTTACAGGGATAAAATATTGATGATGGACTTTTAAATTCATACATGATAGTAGATTTCATTCTCTACTTAACTCTTCTAATGAATTGTTGTTTCCGCTGCAGTTGTTGATCTAAAACTTGTTGTCTATTATATTCTATCATATTTTTCCCTGTTGAAGACTAAGGATAATTTTTTGTATATTATCTTAGTCATAATATTATTACTGGGCTAGTTGAGCTCACCCTTTTCCTTTTTATTCCATTTTTCTTCTTTGGAAGCGAGAATATAGCGGAAACTAGTCAGGGTATGGAATGATGGTTCTAGTCAGTTCTTTTAACAGTCCTCACTATTTTGTAAAATAGTGTATTAATAATTATAATGAGGACTTTATCTGAGTGTGGATATTAACTAGAAGACAATATTTGTATTTAAACTCACAGTTTATGTGTTGTCGTATTTTGCACGACAATTGTATTAATGAAGTTGTAGTTGTTTATGTACCATGTATTTAGCGACTCAAAATGGGTGATGTATACCTATTTTGGGGGCGTCACATTAAGGCTTTCTCACACCAGGGGAAAAATTATTTTTAGAGATTTTATTATCATATCATATTACTAAAAAGTTTATAGTAATATAATTTACTAAATTATATGACTAAGGTTGTGTTTGATAAAATTAGTTGTTAAGATTTGAATAGTTTAGATATCTGAATAATATAAAATATCTAAATAGAATTGTATCTGAATGAAAAAATGTTGTTTGATAATTACTTTTTAAAAGTGTCTGAATAACATGTTTTTACTATTTTAACCCTTGAAAAAAAACACAACTTTCTTCTTCTCCCTCCCCCCCCCATCCTTGCGCCACCCCACCCCTCCTCCCTCACCTTCCCAACCCTTGCCCCATCATTTTGTGTTGTTTCCTTCCTTATAATCCTGGAAACCTAGTAATACACTAATAGCAATATTTCAGAACTTTCAGGCTCTGAGTCTGAAGAATCATCACAATCCCACAAAGGAGAAGAAGAAGGTGAACAGACTTCTGCAGATCGTAAAGCACCAAAAAACCCCTTATCTATGGACGAAATAGAAGCCAAATTTAAAGCCCTTAATCTCAAATACCCATCTGGTGGCGCCGAAGTTGGTGAGGCGGTGGTGACGTCGGTGGGTAGCAGTGGTTGGCATGGATACACAAGAAAATTGATAATATTGAAGAGGTTATTTGTATCTAAAAAATAACAAAGTTTATTAAGAGGCATGTCTGAATAATTTAGATTTGATTTTCTATCTCAACCATTTAGAGGCATTCAGAGGCTAGGTAACAAAAAAAACAAACAATATTTACCCTCTTTGTAAGACCACAACTTTTATGAATAAAGATTAATTTCTCTCAAAATATATTTTTGAATATTATGGTGTGGATATAATATAATGTTATAGTTGTGGGTAATATTTACAAATTTTGCAAAATAAGCAAGTGGTTATATAATATTCGATTGGTTAGTGAATATTCGTTTTAACAGGGAATATTCATACGACGGCACAATCATTGGTGGACTCCACAACGGAAGTATTGTCGTAGTTAGAAAACGACAGAATTATCTTTTGATAAAAATAACGGCGGAAGTTTTACCGTTAAACTGTTGAACTACCCGGTAGTAAAAGTATAGTAATACGTGTGGATGCATAGTAGTACACGGTATTGATTATTGATGCTTACGTGAGAAGTCACTCAGTTATATTCAATTATTGCTACAGTAATTGTTGCATCATATCTCTCATATTATTGATTCAATTATTATCACAGTATCATCTGCGTAATATGTTATATTATTAAATCAATAATTGAGACGACAAAGTTATTCATATTATTAAATTACAATATTTACAATGTCTAGAAGTTCTGTCAATGATAGGTTTGGTCATCTAATTGCGCGCCAATAAGAAGAAATTCTTATCGAAAAGACTCCTCTTTCCTGGGAACGACCTGGATGTTAAATATTGTGAGTTATAATATTAATGATGAATAAGTTCGTGTTGATTAAAGATGAAATTGATAGTTCCATTGTGTTGAAATTATCAGTGTTAGTGAAAATCGATATTTATCTCGATATTAATTGATGTCTGGAAGTTATACTGACTAGTCGGGTAATTAATCGGAATAAATGTGCAATTAATTGCTATTAATTCATATGATTATAACTATTTGTTCACATGTGTGTACTATTGATTCACATTCTTGTACTATTAGGGGAGTTGGTGCAAGATTGATAATACTTGCATGACTAAGTTAAAAATGGAGTTACTATACTATAATTCGTATTTTCACATGATTATAACTATTGAGTCACATGAATGAACTATTAATTCATATGATTTACTATTAGGGGAGGTGATGCAAGTTTGATAATACTTGCAGGACTAAATTAAAAATGAAAAAAAGTTGAAGGTATTGTACTGTAATATTTCAAGCCCCAAAACGTGCAATTATCGAAACTATATTTTCCTATAAATAGAAGCTCATTCTTCCTTCATTTCTCACCAATTCACTAAAGCTTTAGAGCAATCATTATAGAGAGAAATTATAGAGAGAAAGAAGAAGAGAAGTATGCTACCTCACTATTCCAATATCCAGTTTTTTCTAATGTAAGGGGTATTATTCTTTTGTATTCATAAATAGAGTTATTTTCTTTCAATACTTAGTAGGAGTTGTTATTCCATTCTTTATTATTATGTTGGAATAACCTGTCTATGCGAAGTATCGCATACATAGTGAAATTCTTCTGTTATTCCATTCTTTATTATTCTGTTAGAATAACCTGTCTGTGCGGTCTATCGCATGCCTGGTGAATTCTGTTGTTATTCCATTTTTTATTATTCTGTTGGAACATCCTGTCTGTGCGGATTACGCATGACCAGGTTCCATTCTTTATTATTCTATTGGAACATCCTATCTGTGCGGATTACGCATGACCTGGTTCCATTCTTTATTATTCTGTTGGAATATCCTGTCTGTGCGAATTACGCATGACCTGGTTCCATTCTTTATTATTTTGTTGGGAATAACCTGTCTGTGCGGTCTATCGCATGCCTGGTGAATTCTTCTATTATTCCATTCTTTATTATTATGTTGGAATATCTTGTCTATGTGGATCACCGCATGCATGGTGAATGATCCTTCGTATTCATTCCTTATTAAATTGTGGAAATGATCTGTCTACGTGGATTACCGCATGCGCGGGCGAAAATTCATTTGTATTTTCATATATTCTATTATACTAAGTTGGTTAAAGTTTTGGCTTCTATACTCCATGAAATTAGTAGAATATCCTGGATATTTGCGCTTCATCTAATATCTTTTCATGGGAATATTCTTCTAAACATTCTTGAATTTTACTCCACAAAGAAGTATCATGTTTACAATTTGGACGTTATTGATTTCAGGATAAATTAACTTATAAATCTTTAAAATTTATCCTTGAACTTGTTTTATTGAATTATTATGTCATTGTCATCATCCTCATGCTTATATTGTGATGAAAGTCATCTTTGGCTTACGTGCATAGATGAACTTGGTATGATTATGACCAGGAATTATTCGGTATAATCATGACCTGTAATGTTATAAATGATGTGGTAAAAGTCCTCAGTGGCCTGTAGTGCATTGATGGACAGTTTTTGGTATGATTATGACCAGGGATTATTCGGTATAGTCATGACCATTGATGATTTAATGAATATCCTTGGCCCGTAGTGCAGGGATGACTCGATGATGTGGTTTATTTATTAAGCTGAGTCTCAGCGATAAAAATTGATAAAAACATTTTAAATCATAGAAGATAGTAGATATCATGCTCTATTTGACTCTTCTAATGGATTGCTTATTCCCCTGCAGTTAAACTTGATGTCTATTCTATTTTATCAGTTTAACATTGTTGAAGACTAATGATAATTTATTCTGCATTATCTTAGTCATAATATTTCTTAGTGGGCTAGTTGAGCTCACCCTTTTGCTTTCATTGTTCTCTTTAGGAAATGAGAATATAGCCGGAACTAGTTGGGGAACGGAGTGATGGTCCGAGATGGTGTATTAGTAGTCCTCACTATTCTATAAAATAGTGTGGCAATAAATGTAATGAGGACTCTATTTGAGAGTGAATATTGTCTAGAAGGCAATATTCTTGTTTAAACTCTCAGCTATGTTTTGTCGTATATTACACGACTTTTGTATAATTAAGTTTGTATTTGTATTCTGTACCATATATTTGACGACTCAAGATGGGTGATGTATACCTATGTTGGGGGCGTCACAGTTTGTATTAAAGCTTAGGGATATGATCCCTGGCTGAGATGTGAGACAAGAACTAGGAGGGGAGAGATAGGAAATTCCTTCGCTAGTATGACCTACCTAAGTTTATTTGGTATTTAATTGGTCGGTCAGAGTATAGGGATAATATGTGATATGATAATTAACCCTTGTTTTGTGACAGTATTTAAAAATGGCATCCGAAAATGTTGAGATAAGCAATGAAGCACATAAGACCGTTGATTCACCACAAATTAATACCCACGATAATGTGTAACAGGAAGACAGTAATCCTCAGGTAAACAACAATGATCAAATGATGAACGATGGAATGTTCAGAGGTTTTATGCAATTCATGCAACATCAGGCGAAGGCGACTCCAGCCCAAAATACAGGTGGAAACACTGATAACTCTCGGACGGTCACCGCTAAGCAGTTCAAGGAGCTGGGACCACCATAGTTTTTTAGAGAGCAAAAACCACTTAAGGCGGAGACGTGGATAAAGAAGATAAACATGATATTTGATGTCTTGGGATGCTCCGAGGAGCAAAAAGTTCCCTTTTCCATATTCATGTTGCGAGCAGAGGCAGATTACTTGTAATACCCAATAAAATAATAATAAAATATTTAAGTAAGCTTTAAAATACTTAATTGGGCTTTCCTTATGTTTGGGTCGAATTCTATTTAATTTATGTAGACCATAATAAGTAAAGGATTGTATTAATTTGGGCCTTTAAATTAATTGGGTCTAATTTAAAAATTGTGTAATTTTAAATCCTAATAAAATTAAGGGTATTAATAAAAATATTAATTAGTAAATAGATAACAAAAAACCTAATCTCAGTCTCGCGGTACACGATTGGGGAAAAAGGGAATGTGCCGTAATCTGATAAAGGAGGAAGTAGTTGTTTAAAAGATTTCAATACAAAGAGGAAGGAAATTCATTTAACGAAGGTGAGTAAATTCATAAAACCCTCAATCAATTAAAATATATGATATATGTATATAAACCCGCGTATTCGTCATATATATAATAAAAATCTGCGAAGCTTGGTTCATATATTTATGTGTTAACCTGCGAAATTTTGCATACTAGTTATATAGATTATATATATATATGTTTACCGGATTCATTATATATATATAGTGCTGTAGATTAGTTTTATATATATATATATATATATATATATATATATATATATATATATATATATATATATATATATATATATGTAAGCTTGCGAAATTTTTGCTACATGTTAGTTACTTCTCTTATATATATACTTATGTACTGCAGCTCATCTTATATATATATATACTTACCTAATTTCGTTATATATATTAATATATTTTCAAACTGCAATTTCGTTATATATATATATATATATTAGATTTACAGAATTTAATAAGAGGAGAGTAATAAATAATATTATAATATTGTTATTATAATTAAAATATATCTTTTGAGTACAAAGTGAATATAGTATATTAAAATTTATTAAATTTTTGAAAATCTAACTTGTATGAGTTCGTAATTTAATTATATGCTTTATATTTTATTTTGATAATTAGATCGGATTGGGGGAGTTTAGCGGGTGATAATTGGATTCGATGAATTATTTTGGTACTACATTAAGGTACGGATTCCGTACTTTTTCAGCGATATTCCTTTAAATTTAATTTGTTCGTTTTGTACTCGTTTAGATATTTGGTATTGCCTCTCGGGATTTTTCCTTGTTGACAAAATTATTGAGATAGTTTCGTTTTGGCGTTGATATTTGAATTCATATTTGTACTCTTTGAACTAGTTAATCGTGTCAATATGTTTTGAAGACTTTATTCGTTTATACCATTGTTCGTATATTTTCATACACACTCGGAGTTGTTTTGATTATTGATATCTCGTCATAATTGGGTATGTTTGTATTTGATAATTCGATTTCATTTGAATATGGTCATGTAAGCCTTGTGATTTAAACCCCTTTTGGCTTATATTTTGTAGTTTGATCCTTAGGGTATACTTGAGCTAACTGCTTGTGGGGGTACCACAGGCATGCCCTCTTGACACAAGGGCATGACACCTTCTGTGGCGGTGTGATTAGTCCACGACGTATCCTTTTGTATGCTCTGGGTATGAGCTTTAGCCATTTGATATATTTGTTCAGGATATGTATGGGTCGACCTAGTATTTGATTTGATTCAATTTGTTTGGCGGATTAGTGATGTATTTGTCGTGCGTACTGTCCGATTTGATTTGTATACATCATGGTACCGATGTATTTTGTTAGCCTTTGGCTATTTGTATTTGAGCTCAGTATGAAATTTTTATCTTACAACCATTTGATTCAGCCTTATTTGTTTGGGATTCTTTTGGCTATAATTATTCGATTGACAGTGTTAGTCATTTGTAAATGGACTCTCAAATTTTGATCTATTCGTAATTCGTATGTAATTCACATGTGTTCATTCATTCAACTCTTTTAGATTCATTACTTATTGTGATATATTTATTCATCTTCATATCCGTACTGGGCAATTGGCTCATACTGTGTTCTTTTTCCGGTAGGTAATCAGGGGTGATCAAGATATGTGGGATGAGATCTACCTTTGATCTAAATGAGTAGATTAGCTTTTGAGAATTATTATTAGACTTGGTTTTCATAATATTTTGTATATGGATGTTTGGGCCATTTTGGCATTTATTTCTTATTAGTAGAGATTATGTAAGGGTGGAGTTCCTTATATTTAAATTGGAGTATTTGACAATTAGTATTCAATTTCATTGGAGATATTTTGAGATTTATTAGAGGTTTGTGTTTATTATGCTTGTGCGTGACATTCCTTTTCCTTTTGGGAAAGAGGGTGTTACAGAGTTGGTATCAGAGCTTATGTTATGATCTTATAGATTGCCTTTTAGGCTTGACCTGTGAGTTATGGGTAGACCATTGGGTAGTTGTAAGATTTTATTATAGAGTTGTATTGCGATTGATTTTCGTTTTGCATAAATTTGGCTTGATTATTTGTTTTGATTTATTTGTTCTCGTCTGTTTGATTTTGTATCATAGATGGCTTGTAGGTCTTCGAGAATTGCTGGGAGGCAGGGTAATAACGGTAGGAAGGGTCAGAGGCAACCCCAGGTTGAGGCTGTTAACCAAGGTGGAAATGATGGGGCCCAGGGTAATGCAACAATAACCCCAGCTATGGTAGCAGCAATGGTGAATGAGGCAGTTACGCAGGCCGTGGCACTGGCTATGCAGGGTATTCCACAGATGCAAGAAAATCATCATGTAAATGACATAGGGGATGATATAGAGATACCATAACATGAGCATAATGTTCCTCCCGAGGATCAAATGGGTCAGCAAGTGCAGCCTTTGTATGTGTTATTAGAGAGGTTCATTAAGAAGAAGCCCAACTCTTTTCGTTTTGCTCCGACTCCAATTGATGTGGAGAACTAGATCGCCCACTTGGAGAAGATTTTTGATGTTATTAGATGTTCAGAAAATCAGAAGGTGAAGTTAGCAGTTTATAAGCTAGAGGATGATGCTCAGCGATGGTGGAAATCGCTAAAGGCTACGCAGAGAGATGGATTTATTGATGGACTCATATGGAGCGGTTTTTATGACAGTTTTCTATCAGCAGTATTTCCCAAACGCTGATAGGGATGCATACATCAGGGAATTTGTGTCCATTTGGCAAAAGGATGATGAGACTATTAATGATTTCATAGCGAGGTTTATGAGATTGGTTGGTTTTGCAGGTTCAATAGCTGGGACAGCTGCACAACAGGCAGAAAATTTTAAATGGGCCATCAAATATGAGTATAGGAGATCGATCATCCACACTATATTTACAGATGTATCACAGGTGGCCAATGCAGCTAAGAGTGTGAAATTGTAGCACAGGGACTTTCGAGCTTCTAAATCAGAAGGGAGTCGAAAGAGAGATAGAGATGACCAGCAAGGGTAAGGAATGGGCAGTTTGGCAAAAATCAGAATAGAAGGCAAAATAATTGGAATGAGCCTCCATCGGGTCAGCGATTTAATCCTCGAAGGGATTTTGCTTACTCAATGCAGCAGGGTGGTCGTGGAGGTCAGCAGTATGGTCAGTGGCAAGTTGGAGGTCAGTATCAAAATAGGGGATTTCAACAGAACAGGGGTTTCCTGCAAAATCAAAATCAGGGTCAGCATCGCCAACAAGGTCAAATTCAGGGGCAGTATCCAGGACCGACAGGTGGGGGAAATCTGAACCTTTTGCCACTTCCACCTGGTCCATGTGTTATTGTGGTGGATATCATGCTGGTAGGGCATGCTATAGAGAGACAGGGGCTTGTTTCTTATGTGGACAAATGGGACATAGAGCAAGGGACTGCACAGTTCAGCGTGGTAATGGGGGAGGACGGTAATGCTGTTATTGGTGGTCAGCGCAACACCGGTGGGAGAGTATTTGCATTGACAGCTAATCAGGTGGCCCAAGCACCAGGTACTATTTCAGGCATCCTTCTTGTAGGAAATCATGAGGCATCAGATTTGTTTGACACTGGATCTACACACTCTATTGTTATACTTTCATTTGTTCATCATCCTGGAGTGTCTTCTCAAATATTAAATCCTCATTTGTCTATTGCTACCCCGATGGGGAATTCTGTGATTATTTCTGAGCATTTTCGCGAGTGTCCTTTGAAGTTAGGGAGGAGGGTGTACACAGCTAACTTACTTCCGATGGTGATGCATGATTTTGATATTATACTGGGTATGGATTGGCTGAGTAAGCATCGAGCCACTATTGATTGTCAGGCAAGGAAGGTTATTTTTGGAACCTTAGAAACTCCAGAATTCGAGATTCAATGTTCCAAGCCGAATGGTGTTGTAAAGTTGATCTCAGTTTTGAAGGCGAGCAAAATGATTGCTAAGGGACGTGATTGTTATTTGGCTTATGTGAAGGATACCTCAAGGGATGAGCCCCAACTTGATGACTATCCAGTTGTGCGAGAATTTCCTAAGGTATTTCCTAAGGATTTGCCAGGATTGCCACCGCCAAGGGAAGTTGAGTTTACTATTGTGCTCATACCTGGAGCGGAACCTATCTCTAAGGTACCCTATAGGATGGCTCCATTAGAGTTACAGGAGTTGAATGAACAATTGCAGGAGTTGTTAGATCGTGGATTCATTAGACCGTGTGTATCGCCATGGGGTGCTCCAGTCTTGTTTGTGAAGAAGAAGGACGAATCTATGAGATTATGTATAGATTATAGGGAGCTAAATCGGATCATTATCAGGAACAGATATCCATTGCCATGGATAGATGACCTTTTTGATCAGCTCCAAGGGGTAAAGTTCTTCTCAAAGATAGATTTGAGGTTGGGGTACCATCAGTTGAGGGTGAGGGAAGAGGACATTCCAAAAATAGCTTTTCATACTCGGTATGGTCACTATGAGTTTTTGGTGATGTCATTTGGGTTGACTAATGTTCCAACAGTGTTTATGGATATGATGAATCGGGTTTTTAGCGAGTACTTGGACCAATTTGTCATTGTCTTCATTGATGACATTTTGGTGTATTCCAAGTCTAAGGAGGAGCATGAAGAGCATCTTCGTACTATTTTGGGGGTTTTGTAGAAGAATAAGTTATATGCTAAGTTTTCCAAATGCCAGTTTTGGTTATAATAGGTAGCATTTTTGGGACATGTCGTGTCTGCTGAAGGTATTAAGGTGGATCCTGTGAAGGTTGAGGCTATCACTAATTGGCCAAGACCTACCACGGTAACTAAAGTAAGGAGTTTCTTGGGTTTGGCAGGGTACTACCGGTGATTTGTGGAAGGTTTCTCTTTGTTAGCTTTGCCATTAACTCAATTGATGAAGAAGGGTATAAAGTTTGTGTGGAATGAGAAACGTGAGAAAAGTTTTGAGGAGCTTAAGAAGAGGCTTGTGTCGGCTCCAGTGCTTACATTACCGTCGGGGATAGGACGTTATCAGATTTACAGTGATGCTTCCAAGAAGGGATTAAGGTGTGTTTTGATGCAAAATGGTAAAGTAATTACTTATGCTTCCAGATAACTTAAACCTTATGAGTTGAATTACCCTACCCACTACTTGGAGTTAGCAACAGTTATTTTTGCGCTAAAGATTTGGAGGCACTATCTATATGGAGAGACTTGTGACATTTTCACCGACCACAAGAGCCTTAAATACATTTTTACTCAGAAGGAGCTTAAAATGAGGCAGAGGCGTTGGTTGTAGCTTCTTAAGGATTATGATGCTAGGATTCAGTATCACCCCAGTAAGGCTAATGTGGTTGCAGATGCTCTTAGTCAGAAAAGTTCAGGGAGTGTAGCTGCCTTGGTTACACAACCTCAACTTATGTCGGATATAGAGCGTGTGGGTTTGGAGCTATATGCTAGAGGTTCTGATTGGTTGGTAGCAGGTATGAGGTTGGAACCTTCTCCTATTTTGCGTATCAAAGAAGCCCAAAAAAAGGATGGTGAGTCGTGGGCTGTAGCGCAGAATATGGATGAAGGTAGGCAGCCAGAGTTTCGCATTGATGAGCAAGGTGTGATATGGTTTGGTAAACGGTTATGTGTTCTAGTGGATCCAATGATTCGTGAGGTAGTGTTGATTGAAGCTCATAGTTCGCCATTTTCTATTCATCCGGGGTCTACAAAGATGTATAAGGATCTGAAGGAAAATTTTTGGTGGAGTGGAATGAAAAGGGATGTAGCTGAATTTGTGAGTAAATGTCTTACTTGTCAGCAAGTGAAAATAGAGCATCAACGGCCTGGTGGTTTGTTGCAACAGTTAGAGATTCCTGTGTGGAAATTGTAAGACCCCAACTTGTTATAAATAAAATTAAATTTCCTCTATTTAATATTTTGAAATAGTAAGGGTTGATTTGATTAATGTGATTAGTTATGAGTAAAATGCGCAAATATTTCAAATATGCAAGTGGTTATAAAATATTCATTTTTATCGGAGAATATTCGTTTGGTCGTGAAATATTCTTACTGTCGGGGAATATTCGTACGACGGCGCAGCCTTGTGTGGGCCCCATAACGAAAAGCAATTGGATGAGGAAAATGACAAATATAAGTTGGTTATTAATAACGGCGTAGTTGTTACCGTTAATACTGTTGGAATACTCGGAGGTTAAAACACAGTAGCACATAGTATTGCATCAATTATTGATTCTTACGTAGGAAGGCATTACTCAATAATTGTTACAGTAGTTACTGTTCAATATTTTATTTTATTGTAATATTTTATATTATTGTTGTTTCAATAATTGCCACTACACAGTATTTTTATTATCAGATCAATAATTCATATTATTTGAATAATATTATTAGATAACATTATTGGCAATGTCTAAAAGGTTCTGTCTAAGGAGAGGTTTGGTCACCTAATTGCGCGCCAGTAAGGAGAAATCCTTATTGGAAAGCCCCCTCTTTCCTAGGAACTGTCTGGTTATCAGTATTGTGATTCTGTAATATTATTTGTGAATAATTAATTATTGATTTATATGATAAGAAAAATATTCATTTTATGTGGATATAGATGGAGAAAATTTTTAATGTGACAATTATTGAAAAATTATTATTTTATCTTTTCTGATAAATAATTCATTTAAATATATTATTATATTTTAATAATATAATAATGGTGACACTTTTATAATGAATGTGGGATATATGAGTATATGAGGAGGAGGAGTATTTTTGTTACAATTAATGTTTAAAATATGTTAAACACGTCTGTGGGCCCATTTCTTGACTGAAATTTGATTATAGCCTGTAAAAATCGCCCGTTTGTGAATTTCGGTCAATTTCTGTTTGAAATTTGGAAAAACTTTCTTCTACAAAGTTGTAGATAATGGAATTTCCTATAGAAAATATATAAGGTTCGAATTTTTCTGATAAAAGGGCTATTTATTATGAATTATTGAAATTTCGAAGTTCTGAAATAATTGATTTTTTGAAGTTTTAATTATTTTTAATAAGAAAAACACTTTTTTGAGTTTGGTGAGGTGAGCCCACATGGTGGCTGATGTTTTTGGGCAAATCTAGTGTGCGTAGGAAATTTTGATAAATATATTATTATTTTATTAAATTTTCTGCTTTGGTGTTCTAAGCATTTTCCTATAAATAGGGTGCTTAGGTTAGAATTAAAAATCACACCAGAAACTAAAGTTTTCTCTCTCTATATTATCGAGCGTATTCTTGTGAGTATTTTGATACTTTGAGTGTTGCTATACGGTGCAAGTTCCCTTCAGCACTATATCTAGTATTCCAGTCAGAAATATTAGTCTTTTCGAGGTAAGGGATGTTATTTTTTAAAAAAATGATATTATTTCTTCTAATATCATTATGCTGGAATATTGGTAAGATTTTTCTTGTAAAATTCTTGTCTTTTAGTGTCGGGGTTACTATTCACGTATACGACACTGTTCACGTATACTGCACTATTCACGAATACGGCACTATTCACAAAAAAATTAAATTTTTGTTTCTTGTCCAAAATATCTATTATGGTTACTAGCTTTGATTGTATCCATGTTTTGATCATTCTTGAATTTAATTCACTACGGTTATTTATGAAGTATTTTTGAACTTGGATTGTTTGAAATACGAATCCTTAAAAATTTATTCTTTTATTTCACTTGATTCGTTTTCTTTAAAATATTTTTTATCATCCTCAGTCCTAAATGATGATATTACTGAATATCTTTGGCCTGTAGTGCAAAGCTGGTTGATTTTCTTATGAATATCTTTGACCCGTAGTGCAAAAATGAACAGGTGTTGAGATGAACATGACCGACTGATGAATATCTTTGGCCTGTAGTGCAAAGATGAATATTTGATTCAAGATGAATATTGATTGATGTTACAGGGATAAAATATTGATGATGAACTTTTAAATTCATAGATTATAGTAGATTTCATTCTCTACGTAACTCATCTATGAATTATTATTTTCGCTGCGAATATTGATCTGAAACTTGTTATCTATTGTATTTTATCAGATTTTCCCTGTTGAAGACTAATGATAATTTGTTCTATATTATCTTAGTCATAATATTCTTTATTGGGCTAGTTGAGCTCACCCTTTTCCTTTTTATTCCATTTTTCTTCTCAGGAGGCGAGAATGTAACGAGTTCTAGTCGGGGTGTGGAATGATGATTCTAGAAAGCTGTTTTAGTAGTCTTCACCTATTTTTGTAAAATAATGTACCAATAATTGTAATGAGGACTTATTTAGGTGTGAATATTGTCTAGACGACAATATTTGTATTTAAACTCACAGTTTTCATGTTGTATTAATAAAGTTGTAGTTGTTTATGTACCATGTTATTGACGACTCAAAATGGGTGATGTATACCTATTTTGGGGGCGTCACAGAAATGGGATGACATTTCGATGGACTTTGTGATTGGATTACCGAGGACTCTTAAAAAGAATGATGCTATTTGGGTAGTAGTGGATCGTTTGACCAAATCGGCGCATTTTCTGACTATTCATGAGGATATTTCGGTGAATAAGGTAGCAGATATTTTTCAACGTGAGATTGTTAGGCTTCATGGGACACCAGTTTCTATTGTTTCGGATTGGGATCCGCGATTTTCTTTTCGATTTTGGAAAGGATTTCAACGAGCTTGCGGAACGAGACTCAACTATAGTACAACTTTTCACCCGCAGACAGATGGACAATCAGAGAGAACTATTCAGATATTAGAAGACATGTTGCAATCTTGTGCTTTAGAGTGGACAGGAAATTGGGATGATTATTTGAGTTTGGTGGAGTTCGCATATAATAATAGTTGGCAAGCTAGTATTGGTATGGCCCCTTTTGAAGCATTATATGGTAAGAAGTTTCGAGTTCCGACTTGTTGGGATGAGGTTGGATAAAGGGTAATAGAAGGACCCGATTTGGTTAGGATTACTACGGAGAAGGTAGCAGTGGCTAAAGAAAAGTTGAAAGAAGCTAGATCGTGGCAAAAGAGTTATGCTGATATTCATAGGAGGGCTCTTGAATTCACGCCTGATGAACACGTGTTTTTGAAAGTTTCTCCATGGAAAGGTGTTCGAAGGTTTGGTTTGAAAGGGAAGCTTAGTCCACGTTTCATTGGCCCTTTTGAAGTCCTTGAGAGAGTTGGAGAAGTGGCATATCGGGTAGCTTTACCTCCACAGTTATCTCATGTACATAGTATCTTTAATGTTTCGGTGTAAGGAAATGTAACTATTATCCGCTTCATGTTGTGCAATACCCGTTACATAAGATTCAAGAAGATCTTACTTGTGAGGAAGAATCCAAGGCGATTCTAGATCGTCAAGAATAAATTATGAGGAGGAAGACAATTCCTTTTTTTAAAGTCTTGTGGAAAAACCATTCGGAACGTGAAGCTACTTGGGAGATGGAAGAGTCTATTCGAGCGGAATATCTGCATCTTTTTGAAAATTAGGTACGTTCTATTCTTTTGATTCTGGGACGGAATCCTTTTTAAGGGGAAGGTGATGTAATACCCAATAAAATAATAATAAAATATTTAAGTAATCTTTAAAATACTTAATTGGGCTTTCCTTATGTTTGGGTCGGATTCTATTTAATTTATATAGACCATAATAAGTAAAGAATTGTATTAATTTGGGCCTTTAAATTAATTGGGTCTAATTTATAATTGTGTAATTTTAAATCCTAATAAAATTAAGGGTATTAATAAAACATATTAATTAGTAAATAGATAACAAAAAACCTAATCTCAGTCTCGCGGTACACAATTGGGAAAAAAAGATTTCAATACAAAGAGGAATGAAATTCATTTAACGAATGTGAGTAAATTCATAAAACCCTCAATTAATTAAAATATATGATATATGTATATAAACCCGCGTATTCGTCATAAATATAATAAAAATCTGCGAAGCTTGGTTCATATATTTATGTGTTAACCTGCGAAATTTTGCATACTAGTTATATAGATTATATATATATATATATATATATATATATATATATATGTTTACCGGATTCATTATATATATATAGTACTGTAGATTAGTTATATATATATATTATATATGTAAGCCTGCGAAATTTTTGCTACATGTTACTTATAAGACCCCAACTTATTATTAATAAAATTTAATTTTCTCTATTTATTATTTTAAAATAGTAATGGTTGATTAATGTGGATAGTTATGGGTAAAATACGCAAATATTTCAAAATAAGCAAGTGGTTATAAAATATTCATTGTTGTCGGGGAATATTCGTTTGGTCGTGAAATATTCTTGCTGTCAGGGAATATTCGTACGACGACGCAGTCTTTTGTAGGCCCCATAACGGAAAGCGATTGAATGAAGAAAACGATAAATATAAGTTATTTAAAAATAACAGCGTAGTTGTTACCGTTAATACTATTAAAATACTCGTTGGTTAAAACACAGAAGCACACGGTATTGCACCAATTATTGATTCTTACGTAAGAAGGCACTACTCAATAATGGTTACAGTAATTACTGTTCAGTATTTTATTTTATTGATTTAATAATTGCTGCGTTGATATTTTATATTGCTGTTGTTTCAATAATTGTCATTACGCAGTATTTTTCATTATCGAAGCAATGATTCATATTATCTGAATAATATTCTTAGATAACATTATTAACAATGTCTAGAAAGTTCTGTCTAAGGAGAGGTTTGGTCACCTAATTGCGCGCCAGTAAGGAGAAATTCTTATTGGAAAGCCCCCTCTTTCCTGGGAACGGCCTGGTTGCCAGTATTGTGCTTCTGTAATATTATTTGTGAATAATTAATTATTGATTTATATGATGAGAAAAATATTGATTTTATGTGGATATAGATGGAGAAAAATTTTAATGTGACAATTGTTGAAAATTAATATTTTATCTTTTTCTGATAAAATAATTCATTTAAATATATTATTATATTTTAATAATATAATAATGATGATATTTTTACAATGAATGTGGGATATATGAGTATATGTGGAGGAGGAGTATTTTTGTTACCAAAAATATTTAAAGCATGTTTTATGTGTCGGTGGACCCCATTTCTTGACTGAAATTTGATTATAACCTGTAAAATCGCCCGTTTATGGATTTCGGTCAATTTCTGTTTGGAATTTGGAAAAACTTTCTTCTGCAAAGTTGTAGAGAATTGAATTTCCTATAGAAACTCGCAAGATTCGAATTTTCTGATAAAAGGGCTATTTATTATGAATTATTGAAGTTCCGAAGTTCCGAAATAATTGATTTTTGGAAGTTTAAAATATTTTTAATTACAAAAATGATTTTTTTTCATTTTTGAAACTCATTTAACATGTGATTAGGAGGCTGAATTCAGATTGTTAGTGTGCGTATGAAGTTGTGGAAAAATTATAATATTAATTTATTAAATTTTCTACTTTGGTGTTCTAAGCATTTTCCTATAAATAGGGTGCTTAGGTTAGAATTAAAAATCACACCAGAAACTGAAGTTTTCTCTCTCTATATTATCGAGCGTATTCTTATGAGTATTTTGAGTATACTTTGAGTACTGTTGCTATACGGTACAAGTTCAAGTCATAGCTTATATCCGGTGTTTCAACTAGAAGTACTGTCTTTCGAGGTAAGGGATGTTATTTTTTTTCTCAAATGATATTATTTCTTCAATATCATTATGCTGAAATATTGGTTGAAACTTTTTATCAAATTTAGAACTTTTTTCATGTCGGGGTTACTATTCATGAGTTATTATTCACGAGTACTATTCACGAAGCATGATGATGTTTTTTGTGAAATTTCTATCTTTTGGTGTTGGAGTTACTATTCACGTATACGGCACTATTCACGTATACGGCACTATTCACCGAAAAATGAAATTTCTTCTTTTTGTCCAAAATATCTATTATGGATACTAGCTTTGATTGTATCCATATTTTGATCATTCTTGAATTTTACTCCACTCTGATTACTTATGAAGTATTTTTGAACTTGGATTGTTTAAAATACGAATCCTTAATATTTGTTCTTTTGTTTCACTGGATTCCTTTCCTTTAAAATATTTTTCATCATCCTCAGTCCTAAATGATGATATTACTGAATATCTTTGGCCTGTAGTGCAAAGATGAATAATTTCTTGATGAATATCTTTGGCCCGTAGTGCAAAGATGAACAGGTGTTGAGATGAACATGACCGACTGATTAATATATTTGGCCCGTAGTGCAAAGATGAACAGGTGTTTAGATGAACATGACCAACTGATGAATATCTTTGGCCTGTAGTGCAAAGATGAATATTTGATTCCAGATATATATTGATTGATGTTACAGGGATAAAATATCGACGATGAACTTTTAAATTCATATATAGAAGATAGTAGTTTGCATTCTCTACTTAACTCTTCTAATGAATTGTTGTTTCCGCTGCAGTTGTTGATTTAAAACTGGTTGTCTATTGTATTATATTAGATTTTTCCCTGTTGAAGACTAACGATAATTTGTTGTATATTATCTTAGTCATAATATTCTTTACTGGGCTAGTTGTGCTCACCCTTTTCCTTTTTGTTCCATTTTTCTTCTCAGGAGGCGAGAATGTAGCGAGTACTAGTCGGGGTATGGAATGAAGGTTTTAGAGAGAGTTGTTTAGTAGTCCTCACCATATTTTGTAAAATAATGTATCAATAGTTATGATGGAGATTTAATTACGTGTGGATATTGTCTAGACGACAATATCTGGATTTAAACTCACAGTTTATATGTTGTAATAATAAAGTTGTAGTTATTTTTGTACCATGTGGCGACTCAGAATGGGTTGGATGGAATGGACCTATTTTGGGGGCGTCACAGTTGGTATCAGAGCTTAGGGATATGATCTCTGGCGGAGATCGGGGAATAGAACTAGGAGGGGAGAGACGAGTAAATCCTTTCGCTAGTGTGTCCTGCCTAAGCTTATTTGTTAGTTGGTTAGTATATAGGGATATTATGTGATATATTGATTTCCTTAATTAAATCTTGTTTTATGACAGTATTTGAGAATGTCGATTGAGAATATTAACAGTGAAGTAAATGAGACCGTGGAGACGCCTGTACTTACCAACGAGGAGAACGTGCAACAGGCTGACAATATTCCTCCTGTAAACAACACCACTGAGCAGATGATGAACGAGGGGATGTTTTGAAGCTTTTTGTAGTTTATGCAAAATCAGACGAGGGAGACTCGTGTTCAAAATACAGGAGGAAATGATAGCAATTAACGGATGGTCACAGCCAAGCAGTTCAAAGAATTGGGACCACCATAATTCTGGGGAAAGCCGGATCCGATTAAGGCGGAGACGTGGGTCAAAAAAATTACCAAGATATTCGATGTCTTGGGATGCACGGAAGAACAGAAAGTTCCATTCGCTACTTTTATGTTCCGTAACGAGGCAGATTACTGGTGGGAATTTGTGAAGCCTACCCATCCAGCTGCACTCAACATGTCATGGGAGACGTTTTAGAAACAGTTCAATGACAAGTACTTCCCTGAAAGTATTCGTCATATGATGGAAGTGGAGTTTATTAGACTGGAGCAGAATAACATGACAGTGTCCCAGTACGAGGCGAAGTTCGCGGAGTTATCCAGGTTTGTACCTCATTTGGTGGAGAATGAGGAACGTATGACGCGGATGTTTCTGAGAGGTTTGAAACCCGACATACGTCAGTATCTCATCTCTCATAAATTTTCTTTATATTCAGATGTTGTCAACAGGGCTCAGTTGTTAGAGCGAGATAACGAGTACGTTCAACCGAGGGACCATAACCAGAATCATACTAAAGATAGCAGTCATCCGAATAACGATAACCAGCGGAGAAAGAAGAATACGGACAAAGGCGGTAACCACTCTGGTGGTAATCGTGGCCATGAAAATAGAAGAAGCGAGTCGGGAGGAGATTTTAAAAAGAGGAGATTCAATAACGGCCATGTGAAGACGTCAGCGCCAGTAGCAACTGGTTCCAAGGAAGGAGAAAGACCACCGATCGTATGTTACAAATGCGGGAAAGAGGGACATATCAGCCCAAACTGCCCACAACAGTTTAAGGTATGCTATAATTATGGAAAAGAAGGACATATCGCTCGAGATTGTATGATATCGAAACCCAGCCCAGTGGGAATGATGACTCAAAATGATGTCCCAGAAAAGTTAAAGTCAACGGTTCCTGGAAGAGCGTTTGTCGTGACCGGTTAAAATGCGTAGAACCCGAACGAAGTTAGCACGAGTTAGTTAATTATAAATTCTTGCGAAGTTTATACCTTACTAGATACCAGGTTCTACCCATTCTTTTATCTCTCTTGCTTGCGCTCAACGTTTGAACTTGACTACGGAGAAATTAGACTTTGACCTATTTATGGAGACTCCGTTAGGAGAAACTTTCATTACATCCGTTGTTTAGAAATCTTGCTTGATTCAGGTTGGCACTATCACATTACCTGTTAACCTTATTTCTATAGAGATATTTGCTTTTGATGTGATTTTAAGGTTAACTACTCATCATGACGAAATTGATTACTTTTGTAAGGTTGTTAGTTTTCATATTCCTAAGCAACCTGTTATTCGAATTCAAGCAATCAAATCATTGTAGTCAAACATTTTCATATCAAGCCATGAGGTCATTCGTTTATTACAGATGTCAAGTTTTCTTAGTCCATGTTATGGATTTGAATAAAGACACGTCAGATTTGAATAATATTCCTGTTGTTATTGATTTTTCCTGATTTATTTCCTGAAGAATTTCTTGGCTTACTCCCAAAGCCTGATATTAAAATTTGTATCGACTTTGAACTCGGTACAAAACTCATTTCTAAAATCTCATATCAAATGGCTCTTATTGAACTTCAGGAGTTAAAAATTCAACTATAGAATTTGGTACCTGAGCCTTTATCTCGTAACTTCCTTTGTGGAATGCACCGAAGCTAGACTCTCCTAAGGGGACAATATTCGTGCGATAGTAAACTAATAGGTGTCATTGTAACGTGCTATCCAAGGTTGGGATATGAGTCACAGTTGAGAACAACCTAAGTCGGTAATTGAAATACGTAGCTTTCTAGGCTTAGTTGGTTATTATCGAAGATTCGTTGAAGGATATTCTCGAATCGCTATTAACGCAGCTGACTCGTAGAGATACAAAGTTCGAATGGAGCAAGGAATATGGGAAGAGCTTTGAAGAACTCAAGAGGAGACACATTTCAGCACATGTTCTGACCATGCCATCCTAGAAAATCGAACGTGGTAACTGACGTGTTGAGTAGAAGATAGTATACAAGTACGAGTACGATATTATCAAAGACTCGTTTCATATAATTTACAAATAATAGAGATGAAGATGAAAACTCTAGGTACCCACGTGATGATATACGAGTATAATCGACTTTAATTGATAAAGTTAAAGTTGTTCAAGCTACACACCGGAGCTGATGAATTTGAAGAAGGAGGTGTAAGAAGCTGTTATTTCAAAAGCGAGAATCGGTGAGGTGAGGAAAGCTCAAACCTTCGATTTATTAATCCATTTGAAATTCTCGATCGAATAGGAACTGTGGCCTATAGACTCGTTTTACCGCCAAGTATGACGCGTGTTCATACCCTTTTTCACGTATCGATGTTACGTAAATATGTGGACGACCCGAACCATGTCATTGAGTTAGAACCAGATGAGATAGCCAAAGACTTAACGTACAAGGAGGTACCTGTCAAGATTTTGGATAGGAAAGAACATGTCCTATGTACCGAGGTTATACCACAAGTTAAAATTTTATGGAGAAATCATGTTATTAAGGAAATGACCTGGGAGTTGGAAACGGAAATGAAAGCGAGGTATTCTCATCTTTTCGAAACACCAAATACGTATGTCAATTTCGAGGACGAAATTTCATAAGGAGGGGAGGTTGTAAGACCCCAACTTATTATTAATGAAATTTAATTTTCTCTATTTATTATTTTGAAATAGTAGTGGTTGATTAATGTGGATAGTTATGGGTAAAATACGCAAATATTTCAAAATAAGCAAGTGGTTATAAAATATTCATTGTTGTCGGGAAATATTCGTTTGGTCGTGGAATATTCTTGCTGTCAGGGAATATTCGTACGACAACGCAGTCTTTTGTGGGCCCCATAACGGAAAGTGATTGGATGAATAAAACGATAAATATAAGTTATTTAAAAATAACGGCGTAGTTGTTACCGTTAATACTGTTAAAATACTCACTGGTTAAAACACAGTAGCACACGGTATTGTACCAATTATTGATTCTTACGTAAGAAGGCACTACTCAATAATGGTTACAGTAATTATTGTTCAGTATTTTATTTTATTGATTTAATAATTTCTGCGTTGATATTTTATATTGCTGTTGTTTCAATAATTGTCATTACACAGTATTTTTCATTATCGAAGCAATAATTCATATTATCTGAATAATATTCTTAGATAACATTATTGGCAATGTCTAGAAAGTTATGTCTAAGGAGAGGTTTGGTCACCTAATTGCGCACCAGTAAGGAGAAATTCTTATTGGAAAGTCCCCTCTTTCCTGGGAACGACCTGGTTACCAGTACTGTGCTTCTGTAATATTATTTGTGAATAATTAATTATTGATTTATATGATGAGGAAAATATTGATTTTATGTGGATATAGATGGGGAAAAATTTTAATGTGACAATTGTTGAAAATTAATATTTTATCTTTTTCTAATAAAATAATTCATTTAAATATATTATTATATTTTAATAATATAATAATGATGATATTTTTACGATGAATGTGGGATATATGAGTATATGTGGAGGAGGAGTATTTTTGTTATCAAAAATATTTAAAGCATATTTTATGTGTCGGTGGACCCCATTTCTTGACTGAAATTTGATTATAGCCTGTAAAATTGTCCGTTTATGGATTTCGGTCAATTTCTGTTTGGAATTTAGAAAAACTTTCTTCTGCAAAGTTGTAGAGAATTGAATTTTCTATAGAAACTCGCAAGATTCGAATTTTCTGATAAAAGGGCTATTTATTATGAATTATTGAAGTTCCGAAGTTCCGAAATAATTGATTTTTGGAAGTTTAAAATATTTTTAATTACAAAAACGATTTTTTTTCATTTTTGAAACTCATTTAACATGTGATTAGGAGGCTGAATTCAGATTGTTAGTGTGCGTATGAAGTTGTGGAAAAATTATAATATTAATTTATTAAATTTTCTACTTTGGTGTTCTAAGCATTTTCCTATAAATAGGGTGATTAGGTTAGAATTGAAAATCACACCAGAAACTGAAATTTTTTCTCTCTATATTATCGAGCGTATTCTTGGGAGTATTTTGAGTATACTTTGAGTACTGTTGTTATACGGTACAAGTTCAAGTCATAGCCTATATCCGGTGTTTCAACTAGAAGTACTGTCTTTCGAGGTAAGGGATGTTATTTTTTTCTCAAATGATATTATTTCTTCAATATCATTATGCTGAAATATTGTTTGAAACTTTTTATCAAATTTGGAACTTTTTTCATGTCGGGGTTACTATTCATGAGTTACTATTCATGAGTTACTATTCACGAGTACTATTCACGAAGCATGATGATGTTTTTTGTGAAATTTCTATCTTTTGGTGTTGGAGTTACTATTCACGTATACGGCACTATTCACGAATACGACAATATTCACCGAAAAATGAAATTTCTTCTTTTTGTCCAAAATATATATTATGGATACTAGCTTTGATTGTATCCATATTTTGATCATTCTTGAATTTTACTCCACTCTGATTACTTATGAAGTATTTTTGAACTTGGATTGTTTAAAATACGAATCCTTAATATTTGTTCTTTTGTTTCACTGGATTCCTTTCCTTTAAAATATTTTTCATCATCCTCAGTCCTAAATGATGATATTACTGAATATCTTTGGCCTGTAGTGCAAAGATGAATGAATTATGATGGGGATTTATTTACGTTTGGATATTGTCTAGACGACAATATCTGGATTTAAACTCACAGTTTATATGTTGTAATAATAAAGTTATAGTTATTTTTGTACCATGTATTTGGCGACTAATAATGGGTTGGATGGAATGGACCTATTTTAGGGGCGTCACATTAGTTACTTCTCTTATATATATATATATATATATATACTTATGTACTGCAGCTCATCTTATATATATATACTTACCTAATTTCGTTATATATATTAAATATATTTTCAAACTGCTATTTCGTTATATATATATATATATATATATATATATATTAGATTTATAGAATTTAATAAGGGGAGAGTAATAAATAATATTATAATATTGTTATTATAATTAAAATATATCTTTTGAGTACAAAGTGAATATAGTATATTAAAATTTATTGAATTTCTAAAAATATAACTTGTATGAGTTCGTAATTTAATTATATGCTTTATATTTTATTTTGATAATATCGGATTGGGGGAGTTTAGCGGGTTATATTTGGATTCGGTGAATTATTTTGGTACTACATTAAGGTAATGATTCCGTACTTTTTTAGCGATATTCCTTTAAATTTAATTCGTTCATTTTGTACTTGTTTAGAAATTTGGCATTGCCTCTCAGGATTATTCTTTGTTGTCAAAATTATTGAGATAATTTCGTTTTGGCGTTGATATTTGAATTCATATTTGTACTCTTTGAACTAGTTAATCGTGTCAGTATGTTTTGGAGACTTTATTCGTTTGTACCATTGTTCGTATATTTCCATACACACTCGGAGTTGTTTTGATTATTGATATCTCGTCATAATTGGGTATGTTTGTATTTGATAATTCGATTTATTTGAATATGGTCATTGTAAGCCTTGTGATTTGAACCCTTTTTGGCTTACATTTTGTAGTTTGATCCTTAGGGTATACTTGAGTTAACCGCCTGTGGGGGTACCATAGGCATGCCCTATTGACACAAGGGCATGACACCTTCCGTGGCGGTGTGATTAGTCCTCGGCGTATCCTTTTGTATGCTCTGGGTATGAGCTTTGGCCATTTGATATATTTGTTCAGGATACGTATGGGTCAAACCAGTATTTGATTTGATTCGATTTGTTTGGCGGGTTAGTGATGTATGTGTCGTGCGTACTGTCCGATTTGATTTGTATACATCATGGTACCGATGTATTTTGTTAGCCTTTGACTATTTGTATTTGAGCTCAGTATGAAATTGTTATCTTACAACCATTTGATTCAGCCTTATTTGTTTGGGATTCTTTTGGCTATAATTATTCAATTGACAGTGTTAGTCATTTGTAAATGGACTCTCAAATTTTGATCTATTCGTAATTCATTTGTAATTCACATGTGTTCATTCATTCAACTCTTTTAGATTCATTACTTATTGTGATATATTTATTCATCTTCATATCCGTACTGGGCAATTGGCTCACGCTGTGTTCTTTTTTCGATAGGTAATCAGGGGTGATCAGGATATGTGGGATGAGAGCTACCTTTGATCCAAATGAGTAGATTAGCTTTTGAGACTTATTATTAGACTTGGTTTTCCTAATATTTTGTATATGGATGTTTGGGCCATTTTAACATTTATTTCTTATTAGTAGAGATTATGTAAGGACACATAAGTCCAAACTGCACGATGCAGTCCAAAGCATGTTACAATTGTGGAAAAGAAGGTCACCTAGCCCAATTTTGTTGTGCACCAAAGTCAAGTTCAGCTGGGATGGAGGCATCAAAGGGTGTCCTAGACAAGACAAAACCAGTAGTTCAAGGGAGAGCGTTTGTCGTAACCTCCCAAAAAGTGAGGAATCCGAACGAGGTGATCACGGGTAAGCTAATTATAAACTCTAGCGAAATTTATACTTTATTTGATACCGGTTCTACCCATTCCTTTATTTCTCCTACTTGCGCTCAACGTTTAAATTTGACTCCGGAGAAATTAGACTTTGACTTATCTGTTGAAACTCCATTGGGAGAAACCTTCATTACATCAACGATTTATAAGTCTTGTTTGATTCAAATCGGTAACCGCATGTTACCTGTCAATCTTATTTCTTTGAAAATACTTGCATTTGATGTGATTTTAGGGATTGATTGGTTAACTACTCATCATGCTAAAATAAATTGTTTTCGTAAGGTTGTTAGCTTTCATATTCCTAACTAACCTATTATGCAAATTCAAGCAACCAAACGACTAAAATCAATCACTGTCATATCAAGTCATAAAGCTATTCGTTTATTGAAAAACAGATGTCAAGCTTTCTTAGCCCATGTCATGGATTTAAATAAAAATACGTCAGATTTAAATGATATTTCTATTGTTAATAAATTTCCTGACGTATTCCCTGAAGAACTTACTGGCCTACCCCCAGAGCGTGAAATAGAATTTTGTATCGACCTTGAATCCGGTACAAAACCCATTTCCAAAGCCCCATATCGAATGACTCCTATTGAACTTCAGGAGTTAAAAACCCAACTACAGGAATTGTTAGACATCAGTTTCATTCGTCCTAGTACGTCTTATTGGGGTGTTCGTGTTCTATTCGTGAAGAAGAAAGATGGAAGTATGCAACTTTGTATTGATTATCGGGAGTTGAATCATGTCACCATCAAAAATAGGTACCCGTTGCCTCGCATTGATGACCTGTTTGACCAGTTGCAAGGAGCCAAATTCTTTTCAAAGATTGATCTTTGTTCCGGATATCATCAGTTGAAGATTAAAACTGATGACATTCCAAAGACTGCTTTCAAAACTCGGTACGGGACATTATGATTTCCTAGTCATGTCTTTTGGATTGACTAATGCTCCTACTGCCTTCATGGACATGATGAACCGAGTATTCAAAGAATATTTGGATCACTTTGTGGTCGTCTTTATTGATGACATCCTCATATACTCCAAAACCCGTGAAGACCATGAGCAACACTTGAGGCTGATACTTCAAAAGCTTCGTGAAAACATGCTATATGCTAAGTAAAAGAAATGCGAGTTTTGTCTTGAGGAAGTTGCATTCCTTGGGCACGTGATATCAAATCATGGAATATATGTTGACCCGGCAAAGATTGAAGCAATTCAAAGATGGGAGCAACCTAAGTCAGTGACCGAAGTACGTAGCTTTCTCGGTTTAGCTGGTTATTATCAGAGATTCATGAAAGAATTTTCTCGAATCGCTACTCCATTAACTCAGCTGACTCGAAAAGATACAAAATTCAGTTGGAGCGAGGAATGTGAAAAGAGTTTTCAAGAACTTAAGAGGAGACTCATTTCTGCAGCTGTTCTGACAATACCATCTGGCTCGGAGGGATTTGTCATTTACAGTGATGCTTCAGGCAAAGGGTTAGGATGTGTTCACATGCAACATGGAAAAGTCATAGCTTATGTCTCGCGACAACTCAAAGAATATAAGAGGAATTATCCTACTCATGATCTAGAGTTGGCAGCAGTCATTTTTGCGCTTAAGATTTGGAGGCATTACCTGTATGGAGAGAAGGTGGAGATCTATATGGATCATAAAAGCCTCAAATATTTCTTCACTCAAAAGGAACTCTACATGCAGCAACGACGATGGCTTAAGTTGTTGAAAGATTATGATCATACCATCCAATACCATCCTAGAAAAATAACACGTGGTAGCCGACACATTGAGTAGAAGATCATATGCAGGCACGAGTGCAATATTGTCAACGTAAAGGCCCATTTTGTATGACTTAGAAAGGATGGAAATAGAGTTAAAGACTTCAGGGACCCATGTGATGATGGCGAATATACGAGTGGAACCGACTTTAATCGATAAAGTTAAAACTGCTCATGCTACAGACCTAGAGCTGATGCGTATGAGGAAGAAAGTACACGAAGGCGCTATTCCAGAAGCAAGAATCGATGAACAAGGAATACTTTGAGTCAACTCCAGACTTTGTGTTCCTAACGATTCTGACTTGAAGTATAAAATCATGATGTAGGCGCACAACACACTATTTGCAATCCATCTTGGGAGTACCAAAATGTATTGTGATCTTCGACATACATTTTGGTGGAGCAATATGAAGAGAGAGATAGCGGGGTTTATCTCAAGGTGTCTAACTTGTCAACGAGTCAAGGCAGAGCATCAAGTGCCAAAAGGTCTATTATAACCACTTAAAATTCCAGAATGGAAGTGGGAGCACATTACCATAGATTTTGTTACTGGTCTTCCCAAGGTTTCTCAAGGCGTAGATGCGATTTGGGTCATTGTTGATATAGTTGACCAAGTCTGCTCATTTCTTACCGATACGAGAAACTTTTACACTTGAACGTCTTGCTAGTGTGTACATAAACGAGATTGTAAGATTGCATGGTATGCCAGTATCCATAGTTTCTAATCGAGACCCAAGATTCACTTTAAGATTTTGGGTTAGTTTGCAAAAAGCTATGGGCACAGATTTATGATTTAGTTCGGCATATCATCCTCAAACGGATGGGCAGTCGAAAAAGAATATTCAAACTCTTGAAGATTTATTAAGACTATGTGTCCTTGACTTCAAGGGAAGTTGGGACAAGTTCTTACCATTGGTGGAGTTTTCCTACAATAATAGTTATCAAGCAAGTATTTGCATGGCTCCATTTGAGGCATTGTATGGAAGAAAGTGTCGTTCTCCAGTATACTGGGATGAGGTGGGTGAAGCAACGTTGTTGGGACCGGATTTAGTACGTATGACTACAAAAAAGATTCAAACGATCCGACAACGTATAAAAACCTCACAAGATTGACAAAAAAGTTATGCTAATCTTCATCGAAATGACGTGGAATTCAATATTGGAGATCATGTGTTGTTACGTGTTGCTCCATGTAAAGGAGTTACAAGATTTGGAAAGAGAGGAAAGCTCAATCCTCGATTCATTAGCCCATTTTTAATCCTGGATCGAGTAGGAACTGTGACCTATAGACTCGCCTTACCGCCAAGTATGTCTCGTGTTCATAACGTTTTTCACATATCTATGTTACGTAAATATGTGAAAGACCCGAACCACATTATTGAATTAAAACCAGACGAGATAGAGGAAGATTTAACGTATGAAGAATTACCTGTTAAAATCTTGGATAAGAAGGATCATATTCTAAGCTCCAAGGTTATATCTTAAGTTAAAGTTTTGTGGAGAAACCATGATATGGAAAAAATAACTTGGGAGTTAGAATCTGAGATGAAGTCAAAATATCCTCACCTCTTCGATATACCAGGTACGTATCCTAATTTTGAGGACGAAATTTTATAAGAAGGGGAGGTTGTAAGACCCCAACTTTTATGAATAAAGATTAATTTCTCTCGAAATATATTTTTGAATATTATGGCATGGATATAATATAATGTTATAGTTGTGGGTAATATTTACAAATTTTACAAAGTAAGCAAGTGGTTATATAATATTCGATTGGTCTGGAAATATTTGTTTTAACAGAGAATATTCGTACGACGGCACAATCATTGGTAAACCCCACAACGGAAGTATTGTCGTAGTTAGAAAACGACAGAATTATCTTTTTATAAAAACAACGGCGAAAGTTTTATCGTTAAACTGTTGAACTACCCGGTAGTAAAAGTACAGTACACGGTATTGATTATTGATGCTTACGTAAGAAGTCACTCAGATATATTCAATTATTGCTTTAGTAATTGTTGCATCATATCTCTCATATTATTGATTCAATTATTGTCACAGTATTATCTGCGTAATATGTTATATTATTAAATCAATAATTGAGATGACAAAGCTATTCATATTATTAAATTACAATATTTATAATGTCTAGAAGTTCTGTCAAGGAGAGGTTTGGTCATCTAATTGCACGCCAATAAGGAGAAATCCTTATCGGAAAGCCCCCTCTTTCTTGGGAACGACCTTGTTGTTAAATATTGTGAGTTATAATATTAATGATGAATAAGTTTGTGTTGATTAAAGATGAAATTAATAGTTCCATTGTGTTGGAATTATTAGTGTTAGTGGAAATTGACATTTATTTCAATATTAATTGATGTATGGAAGTTATACTGACCAGTCAGGTAATTAATCGGATAAATGAGCAATTAATTGCTATTAATTCATATGATTATAACTATTTGTTCACATGTGTGTACTATTGATTCACATTCTTGTACTATTAGGGGAGTTGGTGCAAGATTGATAATACTTACATGACTAAGTTAAAAATGGAGGTATAGATGGAAGCACTATACTGTAATTCGTATTTTCACATGATTATAACTATTGAGTCACATGAATGAACTATTAATTCACATGATTTACTATTAGGGGAGGTGGTGCAAGTTTGATAATACTTGCAGAACTAAATTAAAAATGAAAGAAAAGTTGAAGGTATTGTACTGTAATATTTTGAGCCCCAAAACGTGTAATTATCGAAACTATATTTTCCTATAAATAGAAGCTCATTCTTCCTTCATTTCTCACCAATTCACTAAAGCGTTGGAGCAAATATTATAGAGAGAAATTATAGATAGAAAGAAGAAGAAAAGTCTGTTACCTCACTATTCCAATATCCAGTTTCTTCTAAGGTAAGGGGTATTATTCTTTCGTATTCATGAAGAGAATTATTTTCTTTCAATACTCGTAAGAGTTGTTATTCCATTCTTTATTATTATACTGGAATAACCTGTCTATGCGAAGTACCGCATACATGATGAAATTCTTTTGTTATTCCATTCTTTATTATTTTGTTGGAATAACCTGTTTATGCGGTCTATCGTATGCCTGGTGAATTATATTGTTATTCCATTCTTTATTATTCTGTTGGAATATCCTATTTGTGCGGATTACGCATGACCTGGTTCCATTCTTTATTATTCTGTTGGAACATCCTGTCTGTGCGAATTACGCATGACCTGGTTCTATTCTTTATTATTCTGTTGGAATATCCCGTCTGTGCGGATTACGCATGACCTGGTTCCATTCTTTATTATTCTGTTGGGAATAACCTGTTTGTGCGGTCTATCGCATGCCTGGTGAATTCTTCTGTTATTCCATTCTTTATTATTCTGTTGGAATATCATGTCTATGTGGATCACCGCATGCATGGTGAATGATCCTTCGTATTCATTCCTTATTAAATTGTGGAAATGATCTGTCTACGTGGATTACCGCATAGCGGGCGAAAAGTCATTTGCAATTTCATATATTCTATTATACTAAGTTGGTTAAAGTTTTGGCTTCTATACTCCATGAAATTAATAGAATATCCTGGATATTTGCGCTTCATCTAATATCTTTTCATGGAAATATTCTTCTAAGCATTCTTGAATTTTACTCCACAAAGAAGTATCATGTTTACAATTTGGACGTTATTGATTTCAGGATAAATTAACTTATAAATCTTTAAAATTTATCCTTGAACTTGTTTTATTGAATTATTATGTCATTGTCATCATCCTCGTGCTTATATTGTGATGAAAGTCATCTTTGGCTTACGAGCATAGATGGACTTGGTACGATTATGACCATGGATTATTCGGTACAATCATGACGTGTAATGTTATAAATGATGTGGTAGAAGTCCTCAGTGGCCTGTAGTGCATTGATGGACAGTTTTTGGTATGATTATGACCAGAGATTATTCGGTATAATCATGACCATTGATGATTTAATGAATATCCTTGGCCCGTAGTGCAGGGATGACTCGATGATGTTGTTTATTTATTAAGTTGAGTCTCAGCGATAAAAATTGATGAAAACATTTTAAATCATAGAAGATAGCAGATATCATGCTCTACTTGACTCTTATAATGGATTGCTTATTCCGCTGCAGTTAAACTTGATGTCTATTGTATTTTATCAGTTTAACATTGTTGAAGACTAATGATAATTTATTCTGCATTATCTTAGTCATAATATTTCTTACTGGACTAGTTGAGCTCACCATTTTGCTTTCATTGCTATCTTCAGGAAATGAGAACGTAGCCGGGACTAGTAGGGGAACGGAGTGATGGTCCTAGATGGTGTATTAGTAGTACTCACTATTCTATAAAATAGTGTGACAATGAATGTAATGAGGACTCTATTTGAGAGTGAATATTGTCTAGAAGGCAACATTTCTGTTTAAACTCTCAGCTATGTTTTGTCGTATATTACACGACGTTTGCATAATTAAGTTTGTATTTGTATTCTGTACTATGTATTTGGCGACTTAAGATGAGTAATGTATACCTATGCTGGGGGCGTCACACTCTTAGCGAATAAGAGGTAAGAGGTAAACAAACAACACCTAAAACTAGTTAAGTACTAGTATTTGAATAAAACTAGTTAGTTTTGAATCCTAAAATCTTTTACACTAACTAAACTCCATCCTATTTTGATTAGCTTATTTCTTTTTATCATGTCTAAATAATATATATATATATATATATATATATATATATATATATCCTATAAGATATTGTCAAATAATTATTATCCTTCATTATTCTTTTCTCTCATGTGATACTTAGAAACACGAGTCGATTAAGCAATGAAAGTATTAGTATATGAATAATATTACTTGCACTTAAATTTGTGTATAAATTTTAGGATTAGTATTTATTATTATTTTTTAATTCCAATTTTTTGTTGTGAACAATCTACATCCGTTGTTTATCGTACGTTCTTAGTCGTATGAACTTCTCGATTCTCTTTGTGTCTGTATATATATACAGTGTTATGTCTACACATCTTTTTTCTTTATACATCTCTGTACACAATATATTTCAATAAAAAAGATGATATAAATAGATTTTTGAGCAATAGTTAAAATATATTAGAATTCAACTTTGACCAAATAAGGATAAATTAGGCATAAAAATTAAATTCTATAGTTAATTTACTATACAAGGGTTGATTTAATTAAAAATAAATTTACTCGTGAAAATATCATATTAGCTCGTTAAAATATCAATTCCCTAAAAAAACAACAATAAAGAAAAGGAGAGTTTTGTCCACTTATGGGCTTTTGGAGTTTGGACACGTGTGAGATTCAAAGGGGTATTACCATTTACCAACGTCAACACCATGCGCGTCGCACGTGATACCTCCGCTATTTGAATTCGGACCTGAGCGCCTTTTCTTCAATTTAATTTTTATTTCATATTTAGATCGTTGGCTTTTTGCCTCTCTCCCAATTTCAAATTGACAGCCTCCTTCTCTTTCTCTCTCTCAAATCCGCACAGCACAGGTGTTATACTTTTGCAATCATTTCTTTCTCATCAAATCGCCGCTTTTCCAAATATCCCTAATCTCGACAGTTATAAGCTCGATTTCTGTTAAGGTATTCATTTGTTGACCGATTCAATCCTAAATCTGTGTGAATAACACTGTTTATATTGTTCTATATGTCTATATAGGCATGGCCAGGTTTATCTGTGAATAAATGTTTTGATTTTGATTTTTTAAATGCAAATTGTAGTGCAAAACCCTAATTCTCGAAATGAGATTGTTTGGGTTCTAACTTTTGTTGTATAAAGTACTGAGCTGAACCCTAATTTCAATGTTTCGTATCTATTTATGTGATTTGAATCAAGTGAGGATTTTTTTGAAGGTTGTGATTTGTTCCACGTAGAGCGGAGATGGAGAATTCTGAGACAAAAGACTCTTCACAATGTGTAAGAGTTGCTGTTAATATTAGACCCTTGGTAACCTCTGAGCTTGCTGTTGGCTGCACAGACTGCAGTACTGTACCTGCTGGTGAACCACAGGTATAAGTATGACTATTTTTTTGGGTTCTTTATATGTATAGTTAATGAGCTACTGGTAGTTAACTGTTTGGAAAAGGTTCCAGATACAAACCCATATCTTTGGTGGGGGGGGGGGGGAACCGGCACCTCCTTTGAAAAAGCTTGAAGCTTCTTTGATAACACTTCTCATGGATCTTTGATTAATGAAACTGGTTTGTCTTTATAGTCGTTACGTTTTACAACCAAAAATACTTGGTTACAACCAATTACAACACTACTTGTACAACTCCATTACTAACTAAATATCCCTAATAGTTAGCTAAACAATTGGACCTATGCTAATCGTTACATGGACTTGTTCAAATAATAATTCTTAAAACTAAAACTAACACGTACATGTATGTAACTTTCCTCTTCCCTTAAAAAGCCCCTTGTCCTCAAGGTTTCATTTATGCTTTACTAGGATCCCAGACCTTGTAACTTGTGGTTTTGAAAACAAATTCTATCACCATGGTAAGTTTTCTCATATCACCAATATGATTAGTTTGATTTGGAGCATTGTTCCGTTCGCCTTCAAGATTGAAGCATGGATTGAAATGTGGTCCAGTTAGTATGCAACAACCATCTTCATTGATGCTAACGAGGGCTGCAACATTCACCATTTGTGATTTTTTAATTTGAGGACTGCCAAACATAATAGTTTCTTCCCATTTTTGTTTGGTCTGTGTTGTACTTATAAATATGTTGTTCTTCACAAGCATCTCGTTTTGCATCCAATTAACTGGTAAACTTATTGTAAAATTGAGTTTAGAATTAATGGCTGCATACAATTTCTCCATTTACTTCTTTTCCTGCTAACAAACCTTGCAGCTTCATCTCCAATTGGTTGAGTTAATCTTCAATTGATGGCAACGGATTTGAGCTTCCAAGTTCTGATACAAATTGATACGAACCCGTATCTTTGGTGGGTTCATATTGACTCGTCGTTTGGTGGTTTACTTTGAGGGAAACTGGGATCTCCATTGAAAAAGCTTGGAGCTTATTTGAAAATACTTCTCATAGATCTTTTAGTGAAATTGGTTTGCCCTTATAGGCATTACATCTAATGTGTACAACCAAAAATGTAGGACTTGGTTACAACCAATTACAACACTACTTGCACAACTCCATTACTAACTAAATATCCCTAATAATTAGCTAAACAAAACTAGCTAAACAATTTGATTTATGCTAACCATTACATGGACCTGTTCAAATAATAATTAATAAAACTAACATGTACATGTATGTAACAATTCCAAGATTGTTGTTTTAGATAAGTGGTTTGATTTTTTGTTGTGTCTGGTGTTAACAGGTTCAAATAGGATCACATGCATTTACATTTGATTATGTTTTCGGCAGTCGTGGGAATCCTTCTTCACGAATTTTTGAGGATTGTGTTGCTCCACTTGTTGATGCCCTCTGCCATGGTTACAATGGCACAGTCCTTGCCTATGGACAGGTATCACCTATTCACCTCTTTTTTTCTGATTCTGTATTGCTTTCATCCTTGTAGTAAATTTCACATTTATTAGTAATACAATATACAAGAAATCTCTAGATTATGGATTACTTTTTTTTCTTAATCGTATGTTTTTCAATTATCTGATGATTAGATTATTTTCTAATTTGTGGATTAGGAAGAACCTAATCATGTATATGTGTGTGGGCATGCAAGTGTTTGTGTCTTGTATACAACATTTTAATTTATTTTGCATCCTAATATAGTTTGTGTGTTCATTTTTTGCCAAAGACGGGGTCAGGGAAAACATACACGATGGGGACAAACTATAATGGAGAAGAACACAATGGTGGGATTATTCCGAATGTGATGGAGACTATATTCTCAAGGGTAGAGGCAGCTAAAAACTCCACAGAATTTCTAATCAGAGTTTCTTTTATTGAGGTATGAAATGCAAATGACACCCATTTTCCTTTATTGCCATCAGTAAAGGTTATACATAAAGCAGTTATTATTATTATTATTATTATTATTATTATTATTTATATTCTGTTATATTGCAGATCTTTAAGGAAGAAGTATTTGATCTGTTGGATCCAAATCCACTAGCTTTTTGTAAAGTTGATGGGGTGTCTTTAGCAAAACCTGTTGGGCCTGCAAGAGCTCCTATTCAAATAAGAGAAACTGCAAATGGGGGGATAACACTTGCTGGTGTGACAGAGCCAGAGGTTAGAACAAAAGAGGAAATGGCTTCATTTTTGTTACGTGGCTCTTTATCTCGTGCTACAGGGAGCACAAATATGAATAGCCAATCAAGGTATAACAGCTAAAATGCATTACAAACAATCACTTGAGTATTCGTGCTACAGGGAGCACACATAAGGACACATTTTATTTCGTCATTTCTGTTCTTTCTGACTTTTTATCTTGATATTCTGGTCTGTATTAGGCCACATCTCTATTAATATTAAACTTTGTTGCTTATTTGTGCTATAATTAGGGATGACAAATTTGCCCTGTCCCCATGGTGATCCCACCCCGAATAGGGGTGGTAATTTTGACTTTGATCAGGAATGAGAAAGGAGAAGCATTGGATGTTATTTATGGGGATGGGGATGGGGATGGGATGGGGATGGGGATGGGGATGGGAGGGGATGATATTTGCTTCCCCCGCCCCATACCCGGTCCCCAATAGTTATTTACTAATTAAATTAATATTTAAACTATTATATATTACATAATTAAAATATATGTCTTTGTGTGTATATTACTATTTGATTTTTTTCTTAATTTTAACTTGTACGCTAAAATATGATTAATTTTCATGTACGTATTATTGTAAATATAATTAGAATTGAATTTTTTATTTTTAAAAATACAAAATATTAATTGCCCCGGTGCTATAAATTCGTTGTGGGGGTTTACATTCTCCATGGGATGGTTATTAAGTTTTAATCCCAGTGGGAAATGAGGCGGGTATGAGAAATTTTTATAAGACCGGGGATGGGGGATGTATAATCCCAGCTTTCGCCCTGCCCTATTGCCATTCATAGCTATAATGGAATTAAGCTGTCTGGCTTTCCTTTTTCTTTGCTCCTTTACTGTCTATATGCTTATATTCAATGATAATGATATAGCATCTGACTTTGTTTATCTTTTGTTATAGCCGATCCCATGCCATATTTACAATATCCATGGAGCAGAAAAGAATTGCTCCTACAACAGGAGTAGTGCATGATGATGATTTCAATGATGACATCTTGTGTGCAAAACTTCATTTAGTGGACCTTGCTGGTTCTGAACGAGCAAAACGAACTGGAGCAGATGGGATGCGTTTCCGGGAAGGTAATCAAAAATTGCCTTCGTTTGAGGGCAAAAAGATCTCATTAGTCCATTTTCTTTGACTGACTTTGTTCATTTTTCCAACTTCAAATGTTATGTTTTCGTGTTTTTTCTTTTTGCCTAGGCATTCATATCAATAAGGGGCTATTGGCTCTGGGTAATGTGATAAGTGCCTTGGGTGATGAGAAGAAGCGGAAAGAAGGGGGCCATGTTCCATATAGGGATAGCAAGTTAACTCGCCTCTTACAGGTAAGGATATAATTGCTCTTTTACTGAACACTCCTCCCCAAACTATTTTAGAATGTTAGTTGAAGTTTTTCTGCCTTGCTGTGCTGAACTGCCTAACATACTGCTATTTAGGTACCTGTTCTTTATGTTGAACTGCCTAAACTACTTATACTTAAATCTATACCCAGATATGGATTCCTCCGACATGCAACATTATGCAATGGAATGATAAACATAGAGGGGGTGACTTGCAGAGACTGATTCATAAGAATGTACTTGCCTTAAATAACAGGGTCATATTGAATTTGAAATAGTCCATATGTTATACAACTTGGAGCAAGCAATGTGGTCTTTAGACCAACGTCATTATCAAATAGAGTTCATTTATAAGATATTAAGTCAAGACTACCAAGGGTGTGGGCCCCTTATGCTTATTAGAAGATTCTCGTTAGTGTTGCAATCAGTGTTCTAAAAACAGCTAGGCAGAGGAGGAGGTGCCTAACGCCTTGTTAGTGTTGCAATTTTGCAGGATTTCAGCTTGTGTCAATACTCAATGGATCTAGAAACACCGTTGATGTACAAATGTTATTTCATTTAATAGTTCACATGTTATCTACAATTGTGATAATCATTGCGTCCTAGATGTTAAAAAAGAAACTCTGAGGCAGAATTTGGTTATCATATTCATGCGTTCTCTTCTTATATATGCATACAGTACCTTGTACATACATACATGTATGTTGGAAGCCAATGTCTATGAAACTACGGAAATATTATGGATTTAGGGAGGTTGAAGATAACACACGAGGATTGTCTCAGTGTTTATGCAGTATTTAAATTGATAGAGCACTTTAATGATTTTGTGGATTTTTAATGAGTATTTAGGAAAAGAAATCTAGCTAATCTAAAATGCTATTAAAAGGTTTGTACTTTGGGAAGACTGGATTTGCTGGTCTTTTATCTATCATATCAAACTTCAATGCATTTGTTTGTGGGTAAAATAATTTTGGATATTTTTCTAATATTTGGTAAACTGATTTATGTTTATATTATATTTTCTAGCTTTAGTACAAGGCAGTAATATCAAATGAGGGAGTATTGGAGGAGCGCAAAGCTCTGATGCACTTTTGAATTATTGTTATTATTTTTCTTATGTTTGTTTTCTTATCACATGACGAGTTGATCTTTAGCAATCAACTCGATGAGTTTTTCTTTGTATTGTTTGTTTTTGTTTTTATGACATTCTTTTTATGACATGCTTGTGAAATTGATTCAAAAGACATATTAACTGCTTTATTTTCTTTAAATCTTCAAGTTGAAGCAGCTTCTTTTGTGCAAGTGAAAAAATATTTTTACTAATTTCTAAAATTTGAATTCTAGGATTCTCTTGGAGGAAACAGCAAAACGGTCATGATTGGTATGCTCTTTGTTATGTTTCAATTATTTTCAGCTAATACAATGAATTTCAAGTTGCGTTTGATATACTGCTTTTAAATTGCATTATCCTTTTGTTGGGGTATATGGATGTAGCTTGTGTAAGTCCCGCAGACACAAATGCAGAGGAGACCCTGAACACTTTGAAGTATGCAAATCGAGCTCGGAACATCCAAAACAAAGCAATTGTGAGCTTTTATATTGAATTTTCATTTAATAGTTTATGAACTGGAATATGTTTTCTTATGGCCTTCTAAATCTCATCCCTTCTTATATTGTAGGTCAACCGTGATCCATTGGCAGCTCAGATGCAAAGAATGCGAAATCAAATTGAGCAATTGCAGGCTGAGCTCCTTTATGTTCGTGGAGACTCTGGTACACCATTTGAGGAACTTCAGGTATAATACTATATCAGAATGATCAGCATATGCGCCTATGATCTGCATTTTTTTATTTTGATTTTCCCCCTTTAAGATTATGAAGCACAAGATCTCTTTGCTTGAGGCGAGCAATGCAGAGCTACAGCGGGAGCTTCATGAACGCAGGATCAGCTGTGAGCATCTCTCACAACGAGCTATTGATGCTCAGGTCTGTTATTTGCTTTGTCTAATCTGCTCAATGGTTTTTGGGAATGTTTCTTGGTGTTGTTTTAAACTGTCATGAGGTGACTCTAACATGGTTTATGTTATAGGTAGAAAAAGATAAACTAATTATGAAACTTGAATCAGCACGAAGTGGTAAATCTTGGGATGAGATTGATGCTAATTCAAATCAGGTTTGAGTTGGTTTTGAGATTTTGTTTCATGTCATTGCAATTCTCTGACGAGCTTTCCTGATCAATGCTTAAATCTTTTTGGCAGGATACTGATTTGGTGAAAAGTTATGTGTCAAAAATCCAAGAATTAGAAGGGCAATTGCTACGTTTGCAAAAGTCAAATACTTCAAACCGCAGTGAACTTGTAGATTACCATGACTTCGACGCGGATGGGCTTCACCCAAAAAATTCTTTATTTGCAGTATCTGATACAAAAACTGCAGAAATAGATGGTAAGATCTTCCAGCTTTATGCAACTCACTGTTTTGCAGAGTTCATGGCTTCCTAGTGTTGGCTGTTCTTTGTCATGAACAAGTCTTAACCCGAAGAACATCTTTTATCTTGAGTAATGGTTAACTGACCACTAAATCAAATGTTTGTTTCATGCTTGTTTTAATACTAATGATTAAAATATTTTACCATATTGTATTGACGTGCAATGATCTTGTTCCTTTTATCTATCATTTTGTAACATACGTCTAGCAGAAACGCAAATTATATCTTTTAATCATGTGTAGGTGAGACTGAAGATGATGAGAAAGAGCTAGAACATTCTAGTCTTCAAGAAAAATTGGATATGGAGCTCAAAGAATTGGACAAAAAACTTGAACAGAAGGAGGTAACTGTTTCTTTTCCTAACTTACAAATGTGTTATAGCTCTTGCATCCTATCTAGGTAGCTTTAATTACGAATTTTAGTTATTCATGATTATCTTCACCAATAATCTTTAGTCTTTTTTAGCTTGTTCCATGTCTAGATGGGAGACATAATTTAATTGAGGATAAGCCAATAATCCCTTCAAAATTTAAATGTGTTTAAGAATGTTGTAATCTCTTCAAAATTTCAATGTGTTTAAGAATGTTGTGGAGAGTGCAAAACTAGCATTCTCGGTAAGTAAGAATTCATAATTTTTCCAGGTGATGCCGCAACCCTACTGGCGGCCAATTTAGTTTTTGATAGTGCCATTGTCTTTTATGACTTTTGATTACAAATTCTATGTGGGCTGCTCCTCGATGTTCTTTGCGTTAAATGATATTTCAAGGCTTCACAGCCTGTATAATCTGGTGGCGGAATTGAGGAAAGTGAGGTTGTTTTATTTCACAAAAAAGAAAAAAGATGTGAGGTTACTTTTGGATATCTTTGGTGATGCTAATTACACCTATTGGAAGGTATATTTGGAAATTTTGCTTCTCTAAAGAATGGAAATCCCGTAGATATTATTCCAAAAGCAATGTCATAGTCATGAATATCCCTAAAGTAGACAAGATTAAGGGTTTGTATTTTTGTAGTGATGCAAATTGCATGTGTTACTTGCTGTGATTTTTGACTATTGTGCCCTCTTATAACTATTTTTTTGTGACCTATTGTATTTTTTGTTATTTACGAGCGATGGTAATAATATAAATATAATCTTTCTGATGTTTTCAATATTATTGAAGGCTGAAATGAAGCGATTTGCGGGAGGTGACACATCTGTTCTTAAACAACATTATGAAAAGAAAGTTCAAGATTTGGAACAAGAAAAGAGAACTCTACAGGTTAGACATATATATATACACACACACATACATACATACATACATACATACATACATACATATAGGGAACTGATATTGCTTGTGGAAATATCAATTCCCTATATTAATTTGTATGTCATTTCAAGTTCATCATGCATCATTGGTTACTTATTTTTATGTCAATTTGCAGAAAGAGATTGAGCAACTAAGGTGTAATCTCGCGAATATATCATCTACTTCTGATGACAGTACTCAAAAGCTTAAAGAAAATTATCTTCAAAAGTTAAATTTTCTTGAAGCACAGGTGGGTGACTCTTCATTTTGTCTGTCCAGTTACAGTGAATAGCTTTATAATTATATCCCTGCCACAGGTTGCTGAGTTGAAGAAGAAACAAGATGCTCAAGCACAACTATTAAGGCAAAAGCAAAAAAGTGACGAGGCAGCAAAACGGTTACAGGATGACATTCAGAGAATAAAGAGTCAAAAGGTGCTGGTCCATGGTCTTTTCATTTTGTTGACATTATTCTGTGTTTCATATATTCTCTTGGAGTCAGTCCTTATGATATTACACATCATATAGGTTCAATTACAACAAAAGATCAAGCAAGAGTCTGAGCAGTTCAGATCATGGAAGGTCTCACGAGAAAAAGAAGTTCTTCAGGTATATTAGAGGCGGAACCAGGGGGTCTAGGGGGGTCATATGACCCCCCACCATGGAATCTCCTGGGGTTATTTGTTTTCCTTTCCCTTCCTTTTTTATGTATTTTCTTTTCTCCTTTGCTTTTCTCTTGCTTTTGCTTTATCATCAAAAGTGAAGCAAAAAAAGGTGGTAGCAATTCTCTCTGTAAACTAAATAAAAATAAAAAGTTAAAGAACAAAAATTTTTTGGATCCCACTATAGTGACCATAAGTTCACCATAGTTCTATCCTATCAAGATTATTAAATCTCTCTTTTTCTATTTTTGTTTTTGTTGCTGGAATTTTTTCTTTCAAGCTAATTATTCCCATGAACCACATTATAAGGTTTTGAATATATAATATTATAATTTATCTATAAAAGTAGCTAATCAGTTGACTAAAAACTTCAAAGTCTGATTAATAGTCCCGTAATTCGGGGAAAATTAATATATATATATATATGTATGTATGTGTATTTAAAGCTATTAGACTCACAACTCAAAGGTTGACAATGGTTGGAATAGGATGTTGTGAAATACTATAATTGGGCAAAATAAATTTGAAAGAAGCACTCCAAGCGTCAACATAAATAATTTTTTTTACTGATGTATTTTGAATCCCCTCTAAAAATATTCTGGTTCCGCCACTGAGGTATATATACTTTCAAATTATCCAAAATAAGGTACATTTATTGATATATTCCATCTAACTTTCAATCTTGTTGTACTCTTGTTGTTTCAAAATCTCTTCTCGCTGAAAATGATATAATCTATGGAGGTTTTAGTCAGGTCACGACATTGCCTATTTCTTTCTTGGGGCATTGATGAATTAGTATTTACGTATTTTCTATGGATAGAAGTAGCTCCCTTTATACAATGGTTTTGAACTTCTCCATTTCATTTCATATGTAGTGACATACTCTGTTTCTCAACATTTGTACAACGTAAGAACTCAACTGCAACCATGTTCTTCTGCAGGAAATTTTTGATAAATCATTGCACATGTTTATTGAATTTATTTAAAAGAATTTCTCTTGCTCATTTTAATTAATAGAAGTTTTGTATGAAAAATGCATCTGTATGGTCTATACTTTTAAAGTTCAAGGTGAAATGAACATTTCTTGGTAACAAAGTTTTTGAAAATTATGAATTTTCCGGTTTCACTATCTGCTGAGCGGTTTCATTTTAAGTGGTATGTGGGGCTTTCACTATTCTATGCAATTGAGAATATTGGTAGATGTATTAAAATATGAGAAAACTCGTAACGCTTTGTTGTTGCCAATATGTATCGGGCATTTGCCTCAAATTAATCAGTGCTTCCTATTTTGCGAGGAGTTGGAACTTTGTTATTTCTTACATCATCTGTTTGTTATTATTTTTAAAATTCTATGTTTTGTACTTTGATTGATGTTTTCTTATATCGATATAAATGTTCATTTGATTATTAATATTTTTTTACTATGTTTTCTTTATAAACAGCTTAAGAAAGAGGGAAGAAGGAATGAGTATGAGATGCACAAGTTATTAGCCTTAAATCAAAGGCAAAAAATGGTAATTTTATGCCCAATTAGAGTCCAATTTTTTATTCCTCTGCCTGCTAAGGAACTATTATAAACACTGTTTGCATTCTTCATGTCAGGTTTTGCAACGAAAGACTGAAGAAGCATCTTTGGCTACAAAACGGCTGAAGGAGCTATTAGAATCTCGAAAGGCTTCATCACGCGTATTTGGTATGGAATCTTCTACTTCATTCTTTTCATTTTTCTTGTTTTATCTTTATATTTCGTTGTTGACATTCTTTCCTTTTCTGCAGGTGATGGAAATAGCAATGGCCCTGGCATTCAGGTATGAGTTAGTGAATTTGAAGGATATTTCTATCTGTGTGTATACATAGTTTACATTTTGAGTAGATGATCTTTATTACTCCCTTCTGTCCCGTTCTATTTGACAAGAAACAACTTTAGTGGTCAAATTGACCATCTTTAAAATCAATAAATCTTACTCTGTTTTTAAATTATAAGCGAATAGACTGTAACCATAATAAACTACATAGAATTTTCTACTAATCCTAAGGTTTGTGGTTTGAAAATATAAATAAATGTACTTAATTATATTATTAAATCATGAAAGTCCATTTTTGTAAAATAAAATGGGACAAAGGGATCATATAAAATGGGTTATTTGTGCGTCTTTCCTGTATGAATGCTGCCAAATGTTTATTGTAGCAGTTACTCATGATCTCTTGTTATTCACAGGCACTAATGCATGCAATTGAGCATGAACTTGAAGTCACTATACGTGTACATGAAGTTCGTTCTGAATATGAACGTCAAATGGAGGAGTAAGTGTCAGTTTTTGTATATCTAGTTATTAAGAATTGCAAATATGTGTATATATTTGGATAGAGTATTTCAAATCTTTTGAAGGATATGTTCTGTTCTAAACTTAGTGTTTTTATTGCTTAACTTATCTCATGTTGCTGCTATATAAATTGAAATTTTAGATGCACCGCGCTCACTTGTAGGATTTCTAGACCATAGTTGTCAAATAGTGAATTTTATTGTAATATGGTAAGAAATGTAAAACACAACAATCACATTTATTTAAACATATGGAGAACTCAATGTATTTGGTTGGCATGAATGCATATTAGCTTAGTTTAATGTTAAAGTAGTCAAATAAGCGTAGAAAGTAGAAACAAAGCTTAAAAATTCCAAGTATTGTTCAAAGAATCCAACTAGAGGGCGTTAATATCAAATATTTTTATTTAAAACTTATTAAAGGAAACAATAAACTTACCTTCAACTATATAAGTATAAAATGCAAAGTGAAATTAAGTCCCAAATTGCAAAGTGGAGAGAAAAAGTCAACTGAAAATCTATGTATGTCTCCACGTGAAAAAAAGACAAAATTAATGGAAGGGGATACAAAGTTTTAGAAAAAGAGAAGAAACCCTATAAAGCATTTTAAGACTTACTGTATAGAACAAGTGAACACAGTCTGCTGAAGAAAAGACTTTAATGTGCCGTTTTAACTCTTAGGTTCGACTTCAACTAAATGTATTGTTACATTATTGTATCTTAAGACACGTTGCATTACAATGAAATATTGTGTTACTTTACTGATACACCAGCATTACTGTATCGAAAATTACTCAAATATTGTAAGATACATATCGCGTATGGTATAATAAGGTTTGTGTTTTGTAAGTGCTGACAACTATGATCTAGACCAAGTACAAAGACACTTCATGTTACAGTTTGTTGGAGCATGTTTAACCATTACATGTGTACTCAGATCTGATTTAGCTTTCTTTTCTGTTAACTTCAGTTTGTTAAGCTCTAGAACTGTGTTATATGAGGCCTGATCTATTTTTCACTTCAACCTGTCTTTAAAATTTTAGGTGTTTCTACAGACCTATAAGCAGCAATATAAATTGTTATATTTGGACTACTATTTTACTATTGCTTTGTTCATATCATGGTTCTTCTCTAGTATAAATTGGGATTTTCTATTGGACACTGGTTTTGATTATTTTATTATATATTTTTTGGATTATAGGAGAGCTAAAATGGCTAAGGAGGTGACAGAGTTGAAGGAAGAAGCACAGATTCTTAAGCTAAGAATTCTAAGGTCTGATCAGTCTTAGTTTCCAAATTTAACTTTGTTCTGGAATTTTCGTTATTTCTTTTCCTTTCATTTATTTTTCTTTATTTTATTTTACTTTCAATACCTTGATAACATGTCCTAATGTTTGCATTGCAGTGATTGTCCTCAGACAATGTCCCCTGGTGCCAGAAATTCAAGGATTTATGCTCTTGAAAATATGCTTGCCACTACATCCAGCACACTTGTTTCTATGGCATCTCAGTTGTCAGAAGCAGAAGAGCGGGAAAGAGCCTTTAGTGGCCGAGGCCGTTGGAACCAAGTTCGATCTCTTCCTGAAGCCAAAACTGTTATGAATTTTCTATTTAACTTAGCATCCTCCTCAAGGTAACAATTGCTTTAGATGTTGAAATTGCATTCCAAAAAGCAAGGACAAATTTTTGTTGTTTATTATTGTTTATTCCTGTTTCTTAAAGGTGCCTACTATGGGATAAAGAAGTAAATTGTAGAGAGAAAGATTCTGAAATAAGAGACCTGAAAGAAAAAGTGGTCAATGTAGTTCGACAACTGGAAATGCAAAAGGCTGAACTTATGCGTCAAGAAAAGTTGAAGGTTAGTGATTTTCTGTCATACCATGCTCTACCCTCAATGTGTTCAGTTTAACATATAAGATAGTACAACTAATTATTAAAAGATTTATTAATTTTTGTTGTCGAAGATTTTTTTTGGTTCCTAATAAGTTGTTCTTGTTCAATGTATCATTGTGATTAACTATGCCAGCTTAACCATTTAAAGGATCCTATTTGATAGTTTTAATTACCGAATGCTGATTTTCACCCATGTTATATCCCTATCTCTTTTTAGTTTTTCCTTTGCAGTTTATTGGCATTTTAATTACCAGAAAATTGGGTTTATTGTTGCTGGCATGCAATCATGGTTCAATGGAAATTGTTTCTCCTCTTGTATCCTCACAAAACTGTATAGTTAATTGTATATTAGTGAAGTGATTGATGTCCAAAGGCTATGTTTTTTTTTATTTAACATTACTTCGGACTATTTTATCCCATGATGGAGGATTACTTGTCCTTTAAATAGTTCTATGGAATATTTTGTCATTCTTAAGGCTATTTATGAGGGATTATATGATCCCATGATAAATGTGGGATTAATAGTCCCCCGCATTTTAAGCTATCAAATGGCTTTATAGGACTAATAGTGCCTCGTTAAAGGATTAAATAGTCCAAATTAGTGTTAAATTAAAACAAATAGTTCAATCCCAATCATGCTTTTTTGTAAACAAACATGAACTTATACTATTACATACTTCACAACAACTAAAGTTTCTTCAGCTTGCAAGCCACTGCAGTGTTCTTCATTTTTAATGTCTTACCATGCATGAGCATGAATATGCAAAGCAGTATGAATAACAATGACTAGCAATCCGGGTCAGATGATTTTAGTAGGGGCAGCCTTAGGTTTTCTGTCTTTGTTTCTGATTATGCCAACCACATTTTAAGCTATCAAATGGCTTTTTAGGACTAATAGTCCCTCGTTAAAGGATTAAATAGTCTAAAATAGTGTTAAATTAAGACAAATAGTTCAATCCCAATCATGCTTTTTTGTAAACAAACATGACCTTATACTATTACATACTTGACAACAACTAATATTTCTCCAGCTTGCATGCCACTACAGTGTTCTTCATTTTTATTGTCTTACCATGCATGAGTATGAATATGCAAAGCAGTATGAATAACAATGACTAGCAATCCGGGTCAGATGATTTTAGTAGGGGCAGTCTTAGGTTTCCTGTCTTGGTTTCTGATTATGCCAATCTGGAAAAGGATAATGTTTTCCCAGTATGTTTATCTTTTCTATATGATAGCTTTTGTAAGATAAAGCAGAATAATGCTTTTTTTTGTTTTGGAAATAACATTTTAGTGAAGAAAGCTCAGTACATCATGAGGATTCAGGTCCCCATCTCTTCAATATGGTTTCTATTATAGCAGAGTACAGGTCATTGCTGTATTTACTGGTATTTTAAAAGCATATTTTGTTGTCTGGCTTAGTGAATGTACTGAAATGAGGTCCACATGTAGCAAATCTGATGAGAGGGACATCGCTATTTATGTTGCCTAGTGTGAGTTAACAAAGGTATCTTAAAATGCTGTAAAAAATAACACCTTCCAATTGTTCCTTGCCCTCCTAAGCACTTCACTCATCTGGCTCCATTCTGTGGGTTTTGATGGGTTTGAAATGAAGTTTTTCTACAAGTGCGCTACGCTGCAGGTTTTGCATGTTGCAAGTTCTGAATATACCTTTATTTGTTCTATTTCATTGTTGATATCAAAGATTTTCTTTATTTGCTAATGACTGTTAGTTGATAGCTTACGTTATTCAATTTTTTGTAACAGAGAAGTGCTATGAAGCAAACCTTAAAGGAAAAGACAACAGATTCTGGGGATTCTACACAAAACAACGGGGAGAGCCATGTATATGACCTGCGGCTCAAGGTATTTCACAACATTCTCAATATTTAAGTATACAGATAGTACAAAATTCATTACAGCTGACACCTTTTTTGCATCTCTATTAGAATACTAGTAGTCTGACTGAAGTTATTGTGATAGGTTTTTCCAAATGATTGCTAATTGATCCATTAACTTTTTCACTTTTTAGGGGACTCGAAACTCCATAGCTTACAACGGTGGTGGGAATATTATGGAGTTATTGGAAGACATGGATACATCTGAATCGGAGCATTCTGACAGAGAAGCCGATGATGACCGTGAGTGGGAATATTCTGACCTGGATGAAGGGGATGACAGTGGGTGGGGGCATTCTAGAGTAAAAGGAAGAAGGCGGCCTCAAATTAAGAGAAAGAATTCAAAGACTGAAAGATATTCAGGTGCAATGTCTAATTCAACACAAACCAACGATCCAGAAAATGTGGATACAGTATCATATGGTGAGGGAAATACCACCGTATCACAGAAAACTGCATCCCGGGTATGCTGCTCATGTAGCAGATATTCCTCCTGCAAGACAATGAAATGTGAGTGTCGAGCTGCAGGGGGGAGTTGCTGCCTTTCATGTGGTTGTCTGCCTACTAAGTGTAGCAACAGAGAAGCAGCTTCAATCAAGGAGTTGGGTGACTTGCCCCCGCTAGAATTGGCTGAAGGCAGTGGACATGTTTCAGGCACTGATGAAGCAGAGAGAAGCCGCAGTCTTGCTTCTCATGGCGCAATGCTACTTCAGACTGCACTTTCTGAAAATCCTGCTGAGACTAGAAACGACACTGGGGCGAAGCGAAAGCCGCTATCTGACATTGGAAACACTGTGGTAAAGTCAGCTCATTTTATTTAATCCTCGCCCCCTCCCTTTCTGACGGTTGCTTATTTTTATTTATGTAAATGTGTATTTGCTAAAATTTGAACTCCACAGATTCTTGCGTTTCTGTTTCATTTGAGTTGTAATGCTAACCAAAAAGTTTAAACTCCTTCAGGTTAAATCAGATGCACCTAAGCCTGAGCAGAGGAAAAAATGGCGAAAACCAACATTTAAGATTGTTCCAGAAGCTCCACCTTCCTCCCAACCAGAAAACGCTGAAGTTCCAAAGAAACCAGAGAGCAGCGTGATTGAGTCTGATATTCCTCTGAAATTGCCTAGAGCTATGAGATCTACATCCACCAATAACACCTTAAAAGAGAGGAATTCTGACCAGCCCAGAGGTACCGTTGCTGGAAAGGAGGGTGATGTTCCAGCTCCAAGAAGTCCTCATCGACAGGCAAGAGCAACAGATGAGAAAGAGAATGAATGACCTAGATGTTGCAGCAAATTACGCTGCATTGTTGAAAATTATGACATCTTGGAGATGTTAGTTATTCTTTGGGTGGATTTTGAGCTCTAACCAAGGAAGATACTGATCAATCCCCCCCGTGTGCATACATTTTCTCACTTAATGTTATTTAGTTGAACAACAGAGAAGTGATATTGTTTACCGCAGTCCGTTCAAAGGCTGCTGCTCTTGCTTCACATTGTTTTGAAATTTGAATGAAAATGAAATTCTCTCTAGATGTTATTAGATTTCTCCATTGATTGCTAATTTTGAGAAACATGTTGTCCAAGAACATAACTTCCCAACCCATCTTTCAGTTAATATACTCATCATCATCATCTAGAATTTAGTTTTTGACAAATAGTTTTAGATGGAGGCAGAATGTCTAAAGATTAAGATGGTAAATCGGATATTAAGACTTCAGATGTTACTAGCATTGTGTGGATTTGAAAATTAGATTACTACTAATTGGTTGTGCAAGAACAACGTAACGAAAAATTAGATTAAAATTCGAAAAAATATTACATTGCCTAAAAACGTATACAATTATACATAACAATTATCGTAATCCACTACACCACCACAATAATTAAATTTCCTTTAAAAATAGATATTCAGAAAAATCTAAACCTGTCTACAAAACTTTCAAATCATCAATAACAATTTTTATAATTCACTACACCACCACAATAACAATTATTATTATTATTATTATTATTATTATTATTATTATTATTATTATTGTTGTTGTTGTTGTTGTTGTTATAATAATTATTATTATTATAATTGTTGTTATTATTATTATTATAATTATTATTGTTATTATTATTATTGTTGTTATTATTATTACTATTTTCATATTATTATTATTATTATTATTATTATTATTATTATTATTATTATTATTATTATTATTACTACTATTATTATTACTAATTATTATTATTATAATTATTATTGTTATTATTAGTGTTATTATTATTACTATTATTATTACTATTATCATAACAATTATTATAATTATATTATTAATATTACTATTATAATTATAATAATATTATAATTATTATTACTATTATTATAATTACTATTACTATTACTATTATAATAATAATAACAATAATAATTATTATTATTACTATTATTATAATAATAATTATAATAGTACTAATAATAATAATATATTATTATTATTTTTAGTACTATTATAATAACAATAATAATTATTATTATTAGTACTATTACAATAATAATAATAATAATTATTATTATTATTATTATTATAATTTAATAATAATAATTATTATTATTATAATTATAAAAATAATTATAATTATAATTGTTATTATCATTATTGTTATTTGATTTGGATAAGAATTTTTAGGGGTGAATTTGATTTGGACGAAAATTTTTAGTGTGACATGAAATGTGAGACTTTAGATTAAGTTGAAAGAATTTAGACAAAATTTGAACTGTCTTTGTAATTTATCAAATAAAACATTTTTGTACTTTGTGAAATAAAACATTCAAAAAAAATATTCTTTTATTATATAGATTATTGACTTTTTAAAGTTGTTTGTTTGCACGCTTTGAGTCGCCTTCAAAGAAGAATCATGTCACGGATTTGAAATATTTTACATTCAAATTTGACACAAATTTATTTAGTTTTAGTTAATGGATATTATAAATTATTTAAAAAATACTAATAAATTATAAGGTTTGCTATTTTGTAAATGTTAATAAATTTTATTAATTTTAAATTTATAAATATCTCAAATTAACTTTCAAAGACAATAATCTTATAATTTGAAATAAGATAGGCGCACAATAATCATAACCACTAGCATCTTGACAAATCATTTGTAAATACTTTTAATACCCACGGCAATTTGGCTAATCCTTATGCCGGATCGGACACTTTTTTTAAATTTTTATGCCCAACGATCAGCACATGTGTGTCTACATAATTTGAATTTCTGATAACAAACAGTGGTGCAAATAGATTGCATTCGTCTCATAAACTAAAAACTTCCTCTAGATAGTCCTACTGAATTCTTGATGCCTGAACTGCCGCTGTTTGGGAGTAGAAATGCAGAAACTTTTGAAGCTTTTTGAGTAAAAATTCTTTTCGGAACATTTATCAGTGGTCTTCGATGTTGAGCCGAGTCATCCAGTAGTCTAGTTGACTAGCAACACATTCTGAACCTGTGGATCCATATGAGATGAATTTCTTTATTCCATTTTCAACTCCAAGATACTCGTACACATCTGTGCCAAATGCTGGACTTATACATTTTAAATCGTCAATACTCAAGTCCTGAAGCTGGCATTTTCTGGAAACGCACAAGGCAACTGATCTTCCAACAATGTCGTGAGAAGTTCTGAATGGTATTTCCTAAGGAAAATGAACAACAGATAGCTTAGTCGCCAGGGAAAGCAAAACGGCAAGGAAATTTAATACCTAAGAATTACTAAAGAAAACTGCAAACAACACTGCTGGAAGCTTCCCGGGATGAATTTACTGTCAATAGAAAGATACTAGTTTTCGGAACTAATACTGTTAGTGTCAGCCACCCACTTCAACAGGACAGAGTGTTTTTTAACTTTTGACAAGTATTTGCATCAACTGTATATAAATTTGTCTTGGCCTATCTATGCAAGTATGAGATTTAAATATATATTTCAAATATCATTACTTAAAATCTCCAAAATGGCAGCTGACTTCTTGTTTTTATGTGATGGCTATGACATAGATGTTGACATGTTGTAATCTTCATACATTCAATGCCTCAGATGTTGAACCTCACAAGTAGTAGTGAATTCATGTTCTCATCGTGTAAGAAGCTGCTATGGCCGAGCGAGATTATTCATCTGAAAGTTGCAACTTCTTCCACTGATTAATAGTGATTTCAACAAGTCCAAGTTGGACAAAATATTAGAAGCTTAGAACTACCCACAAATTAATACTCCCTCAGTGTCCCAGTTAAAATGACACTTAAAGTATTTAAAAAATAATAATTTAGCAACTTTACCCTACTCGATTTAGAGTATTATATTCAAATAAAACCAAATTTGGTATATGTACAAGTTGAATAAAATATGAATATCCAAGTCTGGGAGCCATTATCTTTTCATGTTTAGTACATCTAAGAGAAGGTTAAAATGGTATTTTATATTCCTTATTAAAAGTTGTGCAACTTTGTTATCTTTTTGGTTCATTCCATAAAGAAAATTGCGTCTTATAAACTGGGACGGAGGGAGTAGTTTGAATTACTGAAGGGAAGAAACACTCAAGTTCTGTAAGTAAATGATGAGTGGTTAGAAGCATGACTTGCCTTCTTCACAAGATAATCTGCAAGTGTAGTGGCATCAAGATGGCCAGCTGGTAAAGCATTCTGTATTCTCTCCCGATTAAAGGTAATATTCTGAGCAAATTCTGCCGACACTTCAAGCATTCCTATGATTGTTTTGACGCTATCAAATACAGGCTCCTTATCTTCCTGTTAAAATTAGTAAGACATAATTATGCTATCAAAACCAATATATACATCTTTCTAAAAAGAAATTCTTAGAAAAGAACAAGCTCAAAAAGTTCAACTGCAATAACGTCCAAGTGTGGAAGCAGAAAACCATTAAGGATGGCAGTAGCCACAACAAAAATATATTTAGTTACAAGGAGGTTAAATGCAGATACCAGTTGTATCAGATTCAAGGGTGTTGGAAAACTTGTTTCCTTTTATTTCTCCTAAAATGTTGGCTAATTAGTTTTCTTGTTTTACTCCTAGGTTCCTTGTTTTACTCCTAGAATTAGACTAACCTTTGTGTATAAATTCTGTAACTTACAATCTGAAAAATTAACAAAGAGAGTCCATTTCTTACATGGTATCAGAGCTAAGGATATTCTAAATAGATTTTTCCATTCTTTTGTTCATTTTTCTGCAGTATTTTATTTTGTGAATCAAAGCAGCTTTGCATAAACCAAAATCCCTTCTTGGTATCAAAGTAGCTGTGCAATTCTGTTAGGCCATGTTTGTCTGGGATTATAATCCCAACACTATTAATCCTAAGATTAAATAGTTCTAGACACGTGTTTGTTTTTTATAGGATTCATGGGATAACTTAAAATAATCCCATGTTATGTTTATTTTTTCCCGGATTAATTAAATGATTGGATTAAAAAATATCGCTTGGACTATTATACCCTTACCAATAATAACATATTTTAAACTTATTTAAAATATGTTGAAAATATTTTAATATTTTAAACACCCCTACCCCAACCCTACCCCTAACCCTAACCCTACACCCAACCCTAGACCTACCCCCACCCCCCAAATACTAATTATGTATACACCTCCACCCCCACCCAACCTCCCAAAAAAATAATATTTACTGATTATGTATACATCCCCACTCGCCCATCCTCCACCCCCGACCCCAACCCCGACCCCAACCCCACCCTTACCCTTCACCACCCCCAAAAAAATAATATTCAGTGATTATGTATACACCCTCCCTCCCCCCCTCCCCCTCCTCCCCCCCTCCTCCCCTCCTTCAAAAAAATAATATTCAGTGATTATATATATACCCTACCCCCCACCTCACCAACTCAAATTTTTTTTTAATAATATTTAGTCTTTGTACCAGTAAATTTTAAGTTACCAATAATAATAAAAGAAAATATAGGATATGATGGTCAATTTAGAAAAAGATTGAGGTTAATTTTGTCTAGCAATTTTTAATCCCAAATGGTAGGGATTATAATACCAGGTAGAACATGGTATTAAATAATCCTCCATCGCAAGCTATTTTATAATCCCAGCCAGAACTAATAGTCCCAAGCTCAAATTTAAAAACAAACAATACATTTAGGATTAATAGTCATATCCCAAGTGTAATCCTTGCAAACAAACATAGCCTTAGTGATTGGACTTGATAGTGAGTAATTTGTGACTTCTGAGAGATGTCAGAAGTTATAAGAAAAACTTCAACGGAGACAACTGCTACAACACAGTCAGAGGAGGTAGTTTGATCCCAACAACATGAAGAATTGCAAAATATCTAGGCTGCCTATATTGAATGAAAAAAAACTATCTCAAATGGTCCCAGCTTGTTTGTACCATACTTAAAAGGAAAGGGAAAGTTGAGTAATCTTATAGGTACGGGGCCAAAATCGGGAGATCCTAAGTTTGAAGCATGGGATGAAGAAGATTCAATGATTATGGCATGGCTGTGGAACTCAATGGTTCCTGAGATTAGTGACATTCTTGGCTACTGCTAGCTAAAAGGATATTTGGGATGCAATACAACAGACATATTTGAAGGCAAGAGATGCGGCTCAAGTATATGAGGTGAAGGTGAAAACGGTGGCTGCTAAACAAGACAGTAAAACAGTTACCGAATATGTCAATCATTTGAAAGCCTTGTGGCAGGAACTTGATCATTATAGGGTGATTAAAACCAAATGTCCTGAAGATGCTGCTGTCCTAAAGAATTTGATTGAGCAAGATATAGTCTATGATTTTCTTGTTGGGCTTAATCCAGAATTTGATCAAGTGAGCATCCAGATTCTTGGCAAGCAGGAGGTTTCGTGCTTTAATGAAGTAGTAGCGTTGGTTCGAAGTGAGGAAAGCAGAAGAGGACTTATGCTTGAACCACAAAGCATGAACAGCTCGGATATGGTAGCTAGTGGGGGAAATAATTCAGCCACAAACATGAAAGAAAAACCATTTTTTGAGGATAAGAAATCTAAACAATCAAAGGCTGATAGTTTGTTGTGCACTTTTTGCAAGATGAAGGGACATACTCTGTGAGCGGTGCTGGAAGCTTCATGGAAAACCACCAAGGTACAATGGTCAGGCCCATGTCACAACGGCACAACAGAATGATGCAACACCAAAGGAGTCGGACAGTCTCAACCAAGAAGAGGTCGAAAGGGTGAGATCTCTAATTGGCAAACATGACAAACCTTTAGGTACTTGTTCATTGGCGTATTCAGGCAAGTGTCCATCCTCTGTTGGATTAAATGTCTAGAATACAACCCATGCTTATCAAGTCGTCGCCTAGGCGACGACTAGGCGTCGCTTAGGCGTCCAAGCGGTGGAAAATATGAAGGCGTTTGGACGACTTGGTTGGAGGTCAGAAAGGCGAGCGCCTAGCTAACAAAGGCAACGACTTAGCAACGACTTGGACGACTGGAGTTCAAAGCGGTCGACTTTGTTATTGTGGGTTTGGTATGACCCGAACTTAACTAGAAAAAAAAAGAGCAGCTGCTAAAACCTAGATCGATCGATCGCAACAAGCGAACAAGTATTCAGACTATAGAGAAGGAGAAAGGGGAGAGCAACAAAGAGGGAGAACAAGAGTAGCAAACCAGCAAAGAGAGGGAGAAAGCAGGCTTACCAGCGTCGAGTCGTCGAGGAAGCGATCTACTCCGACAGTTCGCAATCTACAAGTATGCTTCTTCTTTTACTTCTACTTCTACTCTTCTTCTTCTCCTCCTCTTCTACTCCAACCTTTTTTTTTCTTTCTTTTATCCCTCTTTTTGGGTATTATGCTTTTCTCTGCAGACATGCTGCCAATTTTTCTTCTTTTTTTATTTCCGGTTTATTTTGCTCTTTTGGCTGCTAGTCAAATTTTTTTCTTTCTTTTATTTCCAGTCAATGCTGCTTTGTTGATTGTTGTTGATAATTTTTTTTATGTTTTTTATGGTAATTGGTATGCTTTGTTGCTGAATAAATGATTAGAATTAAGATACATTAGAGGGACCCAAATTTAAAATCTTACAATAAATTTAAAGAAAATAGATTATTTTTAAATCTGGTAACGTCTGTTCTACTTTGTTGACAGCTGCTGCTGCTAATTTATTTATATTCATGAAATATAAATTTAATATAATCAATAAACATATTTATTTATTATTCATGAAAATTAAATTTAACATAATCAATAAATATTTTAACTTTCAATTTTAATTTTTTTATAAGTGATTTAATTTTTTAGTGTTTTATTTCACTATTGAAGTTAAATTTACCAATGTATCTACTTGTTATATTTGTTCAAATATATGTTTTGAGTCTATGAGCTGTAATGTAGTGTTAGTTATATATAAAATATTCGTAAGTAATTTTTTTATGTTTAGTGTACCTATGAATTGAGCTATATATATAATATTTATTTATAAAATGCACATTGTAAATAATTCATCGCTTTATGGACGACTAGTCGGGCGCCTAGTCGACTAGTCGCTTAAGCGGTCGGCCACTGACTCGCCTTGACTTAGCACCTTAACAACTATGATACAACCTTGGTCGGCTCCTGGATCATGGATTTAGGAGCTACCGAGCATATGACCTACTCACCAAATGACTTTTCCACATACTTACTCTGCCCAAGCAATAGGAAAATTTTCACAGCTGATGGTTCCATCATTGACTTTAAAAAGTGTCCTTCATGTCCCCAAATTATCCACAAACCTTGTCTCCATACAAAAGCTTACTCAAGATTTAGGTTGTAGTGTGATATTTCATCATAATTATTGTGTATTTTAGGACTGGAATTCGGGAAAGATGATTGGACATGCTAGAGAACGGGATGGGCTCTATTACTTAGAAGCATCGAGCCAGTAAAATCGAGCCAGTCAAATATCACCAAGGGCAAATTACCTTATTTTGTTTCAGAACTTTATTTATCCAATGAAGAAAAAGTTTGGCTTCACCACCGCTGACTTGGACATCCGTCATTTAGAGTCATTAAACATAAATCTGAAATCAGTATTGTTCTCCCAAATTTTTGTTCCATCATTAAGAACTAATTTGGGGTCGCAATCAAAAGGTTTAGGTCAGATAATGCAAGGGATTATTTCAATCAAGTACTAACTCCTTATTTTCAAAAGGAATAGTACATGAGTCATCCTGTGTTAATACACCACAACAAAACGGAGTCGCGGAAAAAAAATGGTCATCTCCTTCAGTCGACCTGAGCCTTCTTATTCCAAAGAAATGTGCCTAAATCTTTTTAGGCAGAAGCAGTTCTTACAGCCACTCATCTTATAAATCGTTTCCCTTCTAGAGTCTTGGGATTCAAGAGTCCAATGGACATACTCTTAACATTCTATCCAAACATACGCACTATAAATAATCTTGTCCCTAAGATATTTGGGTGCGTATTATTTGTCCATGTTCATAGTCAAAATAGAGGGAAACTATACAAATGCGTATTTGTGGGTTATACCTCCACTCAAAAAGGGTACCAGTGCTATCACCCTCCATCGAAGAAATTCTATGTCTCGATGGATGTTACTTCCAATGAACAAACACCTTCACCTCACCTTATCTTCTGGGGGAGAATTCAATACTTGAAGATAAGGACGGGGATTTCTTGCTAAATCTATCGTCACTTCCTAAACTAGTTTCTAGTAATCTGAGTCCTGTGTCTGAGCCAGTGTCCAAGTCCATGACAAATCTTGTGTCAGAACCCGTGCAAAAAATTTCAGACACTCCCAACTCTGCCCTTAAGAATGTGCGATTTGACAAAGGCAAGGTGTATTCGAAGAAAAAGACAATTGTCCCTGAATCAACGCAAGTCCAAGAATCCAACCCAGATCCTGAGAATGAGGTAACAATTTCTAATTCTTCATTACAAGCTGAAATTGAATCCATGTAGACAATAATGACCAGGACCTTCCCATTGCTATTAGGAAAGGAACTAGAGAGTGAACAAAACGACCTTTATATCCTCCTGCACACTTTCTTTCCTTTAACATTTTTCACCATCACATAGAGCCTTCCTTGTTAACTTGAACATCATTACCATCCCTATCACCTTATCCGAGGCTTTAATGGATGAAAAATGAAACAAGCCATGAATGTAGAAATGGAAGCATTAGAGAAGAATAAAATGTGAGAGTTAGTGAAGTTGTCTGACAGAAAGAAACCCGTATGGTGTAAATGGGTCTATATAGTGAAATATAGAGCAGATGGGCCAATACAGAGATATAAGGCAAGGTTGGTAGCCAAGGGCTATATTAAAACCTATCGGATTGACTACCTAGAGACTTTTGCTTCGGTTGCAAAGATGAATATTGTTAGAATTCTACTGTCATTAGCAACTAATTATGGTTGGGAGTTGCATCAATTTGATGTTAAGAATGCATTTTTGCACGGAGAACTAGAAGAAGAAATTTATATGGAGGTCCCACTGGGTTATGGGAACAACTTGGGTGTTCATATTGTGTGTAAATTGCAAAAAGCCTTGTATGGACTTAAGCAATCACAACGAGCATCATTTGGCAGATTTGCAGGAGTTATGATTGCCATCGGGTATAAACAAAGCCAAGGGGATCACGCGCTTTTCATTAAACACTCGCCTTCAGGGGGAGTCACAACACTATTAGTGTATATTGATGACATAATAGTGACGGGGAATGATGATAATAAGAGACAACTTCTAAGTCGGTGTTTGGCTAAGGAGTTTGAGATCAAAGCATTTGGAAAGCTTAAATATTTTCTTGGGATCAAGATGGCTCACTCTAGGCAAGACATTTTTATCTCCCAACAAAACTATGTTATGGATTTCCTTAAAGAAACAGGTAAGACAACATGCAAACCAGCAAGTACTCCAATAGACCAAAATCTTAGACTTGGAATGGCAAAGGAAGACACTGCAATAAATAAAGAAATATATCAGCTCATGGTAGGAAAACTCATTTATCTGTCTCATACACGACCAAACATAGCATACACAATGAGTGTGATTAGCCATTTCATGCATAGCCCAAAGGAAGTTCATCTGCAAGCAACACACCTAGACCGGGATAGGGTGTTCTGTTCAAATGGGTGCTTGAGGCATATACGGATGCTGATTATGTTGGGTCAATAGTTGATAGGAGGTCAACAAGAAGATATTGTACATTTCTTGGCGGTAATCTCGTGATATGGAGGAGCAATAAACAACATGTGGTAGCACGGTCTAATGCAGAAGCATAATTTCGAGCAATAGTTCAAGGTGCGTGTGAACTACTTTGGTTGAAGACCATCTTAGAAGACTTGAAAATCAAGTAGGATGGCCCAATGAGACTCTATTGTGACAATAAGTCTGTAATTAGTATAGCTCACAACCCGGTACAACATGATCGCACGAAGCATATCGAAATTGACAGACACTTCATCAAGGAGAAACTGGAGAGTGGGCTGATTTGTTCCCCTTATGTGTCTACACATGACCAACTTGCGGATGTACTTACTAAGGGGTTAAGTAGCTCAGTATTTTAGAGTTTTATGTCTAAGCTGAGAATGAAAAACATTCATTCACCAGCTTAAGTGGGAGTGTTGAAAAACATGTTTTCTTTTATTTCTCCTAAAATGTTGACTAATTAGTTTCCCTGTTTTACTCCAAGGTTCCTTGTTTTACTCCTAGAATTAGTTTCCTTGTTTACTCCCAGAATTAGGCTAACCTTTGTGTATAAATTCTGTAACTTACAATCTAAAAAATTAAAAAGAGAGTTCATTTCTTACAAAGGGATATAAGGCTGAGGACCACAATGAACCCACCAAAGATTTATGGGAAAAAATAAAACCCCAAAAGCCATCATAAGCAGTAGGAGTTGATGTATTAGTTCGAATAAGAATGTAGCCTACCTGTAGATCACGATTGTAAGCTTGAGGAAGTCCCTTGCATAAAACAAGAAGGGTAACCAGGTCCCCAACGACCCTAGCAGATTTTCCACGAACAAGTTCCATCGGGTCTGGGTTCTTCTTCTGAGGCATAATACTGCTTCCAGTTGAAACGGAGTCACTGGGAGTGAGGAAGCCAAACTCCTCTGATGCCCACAACACCCATTCTTCACCAAGCCGAGAAAGATGAATCGCCGTGATGGAATTAGCAGAAAGGAACTCTAAAACAAAATCTCGGTCCGAAACTGCATCAATGCTATTCGCGTAACCATGTTGCCAATTAATTTAGGAAGCCATATACCATAAGAAAAGGAATACATAACAAATAAGTAAACTTGAAAAACGAAGATGAACCACAAAATTAACCCCATGCATCCCAATTTAGAAGTCACCATTTCCTTTCAAAATTGTTCCAAAACAATGTCCCTGCTTTTGAGTTATACTGACATTACCACTTTACTCTTAAAAAATAGAAATTTGTGGTGTGTGGGGATCAATAAAGAATTTTTTATTGAAGTCCACAAAACTCTTACTCCATCCGTTTCAATTTACTTGCTACACTTTTCTTCTTTGTATGTCTCAAAACCAAGCAAACTAAGTTTTTAATTAGGCATTTATAAGGAATTACATATTCTGATGGCAACTAATCTTGGGCTCACTAAAGTTACTCTAGTAGAGCATGTATTAAACATTTTGAATTACATATTTATAAGGGGCTAGTTCGGGTGGTTGCACCAGTTACAGTAGAAACACACTTATCCATTCAAATGTAAAGATGAGAGAAACTGCAATTACAATAAGCAAACACAAGGTTCCGTGCAAAGTTCTGAGGATCATACCGAGTACTAACGGGTAACAAAGTCTGATATTAATTATTAGTGAAGGAAGGATTTAGCTATAAGAAAAAAACAGATCTACCTGATGCACACACACAATCACGTGGTTGATGTTCCACAAAGAGCAGTAATTTTCTATCTAAAAAAAAACTCTTTACAGAACAGACAGTCCAGTGTAGTAATCTTAAAAAAGAGTAGAACATCAGGATGAGGATCCACAAAATTAATTAGTACTCTTGACAAAAATCAATTTGTTACCTGTTTCTCATTGGAGCAGTGAAACCCAAAGCATCAGAAGTCATAAACCTGTTTATGGGAAGACCAGTGCCAGCTAGTGCACATGCACCCAAAGGGCAGAAATTAAGCCTAGTTCTGCAATCTCGTAAACGACCTGCATCACGTTCAAGCTGCAAAACATGATTTTGATCAGGGTTAACATTATGTAGGCTGAAGAGGAAGCATAGCTACTTAACAACTTAAGATGAAAATATAGCCCTGCCAAAACCATAAACGTACTGAGCAAGAAATAAAAACAGGAAAAATGAGATAATCATAGATATAAGGAAAAAAAATTTAGTGGAGCATAAAAGAAAGTAGCTAATATGTCATTTTCTTTCGATAAACAACATATTTAGGAAACTGATATTTCCGCATGTTAAAATGATATTTCCACATGAGTCTCTCACATGGAGGAATGACTCACTCACTATTCATGTGAGAGGAATCATTGTGAAAAAAAATCAATTTTTTATGTGAAAATATCAGTTCCCATTATATTTAAAGACACTTAAGGGGTTGGAACCCAAGTAAATGAAATGTAGAAAAAATAAACTATCTGATTAACCTAGAGTACATGATCACAGTCATATTAGGGAAAGACCAAAATAAATTACCAAAAAGCTGCTATCAAGCATGGTGACACTAAACAATCAAATACATGCACAGGTTAAGCTTTCTGAGAGCATATACAATCCAGAAGATTATACATGTGTGATTAGAAGTGCAAGATAATGCTTGGAAGCAACAACAAAATCACGGATAAGCATTTCTACAATACTTATGCAGTTCAAAATTTAAGATTTTGATATAGTTATCTTAATTGCACTTCCTATTATAAACATGAGAGAAAAGGATATGAAATATTGCTAAAAGAATTGACAACAAAAGCACAAACATAAGGATAAAACCATAAATATGATAGTGCATCGATGAATTAATGCAAACCTGCTCAACATAAGCTAACAGGAGATGCTGCAGTAGAATAGGTTGTGCTCTCTGCAAATGTGTATAACCAGGAACAATCAGGCCATCATTTTTCTTTGCCAGGATTACCAGTGCAACCTACAGGTTATAGCATATTATTTCTAATCAGTAAAAAGAATATACTGATATTTGTGGATAGGAGACTGAAACCATCTTAGAGAGGTTGATTGTTGTGGTGGTTAAGACTTAAGATCAGTTATATGATATACAACAAATGTAGGAATCTTTTATTTATTATTATTATTTTTTAATGCATTGCACCATAGAACTTTATGTGCACATGCCATGAGTCTACAAGTCAATTTATTAGAAAATTATAACCATTGTTGGGGAAAATTAATCTTAGCTACTTAGTCATCCTGAATCCAAGAAAACGAGAACGAGGCGATTTAATCAAATGTGATGCACATCTAAGGAGGGCAATGCATGAAATTGTTCAACAACAAAATGAATTGCATGGAACACTCCTAAAAGCCATAATGTAAAGTATACAACCTGAAGATAATTAATGCGAGCAACAATTGTAGCTATAGCATCACGACACCACAGGCGAAAATCAGTTGAAACTTGATCATTTCGGCTCCTAGCTGTATGAAGCTTCTTCGCAGGTTCACCAACCAAGTCAGTGAGTGCTGCTTCAATGTTCATGTGCACATCTTCTCTGTCAGTCCTCCATTTAAAATTACCCGCTTCAATTTGCTTCTCTATCTGATCAAGACCTCCAAGAATACTGTCTCTATCACTTTCAGCAATCAATCCCTACAACACAAACAATCAAACATTTCAACTCTGCTTGGTCACAAGTTGATGCAGAATGAGAAAATAGTTATGCTCACAAGGAAAATCTTGTATTATGAAAAGAAATTAAAAATACAAACTCTGACACTTCCCATCCAATCGAAGCACATGATTGACATTTATTTTCCTCTTTATTTTCCTCACTATGGCTACTTAAATCCTTACCGCACCCCCAATAATAATTAATCATTAAATATGAAAACTAATAATTATAAATACTCATGCTCTGTATGGCTTATGAGACTAATTGTGAAACAAAACAGAACCCCAAAACAGAAAGGTACTAAAACATTTCAAAAAACTAAATTCTGTATTGAGTTTTCTAAAAGAATTACACACTAAAACAAGAACCCAATTTTATTTTATGTTTTGATTATAGACAAATGTTCAGCTTTAAAAAAAGTTTCATTTTTGCTCATGATAAATTTGCTAGCTACAGAAATAACTTTAAATTTCAAAATTCCCAACTCATTCTGTTCCCTCTACTTTATCATCTAAAAAACAGCTAAAACTCATCAAGCTCATTACAATTGTAAAAGAAAACAAAAACCCAAAAAAGAAGGGCACCAAAACATTTCAAAAACCAACTTCTTTATTCTTGTCAACCAAAATGGGGGAGTAAAAAAGAAAAAGAAAAATAGAAAGAAACCTGGTGGGCGAGCATTTTGGCGTGAGCGCGACTACCCATGATATCCTGCTTGTAAAGAGCCTTATCGAACGAAATCGATTCCGTGAATCTCTCCACGGCGTCAGTGACACCCTCTTCGAATCTTCCTCCCCATAGCTTCGTCTCTTTCTCTTTGCTAATTTTGTTGGGCGGCTTCTGATCATTCTTTTGGGCGGTACAGGAAATTGCGAAGGAATTTGGGTTCTTCTGCTGAGAGAGGAGAGATAACGAGGAACAGTGAGAGCTTGAAGAGGGAGAAATTGGGTATGTATCTTTTGAGGGAGAGGTCATAATTGCAGAGGAAGATGAAGACGGCAGAAATGAGGACTCCATCAACGGCTTCGACGCGAGATTGGTTTAGTTGGGCCAAAAGTGACGCACGGAAGCAGAGTTGTGTGGGTTTTGCTAGGTAGGGTTTGGGTGTGCATAAAATCTTGTATTTTTCTAGTTCTAAGTTAATCCTCCACCGGATTACAGGCCAAAAATGGTACAACACAGTTTTGTTTGAAACTCGGAATTAATAGTATAATCCCAATTAATACTTAATGTTTAATTTTTTTTTTAATACTTAATGTTTGGTAATCTTGATTGTCAACTTTCTAATCTATTATCTATTATTATTATCTATTATCTATTACATATACTAAATCACAACAATACATGACACAATATATTGACATTTGTCCTATAGCAATTTTGACATGTTGAAATTAAAAATTAAAATTATCATAATTCATTTTTTTAACCAATGGAGTTTCAAAAACATTTGTTAATCTCTTAAAAGGTACATATTTCATCTCGACATTGAAATTATGAACTACTTGTTTCAGTTGTTTGGTGGTTTTGGACCTGTACAAGAGTTCTGGACAAATCACCAGCTAAATATTTAAGTTCATCTAAAAATGCTCAAATAAAATTTTCAGCAACATTTAGAGCCTTTTCAATTTCCAAGAGAGATATACAAGTTACAAGGAGGAATTATCCATCACCAACTCTTGATCTACAGATTTATAATAATTTGATTTGTGCGTCATTCTTTTATTGCTTGCTGAGGACATGTTGATTAATTAGGCATACATGACCAGAAATGGACAAACCAGTTGGCAAATCTTTCTTTGTAGTAAAAAAAATACAAAAATATTAAAGGACGAGGAAAATAAATCAATTGGCTACACTTTGGTTAAGAAAAACTAAAACTAAAACTAAATAAATAAATAGAATAGTAGAAAAAATGATTTGTCCACAAGTTGAGGTCACTTGCCTAAAAGCAATAGTCACATACTTAGAGTGTAATGCACAAACCGGTAAACTCTCAACACTACCATTTACAATGTATATTCGTTTATATTTTTGTGTAAAATTTGATCATCGCACAATAATCTACCATCTTTTTATTATATTTCAATTTATTAATTATACGTACACATCTATTATTAAAAAATTGAATAATCCCGCCGCAATGCGCGAATTTGTATCTAGTCTATTATATATATATATATATATATATATATATATATATATATATATATATTAAATCACAGTACATGACACAATATATTGACATCTGTTTAATACCCGAAATAATAATAATAATTTTGTTTTAAAACATATTAATTGAGCTTTGTCATTTATTGGGTCAAACTACTAATTTAATTTATGTGGGCTAATAAATATTAGTATGTGATGGATAAATTAAATTAGTAAAAATTGGGTTTTAAACTAAGTGGGTCTAATTTAGAATTTTGTAATATTAAAATTCTATTTAAATTAGGAGAGTTCTTCAGTTATATAAATAAATAGTTAAACCATAATCTATCTCACGTACCTCAGATAACTGACTGAAAAAAAAGGGGACGCATCCGCTACATGATATTTTTGTTAGAATATACTGTAGGGTATACCTGAGCTATAACCACCTGTGGGGGTACCACAGGCATGTCGTCTTAGCACGAGAGACATGACACTTTTCGTGGCGGTGTGATTAGTCCACGGCGTCTCCGTTTTGGGCTCCGGAGTAAGTGGGTCATTTGGTGTTTTGTTGTGGGAGACGTATGGGTTAACCCTAGTTTTCTGTTCTGCGAATTGGTGATGTTGTGCTAAACACACCTATCCAATTTGCATACATTTGGATTCGCGGTCCAATGTGTGATTGCCTGTGTGGCATTATTTCGATGTGCCTGTGTGGCATGATTTTGACTTGCCTATGTGGCATCATTTGACTTGCCTGTGTGGCATGGTTTGACTTGCCTGTGTGGCATTATTTTGACTTGCCTGTGTGGCATTGTTTTGACTTGCCTATGTGGCAAGGTATATTTCTGAGCTCAATCGGTATGAAATAACCCCAGCCATTCGTTTCAGCCTATTATTTTATTGTATTAGTTGTTGGCTTCTGTTCAGTTCAATTCATCGGATTAGTTACTTCAGTTCGTTATTTCTTTAATATTCTGTCTGTTTCATTAATTCTGTTGGTTCAAATATATTCTATTCAAATCTTCAGATATTTTATTTTTGTTAGAGGCAATATTTGGTCTCAGTTGATTTTGTATTTTAGTTGTATATCTTTTGTATCTTTACATCCGTACTGGGCAATTGGCTCATGCTGTGTTTTTCTTCAGGCAGATTTGCAGGGGTGATTCAGGGCTAGGGTGATGAGATTTTTGCCTTTGACCATTTAGGTTGATTCGAATTTTAAGTTTTGATTATTTTGACTCAGTTTGGAGAATTGTACTTATTACATTATTAATGAATCACCACTATTAATATTTTGAGGTTGTTAGTGCTCTGTTTATTTATTTTGAGGTTTGTTGTGCTTTACACGTGACTTCCTTTTCCTTTTTGGGAATGGGGTATTACAGAGATGGTATCAGAACCTTGTTCTTTCTTGTAGAAAACCTATTTAGGTTTGACCTGTGAGTTGTGGTTAGACCATTGGATAGACGTATGAGTTTGATTTGATTTTGTTCTTTGTTTGGTTGGTCTCTATTTTGACTAACTATCAATTCCTTTTCGATTTGTAGTTGATTTGAGGAAAGTGGAATAATTTATTTAGGTGATTGAGCAATGATATTAGTTAAGAATTGTGATTTAATCAGTCAGGTGAATAAAGTTATATTTTGTACAAATAAGAAGTGATCTTATTCGGGATGCGATTGTGATGTGAGTATTTGTATCAACGAGCATATGATTTTGGAAAATTATTTTTAGAGTTGTATTTTTTTGTGACAATTATTATGATTGTTGATTTGAGGATTTGATTTGAGTTAGGTTTTGGTTTTGTTAAGCTTGGGGATAATTTGAGGTTTGTGTTGATGTCATACTATGATAATGAGATGAATTATTAAGTATAGAGGATTTCATGTAATTTGAGTTGTTGATATTCGAGGTAATTAGATTAATCATTTGGAGTTAATGATCAATTTTGTGTCTATTTCTAATAAGATATTGGAGTTATGTTCTATGAAATTTCTTTGTGATAGTATGGGGAGACATTGAAATTTATTAGATTAAGGTTTGCAATAAGGGATGATCGATTTATTATATTATTAGATAGTAAGTGATGAAATTCAATTGATTTTGAGAGATCTTGAATAGTTGCAGTTCGCTGCAGATAGTAGAATATGTGACTTGGAGTTTGATATGGTGATAAAGAGATCTTAGTAGTATATTTTTGGTATTATAATATTTGAGAACTAATTTGATTTGAGGTTATGATATTTTGAAACTCTTAAGGACTTAGGAGAGTTTGTGATAAAGAGATATTAGTAGTATATTCTTTGGTGTAATAATATTTGAGGACTAGTTCAAATTGAGGATGAGATATTTTGAAGCTATTGAGGACTTGGGGAGAGTTGATAATATAATTTGCATAGTTGTTTTGTTTATCTGATGTCTTTAGAGTTTTGTATGAATTTATGTAAAATAAAATAAAAACAATTGGTTAGATCTTTGTCATGTGTGGAATATAAACGTTTTACGAATTAAAAATAATTTTAAATATTTTGGGTATTTGAATCGTATTTAGATGAAGAGAAATTTTTGTGATTTTGAATTATTTTCCGAAGAGTACGTTTACAAGAATGAAACTCAAAGATATTAGCGACGACCCGCACCAACGGTGGATCATGTGATCTAATTTGATGCAACGCAAAGAATCTTACCAAGGCTTGACACGATAGCTGACGAATCTTTTACGAGTACATGAATAATTACGTGGAGCGATGACTTATCCGCGTTGATCGTTACAAATGGCGGCGCTACGTCGTAACTAAATTATTTTTGCATCTTATTCGAATTCTGAGGACAAAATTATTTTTAAGGGGTGAAAAATGTAATAACCCATATTTTTAAAAAAAATTAAAAATTAATTAATTTTATTTTATACAATTGTATTTAAATTGGAAAAGGTAAATAATTTTTGTTTCCCTCATGTCTTCCTTGTTTTGTTTAGAAAAAAATTAAATTCTTTTAGTTGGTAATTAAATAACTGATTAAATTAAAATTGAGGAAAATAATTCCATTTGTTAAAGTCTCGTGGTAAAATCATTCGGAGCGGAAAGCTACTTGGGAGATGGAGGAGTCTATTCGAGCGGAGTATCCACATATTTTGATAATTAGGTACTTTCAATTCTTTTGATTCCGGGGACGGAATCCTTATTAAGAAGTAGGTGATTTAATACCCGAAAAAAATAATAATTTTGTTTTAAAACATATTAATTGGGCTTTGTCATTTATTGGGTCAAACTACTTATTTAATTTATGTGGGCTAATAAATATTAGTATGTGATGGATAAATTAAATTAGTAAAAATTGGGTTTTAAACTAAGTGGGTCTAATTTAGAATTTTGTAATATTAAAATTCTATTTAAATTAGGAGAGTTATTCAGTTATATAAATAAATAGTTAAACCCTAATCTATCTCACGTACCTCAGATAACTGACTGAAAAAAAAGGGGACGCATCCGCTACTACGAATGAAGAGAAAGAAAAAGAAAGGAAATTGAATTGTACTTGTGTGTGATAAGAAACAAGGATTTGATACCTATTTCAAGTAAGTTAGCATGAGTACTTATTGTTTTTATTAATTATTTAAATGGTGGAGATATTTACGTGACCAGAGGAGGACACTTCTCCATAGTTGTTGATTTATAATCATGTCATCTATATATATATATATATATATATATATATATATATATATATATATATATTTCGTTAAGTGAATAGTAGTATTCACGCATGATAATGAACAGGAAAAAAAATAAAAAATGATAGCATGTGAATGGAATGATAACCGTAGCCTGCATAATCAGGAGTTGTTGTGATAGAAACATGGATGGAATTATTTTTATGTATATATACCTATTATATACACGAATATAGTAATTCGTTAAAAAAATTGTTGATTAAAAGATTTTTTTTAGTATTTAGTTCGAGTTATTTTGTAAATTAATGTAATTGGAGAAATTAATTTTATATTAATATAAATTATAATTAGTAAGTAATTTATGATTGTATTATTATTACTTTTTATTAGATCGGACGAAGGGAATTTAAAGAGTTATTTTTGAAATATAAATTTTGGAGTATTAATAATTGATATAAGACGATGATTAAAGGCATATTAAATAGATTATGAATTTTTTTTGGGAATTATTAGTTTGGATTATTTTAATTCGAGGTGAATATGTTTAGGTTGTGAATGACGTTTCATATTTAATATCGTTAGCATTTGAGGATGAGATTTGGTGGAGTGTGTTATAAATGATTTGAAAGTATCAGGTACGGATTTCGTACTCTTTCAGCGACAGTCTTGTTAAATTTGATTTGGTCGTTAATTTGTTTCCTTATTTCGAATTGTGTTATGATTTCACATAATTATTTCATGTGAAATAAATATATTAGTTTCATTTTGGAGTTGAACACATGACTCGTATTTGTACTCTTTGAATTAGGATATCATGTTTAGTATTTATTTTTGATAATTGTAGAGCGGTACATGTTGCTACCTTTTTTTTGAGACCTTGTGACTATAATTTGATTTTGTTCAACATGTACATATAGAACCCTTTTGTTGGTATTTTGTCGCATGTGTTGTGACATGATATTTTTGTTAGAATATACTGTAGGGTATACCTGAGCTATAACCACTTGTGGGGGTACCACAGGCATGTCGTCTTGGCACGAGAGACATGACACTTTCCGTGGCGGTGTGATTAGTCCACGACGTCTCCGTTTTGGGCTCCGGAGTAAGTGGGCCATTTGGTGTTTTGTTGTGGGAGACGTATGGGTTAACCCTAGTTTTCTGTTCTGTGGATTGGTGATGTTGTGCCAAACACACCTATCCAATTTGCATACATTTGGATTCGCGGTCCAATGTGTGATTGCCTGTGTGGCATTGTTTCGATGTGCCTGTGTGGCATGGTTTTGACTTGCCTATGTGGCATCATTTGACTTGCCTGTGTGGCATGGTTTGACTTGCATGTGTGGCATTATTTTGACTTGCCTGTGTGGCATTGTTTTGACTTGCCTATGTGGCAAGGTATATTTCTGAGCTCAATCGGTATGAAATAACCCCAGCCATTCGTTTCAGCATATTATTTTATTGTATTAGTTGTTGGCTTCTGTTCAGTTCAATTCATCGGATTAGTTACTTCAGTTCGTTATTTCTTTAATATTCTGTCTGTTTCATTAATTCTGTTGGTTCAAATATATTCTATTCAAATCTTCAGAGATTTTATTTTTGTTAGAGGCAATATTTGGTCTCAGTTGATTTTGTATTTTAGTTGTATATCTTTTGTATCTTTACATCCGTACTGGGCAATTGGCTCATGCTGTGTTTTTCTTCCGGCAGATTTGCAGGGGTGATTCAGGGCTAGGGTGATGAGATTTTTGCCTTTGACCATTTAGGTTGATTCGAATTTTAAGTTTTGATTATTTTGACTCAGTTTGGAGAATTGTACTTATTACATTATTAATGAATCACCACTATTAATATTTTGAGGTTGTTAGTGCTCTGTTTATTTATTTTGAGGTTTGTTGTGCTTTACACGTGACTTCCTTTTCCTTTTTGGGAATGGGGTATTACAGAGATGGTATCAGAACCTTGTTCTTTCTTGTAGAAAACCTATTTAGGTTTGACCTGTGAGTTGTGGTTAGACCATTGGATAGACGTATGAGTTTGATTTGATTTTGTTCTTTGTTTGGTTGGTCTCTATTTTGACTAACTATCAATTCCTTTTCGATTTGTAGTTGATTTGAGGAAAGTGGAATAATTTATTTAGGTGATTGAGCAATGATATTAGTTAAGAATTGTGATTTAATCAGTCAGGTGAATAAAGTTATATTTTGTACAAATAAGAAGTGATCTTATTCGGGATGCGATTGTGATGTGAGTATTTGTATCAACGAGCATATGATTTTGGAAAATTATTTTTAGAGTTGTATTTTTTTGTGACAATTATTATGATTGTTGATTTGAGGATTTGATTTGAGTTAGGTTTTGGTTTTGTTAAGCTTGGGGATAATTTGAGGTTTGTGTTGATGTCATACTATGATAATGAGATGAATTATTAAGTATAGAGGATTTCATGTAATTTGAGTTGTTGATATTCGAGGTAATTAGATTAATCATTTGGAGTTAATGATCAATTTTGTGTCTATTTCTAATAAGATATTGGAGTTATGTTCTATGAAATTTCTTTGTGATAGTATGGGGAGACATTGAAATTTATTAGATTAAGGTTTGCAATAAGGGATGATCGATTTATTATATTATTAGATAGTAAGTGATGAAATTCAATTGATTTTGAGAGATCTTGAATAGTTGCAGTTCGCTGCAGATAGTAGAATATGTGACTTGGAGTTTGATATGGTGATAAAGAGATCTTAGTAGTATATTTTTGGTATTATAATATTTGAGAACTAATTTGATTTGAGGTTATGATATTTTGAAACTCTTAAGGACTTAGGAGAGTTTGTGATAAAGAGATATTAGTAGTATATTCTTTGGTGTAATAATATTTGAGGACTAGTTCAAATTGAGGATGAGATATTTTGAAGCTATTGAGGACTTGGGGAGAGTTGATAATATAATTTGCATAGTTGTTTTGTTTATCTGATGTCTTTAGAGTTTTGTATGAATTTATGTAAAATAAAATAAAAACAATTGGTTAGATCTTTGTCATGTGTGGAATATAAACGTTTTACGAATTAAAAATAATTTTAAATATTTTGGGTATTTGAATCGTATTTAGATGAAGAGAAATTTTTGTGATTTTGAATTATTTTCCGAAGAGTACGTTTACAAGAATGAAACTCAAAGATATTAGCGACGACCCGCACCAACGGTGGATCATGTGATCTAATTTGATGCAACGCAAAGAATCTTACCAAGGCTTGACACGATAGCTGACGAATCTTTTACGAGTACATGAATAATTACGTGGAGCGATGACTTATCCGCGTTGATCGTTACAAATGGCGGCGCTACGTCGTAACTAAATTATTTTTGCATCTTATTCGAATTCTGAGGACAAAATTATTTTTAAGGGGTGAAAAATGTAATAACCCATATTTTTAAAAAAAATTAAAAATTAATTAATTTTATTTTATACAATTGTATTTAAATTGGAAAAGGTAAATAATTTTTGTTTCCCTCTTGTCTTCCTTGTTTTGTTTGGAAAAAAATTAAATTCTTTTAGTTAGTAATTAAATAACTGATTAAATTAAAATTGAGAAAAATAATTCCATTTGTTAAAGTCTTGTGGTAAAATCATTCGGAGCGGAAAGCTACTTGGGAGATGGAGGAGTCTATTCGAGCGGAGTATCCACATATTTTGATAATTAGGTACTTTCAATTCTTTTGATTCCGGGGACGGAATCCTTTTTAAGAAGTAGGTGATTTAATACCCGAAAAAATAATAATTTTGTTTTAAAACATATTAATTGGGCTTTGTCATTTATTGGGTCAAACTACTTATTTAATTTATGTGGGCTAATAAATATTAGTATGTGATGGATAAATTAAATTAGTAAAAATTGGGTTTTAAACTAAGTGGGTTTAATTTAGAATTTTGTAATATTAAAATTCTATTTAAATTAGGAGAGTTATTCAGTTATATAAATAAATAGTTAAACCCTAATCTATCTCACGTACCTCAGATAACTGACTGAAAAAAAAGGGGACGCATCCGCTACTACGAATGAAGAGAAAGAAAAAGAAAGGAAATTGAATTGTACTTGTGTGTGATAAGAAACAAGGATTTGATACCTATTTCAAGTAAGTTAGCATGAGTACTTATTGTTTTTATTAATTATTTAAATGGTGGAGATATTTACGTGACCAGAGGAGGACACTTCTCCATAGTTGTTGATTTATAATCATGTCATCTATATATATATATATATATTTCGTTAAGTGAATAGTAGTATTCACGCATGATAATGAACAGAAAAAAAATAAAAAATGATAGCATGTGAATGGAATGATAACCGTAGCCTGCATGATCAGGAGTTGTTGTGATAGAAACATGGATGGAATTATTTTTATGTATATATACCTATTATATACACGAATATAGTAATTCGTTAAAAAAAATTGTTGATTAAAAGATTTTTTTTAATATTTAGTTCGAGTTATTTTGTAAATTAATGTAATTGGAGAAATTAATTTTATATTAATATAAATTATAATTAGTAAGTAATTTATGATTGTATTATTATTACTTTTTATTAGATCGGACGAAGGGAATTTAAAGAGTTATTTTTGAAATATAAATTTTGGAGTATTAATAATTGATATAAGACGATGATTAAAGGCATATTAAATAGATTATGAATTTTTTTTGGGAATTATTAGTTTGGATTATTTTAATTTGAGGTGAATATGTTTAGGTTGTGAATGACGTTTCATATTTAATATCGTTAGCATTTGAGGATGAGATTTGGTGGAGTGTGCTATAAATGATTTGAAAGTATCAGGTACGGATTTCGTACTCTTTCAGCGACAGTCTTGTTAAATTTGATTTGTTCGTTAATTTGTTTCCTTATTTCGAATTGTGTTATGATTTCACATAATTATTTTATGTGAAATAAATATATTAGTTTCATTTTGGAGTTGAACACATGACTCGTATTTGTACTCTTTGAATTAGGATATCATGTTTAGTATTTATTTTTGATAATTGTAGAGCGGTACATGTTGCTACCTTTTTTTTGAGACCTTGTGACTATAATTTGATTTGGTTCAACATGTACATATAGAACCCTTTTGTTGGTATTTTGTCGCATGTGTTGTGACATGATATTTTTGTTAGAATATACTGTAGGGTATACCTGAGCTATAACCACCTGTGGGGATACCACAGGCATGTCGTCTTGGCACGAGAGACATGACACTTTCCGTGGCGGTGTGATTAGTCCACGACGTCTCCGTTTTGGGCTCCGGAGTAAGTGGGCCATTTGGTGTTTTGTTGTGGGAGACGTATGGGTTAACCCTAGTTTTCTGTTCTGCGGATTGGTGATGTTGTGCCAAACACACCTATCCAATTTGCATACATTTGGATTCGCGGTTCAATGTGTGATTGCCTGTGTGGCATTGTTTCGATGTGCCTGTATGGCATGGTTTTGACTTGCCTATGTGGCATCATTTGACTTGCCTGTATGGCATCATTTTGACTTGCCTGTGTGGCAAGGTATATTTCTAAGCTCAATCGGTATGAAATAACCCCAGCCATTCGTTTCAGCCTATTATTTTATTGTATTAGTTGTTGGCTTCTGTTCAGTTCAATTCATCGGATTAGTTACTTCAGTTCGTTATTTCTTTAATATTCTGTCTGTTTCATTAATTCTGTTGGTTCAAATATATTCTATTCAAATCTTCAGATATTTTATTTTTGTTAGAGGCAATATTTGGTCTCAGTTGATTTTGTATTTTAGTTGTATATCTTTTGTATCTTTACATCCGTACTGGGCAATTGGCTCATGCTGTGTTTTTCTTCCGGCAGATTTGCAGGGGTGATTCAGGGCTAGGGTGATGAGATTTTTGCCTTTGACCATTTAGGTTGATTCGAATTTTAAGTTTTGATTATTTTGACTCAGTTTGGAGAATTGTACTTATTACATTATTAATGAATCACCACTATTAATATTTTGAGGTTGTTAGTGCTCTGTTTATTTATTTTGAGGTTTGTTGTGCTTTACACGTGACCTCCCTTTCCTTTTTGGGAATGAGGTGTTACAATCTGTCCTATAGCAATTTTGACATGTTGAAATTAAAAATTAAAATTATCATGATTCATTTTTTTAACCAATGGAGTTTCAAAAACATTTGTTAATTTCTTAAAAGGTACATATTTCATCTCGATATTGAAATTATGAACTATTTGTTTGGTTGTTTTGGACCTGTACAAGAGTTCTGGACAAATCACCAGCTAAATATTTAAGTTCATCTAGGAATGCTCAAATAAACTTTTCAGCAACATTTAGAGCCTTTTCAATTTTCAAGAGAGATATACAAGTTACAAGGAGGAATTATCCATCACCAACTCTTGATCTACAGATTTATAATAATTTGATTTGTGTGTTATTCTTTTATGGCTTGCTGAGAACATGTTGATTAATTAGGCATACATGACCAGAAATGGACAAAGCAGTTGACAAATCTTTCTCTGCAGTAAAAATACAAAAGTATTAAAGGACGGAAAAATAAATCAATTGGATACACTTTGGTTAAGAAAAATTAAAACTAAAAATAAATAAATAAATAGAATAGTAGAAAAAATAATTTATCCACAAGTTGAGGTCACTTGCCTAAAAGCAATAGTCACATACTTAAAGTGTAATGTTGCTACCTTTTTTTTGAGACCTTGTGACTATAATTTGATTTGGTTCAACATGTACATATAGAACCCTTTTGTTGGTATTTTGTCGCATGTGTTGTGACATGATATTTTTGTTAGAATATACTGTAGGGTATACCTGAGCTATAACCACCTGTGGGGATACCACAGGCATGTCGTCTTGGCACGAGAGACATGACACTTTCCGTGGCGGTGTGATTAGTCCACGACGTCTCCGTTTTGGGCTCTGGAGTAAGTGGGCCATTTGGTGTTTTGTTGTGGGAGACGTATGGGTTAACCCTAGTTTTCTGTTCTGCGGATTGGTGATGTTGTGCCAAACACACCTATCCAATTTGCATACATTTGGATTCGCGGTTCAATGTGTGATTGCCTGTGTGGCATTGTTTCGATGTGCCTGTATGGCATGGTTTTGACTTGCCTATGTGGCATCATTTGACTTGCCTGTGTGGCATTATTTTGACTTGCCTGTGTGGCAAGGTATATTTCTAAGCTCAATCGGTATGAAATAACCCCAGCCATTCGTTTCAGCCTATTATTTTATTGTATTAGTTGTTGGCTTCTGTTCAGTTCAATTCATCGGATTAGTTACTTCAGTTCGTTATTTCTTTAATATTCTGTCTGTTTCATTAATTCTGTTGGTTCAAATATATTCTATTCAAATCTTCAGATATTTTATTTTTGTTAGAGGCAATATTTGGTCTCAGTTGATTTTGTATTTTAGTTGTATATCTTTTGTATCTTTACATCCGTACTGGGCAATTGGCTCATGCTGTGTTTTTCTTCCGGCAGATTTGCAGGGGTGATTCAGGGCTAGGGTGATGAGATTTTTGCCTTTGACCATTTAGGTTGATTCGAATTTTAAGTTTTGATTATTTTGACTCAGTTTGGAGAATTGTACTTATTACATTATTAATGAATCACCACTATTAATATTTTGAGGTTGTTAGTGCTCTGTTTATTTATTTTGAGGTTTGTTGTGCTTTACACGTGACCTCCCTTTCCTTTTTGGGAATGAGGTGTTACAATCTGTCCTATAGCAATTTTGACATGTTGAAATTAAAAATTAAAATTATCATGATTCATTTTTTTAACCAATGGAGTTTCAAAAACATTTGTTAATTTCTTAAAAGGTACATATTTCATCTCGATATTGAAATTATGAACTATTTGTTTGGTTGTTTTGGACCTGTACAAGAGTTCTGGACAAATCACCAGCTAAATATTTAAGTTCATCTAGGAATGCTCAAATAAACTTTTTAGCAACATTTAGAGCCTTTTCAATTTTCAAGAGAGATATACAAGTTACAAGGAGGAATTATCCATCACCAACTCTTGATCTACAGATTTATAATAATTTGATTTGTGTGTTATTCTTTTATGGCTTGCTGAGAACATGTTGATTAATTAGGCATACATGACCAGAAATGGACAAAGCAGTTGACAAATCTTTCTCTGCAGTAAAAATACAAAAGTATTAAAGGACGGAAAAATAAATCAATTGGATACACTTTGGTTAAGAAAAATTAAAACTAAAAATAAATAAATAAATAGAATAGTAGAAAAAATAATTTATCCACAAGTTGAGGTCACTTGCCTAAAAGCAATAGTCACATACTTAAAGTGTAATGCACAAACCGATAAACTCTCAAAACTACCTTTTACAATGTATATTCATTTATTTTTTTGTGTAAAATTTAATCACCGCACAACAATCTACCATCTTTTTATTATATTTTAATTTATTAATTATACGTACACATCTATTATTAAAAAATTTAATAATTCCGCCGTAACGCGCAGATTTATATATAGTTATATATACTAAATTACAATACATGACATAATAATTTGACATCTGTCCTTTTATAAATTTAACACATGTCCATTCTATTTAATACGCCTTATTACCGTTGACAAAAAAACCCTTGACCCCAACAAAATCTTTCCGTCTTGGTTCAAATTCCTCAGTCCCAAATTATGAACATAGACCCTAGGAACCACGACGATCAAAAAGTAACAATTTGAGCTGTTGTTCGGCTTAAGTATCGATTTTCAAGTAAGTTTTCCTTTTGAAATTGAGTGCGTGATCAATATCGTGATATAAGGCTTTGTTTGCTGATTTTATGGTTTCTTCGGTTGACAAAGATTTTGGATAACTGAGTCTAATAACAGAGAACAGTGCTCTGTTTCATTGTGTTTCTCATTCAATGTGGTATTCTATTGATTCCGGTCTGTCCAGTTGAGTCCAAAAAGTTTAATGGGTTTTTGTTCTTCTGAGTTTTTTAATATATACGGGCAAGTTTGTTGTATTGCTTTCTTTGCCTTTAGTTAAATTTTCTTGAATTGAACTTCTAGATTAGTGTTTGGGGAAGGTAGACAACCAGAGCCCGTCCTGGGTTTTACAAGGCCCAGAGCAAAAAATTCCAAGTGAGCCCCTTTTAGAGGTGACAAACAGGCGGACGAACCGGGCTCGGGCTGAGTCCAAAATGATCCGGGTTTTGACGGGTTAAAATTGTGAGGCCCGTGGCCCGGGTCGGGCCGAGCCGCAAGCTTCTTCCTTTATTTATTTATTTATTTGCAAAATCTTGCTACACCAAAAATAGTAATAATAATAAATATTAAAAATAATAAAATAATTTATAATAAACAATAATTCTAATTACCTACATTAACTACATATCTCAATCAATTAAAATTCTAATAGTATTATAAATTATTTTTAAAGTATATAATCAAATTTAATTTTTTAAAATTAATATAATTTATTTAACTTTTAAAAATATCTAGGATTATTACATATCTACATATACAAGGATTGTTACAAAATAATTCTATTTGGTACGGATTGTGACTTTTTTGAAGGTGTATTCAACACAAGACACATAATTTACACTATATAACTATATAAAATTCAATATATATTAGTACTAGTTTGTTTATATAACTATATAAAATTTACTTTAATATCTTTTTGTTAAAGGTTAATTACTATCTCGAGAGCAGTTTTGCCCCTGCCCTGGCCATATATTAAGTTAATTGTCGTATTTTTATTTTAAATACATATTTATGAAATATCATTAATTATGTAAAATAAATTATACAATTAAATAAAAATTTAAATATGAATAAATTTTGTTATTTTTTATATTTTTAATATACATAAAAAGTCAACTAAATTTTTTATCATATTACGGAGGGAATAATAAATATAATATTAAAACTCATAATCAAAATAGGACTTTTGTGTTTTCTTAAGTTGTTAGCATCTATGATATAGAGATGTGTAATATAAACAACTTTTTAATTAAGTATGCCTTATTTTGCAGTTAAACTGTGAATCAAATATTTATTCTCGTCAGTTAATACAAAATATTTTAAATTTTACAGTTAAACCGTGAATCAAATATGAACTGAGAGGATTGAAGGGTTTTTTTTTATGGCTAAGAGTCTATTTTGATTCTCCATTTATTTTATATTATATTTATAATTATATTTTTTTTTTTATTATTTAGCTACATCGAATAAACCTAATCTGTTTAGGTGGGTCTGCAAGGCGTTGTCAAGAAGGCTGTTGGACTAGGTGGTTGGCATTGGCTGGTACTAATCCACTATTTCTATTTTTGCCTTTTCCTTACTTTAAATTAATAACTTGCCATTATCATTTTATCTTGGTTCTATTTTATCCTCCATTACCTTTTTAATCCTAATTTTTATCTGTTTTACCTTTCTTACTTTCCACTCTTCAAAAAGAAATAAAAATTACTTTCCACTAATTTTTATCTATTTGTTGTAATGTTTGTCTTTGAATTTTTATATCCCGTACTTAGCAAATGTGAATTAGTTGTGGTGTTTGTGCGATCCGTGCCAAACTTGCAGTGCCCTGTTTTCACATAGTAGGAACACTCTTTTTCACCCTGTCACAATAATTACAATTACAAGCTAACTCTATGCAAAAAGGTAAAAAGAAAGAAATCTGATAGACAAAAATGAACAAATACCATACCAGGCGCAGTGGGTATCTATAAAAATTTAGTGTCACTACTGAGCTTGTAAGTCCACCTCCCTGTCTTGGATGGGAGATACTAGAATGAAAAAAGTTAGCATTTATCAAAATGCAGTTCTCAATTTCATTTGCTGCATAAAATGGCATCATTTCATCCACTGAACTACTAAGCAGTCACTTGGTTGATGTGGGTTCTCCTTCATGCGAACATTATTCTATATTTAGCTATTGTTCAGTGTTCTCCATTTGAATGTCATATTCTTCTAAATATTCCACCATGTTCCAACCAAGGTTTCACTGCAAGAGCATTTGTTTATGTTTTAACTATTTCAATTTTTAATGATTACTGGTCTCCAACAGCTTTCTTAGTGTGATTGTGAGGCATGTGAAAATTTATTTTCTTTTAATATACAAAGAATTCATATTTCCCCCTCTGATTTTTACACTGGCAGGAAGATAGACCACTATTTGTCCAATTCTGTGCAAATGATCCAGATACTTTACAGGAAGCAGCTCAAAGAGTGGCACCTTATTGCTATTATGTGGACATTAATCTTGGGTAAGACATTTGTCCTTCACCCCAAGTTTTATCTTGTTTGAGATGTACTTTGTAATCGAGGATGTTTCAATCTAGGTGTCGAAAATATCCTAGATGTACATCTCATTTTCATTATTATTGTAGTATTGCCTGATATTAGTGGTTTCCCCCTGATTTAAGATATTAATAGAAGACAAGTATTATAAATGTTGCATAAAGGTCTGTGCTGTTTATCAAGTCTATATATATATATATATATATATATATATATATATATATATATATATATATATATTTCCACTGATGCGGTCATGCTGCACATTCACATATACATATACTATGTAATTACTTCCCAGCACTTAGTTCTAAGTTGGAAATCCCCTTGAGAACTATTATTAGCTTTCATAAATTTTAAATCACCACTCCAGAAAACATTGTTACATGAACTTTGACAAAGCAATGCCTAAATTACATAAAACACAACCACTAGCAAAAGGAACTCACTATATTTTAGAATAGACAATGAACAGAAGGAACTCACTACCAAATGTGCCTCTTTTAAAATCAAGTAATCACACATTGAACAAGTATGTTTGTTCAATAAACAAATTTATTAAACAAACATCATACAATATAAAATAAAATATAAAAAAAATTATATATATTATTTAATATCGTTCACATCACAATACAATAGTTGAATACTTTAACCTCTAAAATAGGATAAACATTTCTCTATTTATTAAATGAGAAGGTATCTAGTATCTAAACGATTTCTAAAACATTTCAAATTTTCGTTGTACTCCTTAAATCGATAACAATCATCTTTCTCTTTAGCATATCAACTCCAATAATAAATTCTCACTGCAAATACAAACATGAATTAAAGCAAGTCATATAATCTAAACAATCATAAACATATTAATTATCCACAATAAGTTAGTTAATCATAGTTTGATTAAGACAATTCGGTAAATTCTTTTATCATGAATGTTGAGAGCATATACGAAATACCAGCAGAAAGAAGTTAAACTCATTTGATTTGACAAACTTTCTAGATATACAAATTTGGGAACCTCATAGGCATAGAAGAGCTTGTACATGGTCAGGGGAGATGATCAGAAAACTCTCAACAGAATTATTGGAAATTAAAAAATGAATTCTCAGAAGAAGTCCTAAAAATCAAAATAATCTTATTAACAGCATCAATAGACATCAAAAACCATGAAATTACCTGAAATCCAATCCAGGCTTCCGAGGCTGTTTGGAATTTGACCAGTAAGGTTAGTCAGGTATTGGCATGAATCGTTCAAATTTTCCATATATTTGCAGATGATAAAGCACATTTAATGAAATTTTCAAAAATAAATGAATAATAATATTGGAAAATATTTTTGGTTCTTCAGTAAAAATTACTTATAGAGCATGAAATCCATTACGACAATGCAATCATCAAATAATAATTCTAGCAAAATTTGATTTGCTAAAAAATAAGTCGAATAATGAAATTGGAACACTTGTAGCAAGGACATTAAAAGATATTGCTGACCAAAGGCCGTTAAACAATTCATATGCAATGTTTGTTCAGTTCCAATACTTGATCAAAATACAATGTCAATTAAGCAAAGTAAGAACTCTAAAAATATTACACGTCCCTCCCACATAATGTATTGTTTGTAGAAACTTTCAAGCCAAAATTTATTTTTGGATGAATGTGTGGCCTTTTCTTGTGACTGATTTGCATCAGTTCTGGAAGGATTGAGCATTGATTTCCTTGATGATGTATTCTTTATGGAACTTGCTTAATATATGCAATTATTATCAACATTTGAGTTGTATGTGGTAGTCAACGAAATTGTATGTGGATCAGGCTGTTATTTATATGTCGTGTTAAGTTACTCAAGAAATTTGTGAAAGTAATTATACTTCTGTGTTTGGATATACAATGATTGTATTGTATGGTTGGAGAATTGTTGCACGTACCTAAGTTGAATTTAATGAATGGTGAAATTAAGGCTTGGATACTGAAGTTGAATTTATCGTGTTCTTAAATGCTTAAGATAATATATGTATGGGTTCTATTTTTTCTTTTCTTACCTCAGTTTAATCATTTAGATGTCTAATGTTGTAATTTAAATAATGTTAGAGATTAGAAAAAATGGGATTGTGGGGGTATCTTACATGCATATATTATCAGTAAGTAGAGTGGTCACACATTTTAACACAAATATTTTCTTTGGTTTGTTGTAATGTTGTCTTTGGATTTCTATATCTCGTGCTTAGCAAATGTGAATTAGTTGTGGTGTTTGTGCGATTCGTTCATTTTCCGTTAAACTAACTTTGATTTTGAGTCGAAATGATCCGTTCATTTTCCGTTAAACTAACTGTGATTTTGAATCCTATATTTATGCACAGGTAGTTTACAAGATTGAATAGCCTATTTCGAATAAAAACTCCAAAAATTGGGGAAATCAACCATAAGCCATACATGTTAGAAGACAAGGAAAAAAATGAATTTACTGTCAACCAGTGCGACAAAACTCAGTCAAAAATGCGTAGAAGGATGATTATGTTGGAAAAACAAAAAACTGTAACATATACTTTCTAATTATTTATTCATTAAGTAATTGTATAAAAATATTTTGCACATTTGCTAAACTTGACCTATGAGAATTGATTGTGATGAAATCAGTCAAGTCAGCCAAGCAGTGTAACTCAAAATTCACAAAGCAGTGGAAGAATGAAACCATAAAAATGACAAATTAAGAACAAAAACCCTGGTAAGAACTATCTTCAAAGAAAGTAGGAGTTAAAGTTTTACTGGACAATCACAGATTAACAGAACAAGATTTCTGAGTTCCGGACAATTGGTATTCCACTCACGAGTCAGGACCCAACAAAATAATATCATAACATAAAAAAATCTGGAATTAAAAATCCCAATTTAGCAATTAATACTACGCTACTATTTTACAATCTTAATATAATATTATTTACTATATTGGATTGTCAATACTCTCTACAAAAAAAAATTCCCCATTTATAGATAACGATTTTATTTCATTAAATAGCTCCAAAGTTTAGATATGTAATAGTTGATTTAATTATTCTTCTGTTTGTTTATATGTAATAATTTTGAAAAATTATTTAAACATGGAAGGGTATTAATAATTTCAATTTAAAATTTTATTAGTATAGTTTTTTAGCATTTTATTATTTAAATTAATATTTTTTATATCATAATATTACTTAATTAACATTATGGAGGTTATACATTGGGTGCACTAATAATGCCGAAGTGGCAACTATGGAACACTCTTCTATACTTGCAATAATTTGATGTCAGACTTTCATTTTAAAAAATGAGACAAAGTAGCACGATAATGTACGTACATCCATCTACGTGCGACAAAAAAAAGGAGTTGTTATAACGAACAAACAATAATTTTATCAAACACTATCTAAGAGTGCTAAATAAGAGAAGTGCTCTTTATCTTTCTTCTACATTATATTAATAAAATTATAGAAGTTTACGTAATTGATAATAAGAAATTAAATAATTAACTTAAACATTCATAATATTTATTATTTTTCTAAAGCGAAGATCCAATACACAAATAGTTAACTGAAATGTAACATGTTTTTTTATTTTTGATTCTACAAGGACATTCAAAATTAATACATGTTATAGTTGTATGCATTTAATTTTTTTTGGGTATATTATAGTTTTGTTTCAGATTCGGACATATTTATTCTTCTTATATTTTTTAATAAGGAAAATAAAAAGTAAATTTGTGGCGCCCCCCAAAACAGGTATACAACACCCATTCCAAGTCGCCAAATACATGGTACATAAAGCAAACTACAACTTCAATAATACAAATGTCGTGTGAAATACGATAATACATACTGTGAGTTTAAATACAAATATTGTCTTCTAGACAATATCCACACGCAAATAAGTTCTTATTACAATTATTCAAACATTATTTTACAGAAATAGTGAGGACTGCTAAAACATCTTTCTAGAAACCTCACTCCATACCCCGACTCGATCCTGCTATGTTCTCACCTCCTGAGAAGAAAAATGGAACAAAAAGGAAAAGGGTGAGCTCAACTAGCCCAGTAAAAAATATTATGACTAAGATAATATACAACAAATTATCGTTAGTCTTAAACAGGGAGAAAAAATCTGATAAAATATAATCGACAAGAAGTTTTAGATCAACAAATACAGCGGAAACAACAATCCATTAGAAGAGTCACGTAGAGGATGAATTCTACTATCTTCTAATATTTAAGAGTTCATCATCAATATTTTATCCTTGTAACAACAATTAATATACATCTTTAATCATCTTTGCACTACAGGCCAACGATATTCATTTATATCACAGGTTGGTCATATTCATCTAAACACCTGTTCATCTTTGCACTACTGGGCCAAAGATATTCATTAGTAATCATTTATCTTTGCACTACAGGCCAAAGATATTCAATAGTATCATCATTTAGGACTGAGGATGATGAAAAATATTTTTAAGAACGAATCCAGTGAGATAGAAGGACAAATACTAGGGATTCGTATAACAGTTTTATCCAAGATTAATAATACTCCATAATAACCAATTTTGAAGCAGAATTCAAAAATAACAATCAAAACATGGATACAATCAAAGATAGTAGCCAAAATAGACATCTTGGACAAAAAGGAAAATTTTTATTTTTCGGTGAATAGTACCGTATTCGTGAATAGTGCTGTATACGTGAATAGTGTCGTATACGTGAATAGTAACTCCGACACAAAAAGTTCTAAATTTGATTAACAAGTTCACCAATAATTCGGCATAATGATATTGAAGAAAATAATATCATTTAAGAAAAAAATAACATCCCTTACTTCAAAATAACCGTACTTCTGACTGAATTTCGGTAGAGTGCTGACAGAAACTCGCACCGTATAGCAACACTCAAAGTATACTCACAAGAATACGCTCGATAATATAGAGAGAGAAAGAGAGAAAACTTGTTTCTGGTGTGATTTTCAATTCTAACTTAGCCCTCTATTTATAGGAAAATGCTAGAACGCCAAAGGAGACTAAAATAATAAAATATTAATATTTTAATTCAAACTTCCTACGCATGCTTTGTTAGGCCAAGACTAGCCACCACCTTGGAAAATTTCCAGCAGCCCACATGTGTAATCACACCAACCAAAGTGGGTCCAACCCATAAATTTAATAAAAATTATTTTATTTTCTGAAACTTCAACAATTCATAGAAAATAGTCTGTTTATCAGAAAAATACGAATTTTATATCCATTCTGCCTGAAATCGAATTCTCTACAACTTTGTAGCTTTGAGTTTTTCCAAATTCCAAACATAAAATATCCGAAATCCACAAACTGATGATTTTTTAATACCTCTACACCGACAAAATACTGATAAAACACCTCAGCATTAAATCCTTCATTTTTATCCACATAAAAATAAATATATCCATCATTTATATCCACATAAAATAAATATTTCCTTATCATATAAATCAATAATTAATTATTCACAAATAATATTACAGAATCACAATTATGACAATCAGGCCGTTCCCAGGAAAAAGGGGGCTTTTCAATAAGGATTTTTCCTTACTGGCGCGCAATTAGGTGACCAAACCTCTCCTTAGACAGAACTTTCTAGACATTGCCAATAATGTTATCTGATAATATTATTCAAATAATATGAATTATTGATCTGATAATGAGAAATACTGTGCATTGACAATTATTGAAACAATAATAATATAAACTAACAATGAAGCAATTATTGAATCAATATAATAAAATAATGAACAATAACTACTGTAACAATTATTGAGTAGTGCCTTCTTACGTACGAATCAATAATTCAACAATACTGTGCAATACCGTGTGCTACTGTGCAACCACGCGTATTACTGTATTTTAACCACCAGGTAACCCAACAGTGTTAACGGTAACAATTTATGCCGTTATTTATAAAACTCAATCTTTGTCGTTTTCTTTTATCCAACCGTTTTTCGGTATGGGGCCCACAAATGGCTGCGCCGTCGTACGAATATTCCCCGACAGCAAGAATTTTCCACGACCAAACGAATATTCCCCGACAAAAATGAATATTTTAATAACCACTTGTTTATTTTGTAAAAATTGCACATTTCACCCATAACCAAAGCATTATATCAAATTACCTCCTTATTAATCAAGAATAATAATTAGAGGAAATTCGATTTTATTTATAAAAAGTTGGGGTCTTACAACCTCCCCTCCTTATGAAATTTCGTCCTCGAAATTGACGTACGTACCTGGTGTATCAAAAAGGTGAGGATACCTCGCTTTCATTTCCGTTTCCAACTCCCAGGTCATTTCCTCAATAGCATGGTTTCTCCACAAAACTTTATCTTGTGGTATGACCTTCGTGCGTAGGACATGCTCCTTCCTATCCAAAATCTTGACAGGTACCTTTTTATACGTTAAGTCTTCGCCTATCTCATCCGGTTCTAACTCAATAACATGGTTCGGGTCATCCACATATTTACGTAACATCGATACGTGAAAAACGTTATGAACACGCGTCATACTTAGTTGTAAAGCGAGTCTATATGCCATAGTTCCTATTCGATCTAGGATTTCAAATGGACTAATAAATCGAAGGTTTGAGCTTTTCTCACCTCGCCAATTCTCGCTTTTGGAATAACAACTTCTTGTACCTCTTTCTTCATATTCATCAGCTCCGGTGTGTAGCTTGAACGTTTTTAACTTTATCGATTAAAGTCAGTTCTACTTGTATATCATCACGTGAGTCCCTAGAGTCTTTAACTCTATATCTATCATTTGTAAGTTATATATAAAATGGGTCTTTGATAATATCGCATTCGTACTCGTATATGATCTTTACTCAACACGTTAGCTACCACGTTCGCTTTTTTAGGATGGTATGGTCAGAACATGTGCCAAAATGAGTCTCCTCTTGAGTTCTTCGAAGCTCTTCTCACATTTCTCGATTCATTCAAATTTTGTATCTCTACGAGTCAGCTGAGTTAATGGAGTAGCGATTCGAGAAAATCTTTTCACGAATCTTCGATAATAACCAACTAAGCCTAAAAAGCTACGTATTTCGATTACTGACTTAGGTTGCTCTCAGCTGTGACTCATATCCCAATCTTGGATAACACGTCACAATAACACCTATCAGTTTACTACCGCACGAATATGGCGTCCCCTACGGAGAGTTTGGCTTCGGTGCATTCCACAAAGGAAGTTATAAGATAGAGGCTCGGGTATCAACTTCTATAGTTGGGTTTTTAACTCCTGAAGTTCAGTAGGAGCCATTCGATATGAGAATTTAGAAATGGGTTTTGTACCGGGTTCAAAGTCGATAGAAAATTCAATATCACACTTTGGGAGTAAGCCAAGAAATTCTTCAGGAAATACGTCAGGAAATTCACTAACAACAAAAATATCATTCAAATCTGACGTATTATTGTTCAAGTCCATAACATGGCTAAGAAAGCTTGACATTCGTTTTTCAATAAACAAATAGCTTTGTGGTTTGATATGATAGTGACTGATTTTAGTGGTTTAGTGGTTTGAATTCGTATGACAGGTTGGTTAGGAATATGAAAACTAACAACCTTACGAAAATAATCAATTTTGGCATGATGAGTGGTTAACCAATCAATTCCTAAAATCACATCAAAAGCAAGTATCTTTAAAGAGATAAGACCAACAAATAATGTGATAGTGCCAACTTGGATCATGCAAGATTTATAAACTGTAGATGTAACGATGGTTTCACCCAACGGAGTTTCAACAAATAAATCAAAATCTAATTTCTCTGGAGTCAAGTTTAAACGTTGAGCACAAGCAGGAGAGATAAAAGAATGGGTAGAACCGGTATCTAGTAAGGTATAAACTTCGCAAGAATTCAAGATTAGCTTACCCGTGATCACCTCATTTGGGTTCCTCACATTTTGGCCAGTCACGACAAACGCTCTTCCAAGAACTGCTGATTTTGACTTATCCGGGACAGCCCTTGGAATCACCACTCCCGCTGAACTTGGTTTCACTATAATACAATCTCGAGCGATGTGGCCTTCCTTTCCACAGTTGTAACATACCTTGGATTGTTGTGGACAGTTTGGGCTGATATGTCCCTCCTTCCCGCATTTGTAACATCTAACTGGCGGTCGTTCTCCTCCCATAGAATTTGTTGTTGGTGCTGGTGTTGCTGCTGATGTCTTCCCGTCGTTGTTGAATCTCCTCTTTCTGAAATTTCCACTTGACTCACCTCTCCTATTATCATGTCCACGATTACCACCTGAGTGGTTACCACCTTTGTCCGTATTCTTTCCTCCTTGCTGGTTATCATCGTTCTGATGACTGCTGTCACCGATCTGACCCTGGTTGTGGTCCCTCGGTTGAGTATACTCACTATCTCGCTCTAACAATTGAGCCATATTTACAACATCTGAATACAGAAAAAATTTATGAGATATAAGGTATTGACGAATCTCGGGTTTTAAACCTCTCAGAAACATCCGCGTCATACGTTCCTCATTCTCCACCAAATGAGGTGCAAACCTAGATAACTCTGTGAACTTTGCCTCGTACTGAGACACCGTCATGTTGTTTTGTTCGAGTCTAATAAACTCTACCTCTTTCATATGACGAATACTTTCAGGAAAGTACTTGTCATTGAAAAGTTTCTGAAATCTTTCCCAAGACATGTTGAGTGCATCTGGTTGGGTACGCTTCACAGATTCCCACCAGTAATCTGCTTCACCATGAAATATAAAGGTAGCGAATGGAACCTTCTGTTCCTCCGTGCATCCCAAGACATCGAATATCTTGGTAATTTGCTTGACCCATGTTTCTGCCATGATCGGATCCGGTTTTTCCTTAAATTTTGGTGGTCCCAACTCCTTAAACTGCTTGGCTGTGACAGACCGCGCGTTGCCATCATTTCCACGCGTATTTTGTACACGAGTCTCCCTCGTCTGATTTTGCATGAACTGCAAAAAGCTCCTAAACATTCCATCATTCATCGTTTTCTCGGTAGTGTTGTTTACAGGAGGAATATTGCCTTCCTGTTGAACGTTCTCCTGGTTTGTGACTAAAGGTTGTTCCACAGTCTCATAAACTCCATTGTTAACGTTCTCAGCAGCCATTCTTAAATACTGCCATAAAACAAGGGTTAATTAAACAAATTAACATGTCATATAATATCCCTATATTATGACCGACCAACAAATAAGCTTAGTTAGGACACACTAGCAAAGGATTTACTCATCTCTCCCCTCCTAGTTATATTCCCCGATCTCCGACAGAGACCATATCCCTAAGCTTTGATACCAACTGTGGCGCCCCCCAAAATAGGTATACAACACCCATTCTGAGTCGCCAAATACATGGTACATAAAGCAAACTACAACTTTAATAGTACAAATGTCGTGTGAAATACGGACAATACATACTGTGAGTTTAAATACAAATATTGTCTTCTAGACAATATCCACACGCAAATAAGTCCTTATTACAATTATTCAAATACTATTTTACAGAAATAGTGAGTACTGCTAAAACATCTTTCTAGAAACCTCACTCCATACCCCAACTCGTTCCTGCTATGTTCTCACCTCCTGAGAAGAAAAATGGAACAAAAAGGAAAAGGGTGAGCTCAACTAGCCCAGTAAAAAATATTATGACTAAGATAATATACAACAAATTATCGTTAGTCTTCAACAAGGAGAAAAAATCTGATAAAATATAATCGACAACAAGTTTTAGATCAACAAATACAGCGGAAACAACAATCCATTAGAAGAGTCACGTAGAGGATGAATTCTACTATCTTCTAATATTTAAGAGTCCATCAATATTTTATCCCTGTAACAACAATCAATATACATCTTTAATCATCTTTGCACTACAGGCCAACGATATTCATTTATATCACAGGTTGGTCATGTTCATCTAAACACCTATTCATCTTTGCACTACGGGCCAAAGATATTCATTAGTAATCATTTATCTTTGCACAACAGGCCAAAGATATTCTTTAGTATCATCATTTAGGACTGAGGATGATGAAAAATATTTTTAAGAACGAATCCAGTGAGATAGAAGGACAAATACTAGGGATTCGTATAACAGTTTTATCCAAGATTAATAATACTCCATAATAACCAATTTTGAAGCAGAATTCAAAAATAACAATAAAAACATGGATACAATCAAAGATAGTAGCCAAAATAGACATCTTGGACAAAAAGGAAAATTTTTATTTTTCGGTGAATAGTGCCGTATTCGTGAATAGTGCTGTATACGTGAATAGTGTCGTATACGTGAATAGTAACCCCGACACAAAAAGTTCTAAATTTGATTAACAAGTTCACCAATAATTCGACATAATGATATTGAAGAAAATAATATCATTTAAGAAGAAAATAACATCCCTTACTTCAAAATAACCGTACTTCTGACTGAATTTCGGTAGAGTGCTGACAGAAACTTGCACCGTATAGCAACACTCAAAGTATACTCACAAGAATACGCTCGATAATATAGAGAGAGAAAGAGAGAAAACTTGTTTCTGGTGTGATTTTCAATTCTAACTTAGCCCTCTATTTATAGGAAAATGCTAGAACGCCAAAGGAGACTAAAATAATAAAATATTAATATTTTAATTCAAACTTCTTACGCATGCTTTGTTAGGCCAAGACCAGCCACTACCTTGGAAAATTTCCAGCAGCCCACATGTGTAATCACACCAACCAAAGTGGGTCCAACCCATAAATTTAATAAAAATTATTTTATTTTCTGAAACTTCAACAATTCATAGAAAATAGTCCGTTTATCAGAAAAATACGAATTTTATGTCCATTCTGCCTGAAATCGAATTCTCTACAACTTTGTAGCTTTGAGTTTTTCCAAATTCCAAACATAAAATATCCGAAATCCACAAACTGATAATTTTTTAATACCTCTACACCGACAAAATACTGATAAAACACCTCAGCATTAAATCCTTCATTTTTATCCACATAAAAATAAATATATCCATCATTTATATCCACATAAAATAAATATTTTCTTATCATATAAATCAATAATTAATTATTCACAAATAATATTACAGAATCACAATTATGACAATCAGGCCGTTCCCAGGAAAGAAGGGGCTTTCCAATAAGGATTTCTCTTTATTGGCACACAATTAGGTGACCAAACCTCTCCTTAGACAGAACTTTCTAGACATTGCCAATAATGTTATCTGATAATATTATTCAAATAATATGAATTATTGATCTGATAATGAGAAATACTGTGCAGTGACAATTATTGAAACAATAATAATATAAACTAACAATGAAGCAATTATTGAATCAATATAATAAAATAATGAACAATAACTACTATAACAATTATTGAGTAGTGCCTTCTTACGTACGAATCAATAATTCAACAATACTGTGCAATACCGTGTGCTACTGTGCAACCACGCGTATTACTGTATTTTAACCACCAAGTAACCCAACAGTGTTAACGGTAACAATTTACGCCGTTATTTATAAAACTCAAACTTTGTCGTTTTCTTTCATCCAACCGTTTTCGGTATGGGGCCCACAAATGGCTGCGCCGTCGTACGAATATTCTCCGACAGTAAGAATATTCCACGACCAAACGAATATTCTCCGACAAAAATGAATATTTTAATAACCACTTGTTTATTTTGTAAAAATTGCACATTTCACCCATAACCAAAACATTATATCAAATTACCACCTTATTAATCAAGAATAATAATTAGAGGAAATTCGATTTTATTTATAAAAAGTTGGGGTCTTACAAATTATGGTAATTAAAATATAATTTAGTTACTTTATTGGAATTGTTCATTTTAAAATAGTTTTATAATAATTGATTAAATTTATGTCACATTTGCTACTGAAATATAAAACACAAATATAAATTACAAGTTTGAAAAAGCAGGATAATTCAGTTGTCATTTATTCAGTTACAAGTTTGCAAAGGGGATATTGTCGTGATTATTTCAAAAGCCTGCGTCCAACTTAAGTTAGAAGCATAAATTAAGAGTCGATTAATTAGTGTTAATACGCATGCGGTTATATAATATATTTTTGAGAGATACATTTTTGGCCGTCGGATGTTGAAGCCCCAAATGATTTTAGATTATTGGATGTTGAAGCCTAAATTTATGGGATTATTATATAGATAATCCCCTAAATCACTACTATAAATCTAAACAGTTTTTTGATTTATATCAACTATTTTAATATTATCCTTTGTAATTTAATTATTATCTCAATATTTATTGATTATAATCCCATAAATAACTACTATAAATCTAAACAGATTTTAGATTTCTATCAAGTATTTTAATATTATCCTTTGTAATTTAATTATGATATTATCCTTTGTAATTTCATTGTTATCTCTTAATCCCCTAAATTACTACTTAATTATATCCTAAAAAAATCACTAATTTTTGATATTATGGCTATAAATATCAACTCAATACACAACAGTTCATGTTGCAAATAGTCAACTCCTCTTTATTATTTTTCCTAATCCAATATTTATATGACGACTAGGTATGATTTTGTTGATGACATCAGCCCTGTCAAAGAGATATGGAAGATTAAAGTAAGGATAACTCGACTCTGGAATATGCTAAGCTTCAACAAAGCTAAACAACATTGAGATGGTATTGTTGGATGAAAAGTTATATATATATATACAAACACTGTAAGACCCCAAATTTTATGAAATAAAAATATTCAATTTTTCTTATAATTATTATTCAGTAAATGATTAAATTGATAAAAGTTTAAAGTTAAGGATGATATATATAAAATTTTCAAAATACGCAAGTGGTTATAAAATATTCATTTTTGTTGGGGAATATTCGTTTGGTTGTGGAATATTCTTGTTGTCGGGGAATATTCGTATGACGACGCAACCATTTGTGGGCCCCATAAAAGAATAACTGTCGGATGAAGAAAACGACAAGTTTGAGTTTTTATAAATAACGGCGTAATTGTTACCGTTAACACTGTTGGAATACCAGTGGTTAAAATATAGCAATACACTTGGTTGCACAGTAGCATACGGTATTGCACAATATTTTTGAATTATTGATTCGTACGTAAGAAGGCACTACTCAATAATTGTTATGGGTGATATAATACTTTGGTTATGGATGAAATGTGAAAATTTTACAAAATAAGCAAGTGGTTATAAAATATTCATTGTTGTTGGAGAATATTCATTTGGTCGTTGAATATTCTTGTTGTCGGGGAATATTCGTACGACGGCGGAGCCATTTGTGGGTCCCATAACGAAAAACAGTTGGATGAAGAAAAATGACAAAGTATGAGTTTTTATAAATAACGGCGTAATTGTTACCGTTATCACTGTTGAAATACCTTGGTGGTTAAAATACAGTAATACGTGTGGTTGCACAGTAGCACACGGTATTACACAGTATTGTTAAATTACTGATTCGTACGTAAGAAGGCACTACTCAATAATTATTACAGTATTTAATATTCAATATTTTATTTTATTGATTCAATAATTGTTGCGTTGATATTTATATTATTGTTGTTTCAATAATTGTCACTGCACAGTATTTTCCATTATCAGATCAATAATTCATATTATTTGAATAATATTATTAGATAGCATTATTGGACAATGTCTAGAAAGTTCTGTCAAGGAGATGTTTGGTCACCTAATTGCGCGCCAGTAATGAGAAATCCTTATCGGAAAGCCTCCTTGTCGACGTCGGGATTTTTGAGTGTCCCTTATCGTTACTTGTTCTTTGGTGTTCTCATGTTAATGTGGGATTTATTTGAAAAAACAAGTGAAAAAGGTTCGACATGTATAATGTCGACGATTGACTTTAAGAGTCGCCAGTTGGTGTATTTAACTGGTTGCACCAACGCAACCGAAAAGGTTAGCACATCGACCCAGTGATTTGACACTGCTAAATGGGTATGTGAAACCGAGATTCATTAAGGGTTCGGGGGTTTGATTATGCGGAGGGAAGGTGTTAGGCACCCTCGACATCCGTGTTACCACGGTGACCGCCACTTTTTAAAGAAATTGTTATATGGATGTGTGTGTGTGTGTGGATCAATGTGCAATTATTTAAAAGTAGTGCGAGGTCCTCGTTCGCACCTATATACACAAAGTTTGAATTTTATAGAAAAATTCAATTTTAACTAAGATATAGCAATGAAGTTTTGTAAAAGAGGTTTTTCAAACCCTGTGCTCAATAGGAATTGAGACATTTTCATACTTCCATTTTATTGTTAAATGTTCGGCTTGTTTGCTTTTATTTTCGAGATGCGAAGCATCCTCGAGAAAATAATATACAGCAGTGCCAAACTACTTATGGGCATGACAGCCATCCAAGGAAATTCAGACACTGTAAAATAATGTACAAGCTGCTTACAACTAAAAAATGTCTATCATGAGAACCGAATCTAGGTTCAGTAGACTGAACATGTGATCACATGATTCCTAGGCTTACATGATACTGCAATTTGTATGGAAAGCAGTAAGCAGTTATATATATATATATATATATATATATATATATATATATATATATATATATAGTGAGGCTACATTGAATTAAGTCTAAACAACTCTAAATACTTCGAGTTGTTTAAATAGAAAACTGAAAAGTAAATTACTATTTGATTCACGCAGGAATCATTATTACATTAACTGGAGTAAAAGTAATTTACTTAAGTAAAAGTAAAACGTAAGAAACATTTTACATTTACTTTTACTTTTACTTTTATTTTAGTAAATTACTTTTACTTCAATTAATGTAATAGTGATTCCTGCGTGAATCAAATAGTAATTTACTTTTCAGTTTTCTATTTAAACAACTCAAGTGTTTAGAGTTGTTTAGGTATAATTCAATGTAGCCTCAGAGCTTCTCTCTTTAGAAAGCTCTTCCGAGGTCCTCTCCCTTCTCTCTTAGTTAGCCGAAGACGAAGCTTTCAGCTTCGATCTTCTTAGTTAGAAGATGAAGACAAAGTCCTTAATACTTCGATCTTCCCTCTTAAATATTTAGTCTAGGAATTAATGTAATCCCTTCCTCAAATGTTTATAAATAAAAGAAAGAGATTAATTTACCGATTCACCGGTCATCTTCTTAATCTTTTCTTTTTCTGTCTAAGTTTTCTATTAAAAACTTATCCCGCTGTTATATGGTATCAAAGCCATTCTTTTGGTTCTTGATTCTGTTCGGCAATTTCGATTGAAAACAATTTGATTTGTTTACTTAAATGTTTTTTCAAATTTTTATTTTTCTTGCTCCGCTTTTAATCGCCCGACCTTCACCGTGAAACACCCAAGATCACCTTAAGTCCCGACTAATGCCGTTTGTAAGTCTCAATTGGAAGCAGTGTAAGGCTAAAGGGAATCTTTAGATCTACGGGTATGTGTTCAAGGCAAGTAAGGCTAGAGCCTAATTGGACCTTCAAGAAAAAGAATTTTTGTTTAAATAGTTAACAAATTAGTCTTCTGTTTAGATCGATTTCGCTGATAAATCAGGACCAATCGAGTGATCCTTTGTTTCAGATTTCAGTCTGATTTGTTTTTAAACAATTTTTTTTACAAAATCTAAGAAATTTTGAAGATTTTGCCCCAATTTTCGGTAGAAATTTTTTTCCTCCTTCTTTATAAACCAAATTTTTTGGGGGTGAAAGGGTTATTTCCTGGATACAAATTTTAAGGTGGAAATGTATGGGGATGGTGACTCATCTGTGAAGATGATCAACAGCACCTTTCGGCATCCACAGGAGACGAACCAGTCAACGAAGAAGACGCCAGAGGCATCTTCAAGTCACAGACAGGTGATGGCCCCAGCCATCATCTCAGCTTTTGCTTTCCGTAAAACAAAAGTCTTTTACTTTAGTAAAAATATAAAAGTAAAAGTAAAAGAATAAAACTTTTGCTTTTACTTAAGTTAAATATTTTTAACTTAGTTAAATGTTTCTTACATTTACCCATGTAAAAGTAAATGTAAAATGTTTCTTACGTTTTACTTTTACTTAAGTAAATTACTTTTACTCCAGTTAATGTAATAGTGATTCCTGCGTGAATCAAATAGTAATTTACTTTTCAGTTTTCTATTTAAAGAAACTCAAGTGTTAGAGTTTCTTTAGGCTTAATTCAATGTATCCTCAGAGCTTCTCTCTCTAGAGAACTCTTCCGAGGTCCTCTCCCTTCTCTCTTAGTTAGCCGGAGACAAAGCTTTCAGCTTTGATCTTCTTAGTTAGAAGATGAAGACGAAGTCCTTAATACTTAGATCTTTCCTCTTAAACATTTAGTCTAGGAATTAATGTAATCCCTTCCCTAAATGTTTATAAATAAAAGAAAGAGATTGCTTTATCGATTAATCGGTCATCTTCTTAATCTTTTATTTTTCTGTCTAAGTTTTCTTTTAAAAACTTATCCCGCTGTTATATGGTAGTATCAAAGCCAAGTTGTTTGTTGTTAGTAACTGTTTAGCCAGATCTTTTTAATCAAATTTCTCTTCTCCTTTTCAAAATTATCTTTTTTCTCAGCGTTCTGAAGTCACCTTACTTACCTTTAGTCCACCTAGTTCGTGTCTAACCTTTGTAAGTCTCCAGGGTGTGAGTAGTGTCGGGTTACATCTCAAACGATTCAACTTTTAAAATAGTTGAAACAAATGCCTCTGACATTGGATTCGGTGGCATACTCAAACAAAAGTTAACTCCTACTTCTGATGAACAAATATAAAAGCGATATATATATATATATATATATATGTACATGATCAACCACCACAAAGCAACTCCATGGGGGATCAGAAATGTAAATAAAGCAGTAAATGCTATCAACTGCCACGAAGTTAACTCTAGGCAGGACAAAAATATAAATAAAGCAGTAAAAAGCGATCAACTGCCACGAAGTGAACTCTAGGCAGGACAAAATATAAAAAAGCTGTAAAAAGCCACGGAGGAAACTCCAGGCCTGACAGGAATGTAAATATATATATGTACAAATATATATATAAAAGAAGTAAATGCACCGAATGTAAATCCGGGCTCATCGGATATGTCCGACAGCAATTATATATGTGTGTGTATATATATATATATATATAAAAGCGAGTAAACGCATCGGATATAAAATCCAGGCTCATCAGATATGTCTGACAACAGTTATATATATATATATATATATATATATATATATATATATATATATATATAGAAGCAAGTAAATGCTCCAGACCGAAGTCTAGGATCAAGCGAGGCATAACTCGATAATGTTAGTCCATATATACGAAATATATTTATATATTAGTATATATATACAAATAGAAATGAAAACCATGGACCGAAGTCCGAGCAAACACACTAACACGACTATCAACGTGTACAACAGTGTGTGATATATGAGAAAGAGGCTTTATAGAATATAAGAAGGCTTACAGTGAGCTGCCAAAGTAGACTTCTTAGACTTTAAATGGATAAACACTCAGCTCCCACCGGATAAAAAGTAGCTATATGTGAGCTAACTAGTGTTTAAAGAAGAGGAAACACTCAAAAGTTATGTATGCAGAGTAAAATGAACAGGGCTTCTTCGCCTTTTTCCTTCTCTCTCTCTCTTCAAATGGCTGACCCCTCAGCCTATATTTATAGACTGATGGCCGCAGGTACACCTGTGGCATCCGCAGTTGTACCTGCAGCTGGTCGTGGTGGATCCGAGCCTCGCGGGTCCCGTCGTCTCGTAGTACGTGCAGTCGTGTACTGTAATGTCCTCTCAAACTTGCAGAACTTCAATCCGAGCATCCAAACGAAATATATCTATACTTCTTCGGATCGCTTGTGTCGAGAGTTATGTAATGACATGGATTAGAGGTTGTACGAAGTCAGGAAGAGGGGTCTATGCCCATGGTCTTCAAGCTTCAAATTCTATCCAAAGTACTGCCACACGTAATAGTCACTCGGGATTGTCAATCCTCGGCTCTTGTGGGAAATTGTTGTATGTATGTATGAAGTGTTGAGATGACGTGCCATTGTTTGAAGGAACAAGATGACGTTTGACTCCTTGCCGGGGTTATCACTGGTTTGAGTTGAAAGTAGACGTTGCTTAGGGTTACAGCTGAGATTGGACTACTTTTTGGTATGCCATGATATCATCTTATTGACGTGGACAGATGACGTTGTGACTCCTCACCGGGGTTATCGCCGGTTTAAGCGTAAAACAGACGTTGCTCAGGGTTATATCTAAGATTGGACTGCTTGTTTGTATGCCTCACTATCATCTGGATTAAAGCTGATCGCACATGTTTGAAACAAGTATTTCTGGGGTTATCGCCGGAACTGCAATGGCATCCCTTGGGGCTATCACCAAGGATGGGGTTGCTACTCCCAGTGTTGTCTCTGGGACTGGAACTGAATGTCGCGGTGTTATCTCCGAGATAAGACTGTCCTCTCCGGTGTTGTTGTCGGTCTTTTGATCTACATATCTCGGGGTTATCTCCGAGATTGGAAATGACACTCCCGGTGTGTGTTCCGGGTTGAGATGATGTTCCCGATTTGTGTTCCGGGTTGGAACTAAACTTTCGGTGGTATCCGGGATGGATGTAAGCTGTCTTTCAGGGTTATCTCCAAAAGACGAATCTACCCTCCTACAATGTTAGTAATAGGAGTGCAGAAAATTTCGAGTGTCTACAGATGCCCCTCTTTGTCATATTCATGCAATACAAGGCATGGATAGGATAAAGAATCCTAGACACTTGAAATACAAGCAAGATAAACATGATGCTATATGCAGCAACATGATGCAAATGTATGATACATGAATGATTGTCATGTAATCCTGCTGGGATGACAATCAATGATGGCTTGGACATGCTATCCAAGTCTCCAAGGATGTGGACGTTGGGACTACCACCAAAGTCTCGAATCCTAGACACTGGCTTATACTCCATAGAGGTACCTCTTGTGTGGAAGAGATCTGTGGGGATAAGGCTTTGTCTATTTTGAGGATGTGTATAACATGTTCCCTTATACTATCGGAGTTACTACCAATAGTTTGTTGTTATCAGGGTTTCCTGATCTTCGCTGATGTGTGTATCACCGGATAAATCCCTACTGAATGCATTGTCAAGGCTGCTTGACCTTCATTGATGTATGTGTCAATGGTAGCATTACGTTGTATCCCTTGCTGGGGAAGGTTGCTTCGATGGGTTTACTTGCCATCGGCTGACATGGTGTCAAGGCTGCTTGACCTTCATTAATGTGTGTATTAATGGTTGCATTGCGTTATAACCCCGGCCGGGGATACATGGATGCTTGAAAGATGTGCGTTGTGACCCCCACCGGGGATACGTAGATGCTTGAAAGATGTTCGTTGTGACCCCCGCCGGGGATACGTAGATGTTTGATAACTTTGGCATTGTAACCCCCGCCGGGGAGGTTTGATATTTCGTGGTTTCGCGTTGTAACCCCCGCTGGGGATTGTTTAGGGTTGTAACCTTGCAAATGACGACATCGAACCTTTGTGGGGTATTGCCGAGTATGGTTTATGAAAGCTGAGCTCATTGGTATAGTATACCATGCATTTAGGCGAATAGCATTGAGACGACGGGAGTTTAACTCTGACCGACAAGAAACTAGGATTTCAGTCTATTCTGCTCAATCGCATAGCATTTTTATTCCTGATTTGGCCTTTTCAGCTTGTGAGACCTCCTTTGAAACTCTAACTGGAGTGAGCCGGAGGTGTGGGACCCATGTAGGGGGGCCGCAAGTGTACCTGCAGGAGTCGCATGTTGACCTGCAGCCAGCCGTGCCTATGTATAGGTGGCTGGTCACTTTCATAAGTCATTTTCAAGTTGCGTAGCGAAGGAAATCCGAGAGCTCTTCTTCAGATCTGCTGAGTTCGGGCAACTTTCTGCATATTCTGTCACCGTACAAGCGTTCTTCACTATCCCGGTAACACATGCATGTATTTTTTCCAATTTCTGTCCGTTGGAAAATGACTTATCGCATGAAATGCATTTAGACACATAATAGTGAATATGCATGCTGATATGACTTGATAAAAAAATATTCAACATAGTAAATGTTAGTATTAAACCATGCTAAACATAATGATGTGAAAAAATTTGACTTTTGAAGCAGTCAAATTGGTACCTTTTACTGTCATTTCTTATCCTATCTAAGGACAAATGAGTAAAGGTAGAATAATAAAATAATCCTGGTAATTAGACTACACTTACAGATTTTACTGTGATATGATGAATGCATACAGGATGTATATGACTGTGTACAGGTGTGCTACTGAATGGCCACCTAGTCATGCCTAGGTGCATGTGGATAGTCCCATTTACAAAGGGGCTATGTCAAAATTTCCTCAAAATGTAGGCATTGGGTAGTCATGCATTTTTAACTCTACTGTAGATGTATGTTAAAACAATGCATGCATGCATGTAATCATAGAATGCATTTTGAAAAAGACTCCAGGTACGAAATTACCACACCCTTTCTAAGGTGATTTGGAGACTTGCTGTCCAGATATTATGGATCCAGATCAGCCGAGAAGTTCCCACAGGACCAATTTTGGTATACAGAGGAGGGCTTTTGAAGAGCCTCAGCGCCGTTTTGTGAGACAACCTCGTCGTTTGGCGAAGGCAGTAGTACGTCCTATTTAGGTTGAGGTGCCAAATACCGAAGACGAGGAGGAGGATGTACCATTCGAGGTTCCTGCTTCTGCTGTACGTGTTCCCCATAGGGAATTGCCAGGTATTCAAGTGGCGAACCCAGATCTTCTGGGTGACTTGAGTAGGCATCCTTCAGTATACCTGCACGCAAACGAGGTATGAAGTTAGATCTTTAATCTTCCTTATTTCCTATTGATGAGGAGTCAAGGAGCCTGATTTTGATCTGCATTTGATGTAGGTTCCCGGCTTCACACAGCCTCGAGGGAACTGGTTCAGCATCCACTCTATGTATCAGGCCTTGCATGATGACTATGGAGCGATCGTCCATGGCTGGGGATTCGGGAGGTTCTTCTCCATTCTACCCCATCGCTGTCCCTGGGGTTACCACAGGGCATTACCTGAGCGGTGGTTCCACCAGACTCAGTCACTCCATTTGCTGGACTGTGAGGTGATGATGACGCCGATGGATTGGCGGTTTATCACAGGTATAGAGTTTGGAGGGGAGCCGGTGCCTTGCACAACAGATATCACCCCTACTGCTGTCAAATCCTTGTTGGGAGTTCCGGCGGAGGCGCTCAAGGGCAGGACCGTTCGTATGGGTCCTTTGAGCATAGATGCTATGAGCGGGTTGTTGAGTGAGCCTATACCTGATGATGTGAGAGTCAAGAATCGCATTCTTCGGTGATTGTTCCTGATGATCATTAGGGGCTGCTTCATAGTAGATAATTCCTCTACGGTGTCCTTCGCTTTAATCAGCGCCACTCGACACGTGGACCGTATATGAGAGTATGATTGGGGTTCCTACACCTTTGCCTATTTCCTCAGAGGAATGCGCATGCGATCGCAGGGCTTGACTGAGGCATGGTTAGGATTCTACCCATTTCTATCGGTGAGTGTTTCTCTTGTCTTTTCCCATGTATGGGTTAAGAGTATTGTCTGACAGCAGATGTTTGCCTTTTTGTTGGTAGTTTTGGGCCTATGAGAGGCTTCCTTGTTTGCATCCTATGAGCGTGTTAGGTTTAGACACCTATCCACGAGGACAGAGATGGCATCATTCCACACTGGCGGAGGTCCCTGTTGCTGAGGGTTTCACTCATTGTCGCCTACAGCTGGAGCTATTGACAGCTGATGTCATCACATGGATTCCCTACTCTGGAGAGCATTTGGGAGTTGGATTTGAGGATGGGTACCCGACTGGAGTAGAGTACGTCATTTCCACCTGCATGATTTCTCTCTTCACAGATGGAGGATGGGAGCTTTATTTAGGAGAGCGTGCTATCAGGAGCACTACAGGAGAGATTCGTATACCGATCTTGCCTCCTGCCAGGCGTTATTGGCCTATTTTGCAGTCACCTATCATTGACATCCCATTGATGGGGATTGACGACTTTACATTGTCAGAGGGCCCCTGTTCTCATGAGATGTTCCAGCATTGGTGGATCCCTCGTACGATTGGAGCTTAGACCCGCGCCACACAGTTTATGGGGTATATGGTTCCAGGATCCGTGATGATGATGGATTGGCTATCCTATGTCAGAGATCCGACTCATGTGGCACATATTGACAGATTGATGCGGCAGTTGGACCGGCCACATTTTTTCATTCGGCATTTGGGCAGAGATCCTGCAAAGGTAGATACTTTTGATCCTTCTAGCTATGGCGCTGGTCCCTCGGATGACCCATATGGTTTTGCCGGCACAAATCCTCCTTTGTATAGGCCTGACATCCTTGTAGATAGAGATCCAGTGACTGAGGAGGAGTTACATCAGGTGGACAACATCGATGATGTGGACATCGACACCATTGACTTTTTCTGATGTATTTCTTTTGATAGGCCTTTGTTAGTCGATGGGTAGCTTCGCCCCATTTCCCTGTATTTTAGTTGTATAGAGATGTATTAGATGATGATATACTTAGGAATGTATGCACAATTTTCCATTCCCTATATCATATTGCCATCTATTGTATCATACATGTTATTGTTATGCATATGTATGTATGTCCAGAGATATTCAGCATTGACCCTTGGATGGTCTTATGACACGACCCGTACAGATGTCTTCTTCGACAGTTAGCCGTATTGATCATACCCCACCATTTGCGGTGGTAGCTGGTATGCGCTCATGGTATGATAGTATATCACCATCAGACATGGTGATCGTAGATGATTTGCTGCAGCATACTATGACCTTACTGATGTTTCAGGTTCCTCCAGGATTTGTAGAGGGCATGCTAGAGCACTGGGTACCGGACATATAGGTATTGCGTTTTGGGACCCATGAGTTGACTCTTACTTTGGAGGAGTATGCACGGTTGACGATGCTGCCGCTGGACAGACCTTGCGTGCATATGGTGACGGGAGACATGAGTAGACAGTTCATGACTCTCACAGGCTTGAGGCACAGAGTGGTGCAGGATGAGATCACATCCGGCCATGTTATATCCCAGCGTTTCCTGTTTGACAGGTTTGGCTCTAAGGACAACTATGCACAACATTCCGGGGATTTAACCACACCGAAGGATCATTGGCGTTCAGCCAGAGTAGATGTACTGCTTCTATACGTATTGTCATACGTATACATGCCGCGATACATGGATGAACTAGATATCGGCGTCATTATGGCAGTGAGAGATCTCAGGGAGGGTCATACCATTGTACTGATGATCATCGCAGAGACCTTGAGGTCGGCTACATACTGCTGCACTTATCCGGTAGGAGTGTTCACATGTTTCTCGGTCATGCTGTATGTGTGGTTTATGTCACACTTGAGACCGATTGGCACATTTAGACATCATAGATTTTGTTTCACCCATGAGATAGCGATGTCATACTCCTTTCAGCTTGCGGGGTGTACAAATGCTGTATCTTGGTCCGCTTTCTTGGCAGAGATTGGAGATCCATTTGATATATTGCCATGTTCAGGGCTTAGCTCACCCTATAGCTTCATTACTCATGCTCCGGGCATGGATTATCTCCCTCTGGCTGGTTTGAGGGGCATGATTACTTACCACCCACTGGTCGTGATGTATCAGTTTGACCAATTTTAGGACTTTTGTTGGGTAAAATCTAGTTACGCACAACACGCAAGTATACGTGGTCAACAAGTAATAAAGTGATAAGTTGAGTATCGTTCCCACAGAGAATTATTTAATAAAAATCACCAAGTACTAACCCGTAACCAACTCAATCTTATTTAAACGAATGAATTACAAACTATATAAATTAACTACTATTCCACTAATTAAATTAAGACTATGGAGATTTAAGATCACATATTCACTTATTGCTTCATTTAAGTTAACACACTTCTCATCAATTATTCTCTATACTGAATTGTTAATCAAGAACACTAAAGTAGTATTAACCACCTCTCGATGCACTCATATCGTATTAACGTCAATCCACAATTAAGATAGAAATTCGTTAAACACCTTAATCAACTAACCCACTATATCTCTATGTGAATTACAATTGAAGAAGGTTGAAGAATAAGTTCTCTATCCGATTACATGCGATGTCAAGCATATCTCTACCTTAACACTCAAGTTTAAGCTACTAACAAAATCCTGAACACATGCTATCATGATTAGATCTAAATTTATACTTCATCTCTCGATTTCATATAGATTATCACGGTAATTGATGGCCAATTAATTAAATAATTAAGTCTAAATCATAATAGACAATCCTCACAATAGAACATAATAATTGATAGCGAAGCATATTAAAATAAACTACACAATAAGATCCATTGTAATCTCAAACAAAGAATTAGTTCATGATTATTGAATTAAAACTAATAATCCACAATTGAATACACATTAAAATATAAAGATAGAAGAAGATGAGAAGAAATAATCTATTGTCTGTAGATTTGTCGCTCCCTCCTTGCTCCTACTTTGAATCTTCAATGGTCTCCAAGTTGCTTCAATCTCCAAATCTAATTAGAACTAGTGTTTTTCTCTAATTTACTCTAATCTAATTTAATAGAATGCTCTCTAATCTCCTAATATTCTCCTCTAATCTATGTTATTCCCTTCCTTTTATAAGCCTTTGTACATGTCTTTAAGTCCTCTTAGAAGTCCTTGAATCAAACAACTCGAAACAATCCTTTTCGGACTCAAATTCGGACAAAATCTACTCTTTTTCGCATAGGCAAGCCCCAGCTGGCTTTTTCCTTTGTAAAAACCCAGCCCCAGCTTGCTAGGCTACTGATTTCACGCCCAGGACACCCAGCCCTGGCTGGATCCTAAGGCTAAAAACGTCCAGCCCCGGCGAAGGTGCAAACTACGAATTAATGTTCTGCTAGAACCTCCTCTGCTAAAACTGTCATAACTTTTAAACCGAGAAGATTTACGGGGCCCACGACCTATCAAATCGAAGCTATCGACGAGATATACAACTTTCATTCTTTGAGTTTTCAGAAATAACAAACATATGATGGTCGAAATTGGACTGGAAGTGACTACTATGCAAATGACCACCAAAAACGGTGAAGTTCAACGTCCATCGGTAGAAATGTCATAACTCTTTCATCCGAACTCCGATTTGAATGATTCAAGATGTTTCAGAAAGCTAAGAAAACGCTCTACAATATAGTCTAAGCTCCAAGCCAAGAACATGAATTGAACATGAAAGCATAAACGATGTCCGGATTGATTTTTCCTTGCATTTTCCTTGCTTTTCCTTACCAATAGTCGCTCACACCGCTCTTAAACGTATAACCTACAAAATGAACATGAAATGCATGAAAAGTAACTAAGAAACATGAGTTTAAGCAACAAATTCAAGTAATAGATACCAAATAAGTAGGTATAAAACCTACTTATCAACTTTCATTCGTATGAGGGGGCAGTGAGTCAGCGCTTTGCGTCACACCATTTGTCAGCGGAGGACAGATCCAGGTTGTATGCCTGTTAGGATCAGCCAGAACTGACTGAGTTTTTTGTCAGTCATCGAGGTTATTCTGCAAAGTATTCCGTATGGATGGAGACAGAGACTGCATCGACTGCGGCAGTATCCATAGTGCAGGGGATTGATTCTGACGATGAGGAGCCTATAGAGGAGGTTGTCATTCCCACCGATGATTTGACTGTTGGGCTGCTAGCATTTGTGATAGATTCTCCCACCCCGAGTGCCACTATTACTCAGTATTCGGCACAACATTTGGAACAGAGCTTACATTTGATGACCTATGATAGAGATCAGGCTAGGGCCACGATGTTGACAGCTCTTGATGAGAGAGATGCCGCTCTGTTAGAGAGGGATGAGACTATATCAGCCAGGGATGCATTGATAGTTGAGCGGGATGCCGCCTTATCTGCTAGGGATGTGGCCATTGCAGACAACACTTCAGTAAGATCCCAGATGACGGTCAATCTGGCCGACATGAGTGCTTACATTGTTGAGCATTATGTCACCATGCAGTTAGCCTCTGATCTGCTAGTTCGTGTAGATACCCTTGGGCAGGAGCTTGCAGCGATACCTCCGTCTTCAGAGAGGGATGCTATGTTAGATCTGATAGTCCGCATACATACAGATATGTAGATAGCTTTGTATTTTCCTGCACAGACTAGCTTAGCCATTTTGTCATGTACAAAACAGATGTATATATCAAACAGTATTATGTATGGCAGGGAAATATATTTTGATTCACTTCCCTTTTAGTTATGCCTTGATACTTGCTTGATATTTGCCTTTTTCTTTAGCGCCTTTGATCTTGATGCATTCTGAACTTATCTTTGATAGATGGACATTGAGACATCTCAAGGTCTCTCAGAACGGATCATTGATTTCTAGAAATCCCTACCATCTTTAGTGTCTTGGGACTGCTATCCGTATGAAAAAAATGGAGAGGAGGGTGGTCTCTTCCTCTCTGAGATTGACCGCACCACAGATGGTCGTCAGTACTTCTATTTGTGAGAGGCCTAGTTAATTCCATCTCTTATGGGTTGGTATTGCTCTTTGAGGCACTATCGCAGCTTAGATGGTCACCGAATCTTCTATTTGTGAGAAGAGGTTGGATAATTCCATCTCTTTGATCTGAAACCGATGAAGTGGGGCAATTTAAAGGTTGATCCCAGTACCGTGTGACAAGTATATTTGTTCTTGTAGGAGTTAGACTGCACCATGAATGGCTGCCTACGTTCTCCTGTTGAAGAGGAGATCAAGTCTGCGTAGTTCGAACCTAGTGTAGGAGGTTCAACGGTGAATGAGGAAGGCAGATGGGTGTAGAAGTATTTTTGTTGTTTTTGTGAGGAAAAGGGCAGAAATGTTTTTGTTGTTTTTCTTTATTGCGACCGGGCCATATAGAATATGGTTGCCTACGTACCCCCGGGTATCAGGGAGATCAGGTCGACGTAGTTCGCCCCTTAGGTCGAATCGCAGCTGAAGAGAAGCGTAAATCCCATGTGCAGGCTATACTGCGGGGAAAAGAAAGTTTAATCCCATAAAGGGGATAAACTGCCAATGTGGAAAAAGTTTAATCCCATCTTGAGGATAAACTGCAGGGGTGAAAAGTTTAATCTCGTCTTCAGGAGAAGTAGGTGTGAAATTAATCTCGTCTTCAGGAGAAGCAGGTGTGAAAAGTTTAAAATGAAGTGAAATCAGGCTGCTGGTTTAAAGTGTATGTTTCCCTGAGGGGCAGAAGAGTTTGTAAAAAGGAGAGAGGGTTCAAAATCGAAATGACTGGTGATTGGATGATCAAAGCTAGGATGTTTGTTTGATGGTAACTTCAGACATAGTACCATTTCATGGTGTCCGAGTTGATAAGCTGTGGAAATTCATCGCCATCCATTTCCTGCAATCTGAGAGCACCTCCTGTCAATACTTCCTTGACAATAAACGGGTCTTCCCAGTTAGGAACAAATTTTCCCTTAGATTGATCTTGGCTGTCAATGATCTTCTTCAAAACCAAGTCATGCTGTTTGAATTGCCATAGTTGGACTTTTCTGTTGTAGGATCGTGCGATCCTTTGCTGATATAACTGACCATGGAAGATTGCCGCGGTTCGCCTTTCATCTATCAGAGACAATTGGTGATACCTGTCTTGTACCAATCAGTCTTCATCCAACTGAGCATCCATCAATACTCTGAGGGATTCCATTTCCACTTCTATGGGGAGCACTGCTTCCATCCCATAGACTAACGAGTAGGGGGTTGCCCCAGTGGAAGCACGCATTGAAGTTCTGTAGGCTAATAAAGTTAGGGGCAAGAAGTCAGGCCATCCTTTGTGATTGGCGGACATTTTTTGCATGATCTTCTTGATATTTTTATTAGCCGCTTCAACAGCACCATTCATCTTTGGTTGGTAGATGACAGAGTTGAGATGTTTGATGTAGAATTTTCTTCATAATTCCTCCATCATGTTGTTGTTAAGGTTTTTAGCATTGTCTGACACAATGACCTCTGGTTGTCCATATCGACAAACAACATTGTTTCTGATGAAAGAAATGATGACTTCTTTAGTAACCCTGGGGAAGGAAGCTGCTTCAACACATTTGGTGAAGTAGTCGATCATGGTGAATATGAATCGATGTCCATTACTTGCTTTGGGCTCGATGGGCCCGATCACGTCCATTCCCACATTGAAAAGGGCCATGGCGAACTCATATTGTGGAGTTCCCTTGGAGGGGTATGGATAGCATTCCCATGGATCTGACATTGATAGCACCTCTTGACGTGATCATCACAGTCAGCTTTGAGTGTAAGCTAATAATGTCCCGTTCTGAGAATTTTCTTGACAAGTAGGGGTCCGCTCATGTGAGGACCGCATATTCCACCATGGATCTCATCCATGAGTCGCTGAGCTTGATTTTTGTCCAGACATATGAGGAGACCTAATCCTACATCTCTTTTGTAGAGTGCATCTCCGCTCAGGTAGAATTTCATAGCAAGTCGATGAATCCACCTCTTCTCAGTTAGACTCGCCTCAGCGGGTGTAGATCTATCTTGTAGATACTCCTTGATGCGCTGATACCAAGGATTGTGGATGGGAGGCAACTCATCCGATACTTCTCCAATGTAATTCCCATAGACTGGAGCTTTCTGCATAGCAATCGTGATGCTTGGCATGTTTTCTTTGTCAGGTATATAAACCAAGGAGGCCAATGTTGCTAATGCATCTACAAAGTCATTCCTATTACGAGGAATGTGTAGAAATAAGATTTTTTCAAACTCTAAAGCCATCTATAGAACTTGCTGATGGTAAGGCAGTAAATGTAATTCTTTGGTTTGATAGATTCCTGTGGATTGCTTGATTATCAATTTAGAATCATCAAAGACAGTTAACCGACTGATACCCATTGAACGGGCAAGTTTGAGTCCCATGATACAACCTTCATACTCAGCTGTGTTGTTGGTGTTGACAAACTGCAATTTGACGACGATGGGATACTGCTTCCCCGTACTGGATATTAAAACTGCTCTGGCTCCAGAGCCTTCTGTGTTAACAGCCCCATCAAAATACATTTTCCACTCACGGCATGTATCGTACTGATGTTGTAACTGAACTGTCATTACCCCTTCATCGGGAAAGTACGTTTCTAAGGGTTTGTAATCCCCTGTAGGTGCGACGGCCAGTTGATCCGCAATTCCTTGACCTTTGACAGACTTTTACGTCACATAGATGATGTCAAATTGCCGTAGGATCAACTGCCATCTGGACAGTCGACAATTTAGTATGGGTTTGTTGAACACATACTTGAGAGGATCCACGCGGGATATGAGATGGGTTGTGTGACCATGGAGATAATGTTGTAATCTCATGGAAGCCCATGCTAAAGCACAACAAGTCTTCTTGATCAGAGTGTACTTGTGTTCACTAATGCTGAATCTTTTGCTGAGGTAATATATAGCTCATTCTTGGCCTCTATTATCTTTTTGCCCCAGCATACAACCCATATCATTGTCATTAATGGACAGGTACATGAACAGGGGAACATCATCCCTGGGAGGTACCAAAATAGGGCGTTGATCAGTTGATCTTTGATTGTGAGGAAGGCTTTCTGACACTCATCGTTCCATTTCATGGAGGAGTTCTTCCTTAACAATTTGAAGATTGGCTCACAGGTTGCTGTGAGTTGAGAAATGAATCGACTAATGAAGTTGATCCTTCCCAAAAATCCCCGTATTTCCTTCTCTATCTGAGGAATGGGCATTTCTTTGATGGCCTGGATTTTGGTAGGATCCAGTTCAATCCCTTTGTGGCTGACTAGGAAGCCTAGCAATTTGCCTGACTTAACACCAAAGGCGCACTTGGCGGGATTCAACTTCAAGTTGTACTTACGCAACCTGTTGAATATCTTTTTGAGATGGTCTAAATGGTCATCCTCCTTCCGGGATTTGACAATGATGTCATCCACATAGATCTCTATCTCCTTGTGTATTAAATCATGGAAAAGAGCCATAATAGCTCGCTGGTAAGTTGCCCCTAGCGTTGATGAGGCCGAATGACAATCGTCTGTAGTAAAAGGTTCCCCAAGGCTTGATGAAAGCAGTTTTCTCACGATCTTCCTCAGCAACCATAATTTGATGGTACCCCGCAAAGCAATCAGCAAAGGAGTACATGCCGTATTGAGCAGTATTGTCAATGAGAATGTGGATAAATGGTACGGAAAAGCTATCTTTAAGGCAAGCTTTGTTCAAATCCCGATAATCCACGCAAACTCGCACCTTTCCTCCTAGTTTAGGCACGGGAACAATGTTGGATATCCACTTTGGATATGTAGACACCATGATGATGCCAGCTTGAAATTGTTTCATAATTTCTTCTTTGACTTTTAAACTCCACTCAAGTTTCAATTGCTTGAGCTTTTGCTTAACTGGCTTGAATTCTTCTTTAATGGGAAGGCGATGAAGAACAATGTTAGTGGACAATCCCACCATGTCTTCATGAGACCATGCAAACACATCCTGGAATTGGGTTAATAGTGCAACCATGTCATTCCGCTGAGTTGTGGTAAGGCCTGAAACGATCCGGATAAACTTAGGGTTGTCTAAGGTTCCGAGATTGAAAGGAGTGGTTTGATCAAGATTGGGTTTGGGTTTGTCTGCGACCCATTCCTTAATCTCTTGAGGTGTCTCAATGTCCTCTTGGATGTCCATCAAGTCTGAGTCCAACTTTGCATCAAAGTTACAGCCCTTGTGGAGAGAAGGCACCTCAACAGTAAGTACATGCACATCTAAATTCAAAGTCCTGAAACAAAAGATGCTTTCACTTAATATATGCAACTGTTCAATCATACAAAAGTGTTAGCATGTACGTGATAAAATAACTGCTAGTGCTGTAAAGGAAAGCAAGCAATTAAAGTTATATACAGGGCAGAGGGATTTTCTGCCCATTTTACCCTCGTCGACCAATGCATGGAGTGCTGCTCCAATTGTTGAGGGAAAAGTCCTGATGGACTACAGTGATAGAAGGATCGTCAGTGTCCTCTTTCTCCCGAATGATAACCATGACATCTGGGCAATCATCGTCTGGGGTGTATCTGTTTGTATGTTCATCATGAATAATGACGCAAAAGCCTGCCATCATCAAGACAAGGTCAAGTTTACATTTCCGTTCCTTTTTTTCCACTTCGTGATCAGGAATCAGCACCTCTTTTGCTTTGATTGGCACTAGTTTTGGAAATAGCATAACCACAACATGGGCTGGAACCTTTACTGGAGATTGCATTAACTCATGAGGTAAAGGCATAGAAAATCACTGTGTGGCGGAAGCTTGAGGAACCTTCTTGTGCTTATGAGGATTCTTGTGACTGGAATTAGTAGAATAGCCTAGTCTGGCTGTCCCAATCTGACTGGACATTTGGATAAGGTGCTTAATACCCTGTTGATCCTTACCAAGCCCTTGTCCAGGTTGATAACCCAATAACATCATTTCTTGAGTGGCTGACATAACCTCGTCAGAAATCTTGGGTACGGGAAGTGGCGCTCCAATAGAATGGTATTGCGTGTTACTCACTTCCAGAGTATGGAAACTGACCGGCTCAACTTCTGAGATGAAGCTGATAATTGGTAGAGTTCCTGGTCTAGGACATTCCTGCTCAGCATTGACAGTGACTATACTGTTGTTGATGATGTATTTGAGTTGTTGATGTAAGGTGGAGGGAACAGCTCCAGCCATGTGTATCCATGGTCTCCCTAATAGCAGGTTGTATCCTGAGTCGATCTTGAGGACGTGGAAGGATACGTTGAATGTATTAGGACCAATCTCAATTGGCAATTCAATCTTTCCAATAGAATTTCGCCGAGATCCATCAAAAGCTCGGATGATCGTATGTCTATTTTGGATTCGCTTGAGATTGATATTCATCTTTACCAAGGTGGCATAAGGACAAATATTTAGAGATGAGCCTCCATCTATTAATACTCCTGCTAGCATATACTCGGAAGACAAAACTGCAATATGTAAAGGCTTGCAATGACCGGTCCCTTCAGGAGGTATGTCGTCATCAGTGAAGGATATCACATTGTTGTTGAAAATGTGATCAACCAAATGTTAAAATTTTTCCACGTCCACTGATTTTGGCAGGTAGGCTTCTTCCAAAACCTTTAGCAAGACCTTCTGATGCTCATCGGAAGAGAAAACCAGGTCCAGAATTGAAATCTGGTGTGGAGCTTCTCATAAGTTTAACACCACTTTGGCTTCATTGTGGCCCATAGTACGGAGGAATTTTTTTATCTTCTCCATGGGCAACTTCCCCTTTGCTTCGCAAGTAGGCTTGATAACCCGTTGAGGAAGGTACAGTGGATTTTCCTTCGACATTGTAGTAGTAGTATGAGATGTGGATCCTTCAACTTCTCCATAATTCCATGGAACTTTGTGCAAGCTGACAACATGATGTTTTAGTCTGCAAGGTGAATGAATTGGCTCTGGTGCGACCACTTTTAAAGGATTGTCAGCTCATTTGAGATGAATTGGTTGTATGGGAAATACTTTGACAGTCTCATCATCCACTTCGTATATAACTGCTACTGATCCCTTCCATTGGGTAGGGCATGTATTCCCATCCTTGAGTTGAACAGTGTAATCATCCGCTATTTGCAGGACACTGCTATCAATAAGATTCCGAATGAGATGGCGGAGTGCCCAACATTCTTCTGTGCCATGACCGCGAGAATGTGAATGATATTGACACATTTTATCAGGATTAAACCGCCCTGAGAGGGGATTGATTGGAGGTAGAAGGAATGTGATTCTTCCTTCGTTGATTAACATTTGAAGTATCTCCTCCATAGATTGGCCCAAATAGGTGAATTCCCTTTTATTGGCGAAATCCTGACGGGCTTTAGCACTTACTCGCTTTGCAACCTTATCCTCCATAGCTTCGCTTTCTGAAGGTGTTGATGAAGCATTCATAACAAATGGTAGGAGATAGGCATGCTCCTGCTTGATTAATTGGCTTGTGACTTGATAATGGTGGGTCACTAGTTCTGCCAATTGTTCAATTTGTTTGCAAAGAGCTTTCATCTTTCGTTCTATGATAAACTGGAACTTTGCATAATCCCATTTGTCAACACCGTCTTTGATGGGTTGGGATGATTTATTAGTAGAATTGGAACCATGTCCAGTGCTCCAACTGATCATGTTGACCTCTTCTTCTTTGTGTTGAGGAAGAGGGTTGTCTTGCACATGAGGTTGATCGGGTTTAGTGACCACGATCTCACCATTGTCTATTAGATCTTGAATCTTATGCTTCAAGGACAAACAATCTTGAGTATCATGTCCGGGTGCCCCGGCATGGTAAGCACACTTCCGAGTAGCATTGAAACCCCTCCCATTAGGGTTGGCTGGTGGAAGAAGATGTGTAATTTTCTTCTGAGCAGTCAGAAGAGCAAGAATATTCTCGAGCGAGTCCCCTAAGGGTGTGAATGTTCGAGGTCGCTTTACTTCTCCACTTTTAGGTAATGGAGGGTTTGAAGATTGTGCTGGAAAAGGGGAGTAGTTTCTCCTCTGCATAGGCATGCTTGGATTGCCTTGTTGTCCTTGTAGTATCAAGGAAACATCCTCCTCTTTCTTTTTATGGACCCTCCGGGGGTTGTTTCCATAAGAACCGGACTGGATGTGCTCAGCAACAGCTTTAAGAGCGGCTAGGTCTTGCATTTTACTGAACTTCAATCCCATTTCAGCCATTTCGCCGTGTTTGATCATTTCAAAAAATGCTTTACCAATACCAGCTAGAACTCTTTCATAGAAAGGAGCTTCCCGTATATCTATGAAAGTCATGACCATTTCTGATTCTGTCATGGAAGGAATAACTTGAGCAGTAAGGCGCCTCCACCTTTGAGCATACTCTCTGAATGACTCATTAGACTGTTTCTTGACCTTGGTAATTTGGTATCGGTTAGGAGCCATCTGAGATTGAAAACTGTATTGAGTGAGGAAGGTGTAATACCCGGAAAAAAAAAAGAAACTTTTTTTAAAACCATATTAATTGGACTTTGTTTTTATTTGGGTCAACTCATATTTAATTTATGTGGGCTAATGAGTATTATTAAATGATACAAATTAAGTTGATAAAATTGGGCCTTAAAACTAATTTGGTTTAATTTATATGTGTGGGTAATTTTAAAATCCTATTAAAATTTGGAGAATTAATAAAGTTTGTTAATAAATAAACACATAACTAGACCTAATCTTATTTCATTATAAAATTGAGGAAAAGAGACGAAAATAGAAGAAGTTTGCTGCGGCTGAGAACAGTAGGAATAACCAGAAGTTTGTTCGTGAGAAAAATAGGAGGTCATTTATAAGGTATTTTCAAGTATATATTTTCTGATTATGACTAGTATTGCTTCGGTCAAGTGGGTATTTTTTTAGCGCATATGAGACTTGGCGTTGTGTTATATGTATATGATTATTAGCATAGCTTGGTCAATTCAATTCAGTATAAGTAGACTAAGCTTATGTTGGTATAATGATTTCTTAGTATTCTAGCAATAATGGATAAGATCATATGAATTTTGCATGACATGTAAAGGTATAGGTGTATTGCATGGGTTTTGACATGCTCTAAATGATAAAGTAAAATTACATCAATACAGTATACTACAATAGAAGTAAATTGTTATTTTTTAGTTTATTTATTGTATTTGGAACGGATGGGTAAATTTTTTTATATAATTAATAGTATTGAAGCTTGTAAGATATTCATGTGCTATTTCAATAATAATAATAATAATAATAATAATAAATAAAAAGTTATATAATAACATGTATAATTTTAATTAAGTAATATATATATATATATATTATTAATTTGTGTAATTAGTTCGGACGGAAGGAATTTAAAGAGATTTTTTTGGAATATAAATTTTGGAGTATTAATAATTGATTAAAGACATATTAAATAGATTATGAATTATTTTAGAATTATTAGTTTGGATTATTTTTAATTTGAGGTGAATATGTTTAGGTGATGAATAACGTTCGTATTTGATATCGTTGGCATTTGAGGGTAAGATTTTGTGGAGTGTGCTATAAATGGTTTGGAAGTATCAGGTACGGATTCCGTACTCTTTCAGCGATACTTTTGTTAAATTTGATTTGTTCGTTTGTTTCCTTATTTCGAATTCTGTTATGATTTCACATAATTGTTTCCTGTGAAATTAATATATTGTTTCATTTTGGAGTTGACTCATTAGACTCGTACTTGTACTCTTTGCATCAGGTTATCATGTCTATTATTTATTTTGATAATTGTAGAGCGGTACATGTTGCTACCTTCCTTTTGAAACCTTGTGACTATAATTTGATTCGGTTCAACATGTACATATAGAACCCTTTTGTTGGTATTATGTCGCATGTGTTGTGACATGATATTTTTGTTAGAATATACCGTAGAGTATACCTGAGTTATAACCACCTGTGGGGGTACCACAGGCACGTCGTCTTGGCACGAGAGACGTGACACTTTCCGTGGCGGTGTGATTAGTCCACGGCGTCTCCATTTTGGGTTCAGGAGTAAATGGGCCATTTGGTGTTTTGTTGTGGGAGGCGTATGGGTTAACCCTAGTTTTCTGTTCTGCGGATTGGTGATGTTGTGCCAAACACACCTATCCGATTTGCATACATTGGATTCGCGGTCCAATGTGTGATTTGCCTGTGTGACATTATTTTGACTTGCCTGTGTGGCATCATTTGATTTGCCTGTGTGGCATTATTTTGATTTGCCTGTGTGGCATCATTTGATTTGCCTGTGTGGCATTATTTTGACTTGCCTGTGTGGCATCATTTGACTTGCCTGTGTGGCATTATTTTGACTTGCCTGTGTGGCATTGTTTTGACTTGTCTGTGTGACAAGATATATTTCTGAGCTCAATCGGTATGAAATAACCCCAGCCATTTGTTTCAGCCTATTATTTTATGGTATTAGTTTTGTTCGCTTCGTTTCAGTTTGTTTCGTCTCCTTTCAATTAATTGGGTTAGTTATTTCAGTTCATTATTTTCTTTACTCTGTTTGTTTTGTTATTCCCGTTGGTTTAGATATATTCCATTCATATCTTTGGAGTTTTATTTTTGTCAAAGACAATATTTTGTCTATGTTGATTTCGTATTTTAGTTGTATATCTTTTGTACCTTTATATCCGTACTGGGCAATTGGCTCATGCTGTGTTTTTCTTCCGGCAGGTTTGCAGGGGTGATTCAGGGCTAGTGTAATGAGAGAGTTGTCTTTGACCATCAATCTAGGTTGTTTCGATTTTTAAGTTTTGATTATTTTGACTCTAGTTGTAGAATTATAATTAGTACTTTATTGGTGGATATCATTATTACATGTTGAAGTTATTAGTGCTCAGTTTACTATTTTGAGGTTTGTTGTGCTTTGTGCGTGACCTCCCTTTCCTCTTCGGGAAGGGGGTGTTACAGAGATGGTATCAGAGCTTAGGTTCTTTCTTGTAGAAAGCCTATTTAGGTTTGACCTGTGAGTTGTGGGTAAATCATTGGGTAGACGTAGGAGTTTGATTTGATTTTGTTCTCTGTTTGGTTGGTCTTGATTTTGACCAAGTGTTTTTAGCTCTTTAAATTGTAATTGATTTGAGAAATGCGAGTTAACTTGTTAAGATTATTATTGTTATATTCGTTGGAGCAATAATGTTTGTTAAGGATGGTGAATTGATCATTAAGGAGAATAATGTCATACTTTGTTCAGTTAAGAAATGATTATACGATTATGATATGAGCAGTTGTATAAGTGAGTTTTGATATTGGAGAATTATTTGTTAGAGTTATTTCAGCTAATTATAAATTATTATGATTTTGGAATTGAGGATTTTATTTGGGTTAAACTCTAATTTTGTTAAGTTGTGAATAATTTGAGGTATGTGAATCGGTAGGATAATATGATAAAGTGAAAACTATTAAATACAAAGGATCTCTTGTAATTTTGAGTTGTTGTAAAAATTCGAGGTAATTAGATTATTCTTTTGGAGTAAATGAATTTTGCGATTATTTTCTAGTAGAATATTGGAGTTATCTTATATGAAATTTTGAGTGATAGAATGAGATGATTTTGGAATTTGTTGGGTTAAGGTTTGCACTAAGAGAATGATTGATTTATTAAATGATTAGATATTAAGTGATGAATCTTTAAGAGATTTTGAAAGCTATCATTTGCTTATTCAGATAGTAGGATATATGATTTGGAGTTTGGTATGGTGATGGAGAGATCTTAGTAGTAGTATATTTTTGGTGTAATAATATTTGAGAACTAATTTGATTGGAGGTTATGATATTTTGAAATTCTTGAGGACTTAGTGAGAGTTGGTGATATAATTTAAGTTGTTTTGTTTATCTGATGTTTTAAGAGTTTTGTATGAATTTATGTAAAATTAAATAAAAATAATTTGTTAAATCTTTGTCATGTGTGGAGCATAAACGTTTTACGAATTAAAAATTATTTTAAATAATTTGGGTATTCGAATCGTATTTGGATGAAGAGAAGTGTTTGTGATTTCGAATTATGTTCTGAAGAGTACGTTCACAAGAATTAAACTCAAAGATATTAGCGACGGACCCGCACCAACGGTGGATCATGTGATCTAATTTGATGCAACGCGAAGAACCTTACCAAGGCTTGACACGGTAGCTGACGAATCTTTTACAAGTACATTGATAATTGCGTGGACCGATGACTTATCCGCGTTGATCGTTACAAATGGCGACGCTAAGTCGTAACTAAATTATTTTTTTTTGTAGCTTATTTGAATTCCGAGGACGGAATTATTTTAAGGGGTGAAAAATGTAATAACCCATATTTTTTAAAATTATATATTAATTAATTTTATTGTATACAATTGTATTTAAATTGGAAAAGGTAAATGATTTTGTTTCCCTCTTTTCTTCCTTGTTTTGTTTGGAAAATGAAATTCTTTTAGTTGGTAATTAAATAACTGATTAAATTAAAACGGAGAAAGATATTTTCTTTTGTTAAAGTCTTGTGGTAAAATTATTCGGAACGGGAAGCTACTTGGGAGATGGAGGAGTCTATTCGAGCGGAGTATCCGCATCTTTTGATAAGTAAGTACGTTCATTCTTTTGATTCCGAGGACAGAATCCTTTTTAAGGGGTAGGTGATGTAATACCCGGAAAAAAAAAGAAACTTTTTTTAAAACCATATTAATTGGACTTTGTTTTTATTTGGGTCAACTCATATTTAATTTATGTGGGCTAATGAGTATTATTAAATGATACAAATTAAGTTGATAAAATTGGGCCTTAAAACTAATTTGGTTTAATTTATATGTGTGGGTAATTTTAAAATCCTATTAAAATTTGGAGAATTAATAAAGTTTGTTAATAAATAAACACATAACTAGACCTAATCTTATTTCATTATAAAATTGAGGAAAAGAGACGAAAATAGAAGAAGTTTGCTGCGGCTGAGAACAGTAGGAATAACCAGAAGTTTGTTCGTGAGAAAAATAGGAGGTCATTTATAAGGTATTTTCAAGTATATATTTTCTGATTATGACTAGTATTGCTTCGGTCAAGTGGGTATTTTTTTAGCGCATATGAGACTTGGCGTTGTGTTATATGTATATGATTATTAGCATAGCTTGGTCAATTCAATTCAGTATAGTAGACTAAGCTTATGTTGGTATAATGATTTCTTAGTATTCTAGCAATAATGGATAAGATCATATGAATTTTGCATGACATGTAAAGGTATAGGTGTATTGCATGGGTTTTGACATGCTCTAAATGATAAAGTAAAATTACATCAATACAGTATACTACAATAGAAGTAAATTGTTATTTTTTAGTTTATTTATTGTATTTGGAACGGATGGGTAAATTTTTTTATATAATTAATAGTATTGAAGCTTGTAAGATATTCATGTGCTATTTCAATAATAATAATAATAATAATAATAATAAATAAAAAGTTATATAATAACATGTATAATTTTAATTAAGTAATATATATATATATATTATTAATTTGTGTAATTAGTTCGGACGGAAGGAATTTAAAGAGATTTTTTTGGAATATAAATTTTGGAGTATTAATAATTGATTAAAGACATATTAAATAGATTATGAATTATTTTAGAATTATTAGTTTGGATTATTTTTAATTTGAGGTGAATATGTTTAGGTGATGAATAACGTTCGTATTTGATATCGTTGGCATTTGAGGGTAAGATTTTGTGGAGTGTGCTATAAATGGTTTGGAAGTATCAGGTACGGATTCCGTACTCTTTCAGCGATACTTTTGTTAAATTTGATTTGTTCGTTTGTTTCCTTATTTCGAATTCTGTTATGATTTCACATAATTGTTTCCTGTGAAATTAATATATTGTTTCATTTTGGAGTTGACTCATTAGACTCGTACTTGTACTCTTTGCATCAGGTTATCATGTCTATTATTTATTTTGATAATTGTAGAGCGGTACATGTTGCTACCTTCCTTTTGAAACCTTGTGACTATAATTTGATTCGGTTCAACATGTACATATAGAACCCTTTTGTTGGTATTATGTCGCATGTGTTGTGACATGATATTTTTGTTAGAATATACCGTAGAGTATACCTGAGTTATAACCACCTGTGGGGGTACCACAGGCACGTCGTCTTGGCACGAGAGACGTGACACTTTCCGTGGCGGTGTGATTAGTCCACGGCGTCTCCATTTTGGGTTCAGGAGTAAATGGGCCATTTGGTGTTTTGTTGTGGGAGGCGTATGGGTTAACCCTAGTTTTCTGTTCTGCGGATTGGTGATGTTGTGCCAAACACACCTATCCGATTTGCATACATTGGATTCGCGGTCCAATGTGTGATTTGCCTGTGTGACATTATTTTGACTTGCCTGTGTGGCATCATTTGATTTGCCTGTGTGGCATTATTTTGATTTGCCTGTGTGGCATCATTTGATTTGCCTGTGTGGCATTATTTTGACTTGCCTGTGTGGCATCATTTGACTTGCCTGTGTGGCATTATTTTGACTTGCCTGTGTGACATTGTTTTGACTTGTCTGTGTGACAAGATATATTTTTGAGCTCAATCGGTATGAAATAACCCCAGCCATTTGTTTCAGCCTATTATTTTATGGTATTAGTTTTATTCGTTTCAGTTTGTTTCGTCTCCTTTCAATTAATTGGGTTAGTTATTTCAGTTCATTATTTTCTTTACTCTGTTTGTTTCGTTATTCCCGTTGGTTTAGATATATTCTATTCATATCTTTGGAGTTTTATTTTTGTCAGAGGCAATATTTTGTCTATGTTGATTTCGTATTTCAGTTGTATATCTTTTGTACCTTTATATCCGTACTGGGCAATTGGCTCATGCTGTGTTTTTCTTCCGGCAGGTTTGCAGGGGTGATTCAGGGCTAGTGTAATGAGAGAGTTGTCTTTGACCATCAATCTAGGTTGTTTCGATTTTTAAGTTTTGATTATTTTAACTCTAGTTGTAGAATTATAATTAGTACTTTATTGGTGGATATCATTATTACATGTTGAAGTTATTAGTGCTCAGTTTACTATTTTGAGGTTTGTTGTGCTTTGTGCGTGACCTCCTTTTCCTCTTCGGGAAGGGGGTGTTACAGAAGGCGTGGGCCAGCTCTTCCCAACTATGGATCTTAGAGTTGTCTAATCTGGTATACCATGAACGGGCTTCTCCAGTCAGACTTTTCCAAAATAGCTGTATCAGGAGCTTTTCATTCTCAGCATAAGACCCAAGTTCTCCAATGAACACTTTTAAATGTGTATAAGGATCCCCTAATCCGTTATATTTCTCAAAATCAGGGGTCTTAAATTTCTCCGGATAATGAACACCAGGGAATATGCAAAGGTCTGTATATAAAACACTGCCATGAGTTCCAATCCCTTCAAGAACACGAATGGTTTCCTCCATTTGAAGGACTTTCTTCCTGATGTCACCGTTGTCTAGATCTCTTTGGAGATGGGTGCCTTCAGGGTCTTTGTTGGTTGTATCCAACTGATGTTTTGGAATTGTTTTTTCCAGACCTTAAACTCCTTGTGTAAAGGGCTCTGTATGTGTAGGTATCTTCGTACCCTGAGTAGACTGGTGTAATTCTTTTAGTAGAATAACCAAGTTTGTGATTTGTTTACTCAATCCGTCAAATTCTTCTCGGGAAACAGGATTAGACTGTTCGAAAGAAACATGATTGGCTGTAGGCTTGTGGCCTTTTTGGATTTTGAGCGGGTAACAGGCCCAATTGCTTCCCTACAAAAGACTTACATAGTTTAGTCTTAGGGTAATGTAAATGTTATCATAACATGTCCATTTTAGGAATTTGTCCTGCAAAACCGATTTGTTAATTGATAATATGTCATGCACAAATATTCTTATATTTTCCATTACATATGGATGAACATGGAATAAAATTACAAGTAAATGCTTTTACAAGTAATTGAAAATGGAAAGCATGAAGAGACTTTCCTCCGCGTTTGGTTTATCAGAGGCTGACTTTTCGGCATGAAGGTTCCCAGATCATCGCAATCTACACGACGGGAAGTTAATCCAGTCTTTCAACTGGAGCGAATCTGAGTGGTGCCTTTCCTGAGCCCCGGGGAATTATTCTTCCCACGGGTCCAGTAATCAAACACCGACAGGATAGCCTCCTAGGAGGGACCACACAACATACAACGTGTCTCACCGTTTATCCAAATGATGACATGTGCGAAACACTAATATCATAGATAGATATTTAGCAGTGCAGTAATTAAGATGCATTCGTACACATTCATCAGAAATGTAAATACAACATTCACACACAAGCATATAATAATTTTGAAAAGCTTGAAATAGCTGCTTAAGCCCTCTTAAGTCCCCAGTAGAGTTGCAACCTGTCGACGTCGGGATTTTTGAGTGTCCCTTATCGTTACTTGTTCTTTGGTGTTCTCATGTTAATGTGAGATTTATTTGAAAAAACAAGTGAAAAAGGTCTGACATGTATAATGTCGATGATTGACTTTAAGAGTCGCCAGTTGGTGTATTTAACTGGTTGCACCAACGCAACCAAAAAGGTTAGCACATCGACCCAGTGATTTGACACTGCTAAATGGGTATGTGAAGCCGAGATTCATTAAGGGTTCGGGGGCTTGATTATGCAGGAGGGAAGGTGTTAGGCACCCCCGACATCCGTGTTACCACGGTGACCGCCACTTTTTAAAGAAATTGTTATATGGAATGTGTGTGTGTGGATCAATGTGCAATTATTTAAAAGTAGTGATGGATTGTGATTGTGATTCTGGGAACGGCCTGGTTGTCATAATTGTGATTCTGTAATATTATTTATGAATAATTAATTATTGATTTATATGATAAGAAAATATTTATTTGATGTGGATATAAATGATGGATTTATTTATTTATGTGGTTATAAATGAAGGAATTAATACTGAGGTGTTTTATAAGAATTTTATCGGAGTGGAGGTATTAAAAATCACCCGTTTGTGGATTTCAGATATTTTCTGTTTGGAATTTGGAAAAACTCAAAGCTACAAAGTTGTAGAGAATTCGATTTCGTGTAGAATGGACACAAAATTCATATTTTTCTGATAAACGAACTATTTTCTATGAATTACTGAAATTTTAGAAAATAAAATAATTTTTATTAAATTATGGGTGGGATCCACTTGTGTTATAAACATGTGGGCTGCTGGGATTTTTGCAAGAATGGCATGCTTGGCTTTTTCAAATGGTGGGTGGCATAGAAAATTAAAAAGAAATAATATTATTTTATTATTTTAGTCTCCTATGGCGTTCTAGCATTTTTCCTATAAATAGACGCTTAAGTTAGAATAGAAAATCATACCAGAAACAAGTTTTCTTTCTCTCTAGATTATCGAGCGTATTTTTGTGAGTATTTTGATACTTTGAGAGTTGTTGTTTGGTACAAGTTTCCTTCAGCTTTATATCCGATATTCCGATCAGAAGTACCGTTATTTTGAGGTAAGGGATGTTATTTTTTTGTAATAATGTTATTCTTTCAATATCATTATACCAAAATATGGGTATGGATTTTATTGTGGAATTTCTACCTTTTTGTGTTGGGGTTACTATTCACGTATACGTGATGAGTATGAAATATGTTATATTTTTATTCCTTAATGCTTAATCTTTTATATTTATTTTATGCCTAAATAAACTCATTATTTTTATATTTTTATTTTAGGTACAATTGATGGGCTCTATGAATTTGAAAAAAAGTTGAAGACAAATTGAGTACTATTGGATTAAAGGAGCTAATATGTCACGTGGGTTTTCATTATTCACCAAAAATCCAACAACTAGTCAGGTGGTTTCCTCATGGGAATGAGCTAATATGTCACGTGGGCCATGGATATTATGTGGGATTACATGAGAAGGATTTAATATATTTTCTAATTTAATCCTATGATCAACCAACTGTGCAAAAATTGTACACGGAAATTAGCTTCCAGTTCGATAAATGGAGTCACGAAAATTGAAGAATTCGAAGCGCAAAAGGATTTTGACCACACGCAAATTGTGGAGTTTAATTTCAATTTCAAATCTGATTTTGGATTCTAGAAGATTAATTTTAACAATTCTATTGTAATTAGGATTTCTTTTAGAATAAGATTTATTTTCAAATTGAATTCTATTTCTTTATGAAATTAGTATAATTTATAATTCTTTTAGGATTGGGATTTCTACTTCCTATAGGATTTAGGATTTTGTCTAGCACTATAAATAGAGGATGAAGGTTAAGCTTTTATTCATTCAATATTCAATATTCAACTATCCTCTATTGGAGTGAAGGCTCAAGAGCATGTCAGGCTAGATCTTTTCATTCAGTTCTAAAGGGAGGTGAATCCTTGTTACAAGTAATTAATTAATTGAGTATTATTATTTATTTCTTCTTGTGTGAAATTTCTTCTAATAATCCGTTTTCATTGATTGCATGTTAATTGATTTAATTAATTTAATATGGCCAATTGAGTTAATTTGATCATTATCATATGCTAGATTAAGATTGGTATTACGTGTAATTGATATCTCTCTTCATCACAAGTAGCAACTTGGTCATAATAATTGTGGACAAACTTTTGTTTATTGCTAAGATTATTAGAAAACAAGTTAAACAAAATCGAGCTTATGTGTTTGTTGTTTGGATTAGCCTAATTCTCTATTTCTTAATGCTTCTATCATATTAAATCTAGAGAGCTTATTCTAGGTTGTATGCTAGTTAGAATCTGGTGGAGAGCTTGTTTCATACAGTGATAATCTAAGGAGAATTTCGGATAGCAGAGCTTATTGTTATCTAGGGCTAATAATTTCATTGAAGGAAAAATAATAATTACTTGATTAATTGATTGTTGTACTTGGTGAAACTGAACTGCAGAACTGAAGTTTTTACATATTTGGTTAATTTCATCATTAATTCTTATTCTCTTAGTTTAAAAATAATTTTCAAAAACCTCCCATCTTTATTTTCTGTTAAAATAGTAGAATAATTATAAAACAACTTTACTCTCTGTGGGATCGATCCTTACTTGCTACTGTGCTAATTATTATAAATTATGAAGTGAAAGTGAGGTTAATTTAGGAGTGTAAACGACAGCTCCCAAATTTTGGCGCCGTTGCCGGGGAGTAATTTGGCGTTTTGTTTTTATTCTATTATTTGTTTTGTTCTTGTTTTATGACTCGATCTTCTCAGGATACTATATTAGATTTTGATCCAGAGATTGAGAAAACTGCAAGGAGGCTAAAGAAGGAAAAACTTAAAGTTCAACAGTCTTCTGCAGATATAGACGAGGCTTCTGCATCATCACCAGGCCTCAACTTAGCTTTGGAATTATTATCCAACGAATCCGACAAAGAAGAAGAGATGGCGATTCCAAACAACAATAGAACTCTCAGGGAGTTGGCAACTCCTAATTTAAATCAACAACCTCTGTGCATTGAATATCCTAATTTAGATGCTGCATTTGAACTTAAATCTGGACTAATCCATTTACTGCCTACTTTTCGTGGTCTTACAGGTGAGGACCCCTACAAACATCTGAAGGAATTTCATGTGGTGTGCTCTACTATGAAACCAAACGGAATCACCGAAGAGCAAATCAAGCTGAGAGCATTCCCATTCTCCCTAGCAGATTTGGCAAAGGATTGGTTGTACTACTTACCCTCAGGTTCAATACAGTCTTGGAATGACATGAAGCAGCTATTCTTGGAGAGATACTTTCCAGCCTCAAGAGTAGCCAACATAAGGAAGGAGATCTGTGGGATTAGACAATTCAGTGGGGAGACACTATACGAGTATTGGGAAAGATTCAAAAACCTTTGTTCCAGCTGTCCACCGCATCAAATAGATGAACAACACCTGATCCAATATTTCTATGAAGGGTTGGTACCGATGGATAGAAGCATGATCGATGCAGCTAGCGGAGGAGCACTATTTGACAAGACCCCAGAGGCGGCAAGGAATTTAATTGCAAACATGGCAGCAAACTCGCAACAATATGGCACTAGAACAAATCATGCACCAGTAAGGGTAAGCGAGGTAAGCACTTGTGATTATGGCCAACAAATTTCTGAATTAACTGCTATGGTTAGACAATTAGCTACAGGTCAACTGCCAATTGCAAAGGTTTGTGGAATATGTCTACAACCAAATCACAATACAGATGAATGCCCAACATTACAAGATGACGAGGCTGTGCAACAAGCTAATGCAATGGGAAATTATCAGCCACCACCTCAGAAAAAGTATGATCCGTACTCAAACACATATAACCCAGGATGGAGGGATCATCCAAATCTGAGTTATGGGAGCAAGTAAGCGGCACCACCTGCATTTCCACCTAGGCAGCAGGGCTTCCAACCAGCCCAACCTCAATATCAACCGAAGCATGCAGTCCCTGCACCTACTGGAACATCATTGGAGGATATGTTCAAAGCATTCATGGGACAAACACAACAGTTCATGAATCAGACACAACAGTTTCAGCAAGAGACAAAAACTTCGGTTCAAGATTTGAGGAACCAAGTAGGACAACTGGCTACAACTGTGGGGATATTGGAATCTAGAGGCTCAGGAAAATTACCATCTCAAACAGTAGTCAACCCAAGGGAGAATGCAAGTGCTATAACTTTACGGAATGGAACACAGTTGGATACACCACCGACCCCCGTAGAGTTCGAGAAGGAAACAGCTAAGGAGGGAACAGAAAAATCCAAGGTACAACCTAAACCTCCTAATCAGCTTAAAAACATTCCTCTTCCCTTTCCTTCCAGAAATTCTAAAACTTTAAAGAATGATGAAAAAGAAAAAGAAATTTTGGAAACTTTTAGAAAAGTAGAAGTGAACATCCCTCTTCTTGATGCAATTAAACAAGTACCACGGTATGCTAAATTTTTAAAAGAATTATGCACTAATAAAAGAAAATTGCAAAATGATGAAAGAGTCACAGTTGGAGAAAATGTATCTGCTGTTCTTCAAAGAAAAATGCCTCCTAAATGTAAAGATCCAGGAATGTTCACAATCCCATGCAAAATAGGAAACACCAGATTTGAAAAAGCCATGCTAGATTTAGGAGCTTCAATTAATGTTATGCCTTTATCTGTTTATGCTTCCTTAAATCTGGGCCCTTTGAAAAATACTGGTGTGATTATCCAATTGGCAGATCGTACTAACACCTACCCCCGAGGGGTAATTGAAGATGTCTTAGTGCAGGTGAACGAACTAATCTTTCCTGCAGATTTTTACATTGTGGATATGGAAGATGATACATCACCAAATCCTTCCCACATCTTGTTAGGAAGACCCTTCCTGAAAACAACGAGAACCATGATTGATGTGCATAATGGAACCTTAACTATGGAGTTTGATGGCGAGAAAATTCAGTTCAACATTATGATGCCATGAGGTACCCTAGTGATATAGGACAGGTTTTTGCTATCGATGTGAGAGACTCCTTGGTACATAGAGCTTTTGAACAACTACATAGGGACAATCTGGAAATTGCAATCACCAACAGTTTGGACATGGACAGGGAAGAAGAGATTGCGCAAACCCAGGAATTGAAAGAGAATGTAGCTGCATTACATTCATTGCCAAAATTCTCAAATAAGTCAACGGTATATTCTATTCAATTTCCTGTTTCTCATCCAAAGTTATTACCTTCTGTTGTACAAGCCCCAACTCTAGAATTGAAACAATTACCTGCTCATTTGAAATATGCATATTTGGGGACTAATGACACTTTGCCTGTAATTATTGCTAGTAATCTAACCAAGGTGCAGGAAGAAAAATTGCTGAGAGTCCTAAGGGACCATGTTACAGTTTTTGGTTGGACAATAGCGGATATCAAGGGTATTAGTCCTGCCATGTGCATGCATCGGATATTGTTAGAGGATGGAGCTAAGCCTACAAGAGATGCACAAAGGAGATTGAATCCACCCATGATGGAGGTGGTGAAAAAAGAAGTGCTCAAACTGCTTGATGCCGGTATCATCTATCCCATCTCCGATAGTCAATGGGTGAGTCCAGTGCAGGTAGTCCCAAAGAAATCTGGAATCACCGTTATCAAAAACGATGATAATGAGTTGGTGCCCACACGAATGCAAACAGGGTGGAGAGTGTGTATAGATTATAGAAAATTGAATGCTGTAACAAGAAAAGATCACTTTCCTCTTCCTTTTATTGATCAAATGTTGGAGAGATTAGCTGGGCACACTTATTATTGTTTTCTAGATGGTTTTTCAGGATATAACCAGATTGTGATTGCACCCGAGGACCAAGAGAAGACCACATTCACATGTCCCTTTGGTACTTTTGCCTATCGACGGATGTCTTTTGGACTGTGTAATGCCCCAGGTACTTTTCAACGATGCATGGTAAGCATTTTTTCAGATCTTTTAGAAGAATGCATCGAGGTTTTTATGGATGATTTCACAATTCATGGTGATTCTTTGGATGCATGCTTAGATAATTTAAATCGTGTTCTAGATAGATGCATGGAAACTAATCTTGTTTTAAATTGGGAAAAATGTCATTTCATGGTAGAACAGGGAATAGTACTTGGTCATGTTGTGTCATCTAAAGGTCTTGAAGTTGATAAAGCTAAGATAGATGTTATATCTGCTTTGCCTTACCCCGTCAGCGTGCGGGAGATTCGCTCTTTTCTTGGTCATGCAGGATTTTATCGAAGATTTATCAAGGACTTCTCGAAGATGGCATTACCCTTATGTAAGTTGCTGCAAAAAGATGTGGACTTTCAGTTTGATGATGAATGCAAGGAGGCTTTTGACACTTTAAAGAAATTATTAACTTCTGCTCCTGTCATTCAACCGCCAAATTGGAAGTTGCCATTTGAGATCATGTGTGACGCAAGCAACTATGCAGTGGGTGCTGTTTTGGGACAAAGGATTAACAAAGCCGTTCATGCCATCTACTATGCTTCTAGGACTTTGAATGAGGCTCAGATAAACTATTCCACAACTGAAAAAGAACTTTTATCTGTGGTTTTTGCTTTAGATAAATTTCGATCATATTTGCTTGGCACTAAAGTTATAGTTTATTCTGACCATGCTGCTCTCAGGTATTTGCTCACCAAGAAAGATTCTAAACCAAGGATTATTCGATGGATTCTGCTACTACAAGAATTCGACTTAGAGATCAAGGATAAGAAAGGTGCGGACAACTTAGTAGCGGATCACTTGAGTAGGTTATTGAGAGACGAAGAGGAGCTACCATTACATGATTCTTTCCCGGATGAGCAGTTACTTTTCATCTATGCTGAGATTCCCTGGTATGCAGATATAGTGAATTATTTGGTAAGTACATATTTTCCTAAAGAATTTTCTAAATCCCAAAAGGAAAAGTTAAAAAGTGATGCTAGACACTATGTTTGGGATGATCCATACTTATGGAAATTTTGTGCTGACCAGATAGTTAGACGATGTGTGCCTAACAGTGAATTTCAATCTATTCTTTCCTTTTGTCATTCTCATGCTTGTGGAGGACATTTTGGTCCAAAAAGAACTGCTAATAAAGTTTTGGAAAGTGGTTTTTATTGGCCATCGCTTTTTAAAGATTCATATCTATTTTGTAAAACATGTGTTAATTGCCAAAGGACGGGGAATATTTCTCAACGAAATCAAATGCCCCAAACTCCTATATTAGTTGTTGAAATTTTTGATGTTTGGGGTATAGATTTTATGGGACCTTTTCCTTCATCCTTTGGGAATTTATATATTCTTTTGGCTGTTGATTATGTCTCAAAATGGGTGGAAGCTAAAGCCACTAGGACTGACGACTCTAAAGTTGTTGCAGATTTTGTTAGGACTAACATATTTGTCAGGTTTGGAACACCACGAGCCATCATTAGTGATCGCGGAACCCACTTTTGCAACAGGGTGTTAGCGGCTTTGTTCAAGAAATACAATGTTCTGCACAAGGTTTCTACATCCTACCATCCGCAGAGTAATGGTCAAGCTGAGGTGTCTAACCGAGAGATCAAATCCATTTTGGAGAAGGTAGTCAACCCGAGCAGAAAGGATTGGAGTATGAGATTAGATGATGCACTTTGGGCCTATAGAACTGCGTACAAAACACCCATTGGGATGTCACCATATAGGATTGTGTTTGGAAAACCATGCCACTTACCTGTTGAATTGGAGCATAGGGCTTTTTGGGCAATCAAACAGTGTAACATGAGTTTGGAGGCAGCTGGAGTACACAGGAAGTTGCAGTTACAAGAGTTAGAAGAATTGAGGAATGAAGCCTATGAAAGTTCAAAGATTTACAAGGAAAAGACCAAAGCCTTTCATGATAAGCAGATTGTGCGAAAAACCTTTACTGTGGGACAAAAAGTTTTGCTATATCATTCTCGGCTTAAGTTATTCCCAGGTAAATTAAGATCTAGATGGGTTGGTCCTTTTGTTATCACTAATGTGTTTCCTCATGGTGCAGTTGAGATTCAAAGCCCGAGCACAAACAAGATCTTTAAGATGAATGGACATAGATTAAAGCCTTTCTATGAGGGGCATCAGGTGGAAAATATTGAGATGGTGAAGCTAGACGATCCGATCTATGAAAGCTGAGAAGAGAGGCATGACGTCGAGCCAAAAACATTAAACACAGGCAGCTGCTTGGGAGGCAACCCAAGATCTCAGATTTGATTTTTCTATCCCTTTATTTTTTATTTTTTATTTATTTTTATTGCATGTTTGCTAGTAGTATTTTCTTCTTTGCATGATTTTCTTACATTGGGGACAATGTAAGGTTTGAGTGTGGGGGGAGATTTAGGTTTTATTTTATGTAGAAATAAAAAATCCAATTTTGATGGGAAGTTGAAAAAAAAAAATTGAAAAAAAAAAAACTGAAAACTTGGGTTCCATGGTTCTATTTGCTTATGTGTTCGAAGGTTAAAGTCAAAGATTGAAAATTGATACTAAAATTCAGAATCTGTTGATGCTTAATTTATTAATGAATGATGACAACTAAGCCATGATCAATAGTAATTGATTTGAATTGAATTTGTGATACATGAGTACTTGAATATGAGATTCATGTTTATTTGGCTAAGTTATTTGTGGAGTTGTCTATGTGCACTAATTTCATGATTTAGAACTGTTTAACTTGCTAATGTTGTTGAAGAACCATGTGAAAAAAAATGATGAACGAAAAAAAAAAGAAATAAAAAAGGAAAAGGAAAAAAAAATTTGAAAATCTGCTTCAATGTCTATTGCGCGAAATAACTGGGTATCTAAGCCTCGGGAAGCATCGATATTCACGCTGAAAAGTGTGATGGATAAAAGCAGCTTGACTAGTCGACTTTTGTGGCCTTTGTTACTTGAATAAGTAAGCCCGTAGGGGTGTCTATACACCTAGCGCCCTAAGATCATCTGGTTTGGGAGTCGTTGGTGGAAAGTTCGCTAATGGGTAACTTTGAAAAGCCTAAGAAAATGAGACATTGCACATGTCAAAAGAAAAAAATATATACGAAAAAAAAGCATGAAAATACATTCATATGTGCTAAAAAAAAAGGAGGTTCTATGAAAAAAATTAAAAAGCAAGAAAAATTTGTTCTTGGTTGTGAGTTAGTGTGCACATTTTTTGCTTCATGGTAACTAAGTTGAGTAAGTATGATGATTTTGGGAAAGTTACTTATGTGGCTACAGTTTGATTTAATGAAATTCATTGGTGAAATGGTAAGGTTGGTAATTGTGAGTTGATTTATAAGGCGTTGATTAGATTTCTGCAAATTTAGTGTTGATAGTCATGATTTGTATCTTAAAACTTTTGAACTTGGTTGAATAGAATTTTTCTGGAAATCAAATTTTTTTTACACGAGGACGTGTAAAAAGATAAGTGTGGGGGAATTTGATGAGTATGAAAATGTTATATTTTTATTCCTTAATACTTAATCTTTTATATTTATTTTTGCCTAAATAACTCATTATTTTTATATTTTTTTTAGGTACAATTGATGGGCTCTATAATTTGAAAAAAAGTTGAAGACAAATTGAGTACTATTGGATTAAAGGAGCTAATATGTCACGTGGGTTTTCATTATTCACCAAAAATCCAACAACTAGTCAGGTGGTTTCCTCATGGGAATGAGCTAATATGTCACGTGGGCCATGGATATTATGTGGGATTACATGAGAAGGATTTAATATATTTTCTAATTTAATCCTATGATCAACCAACTGTGCAAAAATTGTACACGGAAATTAGCTTCCAGTTCACGGAATCAACTGGAGTTTACACGAAATTGAAGAATTCGAAGCGCAACAAGGATTTTAATCACAGCAAATTGTGGAGTTTAATTTCAATTTCAAATCTGATTTTGGATTCTAGAAGATTAATTTTAACAATTCTATTGTAATTAGGATTTCTTTTAGAATAAGATTTATTTTCAAATTGAATTCTATTTCTTTATGGAAATTAGTATAATTTGTAATTCTTTTAGGATTGGGATTTCTACTTCCTATAGGATTTAGGATTTTGTCTAGCACTATAAATAGAGGATGAAGGTTAAGGTTTTATTCATTCAATATTCAATATTCAACTATCCTCTATTGGAGTGAAGGCTCAAGAGCATGTCAGGCTAGATCTTTTCATTCAGTTCTAAAGGGAGGTGAATCCTTGTTACAAGTAATTAATTAATTGAGTATTATTATTTATTTCTTCTTGTGTGAAATTTCTTCTAATAATCCGTTTTCATTGATTGCATGTTAATTGATTTAATTAATTTAATATGGCCAATTGAGTTAATTTGATCATTATCATATGCTAGATTAAGATTGGTATTACGTGTAATTGATATCTCTCTTCATCACAAGTAGCAACTTGGTCATAATAATTGTGGACAAACTTTTGTTTATTGCTAAGATTATTAGAAAACAAGTTAAACAAAATCGAGCTTATGTGTTTGTTGCTTGGATTAGCCTAATTCTCTATTTCTTAATGCTTCTATCATATTAAATCTAGAGAGCTTATTCTAGGTTGTATGCTAGTTAGAATCTGGTGGAGAGCTTGTTTCATACAGTGATAATCTAAGGAGAATTTCGGATAGCAGAGCTTATTGTTATCTAGGGCTAATAATTTCATTGAAGGAAAAATAATAATTGCTTGATTAATTGATTGTTGTACTTGGTGAAACTGAACTGCAGAACTGAAGTTTTTACATATTTGGTTAATTTCATCATTAATTCTTATTCTCTTAGTTTAAAAATAATTTTCAAAAACCTTCCATCTTTATTTTTTTTGATAAAATAGTAGAATAATTATAAAACAACTTTACTCTCTGTGGGATCGATCCTTACTTGCTACTGTGCTAATTATTATAAATTGTGAAGTGAAAGTGAGGTTAATTTAGGAGTGTCAACGACAGCTCCCAAATTTTGGCGCCGTTGCCGGGGAGTAATTTGACGTTTTGTTTTTATTCTATTATTTGTTTTGTTCTTGTTTTATGACTCGATCTTCTCAGGCTACTATATTAGATTTTGATCCAGAGATTGAGAAAACTGCAAGGAGGCTAAAGAAGGAAAAACTTAAAGTTCAACAGTCTTCTGCAGATATAGACGAGGCTTCTGCATCATCACCAGGCCTCAACTTAGCTTTGGAATTATTATCCAACGAATCCGACAAAGAAGAAGAGATGGCGATTCCAAACAACAATAGAACTCTCAGGGAGTTGGCAACTCCTAATTTAAATCAACAACCTCTGTGCATTGAATATCCTAATTTAGATGCTGCATTTGAACTTAAATCTGGACTAATCCATTTACTGCCTACTTTTTCGTGGTCTTACAGGTGAGGACCCCTACAAACATCTGAAGGAATTTCATGTGGTGTGCTCTACTATGAAACCAAACGGAATCACCGAAGAGCAAATCAAGCTGAGAGCATTCCCATTCTCCCTAGCAGATTTGGCAAAGGATTGGTTGTACTACTTACCCTCAGGTTCAATACAGTCTTGGAATGACATGAAGCAGCTATTCTTGGAGAGATACTTTCCAGCCTCAAGAGTAGCCAACATAAGGAAGGAGATCTGTGGGATTAGACAATTCAGTGGGGAGACACTATACGAGTATTGGGAAAGATTCAAAAAGCCTTTGTTCCAGCTGTCCACCGCATCAAATAGATGAACAACACCTGATCCAGTATTTCTACGAAGGGTTGGTACCGATGGATAGAAGCATGATCGATGCAGCTAGCGGAGGAGCACTATTTGACAAGACCCCAGAGGCGGCAAGGAATTTAATTGCAAACATGGCAGCAAACTCGCAACAATATGGCACTAGAACAAATCATGCACCAGTAAGGGTAAGCGAGGTAAGCACTTGTGATTATGGCCAACAAATTTCTGAATTAACTGCTATGGTTAGACAATTAGCTACAGGTCAACTGCCAATTGCAAAGGTTTGTGGAATATGTCTACAACCAAATCACAATACAGATGAATGCCCAACATTACAAGATGACGAGGCTGTGCAACAAGCTAATGCAATGGGAAATTATCAGCCACCACCTCAGAAAAAGTATGATCCGTACTCAAACACATATAACCTAGGATGGAGGGATCATCCAAATCTGAGTTATGGGAGCAAGCAAGCGGCACCACCTGCATTTCCACCTAGGCAGCAGGGCTTCCAACCAGCCCAACCTCAATATCAACCGAAGCATGCAGTCCTTGCACCTACTGGAACATCATTGGAGGATATGTTCAAAGCATTCATGGGACAAACACAACAGTTCATGAATCAGACACAACAGTTTCAGCAAGAGACAAAAACTTCGGTTCAAGATTTGAGGAACCAAGTAGGACAACTGGCTACAACTGTGGGGATATTGGAATCTAGAGGCTCAGGAAAATTACCATCTCAAACAGTAGTCAACCCAAGGGAGAATGCAAGTGCTATAACTTTACGGAATGGAACACAGTTGGATACACCACCGACCCCCGTAGAGTTCGAGAAGGAAACAGCTAAGGAGGGAACAGAAAAATCCAAGGTACAACCTAAACCTCCTAATCAGCTTAAAAACATTCCTCTTCCCTTTCCTTCCAGAAATTCTAAAACTTTAAAGAATGATGAAAAAGAAAAAGAAATTTTGGAAACTTTTAGAAAAGTAGAAGTGAACATCCCTCTTCTTGATGCAATTAAACAAGTACCACGGTATGCTAAATTTTTAAAAGAATTATGCACTAATAAAAGAAAATTGCAAAATGATGAAAGAGTCACAGTTGGAGAAAATGTATCTGCTGTTCTTCAAAGAAAAATGCCTCCTAAATGTAAAGATCTAGGAATGTTCACAATCCCATGGAAAATAGGAAACACCAGATTTGAAAAAGCCATGCTAGATTTAGGAGCTTCAATTAATGTTATGCCTTTATCTGTTTATGCTTCCTTAAATCTGGGCCCTTTGAAAAATACTGGTGTGATTATCCAATTGGCAGATCGTACTAACACCTACCCCCGAGGGGTAATTGAAGATGTCTTAGTGCAGGTGAACGAACTAATCTTTCCTGCAGATTTTTACATTGTGGATATGGAAGATGATACATCACCAAATCCTTCCCACATCTTGTTAGGAAGACCCTTCCTGAAAACAGCGAGAACCATGATTGATGTGCATAATGGAACCTTAACTATGGAGTTTGATGGCGAGAAAATTCAGTTCAACATTTATGATGCCATGAGGTACCCTAGTGATATAGGACAGGTTTTTGCTATCGATGTGAGAGACTCCTTGGTACATAGAGCTTTTGAACAACTACATAGGGACAATCTGGAAATTGCAATCAACAACAGTTTGGACATGGACAGGGAAGAAGAGATTGCGCAAACCCAGGAATTGAAAGAGAATGTAGCTGCATTACATTCATTGCCAAAATTCTCAAATAAGTCAACGGTATATTCTATTCAATTTCCTGTTTCTCATCCAAAGTTATTACCTTCTGTTGTACAAGCCCCAACTCTAGAATTGAAACAATTACCTGCTCATTTGAAATATGCATATTTGGGGACTAATGACACTTTGCCTGTAATTATTGCTAGTAATCTAACCAAGGTGCAGGAAGAAAAATTGCTAAGAGTCCTAAGGGACCATGTTACAGTTTTTGGTTGGACAATAGCGGATATCAAGGGTATTAGTCCTGCCATGTGCATGCATCGGATATTGTTAGAGGATGGAGCTAAGCCTACAAGAGATGCACAAAGGAGATTGAATCCACCCATGATGGAGGTGGTGAAAAAAGAAGTGCTCAAACTGCTTGATGCCGGTATCATCTATCCCATCTCCGATAGTCAATGGGTGAGTCCAGTGCAGGTAGTCCCAAAGAAATCTGGAATCACCGTTATCAAAAACGATGATAATGAGTTGGTGCCCACACGAATGCAAACAGGGTGGAGAGTGTGTATAGATTATAGAAAATTGAATGCTGTAACAAGAAAAGATCACTTTCCTCTTCCTTTTATTGATCAAATGTTGGAGAGATTAGCTGGGCACACTTATTATTGTTTTCTAAATGGTTTTTCAGGATATAACCAGATTGTGATTGCACCCGAGGATCAAGAGAAGACCACATTCACATGTCCCTTTGGTACTTTTGCCTATCGACGGATGTCTTTTGGACTGTGTAATGCCCCAGGTACATTTCAACGATGCATGGTAAGCATTTTTTCAGATCTTTTAGAAGAATGCATCGAGGTTTTTATGGATGATTTCACAATTCATGGGTGATTCTTTGGATGCATGCTTAGATAATTTAAATCGTGTTCTAGATAGATGCATGGAAACTAATCTTGTTTTAAATTGGGGAAAATGTCATTTCATGGTAGAACAGGGAATAGTACTTGGTCATGTTGTGTCATCTAAAGGTCTTGAAGTTGATAAAGCTAAGATAGATGTTATATCTGCTTTGCCTTACCCCGTCAGCGTCCTGGAGATTCGCTCTTTTCTTGGTCATGCTGGATTTTATCGAAGATTTATCAATGACTTCTCGAAGATGGCATTACCCTTATGTAAGTTGCTGCAAAAAGATGTGGACTTTCAGTTTGATGATGAATGCAAGGAGGCTTTTGACACTTTAAAGAAATTATTAACTTCTGCTCCTGTCATTCAACCGCCAAATTGGAAGTTGCCATTTGAGATCATGTGTGACGCAAGCAACTATGCAGTGGGTGCTGTTTTGGGACAAAGGATTAACAAAGCCGTTCATGCCATCTACTATGCTTCTAGGACTTTGAATGAGGCTCAGATAAACTATTCCACAACTGAAAAAGAACTTTTATCTGTGGTTTTTGCTTTAGATAAATTTCGATCATATTTGCTTGGCACTAAAGTTATAGTTTATTCTGACCATGCTGCTCTCAGGTATTTGCTCACCAAGAAAGATTCTAAACCAAGGATTATTCGATGGATTCTGCTACTACAAGAATTCGACTTAGAGATCAAGGATAAGAAAGGTGCGGACAACTTAGTAGCGGATCACTTGAGTAGGTTATTGAGAGACGAAGAGGAGCTACCATTACATGATTCTTTCCCGGATGAGCAGTTACTTTTCATCCATGCTGAGATTCCCTGGTATGCAGATATAGTGAATTATTTGGTAAGTGCATATTTTCCTAAAGATTTTTCTAAATCCCAAAAGGAAAAGTTAAAAAGTGATGCTAGACACTATGTTTGGGATGATCCATACGGGTAGAAATGATGGCAACCCACGGTTTGTCACGGCCAAGCAGTTCAAGGAGTTGGGACCACCAGATTTCTGGGAAAATCCCGATCCGATTAAGGCGGAAACATGGGTCAAGCAAATTACCAAGATATTCGATGTCTTAGGATGCACGGAGGAACAAAAGGTTCCATTCGCCACCTTTATGTTCCGTGGTGAGACAGATTACTGGTGGGAATCTGTGAAGCGTACCCAGCCAGCCGCACTTAACATGTTTTGGTAAAGATTTCAGAAACTGTTCAATGACAAGTACTTTCCAGAAAGTATTCATCATATGAAGGAGGTAGAGTTTATTAGACTGGAACTGAACAACATGACGGTGTCTCAGTACGAGGCGAAGTTCGCGAAGTTATCCAGGTTTGTACCTAATTTAGTAGAAAATGAGGAACGTATGACGCAAAAGTTTCTGAGATGTCTAAAACCCGAGATTCGTCAATACCTTATCTCTCATAAATTATCTCTGTATTCAGATGCTGTCAACATGGCTCAATTATTAGAGCGAGATAATGAGTATACTCAACCGAGGGACCACAACTAGGGTCATACCGGTGACAGCAGTCATCAGAGTGATGATAACCAGCGAGGAGGGAAAAATATGGACAAAGGCGATAACCATTCAGGTGGTAATCGTGGCCATGATAATAGGAGAGGAGAGTCAAGTGGAAATTTTAGAAGAGGAAATTCAACAATGACGGGAAGACATCAGCAGCAGCACCATCACCAACAACAAATTCTAGGGGAGGAGAACGACCGCCAGTTAGATGTTACAAATGCGAGAAAGTGGGACATATCAGCCCAAACTGTCCACAACAATCCAAGGTATGTTATAACTGTGGAAAAGAAGGTCATATAGCTCGAGATTGTTCTGTAGCAAAACCAAGTTCAGCGGGGATGGTGACTCCAAGGGCAGTCCTGGATAAGTTGAAATCAGCGGTTCCTGGAAGAGCGTTTGTTGTGACTGGTCAATACGTGAGGAACCCGAATGAGGGGATCACGGGTAAGCTAATCTTAAATTCTTGCGAACTTTATACCTTACTAGATACTGGTTCTTCCCATTTTTTATCTCTTTTGTGCTCAATATTTAAACTTGACTCCGGAGAAATTTGACTTTGATTTATCTGTTGAAACTCCGTTGGGTGAAACCTTCGTTACATCTACAGTTTATAAATCTTTCTTGATCCAAGTTGGCACTATCACATTACCTGTTGATCTTATCTCTTTAAAGATACACTTGCTTTTGATGTGATTTTAGGAATTGATTGGTTAACCACTCATCATGCTAAAATTGAATATTTTCGTAAGGTTGTTAGTTTTCATATTCCTAACCAACCTGTCATACGAATTCAAATAAATAAACCAGTAAAATCAGTCACTGTCATATCAAGCCACAAAGCTATTCGTTTATTAAAAAACGGATGCCAAGCTTTCTTAGCCCATGTTATGGATTTTAATAAAGACAAGTTAGATTTGGATAATATTTTTGTTGTTAGAGAATTTCCTGATGTATTTGCTGAAGATCTTCCCGGTCTACCCCCAGAATGTGATGTTGAATTCTTTATTGACCTTGAACCGAGTACAATACCCATTTCTAAAACCCCATATTGAATGACTCCTATTGAACTTCAGGAGTTAAAAGTCCAACTACATGAGTTATTAGACAACGTTTTCATTCGTCCTAGTACATCTCCTTGGAGTGCTCCTGTTTTATTCATAACGAAGAATGACGAGAGTATGCGACTTTGTTTTGACTACCGAGAATCGAAACATGTCACCATCAAGAATAGGTATTCGCTACCTCGCATTGATGGACCTATTTGACCAGTTACAAGGAGCACAATTCTTTTCAAAGATTGATCTTCGTTCTGGATATCATCAGCTGAAGATTAAAACCGAGGATATTCCAAAGACTTCCTTCAGAACTCGGTACGAGCATTATGAATTCTTAGTCATGTCTTTTGAATTGACTAATGCTCCTGCTGCTTTCATGGATATGATGAACTGAGTATTCAAGGAATATTTGTATCAGTTTGTTGTTGTCTTTATTGATGACATCCTCATCTATTCCAAAAGCTGTGAAGATCATGACCACCATTTGAAGCTGATACTTGAAAGGCTTCGTGAAAACAAGCTTTATGCCAAGCTAAAAAAATGTGAGTTCTGGCTTAAGGAAGTAGCATTCCTTGGGTATGTGGTGTCAAAACATGGAGTATCTGTTGACCTGGCGAAGAATGAAGCAATACAAAGTTGGGAGCAAAAGAAGTCGGTGACCGAAGTACGCAACTTTCTGGGCTTAGCTGGTTATTATCGGAGATTCGTGGAAGGATTTTCTCGAATCGCTACTCCGTTAACTCACCTAACTCGGAAAGATACAAAATTCGTATGGAGCGAGGAATGCGAGAAAAGTTTCCAAGAGCTCAAGATGAGACTCATTTCGGCACCTGTTCTGGCAACACCATCTGAGTCGGATGGATTTGTTATCTACAACGATACTTCAGGAAAGGGTTAGGATGTGTTGTCATGCAACATGGGAAAGTCATAGCCTATAACTCGCGACAACTCAAAGAATATGAGAGGAATTATCCTACTCATGACCTAGAGTTGGCAGCAGTCGTATTCGCGTTGAAACTTTGGAGACACTACTTGTATGGGGAGAAAGTGGAGATTTATACGGACCATAAAAGCCTCAAATATTTCTTCACCCAAAAAGAACTCAATATACGGGAACGACGTTGGCTTGAGTTGTTGAAAGATTACGACCACACTATTCAATATCATCCTAGAAAAGCGAACGTAGTAGCTGACGCATTGATTAGAAGATCATAAGCGAGTACGAGTGCAATATTGTCAACACAAAGGCCCATTTTGTATGACTTGCAAAGGATGGAGATAGAATTAAAGACTCCAGGGACCCACATGATGATGGCGAATATACGAGTAGAACCGACTTTAATCGATAAAGTTAAAGCTGCTCAAGCTACGGACCTGGGGCTGATGCGTATGAAGAAGAAAGTGCAAGAAGGAGCTATTCCAGAAGCAAGAATCGATGAAGAAGGAATACTTCAAGTCAACTCTAGACTTTGCATTCCTAACGATTCTGACTTGAAGCATAGAATCATGATGGAGGCACACAACACCCTATTTGCAATCCATCCTGGGAGTACCAAAATGTATCATGATATTCGACATACATTTTGGTGGAACAATATGAAGAGAGAGATCGCAGAGTTTATCTAAAGGTGTTTAACTTGTCAAAGTGTAAAGGAGGAGCATCAAGTGCCAAAAAGTCCATTAAAACCACTTGAGATTCTGGAATGGAAGTGGGAACACATTACCATGGATTTCGTTACGGGTCTTCCCAATGTTTTTCAAGGTATATATGCGATTTGGGTTATTGTTGATAGATTAACCAAGTCTGCTCATTTCTTGCCTATACGTGAGACTTATTCTCTTGAACGTCTTGCTCGTTTGTACTTGAATGAGATTGTGAGATTGCATGGCATGCCAGTATGCATAGTTTTGGATCGTGACCCAAGATTTACTTCATGATTTTGGGTTAGCTTGCAGAAAGCTATGGGCACGGATTTACGATTCAGTTTGGCATGCCATCCTCAAACGGACGGACAATCAGAGAGGACTATTCAAACTCTTGAAGATCTATTAAGACTATATGTCCTATACTTCAAAGGGAGTTAGGATAAGTATTTACCATTGGTAGAATTCTCCTACAACAACAGTTATCAAGCATGTATAGGCATGGCTCCATTTGAGGCGTTGTATCGACGAAAGTGTCGTTCTCCAGTATGCTCGGATGAGGTGGGTGAAGCAACTTTGTTGGGACCGTAATTGGTACGCATGACTACAGAAAAAAACCAAATTATTCGACAATGTATTCAAACCTCATAGGATCGACAAAAGAGTTATGCTGATCTTCATCGAAAGGACGTGGAATTTAATATTGGGGATCATGTATTGTTACGTGTTGCTCCATGGAAGGGAGTTAGAAGATTTGGAAAGAGAGGAAAGCTCAATCTAAGATTTGTTGGTCCATTTGAGAATCTTGACCGAATAGGAAATGTGGCCTATAAACTCATATTACCTCCGAACATGTCTCGTGTTCATAATGTTTTTCACATATCTATGCTTCGTAAATATGTGAAAGACCCGAACCACATTATTGAGTTAGAACCAGACGAGATAATCGAAGATTTAACGTACGAGGAGGTACCTGTTAAGATCTTGGATATGAAAGAGCATGTCCTACGCACCAAGGCTATACCACAAGTTAAGGTTTTATGCAGGAACCATGCTATTGAAGAAATGACCTGGGAGTTGGAATCAAAAATGAAAGCGAGGTACCCTCACCTGTTCGAAACACCAGGTACGTACGTCAATTTCGACGATGAAATTTTATAAGGAGGGGAGGTTGTAAGACCCCAACTTATTATAAATAAAATTGAATTTTCTCTATTCATTATTCTAAATTAATAAGGTGTTAATTTGATATAATACTTTGGTTATGGGTGAAATATGCAAATTTTGAAAAATAAGCAAATGGTTATAAAATATTCATTATTGTCGGGGAATATTCATACGACGACGCAACTATTTGTGGGTCCCATAACAAAAAATAGTTGGATGAAGGAAAACGACAAAGTATGAGTTTTTATAAATAACGGCGTAATTGTTACCGTTAACACTGTTGGAATACTTGGTGGTTAAAATACAGTAATACGCGTGGTTGCACAGTAGCACACGGTATTGCACAGTATTGTTGAATTATTGATTCGTACGTAAGAAGACACTACTCAATAATTGTTACAGTAGTTACTGTTCAATATTTTATTTTATTGATTTAATAATTGTTGCGTTGATATTTTATATTATTGTTGTTTCAATAATTGTCGTTGCACAGTATTTTTCATTATTAGATCAATAATTCATATTATTTAAATAATATTATTAGATAGCATTATTGACAATGTCTAGAAAGTTCTGTAAAGGAGAGGTTTGGTGTGACGCCCCCAAAACAGGTATACATCACCCATCTTGAGTCGCCAAATACATGGTACAAAATTCAAATACAACTTAATAATACAGCTGTAGTGTAAACAATACGACAAAACATAAACTGAGAGTTTTAGTAAGAATATTGTCATCTAGACAATATCCACACTCAAAGGAGTCCTCATTACATTTATTGTCACACTATTTAACAGAATAGTGAGGACTACTAATGCTATCATCTAAGACCATCACTCTGTTCCCTGACTAGCCCCCAGCTACATTCTCATTTCCTGAAGAGAATAGTGAAAGAAAGGGTGAGCTCAACTAGCCCAGTAAGAAATATTATAACTAAGATAATACAGGATAAATTACCATTAGCCTTCAACAATGTTAAACTGATAAAATACAATAGACATCAAGTTTAACTGCAGCGGAACAAGCAATCCATTAGAAGAGTCAAGTAGGGAATAAAATCTACTATCTTCTATGATTTAAAAAGTTTTTTTTATCACTTTTATCGCTGGGACTCAACTTAATAAATAATCCAAATCATTAATTATCCCTGCACTACAGTCCAATGATATTATTTAGTATCACGACCACGAATTATCCATGCACTACGGGCCAAAGATAATTGTGTTTTCATCAACGGTCCTGATCATGCCATAAAATAATTCATCTTTGCTCCCTTGGCCGAAGAGAATCCATAGCCATAATCATACGAAAAACTGTCCATCAATGCACTACGGGCCAATGAGGACTTTTTCCACATCATTTGTAACATTACGGTCATGATTATACCGAATAATCCCTTGTCATAATCATACCAAGTCCATCTATGCACTACAGGCCACAGATGACTTTCAACAAAATATAAACATGAGGGTGATGACAATGATATAAGAATTCAATAAAAACAAGTTCAAGAATTAAATTATCCAGGAACTAATAACGTCCAAATTGTCAACATGATACTTCTTTGCAGAGTAAAATTCAAGAATGCTCAGAAGAATATTTCCATGAAAAGATACTGGATGAAGCGTAAATATCAAGGATATTCCACTAATTTCATGGAGTTTAGAAGTCAAAATTTAACCAATTGAGTATAATAAAGAATGGAATAACAAAAGAAATCACCATGCATGCGGTACTTCGCATAGACAGGTTATTCTAACAGAATAATAAATAACGGAACCAGGTCAGGCGTAATACGCACCGACAGGATATTCCAACAGAATAATAAAGAATGGAATAACAACAGAAATCACCATGCATGCGGTACTTCGCATAGACAGGTTATTCCAACAGAATAATAAATAACGGAACCAGGTCAGGCAAAATTCGTACCGACAGGATGTTCCAACAGAATAATAAAGAATGGAATAACAACAGAAATCACCATGCATGTGGTACTTCACATAGACAGGTTATTCCAACAGAATAATAAATAACGGAACCAGGTCCGAAGAAATTCACACTGACATGATGTTCCAACAGAATAATAAAGAATGGAATAACAACAGAAATCACCATGCATTCGGTACTTCGCATAGACAGGTTATTCCAATAGAATAATAAATAATGGAACCAGGTCTGGCGTAAAACGCACAGACAGAATATTCCAACAGAATAATAAAGACGAAACCAGGTCCGGCGTAAACGCACAAACAGGATATTCTAACAGAATAATAAAGAATAGAATAACAGAAGAATTTCACCAAGTATAAGGTAGACCACGTATACAGGTTATTCCAACAGAATAATAAATAATGGAATAACAGAAGTTCTCTTCATGAATACGAAAGAAATAATACCCCTTACGAATACAACAAATAATATCCCTTAACTTATAAAGAAGAGTACTCGGACGGTAGGGCAAGAATATACTTGAAGAAACTTCCACTACGCTCAAAGCTTTCTTAAACGCTAAAGAAATACACTCAAGATTATTGAAGAAGAATTCTCTCTACAGTTTCTCTCTCTTAGAGTTTCAGTGAATTCATAAGAAATAATGAAGGAATGAGCTTCTATTTATAGAAGAATGAACTGAATAGTAACCAATCCATGAACGATCCAGATTGATTTATTTTTAAACGGACGGTCTAGATTGGTTTACAATTAAAATATAATATATTCTATTTATAATTTAATAAAACGAATAACTTTATAAAAGTATTCTGTTTATATAAAAAGATTTTACTATGCAAAAAACTATGCATAATAGAATATAATATATTCTATTTATAGAATAACTTTATAAAAGTATTCTGTTTTATATAAAAAACATTTCTGTTTTATTACATTAATAATAATAATAAAACAAAACTTATATATATATATATATATATATATATATATATATATATATATATATATATATATATATAACAATCAACAATAATTGAATCAAATAATGTGAGATACTATGCAACAACTACTGTAGCAACAATTGAACAAAACTGAGTGACTTCTCACGTAAGCATCAATAATCAATACCGTGTGCTACTATGCAACCACACGTATTACTGTACTTTAACTACCGAGTAGTTCAACAGTATTAACGGTAAAACTTCTGCCGTTATTTTCATAAAAATATTTTTGTCGTTTTCTCAATCCGACAATAATTCCGTTGTGGGGTCCACCAATGATTGTGCCATCGTACGAATATTCTCCAACACAAAGAATATTCCCCGACCAATCGAATATAATATAACAACTTGCATACTTTGCAAAATTTATAAATATTACCCACAACTATTATATTAAATCCACACCATAATATTCAAAAAAAATTTCGAGAAATTTAACTCTTTATTCGTAAAATTTGAGATTTTACATTTGGTCACCTAATTGCGCGCCAGTAAGGAGAAATTCTTATGGGAAAGCCCCCTCTTTCCTGGGAATGGTCTGGTTGTCATAATTGTGATTCTGTAATATTATTTGTGAATAATTAATTATTGATTTATATGATAAGAAAATATTTATTTGATGTGGATATAAATGATGGATTTATTTATTTATGTGGTTGTAAATGAATGAATTAATGCTGAGGTGCTTTATCAGTATTTTGTCGGAGTGGAGGTATTAAAAATCACCCGTTTGTGGATTTCAGATATTTTTTGTTTGGAATTTGGAAAAACTCAAAGCTACAAAGTTGTAGAGAATTCGATTTCGTGTAGAATGGACATAAAATTCATATTTTTCTGATAAACGGACTATTTTCTATGAATTATTGAAAGTTTTAGAAAATAAAATAATTTTTATTAAATTATGGGTGGGATCCACTTGTGTTATAAACATGTGGGCTGCTGGGATTTTTGCAAGAATGGCATGCTTGGCTTTTTCAAATGGTGGGTGGCATAGAAAATTAAAAAGAAATAATATTATTTTATTATTTTAGTCTCCAATGACGTTCTAGCATTTTCCTATAAATAGACGCTTAAGTTAGAATAGAAAATCACACTAGAAATAAGTTTTCTTTCTCTCTAGATTATCGAGCGTATTTTTGTGAGTATTTTGATACTTTGAGAGTTGATGTTCGGTACAAGTTTTCTTCGGCTTTATATCCGATATTCCGATCAGAAGTACTGTTATTTTGAGGTAAGGGATGTTATTTTTTTTGTAATGATGTTATTCTTTCAATATCATTATACCGAAATATGGGTATAGATTTTATTGTGGAATTTCTACCTTTTTATGTCGGGGTTACTATTCATATATACGACACTATTCACGTATACGGCACTATTCACGAATACGACACTATTCACCGAAAAATGAAAATTTTTCTTTTTATCCAAGATGTCTATTATGGTTAATATCTTTGATTGTTTCCATGTTTTGATCTTTATTTTTGAATTCTGCTTCACAATTGGTTATTATGAAGTATTATTGATCTTGGATAAACTGTTATACGAATCCCTAATATTTGTCCTTCTGTCTCACTGGATTCGTTTTCTTTAAAATATTTTTCATCATCCTCAGTCTTAAATGATGATATTATTGAATATCTTTGGCCTGTAGTACAAAGATGAATGATTAATTGATGAATATCTTTGGCCCGTAGTGCAAAGATGAACAGGTGTTGAGATGAACATGACCAACTGGTGATATAAATGAATATCTTTGGCCTGTAGTGCAAAGATGAATATTTGATTAAAGATGTATATTGATTGATGTTACAGGGATAAAATATTGATGATGAACTTTTAAATCTTAGAAGATAGTAGAACTCATTCTCTACTTGACTCTTCTAATGGATTGCTGTTTCCGCTGCAGAATATTGATCTAAAACTTGTTGTCTATTATATTCTATCAAATTTTTTCCTGTTGAAGACTAATGATAATTTTTTGTATATTATCTTAGTCATAATATTCTTTACTGGGCTAGTTGAGCTCACCATATTCCTTTTTGTTCCATTTTTTCTTCTCAGGAGGTGAGAACATAGCAGGATCTAGTCAGGGTATGGAGTGATGGTTCTAGAAAGATATTTTAGCAGTCCTCATTATTTCTGTAAAATAGTGTATGAATAATTGTAATGAGGACTTATTTGAGTGTTGATATTGTCTAGAAGACAATATTTGTATTTAAACTCACAGTATGTGTTGACGTATAATTTACACGACATTTGTATTATTGAAGTTGTAGTTTGCTTTCTGTACCATGTATTTAGGCGACTCAGAATGGGTGTTGAATACCTATTTTGGGGGCGTCACAGTTGGTATCAAAGCTTAGGAATATGATATCTGGCGGAGATCGGGGAATAAAACTAGGAGGGGAGAGATGAGTAAATCCTTCGCTAGTGTGTCCTATCCAAACTTATTTGTTCGTCGGTCATAATATAGGGATATTATGTGATATGTTAATTTATTTAATTAACCCTTGTTTTATGGCAGTATTTAAGAATGGTTACTGAGAACATTAACAATGGAGTGTTTGCGACTCTGGAACAACCTTTAGTCACAAACCTGGAGAACGTGCAACAGGAAGGAAATATTCCTCATGTAAACAACACTACCGAGCAAACGATGAATGATGGAATGTTTAGGATCTTTTTGCAGTTCATGCAAAATCAGACGAGGGAGACTCGTGTACAAAATACGGGTGGAAATGATGGCAACGCGCGGTTTATAACGGCCAAGTAGTTTAAGGAGTTGGGACCACCAAATTTCTGGGGAAAGCCCGATCCAATTAAAGCGAAAACTATGGTTCAAGCAAATTACCAAGATATTTGATGTCTTGGGTTACACGGAGGAACAAAAGGTTCCATTCGCCACTTTTATGTTCCGTGGTGAGGCAGATTATTAGTGGAAATTTGTGAAGCGTACCCAGCCAGCCGCACTTAACATGTCATGGGAAAGATTTCAGAAACTGTTCAATGACAAGTACTTTCCAGAAAGTATTCATCATATGAAGGAGGTAGAGTTTATTAGACTGGAACAGAACAACATGACGGTGTCTCAGAACGAGGCGAAGTTCGCGGAGTTATCCAGGTTTGCACCTCATTTAGTAGAAAATGAGGAACGTATGACGCGGATATTTCTGAGATGTCTAAAACCCGAGATTCGTCAATACCTTATCTCTCATAAATTTTTTCTGTATTCAGATGTTGTCAACAGAGCTCAATTATTAGAGCGAGATAATGAGTATACTCAACCGAGGGACCACAACCAGGGTCATACCAGTGACAGCAGTCATCAGAGTGATGATAACCAACGAGGAGGGAAAAATACGGACAAAGACGGTAACCACTCAGGTGGTAATCATGGCCATGATAATAGGAGAGGTGAAGTCCAGTGGAAATTTTAGAAAGAGGAGTTTCAACAATGACGTGAAGACATCAGCAGCAGCAGCAGCACCAACAACAAATTCTAGGGGAGGAGAACGACCGCCAGTTAGATGTTACAAATGCGGGAAAAAGAGACATATCAACCCAAACTTCCCACAACAATCCAAGGTATATTATAACTGTGGAAAGGAAGGTCATATAGCTCGGGATTGTTGTGTAAGAAAACCAAGTTCAGCGGGGATGGTGACTCCAAGGGCTGTCCTGGATAAGTCTAAATCAGCGATTTCTGAAAGAGCGTTTGTTGTGACTGGCCAAAACGTGAGGAACTCGAATGAGGTGCTCATGGGTAAGCTAATCTTGAATTCTTGCGAAGTTTATTCCTTACTAGATACCGATTCTACCCATTCTTTTATCTCTCCTGCTTGTGCTCAACGTTTAAACTTGACTCCGGAGAAATTAGACTTTGATTTATTTGTTGAAACTCCGTTGGTTGAAACCTTCATTACATCTATAGTTTATAAATCTTGCTTGATCTAAGTTGACACTATCACATTACCTATTGATCTTATCTCTTTAAAGATATTTGCTTTTGATGTGATTTTAGGAATTGATTGGTTAACCACTCATCATGCCAAAATTTATTATTTTCGTAAGGTTTTTAGTTTTCATATTCCTAACCAACCTGTCATACAAATTCAAACAACTAAACCACTAAAATTAGTCACTGTCATATCAAGCCACAAAGCTATTTGTTTATTGAAAAATGGATGCCATGCTTTCTTAGCCCATGTTATGGATTTGAATAAAGACAAGTCAGATTTGGATAATATTTCTTAGCCCATGTTATGGTTTTACAATTCCTGTAAAAAATGCCGCAAAAAAGTAAAACCTGACAGCGAAAAATATTGGTGTGATAAATGTTTTGACCATGTTAATTCTGTTACACCGAGGTATTGTGATATAATATTTTGTTATACGTTATATCTACTTTATGTTCATACTTTGTTCACTCTGTTAATATTATCTAGCTTTTTAAATGTAACTTTTAATTGTAGATTTAAAGTTCAAGTTAAAGTATTGGATGATACGTCCAGTGCATCTTTTGTTCTATTTGATCGTGAAGCCCAACACGTCATAGAAAAGTCAGCTTATGAATTGAGGGAACAATTGATTAAGGTAAAATTAAAATATAAAAACACATTATATATTTAAAATATACAGTTTTAACCTTGTGTACATAACTATTGTTAATTCTAGTATATACTAAAACACAGTACATAATACCATAACTTGACACACATCATTTCCACAATTCAACATGTGTCCTATCTAATTAATGTTCCTTAAGACTCTTAACAACACTGTGCAACTAACCTAACAAATGAGGATGAAAATAAATTCTAATTCATTCTCCTAAATTTTAGATTTATAATCCCCTAAATCACTACAATTCTAAACTGTTTTGATAATATCAACTATTTTGATATTATCCTTTGTAATTTAAATATTATTTAATAATATCACTACTTTATGCTATTAATTAATTTTTTGGAGTTATAATCTTCTAAATCACTACAAATCTAAACAGTTAATAGCATAATTTCATTCTCTTAATTTTTTAGATTTATAATCCCCTAAATCACTAAAAATCTAAACTGTTTGATAATATCAACTATTTTGATATTATTCTTTGTAATTTAATTATTATTTAATAAAATCACTACTTTATCTTAACACTACTCCCTACAATTATATTCATCTATTTTTCTGGGTAAAATTTGATCATCGCATAACAATCTACCATGTTCTTATTATATTTTAATTTATTAATTATACGTACACATTTATTATTAAAAAATTGAATAATCTCGCCACAACGCAGGGTTTGTATCTAGTTTTATGTTGAAATAGCTGTTAAACCCGTGTAAGACACATATTTGGTAATTTTGTATTGTTATATATTTTTATCTAATAAAACAAACACATAATATAATTTAATTTATAAAAAAAATTAGCGTCACCAATACATAGTATGTTAGATATTTACTCTTTATTTATGAAGAAATAGAATGTCTTATTTGAGTTTTATGATAATTAGTAATTGATAATGTTTAGTATGACTATATGAATTGTGGGACTATTAATCAAAAAATTTAGTATAATTTTATAAAAAAATAATTTAATGCGCCTTTATGGATTGTGGGATCTATAAAAAATTTTAATAGTTTTATTTCTAATGTAACCATCCTTTGTTCATGGAGAAAGAGAATGTTATTGTTTAATTGCATCTTAATTCATCTTAACAGTTCACCTTTTAATACATTTTAAAAACTCACATCTTTGTATTAAAAGGTCATCAACATATATGAGTCTAAACTATTCAAAGAATCTCTTAATACAAATATGTGGGCTCTTAAAATATATTAAAAGATGAATTGTTAAAATACATTAAGATGTAATCAAACATCGTTGCATACCCGTTCAAGATGCATACAAATTTAACCCATAACATGTATATATAGTGATAAATTATATAATTAATAATTAAAATATTTCCATTTTAAACTAAACAATTACTACAAAATGAAGATGCGACAATTTGGCATTTAGAAATGGCGTTATAATTCAAGTTAGGTACATGTGAAGGAAAGATATTATTTAATTGTGCGTCGTTTTTACGTAAGACTCGGTCTTTCTTGAGAACGATTTTGTTATGAATATTGTGGGTCTTTAATAATTGTGAATAATTGTTAAAAGATTTAAAATACGTAAATAATTGATGAATAAAAAAGTGTTGATTAAAGATAAGTGTAATAAGTGATAGGTGGTAGATATTTATTCAAAAAATTTTATATATAAATAGAGGAGTTTAGCATGAGGCGTTTGCTGTAAGTTTGACTTATTTTATCATGAGACTTACAACATTATTTTTTAGGACCCACAAGGCCACAATTATCTTCATCAACAATAATATTAATTAAAATATATTATACAAGAACTTTGATACATCTCTGACCATGTCTCACCACCCTTATTTCAACCCATTTATCTTAGTTATAAGGTAGGGTAGGGGTGGGAAAAATTATTTGATTTATTATAATATGTTATTATATAAAGTTATTCATTTTATTATAATATATTATATTATATATAAAGTTATTTATTTTATTATATTATATATAAATGCGACGCCCCCAAAATAGGTTCACACGACCCATTTTGAGTAGCCAGATATCATACTAAAAAAAATCAAATGCAAACTTCATTTATACAGCTGTTGAACTGTCGTGCAGAATACAACCACAGTTAAACTGTGAGTTTTAATACAAATGTATGTAACTCTCATGGTGCATCGAACACAACCTTACAAAGGTACTTTACATAAAAGTACAGTCAAAAACTGTTTTAGAAATTAAAATCTTTGGGAAGTGCTCAAGGAAACCTTCGTACATGGGAGGCCATGCGTCTAGGTTATGATAGATATCATATGTTCACAGAATTATCCTTGGTTGACCCAATAGACCCCAAAGAAAAAGGAGAAGATTACTATCATATTATTTCCAACGGTGAGTCTTCTCTTGACATATAATTAACTCCACTGTTTGCAATTGAAAATTATATTTCAACCAAACTTCAAGATCATATAGGCAGTGCTCGTAGATATACTTAGAAAGTGGATGTGCACAACCCTATCTTATGATAACACGAGATTGTATCATTAGACATCTTGTATGATAGTGACAAAACACCTCTTCCAAAGTTGGGTTCACCTCACCCTATTCGGTTCACCAAAATTAAATATCAAATGACGTATACAATACGACACACTTATCTAACGTTCTCGATAAAATTATTTTCATACTATTTAGGGAGAACCTCAACAACTATAGACCACCGTTATATTCTCCTGTTATCCCCGCTCGACCCAGCTACACTCTTATTACCTGAAAGGAATTGTGAAACAAAAAAAGTGAGCACAACTAGCCCAGTAAAGAATATCATACTAAAGATAATTGACATCATCAATAACCTTCATCAGTAATAAATCAGAGATTTAGAACATATGGTAGATGATAAAATTTTTCAACCATAGTTGCAGCGGAACGAGCAATCCATTAGAAAAGTCAAATAGACCATAATGTCTATTATATTCTCTATGTTAAAAGTCCACCAACAATATTTTATCCCTGTAACATCAATCAACTGTTCTTGACCATAATTATATGAATAACTCATAATTATATTTGTGGTTCCAAATTCCTTTTCTCATCTAGGACGAAGATACTCATCAATCAATAGTTCATCTTTGCACGTAAGCCAAAGATATACAACTGTAAAACCAATAATCAACCGTCCATCTTTGCACGTAAGCCAAAGATATACAACTATAAAACCAATAATCAGCAGTCCATCTTTGCACGTAAGCCAAAGATATACAACTGTAAAACCAATAATCAACAGTCCATCTTTCCACGTAAGCCAAAGATGACTTTCATCATAATATAAGCATGAGGATGATGACAATGATATAAGCATTAATTAAACAAAATCAAAGATAAATATTAAAGACTTTAAATTTATCCAGAGTTTAAAAATATCCAAATTGACAACATGATACTGCTTTGTGGAGTAAAATTCAAGAATAATATTCATATACCAAAAATAATTTGGACATAAAAGAAATATATTTTTCGGATAGATAGTACCCCGCAATAGTACCCTATGAATAGTACTTCAGGAATAATACCTCGTGAATAGTACCCCGATATGAAAAGTACCCCAAATACCCGAGTGAATAATATTCTGGTGAATAGTAATTTGGATGAATAGTAACCCGTGAATAGTACTCCGACACGACAAAATGCCCCGAATATCCGAGTGAATAACACCAGAGTGAATAGTAACCGGGTAAATAGTAACTCGTGAATAGTAACTCGTAAAAAAAATACCAAAGAAAATGATATTCCATAACGAGAATGATATCTCATACGAGTATAATAGAATATACTGAAACTGCAAATGGATTTTCGCCCACCATGCGGTAATCCACATACACAGATCATTTCCATAATTTAATAAGGAATGAATACAAATGATCATTCACCATGCATGCGGTAATCCACATAGACAGGTTATTCCAACAGAATAATAAAGAATGAAATAATAGAAGAATTTACCATGCATGCGATAGACCGCACAGACAGGTTATTCCCAACAAAATAATAAAGAATGGAACCAGGTCATGCGTAATCCGCACAGAGAGGATACTCCAACAAAATAATAAAGAATGGAACCAGGTCATGCGTAATTTGCACAGACAGGATATTTCAACAGAGTAATAAAGAATGGAACCAGGTCATGCGTAATCCGCACAGATAGGATATTACAACAGAATAATAAAGAATGGAATAACAACAGAATTCACCAGGCATGCGATAGACCTCACAGACAGGTTATTCCAATAGAATAATAAAGAATGAAATAACAGAAGAATTTCACCATGTATGCGGTACTTTGCATAGACTGGTTATTCCAACATAATAATAAAGAATGAAATAACAACCCTTACGAGTATTGAAAAAAAATAACTCTCTTCATGAATACGAAAGAATAATACCCCTTAATATAATAATAATATCCCTTACCTCAGAAGAAGACTGGAAACTGGAATAGTGAAGTAGCAGACTTCGCTTCTTCTTTCTCTCTATAGCTTCTCTCTCTATAATTTCTCTATAATAATTGCTCTTGTGAGACTTAGTGAATTGGTGAAAAATAATGAAGAAATGAGCTTCTATTTATAAGAAAATATAGTTTACATAATTACACATTTTGGGGCACGAAATATTACAGTATAATACCCTTATCTTTTCTTTTATTTTTAATTTAGTCATGCAAGTATTATCAAACTTGCACCACCTCCCCTAATAGTAAATCATGTGAATCAATAGTAAATCACGTGACTCAATAGTTTTAAACATGTGAAAAAAATTAATTAGTATAGTACATTCAACTATACTGTGACGCCCCCAAAATAGGTCCAATCCTTCCAACCTATTCTGAGTCACCAAATACATGGTACAGAAAATAACTACAACTTTATTACTACAATTGTCGTGCAAAATACAAAAACACATATACTAAGAGTTTTAATATCAACTGTGACTCAAGTCCCAACTATGGACAACACCTCACATTGGTACATTACATAAAGGTACAGTCAATAACTGTTTTAAAAATTAAAATCTTTGGGAAATGCTCAACGAAACCTTCATACATAAGAGGTGTGACAACCCGAGAATTTGGAGAATTTATTAAAATCTTAAATGATTGATTTAAGGTCAAATAATAGACCTAGACAGAAAATAAGTGTATGGAATTGGCAGTTATGTAATGAAATTCTAAGAATTTCAAAAGTTTTGGACAAGACTTGAATTATGTGATAGACTGTAAGTGATAGTCTAGTAATGAGGTATAAGATCATGTTAGATTTAAAATTCTTTTAAAGAATTATCAAGGATAAGTATCGAAGTGAATACTAGTCGGTATATTTGGTTACATATGTGAACCATAATGATTTAAGATCAAGGATTGATCAGATAGGTTATAACTTTAACAAACCCTAAAGTTATGTTAATCATATGTTGATTAAGTTAGAAAAATCTAACGAATTGTTAGAAAACCCTAACAATGGATGAGAAACCATAGAAATCGGTTCTGAAACCCTAGTTTCTGTTCCGGGAATCCGAAACCCTAAATTCATGATATGAATATGGTGATTAAGTTAGAAAACTCTAACGATACGCTCAGAAACTTTAATTTTAGTTTCGAGAATCCGGAATCCTAATTCGGATATTTAAACCCTAATTTGGAATCCTAAATGCGAAGTATTAAACCCTAAGGGTTAAAAAGTTGTGTGTAAGAAATATGAACATTATGTGATGGTGTATATTTGTTTATTATATAAACAAACAAAAGAAACTAGTGTAACCCTAATTATATATTAGGAATGAAGGATTTAATAACTTAAGGTTTATGGGAAAAGAGAATTGTGGTATTTAGAATACTTACTAATTCTAGGAGATTCATTATATCTCAAATGATTAATTTTATAACCTAATTATAGCAAGTCTAATTGGGTTAAGGAAATAGATGTGCATGATCAAGGATTGGTGTTATAATTGAGGAAGTAAAACCCCTAAGTAAATGATTTGGGTTGGATGAGAATTTAAGGAATTGGACTATGTATATGTATAGCCCAAGTATTGGTGAATGAAATTGGTTAGAGGACCAAGCAATACATTAAAAGAATGGCTCAATTTTTAGCCAAGTGGGAGAAGAATTTTTGGACATTTGTTAACTCAAATAAGAGATAAGATAGAAAGCCAAACTTGGAGCATTATTTAGGCCACATGGCCGGCCATAAAGGGCTAGGATAAGGGGAATGAATGATGCATTAATGAGTAGCGCTAGTTGGTTACCAACTATTACCAACTTTCCATGTGTCATTTGTTAGTTTGTCCAACACTTTATGCATTAACCTTGTAAGCAACTTGGCAATTAAACAAAAGAAAGAGAGAGCTAAGGCCATTTGGCCGGTCCATGCAAGAAGAAAAGGAGAAAGGGAGGAGCTTGGAATATATATAGCTCTCTAAACTAAGTCATCTTATTTTCTTGTTCTTATTTCTCTTTCATTTTACTACCTAAGATAGCTAACAAAAGAGAGAGAGAGAGAAGAGGAGGCCATATTCGGCCCCTCTAAGAAGATAAGAAGGAGAGGAAATTTGGATCTTCATTCAAATCAAGATCCATGATCAAGCTATGGAGAAGAAGAAGAAGGAGAGCAAGTAAGCTAAGGTATAACAAATTTATATTTGAAGGTTTGAGTTTCTTGGTAGTTTGATTTAATTTTTGATAACTTGAAGTTGTGATCTTGAGGTTTAAAACCTTAGATCTATGTGTATATAAGTGTTTAATATGTAGATCTAACCTTTTTGAAGATCAAAAGTTAGATTTACAGCATGAATTGGAAGCTAGGTTTTTAAAGTATAGAAAATCTTATTTTTCTTACTTATTGAGTGTGTTTAATCTTGTATTTGATTTTGGTTATTTTGAACCATGAAGTTCATGACCTTGAACATGAAAACTATAGATCTACTTGTTAAATGGTATGTTATGTTTAGATCTAACTATTTTGGGTGTTAAAAGTTTAATCAAACAAGATAAGCAAATCAGTTTGTTGGAGTTAGTGGACTTCTGCCCTAAACAGATATTTCGGATTTGTTAGTGTGCTCTAAAAATTCTGGACTTGTGATATGTTGTAGTACGTTCAATAAGCTTTCCATAGACTCCGAAACGGACTAAATCCGGCATCGGAGGAGAGAGTTATGGGATTTCTCCCAAACTACACAAAACTAAGAAAACTGTTAAAAGGACAGTTTTGGAACAGTCACTTCCTGGCTGAATTCCGGGAGCTAAACCTGTCTAAATATGGATTGTGATATATGAAAACTATAGTTCGGAAAGATACGAACCCAACAAAATTGACGGATCATTAATCGGAGTTACAGAACTCGTTTTATATAAGTTTTAGAAAACGACTCCAAAACTGCCAAACGACAAAAAGTTTCTGCCCAAAAATTTCCGGGGGCTGTTTCGGACATTTAGTTAATGAGAAAATTCCAGGCTTTTGGGAAATGAAAATATATGGTAATATGTAGCTCGTGTCCAAAAATGAGCTGATTCCGAGTTAAAATGACCAAGTTATGATCATTACAATTTTTGTGATTTTCCGACGGAAATCGCTATAAACGGAGTTCTACAACTCCGATTGCCACGAAATTTAAAATAGGAGTATCACGTTAACGTATATAAGGTTATGCCAAAAGATGGGCATTACTGGAGTTAAGCACGAGGTAGCTAATTTCTTAAGCTACGCACTAGAATTAATTTTTGATAAATTATCAAAGGAAGTTAAATAATTATGGAATAAAATAGTTTAAAAATCATATAAAAATGATTTAAGTATTATAAAAATATTTTAAGTTATAAAAGATAACTTTTGATATTTTGGCATGAAAATATTAATATTTTAATATTAATATTAATTATCGGATAATGGATTTAAGTGTTGGAAAATCATATAAAAATGATTTTAAAGTATTAAAAATACTTTGATATATTATAATTATATTATAATATTATGTAATGATTTTCATTAATATTTTATATTAAATAAATATTAATGATTAAGGAATTATGTGGTATTTAATTTATTTAAATACGGTTTTAATTGGTGATAAATCATAAGGTATAAGATATCGTGACTGAATAATTATCCAAGGATGATAATAATATTGAAGTATTAAGCTGTTATCTAATATCTGATTAAGTATTAGATAGTATTATAAATAAAGCATGTTATACTGATTAAAAGATCAATCTTATAACTGGTAGGTCTTTCGTGAGAGATTAAATTAAATTGCGTTGCGGTAATCAACGATTCAGGCAAGTTTTCTATTTACTAAACTCTAATAAGAGTATTGTATTCAAACTTATGGTTAATCATTGCTGATTGCCATGAAAATTTGTAATTTGTACATCTTGCATGTATAAGTCAGGTATGAAAGGCTGATCACCTTCATTACCAGTTGGTTCAGAAATATTTGTTCATGTAAAATACTTGTTCAGTCAAAACTTTGTTTCTGCTAGTTCATAATTATGTTGTTGAATTATAGCTAGCCAATTATTCATACTATTCAATCATGATATATCGTTATGTTATTGTATATAAACTTGCTGGGCAATTTTTATGCTCACCCTTGCTATATCATGATAAAACATTGCAGATTAAGGCGAATGCGTCGGAAACAAGGAAATGTCCAAGACAGTTCCAGCTTTAGTAGACGTGTGCAGTTAAACTTGTATTTTATGATATTAATAATGTTCTGTGTTAGATGACTTATGAATTGTGTAATCAGTTAAGGTTACTCGATTTTAGGGAAAATAGTGTGTAATGTAATGTATAAACAATTTATGTTTATATCTTCCGTAATTAGTGAAAGAATTTAGCGTACCGGATCCGAGGCGATTCGGGGCCCGGATTCGGGGCTGCTACAGTTGGTATCAGAGCTGTTGGTTATGAAGCTTAGGTAGGAATACCTGAGACCAATACCCGCAGTGATTAGGATTAAGTACTAACTCAAATAGAGTTAGTTGGTCAGTAAGATTCAAAGACGAATCTCGGCGAGTGTAAAGCACAGAGTTCCCTAACTCTGATAATCAAGTTGAACAGTAATGGTGAATAGATCGAGTCTAAAAGACTGAAAGTGCAGGGATAGAAGATCGTAAAACAAAACGATCAAGTCATAGAATTGAATCGTATTATATACGACTAAGATCACCCCGTGATCTGATAAAGGTTATGACAGCTAGAAAGGATCAATCTGATGATTGAAAACGATCATAGTGTATAGAAATGAATCGTAATATATACGATAAGATCACCCCGTGATCTGATAAGGGTATGACAGCTAGAAATAATCAATCTAATGATTCAAAACGATCATAGTGAATGGAAATGAATCGTAATATATACGATAAGATCACCCCGTGATCTAATAAGGTTATGATATGGGATAAGAATCAATCTGAGGATTGAAAAGTTTACAGCAAGATGTTGTGTATCAGTTGTACTATGAAATTGTACTATGAAAACTCATGAAAGAGTTATGAATTGTAAATACGGATTAAATAAAATTCGTATGGAGTAAGTGTGGAGCTAGAATTATGTGGGATTTCAATTGAGGACTCGTGTCAGCAGCTGAGTTGTATGATTCCTTGTATGGGAGGGGAATTTGTACTTGGTTTAGAATCACTTATCTTCCTGGTCGATGTAGTGGTTAGATTGACCAATTCTTCGTATGGGAGGGGAATTGTTCACTTAGCTTTCTATATTGATTAGTGGCCGAGTTTGGTTTGACAACCACTTAGTTTCTGGCACTGATAATCATTGAAAGGTTTGCGTCGCGCTATTTGCTATATGCGTGTTAAGAGGGTGATTCCTTTCTCATGTATATAACAAATAGATAAGTCATAGGTAGAGGATATAAGATTAAGTACGAGTTCTTAGAACTCATACTTATGTGACATACTTGATGCATAGTTATATGAAATGTTTATGAACCCCTCAGCGAATGGACGCCAAAGGTCTGTCTAGGGTAAGTTTGTAAACTCATATAATTGTGGCCAGGCTATGAACTCATAAGTGTGGTTTTATGAACTGGGGATAGTTGTGAATGGAGAATTGAGGATTATAGAAATAGATGAAGAGATAAGAGAAGAGAATTATTGATAGATCATTGCCAGTTATTTCGGCTAGATCGAGAATGAAAGTTTGATGGTTTAGAGAAGGGAAGAGAAGCAAATAGAATTTGAAATCATAGTATTTTGTTGTTAAATCAAAATCTTGATTCTAAGACTGAGAATAATCACCTTTTATATAAAGGAAATATTTTATTGGGTGTGAATTTGATCTTTGCACGCGTTTTGAGTATCTTTGATAGATACCCGAGAAATTTGAGTATATATCAAAGTAAATCTTTGATAGATACCCGAGAAATTTGAGTATCTTTGATAGATACCCGAGAAGTTTGAGTATCTTTGATAGATACCCGAGAAATTTGAGTATCTTTGATAGATACCCGAGAAATTTGAGTATCTTTGATAGATACCCGAGAAGTTTGAGTATCTTTGATAGATACTCGAGAAATTTGAGTATCTTTGATAGATACCCGAGAAGTTTGAGTATCTTTGATAGATACCCGAGAAGTTTGACTATCTTTGATAGATACCCGAGAAAATAAGTTCAAGCTCTTGTGTGATCGCTTAGTATAAATAGTGTAAGGTGCACGGTACACGGTGTAAGGGGTAAGGTGAATTTCGGGGACGAAATTCTTAGAAGGAGGGGTGAATGTGACAACCCGAGAATTTGGAGAATTTATTAAAATCTTAAATGATTGATTTAAGGTCAAATAATAGACCTAGACAGAAAATAAGTGTATGGAATTGGCAGTTATGTAATGAAATTCTAAGAATTTCAAAAGTTTTGGACAAGACTTGAATTATGTGATAGACTGTAAGTGATAGTCTAGTAATGAGGTATAAGATCATGTTAGATTTAAAATTCTTTTAAAGAATTATCAAGGATAAGTATCGAAGTGAATACTAGTCGGTATATTTGGTTACATATGTGAACCATAATGATTTAAGATCAAGGATTGATCAGATAGGTTATAACTTTAACAAACCCTAAAGTTATGTTAATCATACGTTGATTAAGTTAGAAAAATCTAACGAATTGTTAGAAAACCCTAACAATGGATGAGAAACCATAGAAATCGGTTCTGAAACCCTAGTTTCTGTTCCAGGAATCCGAAACCTTAAATTCATGATATGAATATGGTGATTAAGTTAGAAAACTCTAACGATACGCTCAGAAACTTTAATTTTAGTTTCGAGAATCCGGAATCCCTAATTCGGATATTTAAACCCTAATTTGGGAATCCTAAATGCGAAGTATTAAACCCTAAGGGTTAAAAAGTTGTGTGTAAGAAATATGAACATTATGTGATGGTATATATTTGTTTATTATATAAACAAACAAAAGAAACTAGTGTAACCCTAATTATATATTAGGAATGAAGGATTTAATAATTTAAGGGTTATGGGAAAAGAGAATTGTGGTATTTAGAATACTTACTAATTCTAGGAGATTCATTATATCTCAAATGATTAATTTTATAACATAATTATAGCAAGTCTAATTGGGTTAAGGAAATAGATGTGCATGATCAAGGATTGGTGTTATAATTGAGGAAGTAAAACCCCTAAGTAAATGATTTGGGTTGGATGAGAATTTAAGGAATTGGACTATGTATATGTATAGCCCAAGTATTGGTGAATGAAATTGGTTAGAGGACCAAGCAATACATTAAAAGAATGGCTCAATTTTTAGCCAAGTGGGAGAAGAATTTTTGGACATTTGTTAACTCAAATAAGAGATAAGATAGAAAGCCAAACTTGGAGCATTGTTTAGGCCACATGGCCGGCCATAAAGGGCTAGGATAAGGGGAATGAATGATGCATTAATGAGTAGCTTTAGTTGGTTACCAACTATTACCAACTTTCCATGTGTCATTTGTTAGTTTGTCCAACACTTTATGCATTAACCTTGTAAGCAACTTGGCAATTAAACAAAAGAAAGAGAGAGCTAAGGCCATTTGGCCGGTCCATGCAAGAAGAAAAGGAGAAAGGGAGGAGCTTGGAATATATCTAGCTCTCTAAACTAAGTCATCTTATTTTCTTGTTCTTATTTCTCTTTCATTTTACTACCTAAGATAGCTAACAAAAGAGAGAGAGAGAGAGAAGAGGAGGCCATATTCGGCCCCTCTAAGAAGAGAAGAAGGAGAGGAAATTTGGATCTTCATTCAAATCAAGATCCATGATCAAGCTATGGAGAAGAAGAAGAAGGAGAGCAAGTAAGCTAAGGTATAACAAATTTATATTTGAAGGTTTGAGTTTCTTGGTAGTTTGATTTGATTTTTGATAACTTGAAGTTGTGATCTTGAGGCTTAAAACCTTAGATCTATGTGTATATAAGTGTTTAATATGTAGATCTAACCTTTTTGAAGATCAAAAGTTAGATTTATAGCATGAATTGGAAGCTAGGTTTTTAAAGTATAGAAAATCTTATTTTTCTTACTTATTGAGTGTGTTTAATCTTGTATTTGATTTTGGTTATTTTGAACCATGAAGTTCATGACCTTGAACATGAAAACTATAGATCTACTTGTTAAATGGTATGTTATGTTTAGATCTAACTATTTTGGGTGTTAAAAGTTTAATCAAACAAGATAAGCAAATCAGTTTGTTGGAGTTAGTGGACTGCTGCCCTAAACAGAAATTTCGGATTTGTTAGTGTGCTCTAAAAATTCTGGACTTGTGATATGTTGTAGTACGCTCAATAAGCTTTCCATAGACTCCAAAACGGACTAAATCCGGCATCGGAAAAGAGAGTTATGGGATTTCTCCCAAACTACACAAAACTAAGAAAACTGTTAAAAGGACAGTTTTGGAACAGTCACTTCCTGGCTGAATTACGGGAGCTAAACATGTCTAAATATGGATTGTGATATATGAAAACTATAGTTCGGAAAGATACGAACCCAACAAAATTGACGGATCATTAATCAGAGTTACAGAACTCGTTTTATATAAGTTTTAGAAAAGGACTCCAAAACTGCCCAAAAATTTCCGGGGGCTGTTTCGGACATTTAGTTAATGAGAAAAATTCCAGGCTTTTGGGAAATGAAAATATATGGTAATATGTAGCTCGTGTCCAAAAATGAGTTGATTCCGAGTTAAAATGACCAAGTTATGATCATTACAATTTTTGTGATTTTCCGACGGAAATCGCTATAAACGGAGTTCTACAACTCCGATTGCCACGAAATTTAAAATGGAGTATCACGTTAACGTATATAAGGTTATGCCAAAAGATGGGCATTACTGGAGTTAAGCACGAGGTAGCTAATTTCTTAAGCTACGCACTAGAATTAATTTTTGATAAATTATCAAAGGAAGTTAAATAATTATGGAATAAAATAGTTTAAAAATCATATAAAAATGATTTAAGTATTATAAAAATATTTTAAGTTAAAAAAGATAACTTTTGATATTTTGGCATGAAAATATTAATATTTTAATATTAATATTAATTATCGGATAATGGATTTAAGTGTTGGAAAATCATATAAAAATGATTTTAAAGTATTAAAAATACTTTGATATATTATAATTATATTATAATATTATGTAATAATTTTCATTAATATTTTATATTAAATAAATATTAATGATTAAGAAATTATGTGGTATTTAATTTATTTAAATACGATTTTAATTGGTGATAAATTATAAGGTATAAGATATCGTGACTGAATAATTATCCAAGGATGATAATAATATTGAAGTATTAAGCTGTTATCTAATATCTAATTAAGTATTAGATAGTATTATGAATAAAGCATGTTATACTGATTAAAGATCAATCTTATAACTGATAGGTATTTCATGAGAGATTAAATTAAATTGCGTTGCGGTAATCAACGATTCAGGCAAGTTTTCTATTTACTAAACTCTAATAAGAGTATTGTATTCAAACTTATGGTTAATCATTGCTGATTGCCATGAAAATTTGTAATCTGTACATCTTGCATGTATAAGTCAGGTATGAAAGGCTGATCACCTTCATTACCAGTTGGTTCAGAAATATTTGTTCATGTAAAATACTTGTTCAGTCAAAACTTTGTTTCTGCTAGTTCACAATTATGTTGTTGAATTATAGCTAGCCAATTATTCATATTGTTCAATCATGATATATCGTTATGTTATTGTATATAAACTTGCTGGGCAATTTTTATGCTCACCCTTGCTATATCATGATAAAACATTGCAGATTAAGGCGAATGCGTCGGAAACAAGGAAATGTCCAAGACAGTTCCAGCTTTAGTAGACGTGTGCAGTTAAACTTGTATTGTATGATATTAATAATGTTCTGTGTTAGATGACTTATGAATTGTGTAATCAGTTAAGGTTACTCGATTTTGGGGAAAATAGTGTGTAATGTAATGTATAAACAATTTATGTTTATATCTTCTGTAATTAGTGAAAGAATTTAGCGTACCGGATCCGAGGCGATTCGGGGCCCGGATTCGGGGCTGCTACAAGAGGCCATGAATCTAAGTTATGATAGATATCATATGTCCAGAGAATTATGCTTGGTTGATCCAATAGACCCCAAAGAAAAATGAGAAGATTAATATCATGTTCCTTCCAATTGTAAGACTTCTCTTGACATATAACTATCTCCACTGTTTGCAATTGAGAATTACATTTTAACCAAACTCCAAGATCATATAGGTAGTGCTCGTAGATATACTCAGCAAGTGGATGTGTACAACTCTGTCTTATGATAACACGAGGTTGTATGGCATTAGACATCTTGTATGATAGTGGCAAAACACCCTTCCAAAGTTGGGTTCACCTCACCCTATTCGATTCACCAAAATTAAATATCAAATGACGTATACAATACAACACACTTATCTAAAGTTCTTAATAAAATTATTTTCATAGTATTTAGGGAGAACCTCAACAGCTATAGACCACCGTTCTATTCCCCTGTTACCCCCGCTCGACCCAGCTACACTCTTGTTACCTAAAAGGAATTGTGAAGCAAAAGGGTGAGCACAAATAGCCCAGAAAAGAATATAATAACTAAAGATAATTAAATTATCAATAGCCTTCGTCATTAATATCTCAAAGAAATACGTAATCATTTCAGAATTTATATAAACCATAATTATAACTATGTTGATCAATTCCCCTTTGCATTTAAGCTAAAAATATTCAATTGTAAATTCAATGATCATGATCATATCAGTCAACAATTCATCTTTGCACTACTGGCTAAAGAGAACCCATGATCACACCAATAATCTACCCATCTTTACACTTAAGTCAAAGAGAAATTTCATCACCGGGAATTATAAAAATATTATATATGATAATAAAAACAATATGATCAACAACTGTATTTAATTTCAAGAGTAAGATTCATAAATCAATAATTTCATAACACCTTAATCCAAATATTATAAATCACTTAATAATCTCATAATCTAATATTATTAATATTATCACAATATTTTAATCATTTCTTAAACTTATAAACAATTTATTTAATTATTTACACTTTACTAATTAATGCATTTAATCATTCTAAAATGCCAAACTCATAAAATTTCATCACCAATAATCAAAACCCTCATAAAAAATCTACATATACCTTGTATAGGATTCCCAAGCCATAGAATCCTATTTTTCAATTTTGTTACTTTACATAACATATTTAATTCATTACTCATAACTAGTCTATTTTCATGAAAAATACCAAATCAGTACAAACAAATTTTCTTTTCTGAGATTTAGCAGAATATAGTCCCATATTGAACATATATTTTTCCCGGAATTTTTAAAATTCATTTACTATTTTTCATATGGCCAAAACTGTCGAATATTTAGATATTTATCATTAATTACACTTTTACCCAAAAAATCTGAAATTTACAGAGCATACTGATATTATATAGATGTACTCCCAATAAAATTTTTATCAATTTTGGAGTTAACCACAAGGAGTTATAAGGGTTTACATTTAAAATAGTTTTTTTTCATAAAATTCATAACTCTTAATCTATACATCCAAAAATCACCATTTTTAGACACAATCAAGAAAACTCATCAAATTATCATTTCAAAATTTTCCAGAATTTTTTAAGGTCCAAAAAAAGTACAAAACTAAAAAACATAATAACCCTTAAAATCCCTTACCTCAAAAGAGCAGTATTTCTGACTGAAATATCAGATGTAAAGCCGAAGAAAACTTGCACCAAGTATCTAAATACTCACAAAAATATGCTTGACAATATAGAGAGAAAGAAAACTTATTTCTGGTGTGATTTTCAATTCTAACATAATGCCAAAGGAAATTAAAATAATAAAATATTATTAATATTTTTTCTTTTCAAACTTCCACGCCTCCTCCTTGAATCAGCAGCCATTTTGGAACAAAAAAATAGCAGCCCACATGTTATTAACAAAAGTGGGTCCCACCCATTTTTAATAAAAATTATTTTATTTTCTGAAACTTCAGTAATTCATAGAAAATAGCCCATTTATCATAAAAATATAAATTTTATGTCCATTCCACACGAAATCGAATTATCTATAAATTTGTAGCTTTAAGTTTTTCTAAATTCCAAACAGAAAATATCTGAAATCTACAAACGGACGATTTTTAACACCTTTTAAAATTCATAACAAATCATACGTTAATGTTTAACGGTTCAAAATTTGTGGACATATACTCAATTTATATATGTATAACATATCCAAAAATCACAACGATCCAACGGTCGGATTAAAATTATAACTCACGCAATAGAGCTTTAGAACACCGATTTGATCTTTAATACCTCAATTCCGACAAAATACTGATAAAATCCCTCAACACTAATTCCTTCATTTATAACCATATAAATAAATCCATCATTTATATCCACATCAAATAAATATTTCCTTATCATATAAATTAATAATTAATTATTCATAAATAATAATACAGAATCACAATAATGACAACCAGACAGTTCCCAGGAAAGAGGGGGCTTTTCGATAAGAATTTCTCCTTACTAGCGCGCAATTAGGTGACTAAACCTCTCCTTGACAGAACTTTCTAGACGTTGCCAATAATGCTATCTAATAATATTATCCAAATACTATGAATTATTGATCTGATAATGGGAAATACTATGCAGTGATAATTATTAAAACAACAATAATATAAAATATCAATACAACAATTATTGAATCAATAAAATAAAATATTGAACATTAATTACTGTAACAATTATTGAGTAGAGCCTTCTTACGTAAGAATCAATAATTCAAAAATATTATGCAATACCGTGTGCTACTGTGTAACCACGCGTATTACTGTATTTTAACTACCAGGTAATCCAACAGTGTTAATGGTAACAATTACGCCGTTATTTATAAAAACTCAAACTTGTCATTTTCTTCATCTGACAGTTATTCTGTTATTGGGCCCACAAATGGCTGCACCGTCGTACGAATATTCCCCGATAACAAGAATATTCCACGACCGAACGAATATTCCCCGACAACAACAAGTATTTTATAGCCACTTGGTTATTTTGAAAAAAAATTCATATGTCACCCATACCTTTACTTTCTATCAATTTAACCATTTACTGAATAATAAGAAAAATTGAATACTTTTATTTCATAAAATTCGGGGTCTTACATATACCTCCATTTTTAACTTAGTCATGCAAGTATTATCAAACTTGTACCAACTCCCCTAATAGTAAATCATGTGAATCAATAGTACACACATGTGAACACATAGTTATAAGCATGTGAATTAATAGCAATTAATTGCTCATTTATCTGGTGAATTACCCGATTCGTCAATATAACCTCCAGACATCAATTATTATCGAAATAAATGTCGATTTCCACTAACACTAATAATTCCCACACAATGGAACTATCAATTTCATCTTTAATCAACACGAACTTATTCATTATTAATATTATAACGCATAATATTTAACAACCAGGTCGTTCCTAGGAAAGAGGGGGCTTTCCGATAAGGATTTCTCTTTATTGGCGCGCAATTAGGTGACCAGACCTCTCCTTGCCATAACTTCTAGACATTATCAATATTGCAAATAATAATATGAATAACTTTGCCGTCTCAATTATTGATTTAATAATATAACATATTATGCAGATGATACTGTGATAATAATTGAATCAATAATATGAGAGATATGATGTAGCAATTATTGTAGCAATAATTTAGTATAACTGATTGACTTCTCACGTACATCAACAATCAATACCGTGTGCTACTATGCAACCACACGTATTTCTATACTTTTACTACCGGGTAGTTCAACAGTTTTAACAGTAACACTTTCGCCGTTATTTTTAATAAAAGATAAATCTGTCGTTTTCTAAATACGACAATACTTCTGTTGGGGGGTCCAACAATGATTATGTCGTCGAACGAATATTCTCTGTGAAAACAAATATTCCCCGACACAACGAATAATGACTTGCTTACTTTCTAAAATTTTCAAATATCACTCTTAACTTTAACCCTTTCTCAATTTAACCATTTACTAAATAAAATAATAATTATAAGAAAGTTAAATACTTTCATTTCATAAAATTTGAGATCTCACAATAAAGTTATTTATTTTATTATAATATTATATTATTATAATAAAAATTAGATGATCGAAATTTCAAACATGGCATGCCAAGTTTTTTGCAAGATCTGAATTATTAATTAGAATATAATATAATATAATATAAAGTTATTTGTTTTATTAGAATATATATAAAGTTGTTTGTTTTATTAGAATACATATATATAAAAATTAGGCAAACACTTTCAACCTTGGTGTGTCGAACCTGCGAGTTTGTCAAAGGTGGTGCGCTACCATCTTCCTATAAAGAAGTTGCTAAGTAGAACAACTAAGGACACAAAAAATACAAAATTCTTCTATTACAATATTGTGAGTATTTCTTTTGAGTATTAGATTAAAATAGAGAGTTAAATAAGAATAAGAAAAATATTGGATAATAATTTGTTATCTATTACGAGAATTTTTTGTTTATTGTAACATGATATTGGATTAAATTATAAAATTAACCCATTATATTAAATATATCATTAAAATAACACAATTATAATTATTTACGTAATGTAAGACCCCGAATTTTATGAAATGAAAGTATTTAATTTTCTTATAATTATTTTATTTAGTAAATGGTTAAATTGATAAAAGATTAAAGTTAAGAGTAATATGTGAAAAATTTACAAAGTAAGCAAATTGTCATAATTAAAATATTCGTTTGGTTAGGGAGTATTCGTACGACGGCACAATCATTGGTGGACTCTACAACGGAATTACTGTTAGAGTTAGAAAATGGCAGAAATAACTTTTTATAAAAATAACAGCAAAACTTTTATCGTTAACTGTTGAAATACCCGATGATAAAAAGTACAGTAATACGCGTGGTTGCATAGTAGCACATGGTATTGTACATTATCTTTGAATATTGATGCTTACGTGAGAAGTCACTCAGATATATTTAATTATTGCAGCAGTAGTTGTTGCATAGTATCTCAAATTATTGATTCAATTATTGTCACAGCATCAACTGCACAATATTTTATATTATTAAATTAATAATGAAGACGACAAAGTTCTGTCGAGAAAAGGAGTTTGATCACCTAATTGCGCGTCAATAAAGAGACATCCTTATCGGAAAGCCTCTTCTTTTCTGGGAATGATTTGATTGTTAATATTGTGAGTTATAATATTAATGATGAATAAATATTATTAAAAATATGTTTAGTGAATTCAAGTGAATTGAGATAAATAAACGGATTTTTTTTATGAAGTATATATTGTAAATTTGGCTTATTACATGGAAATGACATAATATCCGTATTTTTCTGATAAAATGGCTAATTGTTATAATTATTGAAGTTTCTGAATATTGAAATTTATAATTAAATTATCAGAAAAATTATTTGGGCTGAAATATTTTTACAGAATTCTTATAATATCATCTTAGAATTTTTGTAAATTTTTTATGAATTATTGAAAAGCAGAAGAAAATATTGTATTTTTAAACTATTTATAGTTAGTTTGAAAATAGAAGAAATTCATAGAAAATTCTATGAATGATGAAAAATTATGAAACTTGATGAGAAATCTTATAATATTATTTTATAATTTCTGGGTAGTTTTGAAAAATTATTGAAAAATAGAAAATTTTATATATAAAACATAAAACTTTTTATAAATAGAATATATTATATTTTATTGCATAGTATTTTTACTATGCAGCATAGTAATGCATAATTTTTGTATAGTACTGCATAGTGCTACATAGTGTTAAATAGTACTGCATAGTACAACATAGTGCTGTATAGTATTTACAGAATACTGCATAGTAAAAATAAAAAAATTTCTCTGCACCGAATTCGTCCGTGAAGGTTTACTGTGCAGTCCGTGTAAGACCTCAAATTTTATGAAATAAAAGTATTCAATTTTTCTATCCAGTAAATGGTTAAATTGATAAAAGGTTAATGTTAAGGGTGATCTGTGAAAATTTTACAAAGTAAGCAAGTTGTTATAAAATATTCATTTGATCGGGGAATATTCGTTTTATCATACAATATTCGTACGACGGCACAATCATTGGTGGACCCCACAATAGAATAACTGTCGGATATAAAAAGCGACATAAATAACCTTTTTATAAAAATAACGGCAAAATTTTTATCGTTAAACTGTTAAAATATCCGGTGATAAAAGAACAGTAATACGCGTTTTTGCAAAGTATCTCTGATTATTGATGCTTACATAAGAAGTCACTCAGTCTTATTCAATAATTGTTACAGTAGTTGCTGCATAGTATCTCATATTATTGAATTCAATTATTGTTAGTATTATCTGCATAATATTTTATATTGTTAAATCAATAATTGAGACAACACATTTATTCATATTATTATTTATATTATTGACAATGTCTAGAAAGTTCTGTTGAGGAAAGGGATTAGGTCATCTAATTGCATGCCAATAAGGAGAAATCTTTATCAGAAAGCTCCCTCTTTCCTGGGAACGATCTGGTTGTCAATATTGTGAATTATAATATTAAATGATGAATAATTGTTGAAAGATTAAAAATGTGTTGATTAAAGATAAGTGAATTGTGGTAAATATTTATTTAATTTTTGATATAAATAGAGGGGTTTGTTATTAGGTGTTTGTTATAAGTTTGGCTTATTATTCTATGAGGAGATGTGCTAATTTTTTAAACCGTCGGTTGAAGGTATAATAGTAAATCAATATGAATCGTTAATTGAAGATATAATAGCAAATCAATATGGATCGCTGGTTTAAAGTTTTAATAGTAAATCAGTATGGACCGTTACTTTAAGGTTTAATAATAAATCAATATGGACAGTCTATCTTAATAGTAAATCAATCTGGATCATCCGTGAATCAGTTACTATTTAGTCCATTCTCCTATAAATAGAAGCTTAGTTCTTCTTTCATTCTTATCAATTCACTAAGACTCACAAGAGTATCGGTAGAGAGAGAAACTATAGAGAGCAAGAAAATGAATATTTTTCTACTTCACTATTGCAGTATCCAGTCTTCTACTAAGGTAAGGGATATTATTTGTTGTAGTCGTAAGGGACATTATTTTACGTATGGTAAAGGATATTATTTGTTTTATTAGTAAGGGACATAATTTTACGTATGGTAAGGGATGTTATTTTCGTATGGTAAGGGGTGTTATTTCTATTCATACAGTACTATTCATAGATATTATTCATATATATGATACTATTCACCGACTACTATTTATGGGCACTATTCATAAATACGATACTAATAAATATGGTACTATTCACGAAGTACTATTCATGGATACTATTTATGAAGTACTATTCACGGGGTACTATTCATGAAGTACTATTCACAGAGTACTGTTCACGATAAAATTGATTTCTTTTCTGTCCAAATTATTTTGATACATGAATATTATTCTTGAATTTTACTCCACATTTAATTATCATGTTGACAATTTGGATATTCTTGAATTCTGGATAAATTGAATTATAAATTTCTAATATTTATCCTTGATCGCACTTGATTGAATCCTTATATCATTTTCATCATCCTCATGCTTATATTATAATGAAAGTCATCTTATGCCCGTAGTGCATAGATGGACTGTTGATTATTGGTTTTACAGTTGTATATTTTTGGCTTACGTGCAAAGATTGAATGTTGATTATTGGTTTTACAGTTATATATCTTTGGCTTACGTGCAAAGATGGATTGTTGATTATTAGTTTTAAAATTGTATATCTTTGTCTTACGTGCAAAGATAGACTGTTGATTATTAGTTTTACAGTTGTATATCTTTGGCTTACGTGCAAAGACGAACTGTAGATTGATAGCTTTGCCCCATTGTGCAAAGATGGACAGGTGTATGACATGATCATGACCACTGGTGATACTAACGAATATTCTTGGCCCGTAGTGCATGAATAATTCGATGATGTGTTTGACAGGATCATGACCATTGGTTTTACAGTTGAATGTCTTTGGCCGTAGTGCACTGACAGACAATTGATTGGTATGATCATGACCATTGGTTTTATAGTTGAATATCTTTGGCCCGTAGTACAAAGATAGACAACTAATTGGTATGATCATTGTTATTACATTTGAATATCTTTAGCCTTTGGGGTAATGATATTGAGTAAACGTTCTATTAAGCCTTTGTGACAAGGAGAAACTGTTGATTTACATGATTATAAATATGAATTATGAATTTAACTATAATCTTTAGTGGTTCAGGTGAAGACATGTGATGAAAGTTCTCTTTGTCTTGGGTACAACAAAGATCTGTTGATGAGTATTACATGAATGACATATTTTGATGGACTTTTAATTTGGATTTATCCCGGCGAATTCGCTAGGCAAATGAATCCACCCTGGAAAATATGTAGTTGCCCAAATCTGTCCTTGCGCCTTCTGAACTTACCCCAACCGATTCGTCTCTGCCTAGATTCACCACGGCGAATTCCCAGGTCTACGAATCTTCCCTAGTGAATTCTTCAGGTTCCAGTTGGGTTTTCTACGCGTTTTGATAGATTGGACTCGAATTTCCTTTGTAAATTAGATCTTTTTATCATATTTTCAAATTCCTACTGTAATTAGGTTGCTTATAGATTAGACCTTGATTCCAAATCACTTGTAATTCCTTATAAGGATTCTAGGGTTTCCATAGCTACTATAAATAAGCTACATGATTGTAATTCATAGCAACTTTCAATATTATTCAAATTAATCTATTTTATGGCACATATTCTCTACTTTTGGTTCTTTGAAGAATTCCTAAGCTAATTTCTTAGTTGTTCTTTGAGATTCAATTTGACTTATCATACAAAAATTCATAGTTGTGTGTGGCATCTTCTACCGCATCAAACGTCGATTGTGTTGAGGTTCTTGTTTCAATATAAACACAAGGTTTAGGCATCGTTGGTGTTCCATTCAAAGCTTATTTCATTACTTGATCGATTGTACCAAGGTTTTCGTCTCAATATAGACGTTGGGTTGAGGTGTCGAGAGAGTTCCACTTTATCAATTGTGCTAGAAACGATCCAGGCGACGACCACCTCACACAAGTGTGTTGTGGAGTCTATCATGTGTTATCAAAGCTAAGCTTTTATAGCGAGTTACTTATCGTTAATTTTCAGTTGAATCTATATTGTAAAAAAAATCGTGAAAAAAGTAGTAGAATTTTTTTCAGATTCTTTTTCTATTGTGCTAATTAAACTTGTAGCACACCATCCAATCATCAAATTTCAACCAAGAGTTCATCCTGTTGAATCATCATCAATTCCTAAGCGAACCTACAATTAACAAAGTTAAAGCTTACAAGAAGTTAACCCGTGACAAAATAAGGTTCACGATTATGGGTAACTGTAGTCATACCATCTATATTTTGTATCGTGATAAGTTTTTGTTGAATTGATTAGTAAACTGTGATAATTATTTAGTGAATTCAAAAAGAACCTATAAGAGAGAATATATATTGGTAAAAGGCAAAAGCGTGAGTTTATTAGAGGGTAAAAGCTATAGTGAGATATACACGAGTGAATCATCTTTGTTTGAGTGAAACACGTAAGGGATTATGTGAGGAAAATTTTTATCTGCTAACCCTTGTTTTGCAGTAAACATGTATGGCTATAATTGTGAAAGTGCTTATGGGTCTCGAAGGATTCCTTTCCAAGTCAAGAATGATTCAGATGCTTATTGGAAATGGGAGAAAAAAATGGAGCGAGAGTTTGACTATCATGGCTATTCCGAGCGGAGGAAGTTCAAACTGGCGATTCAAGATTTTTTTTCCTCATGCAATTACATGGTGGGATCAATTTAAGCTTAATAGGAGAAGATGTGGAGAGTATCCGATCGAGACATGGGAAGAGTTAAAAACTATGATAAGAAAGCACTTTGTTCCAATACAACTTGATAGGAAGAACGAGTATGCATCTCCGAGGCATGTAGAGCGATCTTCAAGGTGATCAACTTTTGATGATGAAAGGAAGTATCTTAGGCATGAAGAATCGTATTGGAGACAACCACGAGAAACTCCTAAGGTGTATAGGGAACCATTATTTTCTAAGGAGCTTAGTAAGATGATGGAAGAGTGTTGGATGCAACTGCAAAACACTTTTAAGGCACAAAAGGAACAAGTTCAGCCGAGGGAGGAAGAAGATGAAAAAGAATATGCAGTTCAAGGAGAACTGTTAGATTTCATTGTACAAAAAGATTATAATCAAAAGCAAGAAAAAGAAAGTAAACGACAAAAGGAAATTGTACAAAAGATTGATAGTGAAAAGGAAAATTTTGAAAAGAGTATTTTGAACATATTTTCATATTCCAATTATAAATAGGTTACTTATAGATTAGACTTTGATTCCAAATCAATTGTAATTCCTTATAAGGATTCTAGGGTTTTCATAGCTACTATAAATAAGCTACATGATTGTAATTCATAACAACATTCAATGTTATTCAAATTAATCTATTTTATGAGACTTATTCTCTACTTTTGGTTCTTTGAAGAATTTCTAACTAATTTCTTAGTTGTTCTTTGAGATTCAATTTGAATTATCATAGAACAATTCATAGTTGTGTGTGGCGTCTTCTTCCGTATTAATCGTCGATTATGCCAATGTTCTTGTTTCAATATAAACACGGGGTTTAGGCATCGTTGGTGTTCTATTCAATGTTGATTGCATTACTTGATCGATTGTACCAAGGTTCTCGTCTCAATATAGACGTTGGGTTGAGGTGTTGAAAGAGTTCCACTTTATCAATTGTGCTAGAAATGATCTTGGCGACAACCACCTCACGCAAGCGTATCGTGGAGTCCGTCACTATCTTTCTAAGAAAATGTCTACAAAGACACCTGAAAAGAGAGATCACATGAGTAACTATCATATGTGCAATGAAATGTATGAGACCTGATGTTGATCAGTTATATGTTGGAGAAGATCACTGTAAGACAATGAAAAATATCCTTAAGTGATTAACAAGAACTAAGGATGTGTTTATGATTTATAATGGGTCTAAATTAAAACTAGAGGGTTATAAAGACACAAGTTTCTTAGATTGACCAAGGTAACAATAAATCCACTTAAAGGTATGTGTTTACCTTAAACGGTGGTGCAGTGAGTTGGAAAAGTTCCAAGTAGTAAATGGTTGTTGATTTAGTGACAAAGGCAAAGTAAATAGTTGTAAATGAAGCTACAAAGTTGGTTGTTTAGATGAAAAGTTCATTAAAAAACTTAGAATAGTTCTTAAGTCTCATCTTGGATCGAAACATGTGTTGCAAAACTTTTATATAATTAAAGAAATCATTAAAAGAGGAGATGTCACTATAGAGATAGTAGTCTATCAGAAAAACATTGCAGATCCATTTACTAAAGCATTATCCAACATCACGAAGATCGCACTTAGAGAAGATAAGTATTAAATATCAGGGCGATTGTCTTCAGTGAAAGTGGGAGGATTAAAAGTATTATGCCCTCAAGCCAAACATGTGATAAACATTTAATTTGTAATCTTGTTCATTTATTAATAAAAGGCGATTTACTCAATTAAAGATATTCTTTATCCAAGTTTAATTAGTTGAATTAAATAAATGTGATAAACTCGTAATTTTGAAGCAATAATTTTAAAATTATGCTCAAAAACTAAAATATTCTTAATCGTTGGATCACTAATGTGGGGTTACTAATTCTAGATAGATTAGTACATACTATTCTTGCTCTGTTGAAAAGGATGATTAATCTCAAAATTATATGTGTAGAGACACTAAAGCAAGTATGTAGGTACTTATAGGATAATAAGTTCACTGAACGTGAGTCGATTAAAGGAACCATAATTGAGTTTTACTTGTTTGTCAATAGGAGTTCTTATAGTGATAGTAGTACAAGTAATTCTTGGACTTGAGTTCAACATAATACCTTGTGTAGTCTGAGTTATACTTTGTCATATTCCTTAATACTTTAAAATATGTTATAGGGGATGCTCAAGTATAATATAATGTAGATGAAGGTAGATGAATGATCAACGAAGGATCTACCACTTCTAATTAAGGGAGAGAATGTCTGTGTGATTCGATAAGTGACAACTCATAAATCCCTGGCCAGGATGAATGAAAATTAAAAAAGAGTTTCTAATTTACATTAACTAGAGTTATGCATTTTTTAATCGAAATACATATGATCAAATAAATAAAACTTGACAGTAATTCCATATTTTATATTTGATAGGGACATTGTGTGGTAGAAGGATTAAATTATACGGTAACTATTCACGTAATATGTTATTTATGATTAAACATTAAATTCATATTATCCGAATAGTCATGATACATTATTGTAAGATGTCACTCATGATGTAGAATAAATATTATTTATTTATATTTGAATTAAATTAATTTAATTCATTATAAATAATATTAAAATGGTTCTAATTTATTTATCCTACTATCATCTTAATATTGAACCTAAAGGGTCACACCATAAAAAGAGAAATATAATTTTAGAAGTGATTAACTTAATAATAATGAATTAAGTGTATTTAATTTATTAGTGAAATAAATCAAATAGCTTAATATTTATAACTAAGTATTTAAAGAAATACTAATTATAAATTAATAGGAAGTATTCTTCTTCTTATTATTATTATAAATTATTTCATTCCTAAATAGTTTGGAAATTAAATTAAATTAAATTAGAAACAAAAGTTCTAAAAGTTTTAGGATAGAAGGGATATCTATAAATAAGAGGGGTCTTATTTGGATTGAAGATTAATCATCACTATTCTCAAAAATCTAAAAAAATTAGGAGTGAGAGAATTAAGGCTAACCACCCAAGATCTTCTAGAATCTAAATTCACTTTTTCAATCAATATTCTCTTGGTGGATCACCTTTAGAGCGTTGCACAATTTGAGTAGCGAACGTTTGATCCAAGGAATTGGAGAAGTACGAAGGAGCAAAATATTGGAACTTGAAGATTTGATCAAAAGGTTGCATCAACTTTGAGGTATATCTTTTATCTTTTCTCGATTAATAATATTGTATAAGCTGATTTTTGGGATTGCTGAAAATTTAAATTATATATATATATATATATATATATATATATATATATATATATATATGCATGCTTCCGCTATTTTACAATATGATTATATGTTTGATCTTGTTTCTGCAAACCAACAACGACAATATTCACACTCAAATTATTTCAATACCGTATAAAATACGGCAATAAACACACTTTAAGTTCTCAGTATAATTGTGATGAATGAGATTTGTAATCTAATTTGAATATATATTGAATTAAATAAATATTTTCGATGATTTAATTATTTGATTGAATAATTAATTATTGAATTTGTGGTAGATTAATTTAATTATATGTGTTATATTGATTAAATTAAAGTGGAGAATTTTGTTATTCAAAGTATGTATTTAATTGAGCTTATTTGATTAAATGAATTATTAAATAAGTATAATGTTATTCTAATTAATTTATAATTAATTAGTGATTTAATAATTTACATAATTAATAAATGAGAATTTTAATTATGTAATGATGTGATTTAATGTAGAAATATTATATTTTATTTAAATTAAATTAAATTAAATTAAATAAGATATTTGACTTATTGCTTAAATGGGTGTGACATTATTAAACTATATTATAAGAGATTAATTAAATTAAATGGAAAGAAGCTTTTAATGTGACAACCCCAAATTTGGGTACTTAAATCCCACAGATTTGGTGTTCACCGTCCAATTAAATCATAACTAACTACCTATAAACAAAGGATATAATTAAACTCAAAAGCTTAAACAATAAATCTCCCATCAAAGGGTTACATAATCTCAAATAAATCCCGGGTCATCTAACATTTATTACAATCATCAGCGAAAAACTAAAACATAATCATAATTAAACATGTTACATAAGCTTCATAAATAAAATATAAATTAAACATTGTCGTCTAATCAAGCACTTTGTCCTTGTCTTTTCTTGTAGAAAGCTCTTCAAACTTCTTAACTTCATCTGCATTATTTTGTGCAAGAGTGAGCAAACAATTACCCACAAGAAGGATAATATACAATAACGTTTTATGAATGACAATTAACCGAGCTTTCATTGGTAAAATATTCTTATCAGAACAATAAACTTTAATTCAACAGCTATGAGTTCAAAGGAATAATGAACGTTTAAGTTAACACTAGTTATCAACATCAAAGAATACACTGAGGGTCACAAGACCACGAACTCTATTCAAGGTTTTCAAGTATTTCTAATTTAATTTTTAACAGTCTAAAAAACTATAATCATCATCTATGTCCTAGGTTCACAGGTGTTTCTACTGTAACCTTTAACAGTCTAAACGACTATATGGACCATCATTCCGTACTCCAGGTGATCAACCCTTTGTACTATGTATTGCGCAAACATTTTAACGCTATTGCGTAGATCTAAAATAATCCCCTGATATAGGGTTGTTCATCTCAGCTTCGATTATCAGGTTCCGAACTAAAGGAAGTTTGGTTGGGAATTAACTTCAAAGGAAGTCTAGATTTTTAGAACGCTCATCAACCAAGTACCAGTTGAATCAGATAGGAACCAATAACTATTCAAGGGTTTGAGTATAATATCTTCTTGAACAAGGTATATCGATGAATCAATAAGGCTAGAGTATTAACAATTTCTAAGTTGAACAAATGTTATCATTTACAACATGCTTTCAAAGTTGTGTGTGAGTACATAAACAAACCAAAGGAAGTTTGGTTTGGGTTGACTTCATGGGTAATTTAGAGTTTAGAACATTCATCAACTAAGGATGAGTTAAATTGGTAAAGAATCACTATGCAACTTAGAGTTCGGTACAATAACGTAAGATAATACAATGATATTGAAGAACGAAGATCAAACAACAGTTATTAGTAGATGAATAAACACACTTCTTACAATAATAATACAGACTTTGAATAAAGAGATAAAGATTAACTAACTTTCTCAATAATAAATGAGTACAAACTTTGAATAACCAAGGTAATCTCGATTGGAATAAAAAAACAAAGATTAACTAACTTGCTCAACAATAAATGAAATTTAAAGAACTTGCATGACAATAAATCATTAAACAAGAGATTAGAAATAGTGAATTTGCATAAGTATAACATAACGGTGAAAAGTAACATTGCTGAATAATAAAGTAGCAAAAGTTAGGGAACTTGCCTCGTGCGTAGGTTAAACAATCACTACTCACGTTCACCCCAAGTCCTACACATACCATATGTATTGACAATACACATTAGTTACACTAACATTACCTTCATGAGTTATTTTCTTACTTTTAGTATAGCTACTAACTAAGTTTAAGTTTAAACAACATCGCAGCTTTTCATGAACATTACTTTTTAGCTTTCTTACAACTACTTAAGTGATCATGTCATTGCACCACATACACATTAACAACTTGATACAACATCTTATTACATGTCCAACATGTTATCATTAAGTTATACTAATACACAAAGGATTGCACTTGCATTTACGCATCCCGACGCCCTCTGATTGGCTCTAAATACACAATAGTCCTAAAGATGGCCATTTTGACCCTTCATAACGATTTTAAATTGAAAACCTTAAAGAATAAAAGTTATAGGCCTATTCGTTCTCTTTCTGAATCATCTTGAATCACCTCAATCAGAGTTTGTATGAAAATGGTATGTCCATTTTACTACAGGAGATCAAAACTGTCCGACCCAGACTACTTTTCCAGCGCTGGGGCGCGAGACAGTGGCGCCAGGGCGCAAATTCCAGCGCTGCGGTGCGAACTTTTGGGCCATTTTTGGCGCTAGGGCGCAGATTTTGGCGCTGGGGCGCGAAATTCAAAGCTGGGGCGCGAAACTTGGCGCTGAGGCTCCAAATTACAGAACACCCCAAAACAAAACACAAAACAAAGCTATGTCTTAATTTCTAACACCAATTAACATGTATAACCTATACAAGTTACACATAAACTTCACCAAGCATACAAATATTAAATTAACACAACTTATACCATAATTCTAGAAAAATTAAATATTGGAATAGCATATTTTAAAACCAAAACTCCATTTTGATATTTCTTGACACAATGAACACTGTAATCATAATGATACACCAATTTGACTCTTTTGAACTAAGTTCTCTTTAAGTTCTTACCCAATTAACATACATAAGGTTCAATTTCATAATTTCATAATTAACATATACTAATTTTGATATTTCTATAAATTACGTTCATACATGGATATTTACTGTAAAAACAATTCCTTTCTTTTTGAACGTATTCTAGCATACAACACCTATATACATATAGACATGCTGGTGATAACAATTACAATTACACATATTATCATAACCAATTATAACACACAGTTTACAGAAAATTTTGTAAAACTTTATACACAGTGAGTCCACCTCATGAACACAGAGACTTAGAGATTATAGGCTTGTAAAATATATATGTTAAGGTTATGTAACATAAATTTTTGTTGCTTAAGAAATCCATTGTTAAACCACTGAAACTGATAGTAACCCTTAGGCTTTCTCTCAATTTCTCTCAATTCTTTGAACTCTCAGACTTAGTCAAGTATGCGTAAAGAAAACTAATATGGCCAACTGTAAACATAAAACTGCTAAAATCTAAATACGCATACTAATTGTTATGACAGTTAGCAAAAATAAATGTATATATTATATTTATTATTTTAATTTATTTTATTTATTTAATTGAAATTCAAAAATCAAAAATCCAAAAGCCATAAGGCTTTGTTTGGCAAAAAGTCTTTAAAATAAAGACTTAATATTTTAAGCCTTGTTTGGTTATATCAATTTAAAAAATTACTTTAATTTTATTTTAATAAACCACTTACACTATAGTTTAAAATCTCATATTTATACCTCCATATTCAACATTAGTTAAATAACCAATTACAACATACTAAACAAATTTTCCCACTTAACCCAAATATCACAAAATTATAATCTCATTATAATTTTATTTAATAAATTAACATATCACTATAATTATTAAATTAAAACAATAATATAACATCTCATGCTACATTACAGCTCTCTAAATTATAAAATAAATTAATTTAGAATATTATCCAACAAATTTAATTCATAAATATTTAATAACAATAATCACATCAATAAAATATTTATTAGAGTGTTATCTAATAAATTTAATTCACGCATACCTACTAATAACAACCACATAAATAGAACACTTATTTAATTTAAGATATATTTCAAATTACAAAACAACAACTTCATCAATAAAATATATATTTAATTTAATAAATATTTTAAATTACAAATAAAATCTTGGATTGTTACATCTAATAGTTAGCCAAACAAGGCTTTATGAGGAGTTTGGAGCAGTTAAACCATGTATGGATTAACTGACCACAACTGTGTACATTAATCAGTATGATTTCTCTTACTCATTTCATTTATCAGACTTCACTTACAAAATTCAGAGAGAGTTAGAGAGGAGTTGAGGGAAATTGTCTGATTGAAGAAGATTTTGAAAGGGATTTCATCTCCTACTAATCTACACTGCTAGGTAATCTCTTTAACCTAAACCTTATTTACGTACTTAGAAACTTTTTATGAAAATTGGCTTTTAGTTTTCTGTAATTAAATTTTCATGGCCAATTATTAAATTAATGATGTTATATATGTGTGTTAACATGCATAGTTAATTATATATGATCTATATGTGTTTTAGAATAATTAATCCATGAAATCATTTTCAAATTGGAGTTTTATAGTTTTATAGAGAAAATATATGAATATGGCTTATAAGTACAAAAATTTACGTTTAAATTACATATTAATCGGTAAATTGATGAATGATTACGTTTATACATGTAAAAAAAGAACGAAACTTAAACGGACTGATTTGGTCGAAAAATGAGTTCGTAGTGGTTGATTTCGTTAATAATGTTAAAAATGGAGTTTTTCATAAGAACAGTGAAATTATGTGATTTGATTCCAGTAATTGCATGAACTAAGTTGTTAAAATTATGTTAGAAAGGTTGGGTAATGATCATATATGAATTATGATATTTGAGTATACTTAAATTAATGTATGGACAAGGAAATTGGAAGTTATGGTAATATTCTGTGTTCTTCATAGAACGTATAGTTGAACTTGTGAGAGATTTTTTGCAGGAACTGAGTCTGGGTAACCCCGCCCCCAGCGGGCGTTACCAAACTAAATTACCCCGCCCCGGCGGGCAAAATAAATAAATAATAAATAAAAAAATAAATAAATAAATAATAATTAATTAAAATATTTATTAAATAAAATGAATATTTTAATTTAGATATTTGTGGAACAAAATAAATATTCGATGAAAATTATTAATTAAAATATTTATCAAATAAAATAAATATTTTAATTGAGATATTTATAGAATAAAATAAATATTCGATGAAAATTAGTAATTAAAATATTTATCAAATAAAATAAATATTTTAATTGAGATATTTATGGAATAAAATAAATAATCGATGAAAATTATTAATTAAAATATTTATCAAATAAAATGAATATTTTAGTTGAAATATTTATGGAATAAAATAAATATTCGATGAAAATTATTATGAAATAATTTATTCGAGTGTAATAATAGTAAGGGAATGAAAATATTCTAATTTAATTAAGTAATTAAATTAGAAGGGTTATGATTTGCTAAATAAAGTGGAGTTTATATTAAATAATTAAGTGAAAATATAACTAATGAATGTCGTGAATAAATATGGTATGTGTAGGATTTGTGGTGAACGGAAGTAGTAATCGTTTAGCCTACACACGAGTCAAGTTCCTAAATCTTGTTTCTTTACATAAAGCAAATTTCTTATTCTATCTTGTTTATTATTGTTCAAGTCAAGATTTCATATTAGATGTTATCATTCTTTAAAAGCATAATTCATGTTATACAAAACTTATTCGATTGTATACATCTTGAACTTTATTATTCAAATTGAATATCAATTATTGTTGAACCTTGTAAGACTAGTGAACCCTTATTGATTCGACTAGTCCATAGTTGATGAACGTTCTAAATTTCAGAACCATTGTTGAGCTTATTCAAACCAAACTTCCTTTGGTGCGGACTCTAATGTCAAACTGAGATGAACAACCCTGTTATGGGAATTAATTACGCTTTAGCGTTAAGATATTATGCACAGTATGGTACTAAGAGTTAATCCCCCTAAGTAAGAGAAGAAGAGTCCATAGTGTTACTTCCCAGTAGGCACACAATAGATCTAGAAGGGGGTGTTGAATAGATCCTTTTTAATTTTAAATACTTTTCTCATTTATTTTATATTGTTAATGATTTAGCATATGAAAAATATAAGAATCTTTTCAAGCACAACGGAATAAGTAAAAGATCCCCTTCATTGATATATTCATAATCATACATACATTATTCTTAGAGTTAGTTAAGTTGTAAGCAATTAATACATGCATAGTAGTTATAGTAGTTAGGTACATAATGTAAATAATATAAAGTAAAAGACACAAGGGATTTTAAGTGGTTCAGAGACTCAAGCTCCTAATCCACTCTTCTGCTTTCAATTAGCAGGATTTTTACTAAGGAAGGGCAGCACCGTGAATCACTAAGATTCCTTCAAGGCTAGCAACCTTGGAACTTCAATTCACTAAAAACTCTTCAAGGCCAATAGCCTTGGAACTCCTCTAGTTCCCTTGGAACTCTTCAACCCCAGCAGGATTGGAACTTCATTTAGTCCCTCCAGACAAGGACCTATCAGGCCCTGGCTACTTATTGTAGTTGTTGTTGTTGGTCGTGCTCAGATGCTAAGATGTCTTTAAGCTTGAACATCTTTTTTACTTAGCAGCTTGGCATGGTCCTCTTTGCATTTTACTTTGAGTCTGGACCACATCTTCTATGGTGCAGCTAATCTTCACTCTTTTCTGCTCATCTTCATCTGATTTCAGTTGTGCACCGTCACCATATGGATTTACTAAGTCTCTGAGCTTTTGGTAGACTTCGTCAGGCACTTAGAAATCCCTAAACCCTTCTTGAAAGTTTTGCAGACATGATTCTGCATATGTTCTTTCTCAATTTTTGGTTCATGGTGATCTGTAGAGTGGCTCTCTTGATCTTCTTTGCACTCTACCACTTTTCTGAATGCTATCTTCTTGGCCTTCTCGGCTCTTAGCTTAGTTTCCATCTTCAGTGATATTCTCATTACTGTTGAGGGAAGCTTTAGTCTGTTCGAGTCCTTCTTTAAGTTTGCTTCACTTCCACCTTTGTAGTCTCACTGTCACTGAGACTTATTCTGTTTAGTTCAGGTAGAACTTGTAGAGTCAACAATATAGCATTCTAGCAACTCAACGATTCAGCAACATCAGCAACTCTTGATCTTTGAAGCTCTGGCTGATATATACTCATTCCCAATCTTCCCGTTAGAATATAGCCATTGAAAGTAGTTTAAATTTCCTCGCAGATCTCGAGTTATTTGGTGCAGACTGCAGATGTGACATGACATCTCCTTTTTCATTTTTTTGACACTGCAGTCTACTGTTTCACCTACCCCGTCAGAGATGTCACTTTGATGCCTCAGGCAGGTAGTCATCTTTATTTCTTCTTTCTGACTTCTCGATTAGAGCATCAGAGATTGTCCTTTTGCATCGATGCTCTCAACTAGTAATGTTCAAATATCAGTCTTCAGATTGAACCGTTGTCAATGCTTCAATCTTTATATGACAGAACTCTACAATTCTGATGCCTATGTTCTTGGACCTAATCGTAGTGTCATGTTGAATATTGCTCATCTACCGATTGAGACAACACTATGATCCTGAAGATTGTTCATAGGATCTTTAATGTAGAACACTTCTTTCTTTAGTGCAGTGCTTCAATATTTCTGTTTGCCTTAACTGATCTTAGGAACTGATAGCTTGACTCCTTTTTCTGGTCTTCTTCTGATTAGCAAGACACCTCAGATTTGTGGCATGCCCAGCTCGTGTTCTCCTTGTGATCTCTAGTTCATTTATCATCAATGGACTGACCCATGCTTAATCACTTTAGCCTTGTTCTTCATAAACCGACCAATATCTCTTTGTACACTTCATCAGTTCCTTCTTTAGCTTGGCAAACACTATGATCCTGGTTGACCTCAAGATCGTTGTCTTCTGTTCATTTGACAACAACTGCATTTGCTGACTTTTCTTTAGTTAGCCACTTTTGCTAAAGTCTTCTTTTGATCTACTTGTAAAAGACTTCATCTTGAATGGCTTTACAACTCAATTTGGATGCTGATTGGGTTGGTGCTTAGATCTTCTGTTAGCTTAATAGCCATTCGTTGAGTGCCCTCTAGTTCACTTCAGGTGGAATACATCTTTGCAACTCTGACCAAGGCTTCATCCTTTGGATATTCTGGGAGTGCTCATTTGTTGAGAATCGTGTTTACTCTACGATTCTGCCTTGGTGTTGTGAGCACTTCTATTAAAGCCTTAGTTCTACACTCTTCGATTCAGCTTTGGTTGTGCAGACACTACGACTTCGAGATCAGATCTTGACACTCTATGATTTTTTTGTATGCTTGTTGTCTTCATTTGATCTTGATCGACTACGATCTCTACCTTTGATGTGATCAGTAAACTCTACGACTCTGAGTGTGGTCTACGATTCTTGACTTGGCTTCGGCAGATGCTCAGTCGGCTCGTAGACAGGATATCTCTACGATTCTGAACATGACATCCTCAGTAGACTATGGCTCCGAGGATGTTCTTCTCTACACACTATGATCCTTCCTCATCTCTCCTGGTAGTCT